>FNXX01000004.1:5570000-6770000 GCA_900108845.1 Iljinskaea planisiliqua | reverse complement strand
AAACAATTAATTAATATTTTGAAAATGTATATGTTAAATAATTGGCTGTGGATTCAAGACATTTATATTATTTTTGAGATCCCTCTTATTTCAATGTAAAAGACTGTTAATTTTAGATGGAGGGAGAGAGAGTTAAAGAAAACTTACTCGTAGTGGACAGGAGAAACACCTTGAAAGAAGACTTGAGTGCGTGAAGAATCAATGTTATGGTTAATCCAACGAGCCCATGTGTTTAGTCCTTTGTAAAAAGCCACAAGCCTGTTCATGTCTTTGTACAATTTGTTTCCTTCCCTCATATAATCCCACCTACCAATCATTATTGAACATTTAACTAACAAGCATATATATAAAAACATTTGAAGAAATTTTGCAAAAGAGAAAGAAAGTGAGAGGGTTTGGGTTAATTAATGTGATCATACGGCTGAATTCCGTCGGTGTGAGTCCACCAGTGCCAGGAGTTGAAGATCAGAACGTCCATGCCAAGCCAAGCATCGGCTTGTTTAATGGAGTCAAGCACAAGTACTCGTCCTGCCTTTTCTTGAACCACGTCTACTAGAAACTGTGTTCTGTAAAGAAGTATTGTCACTCCATAATCCTGTCAAATTTTTTATTCACTTAGTTAGTGACAATACAAGATTGCATCAAATGAAATTAGTTGATTTATTTATTAAAAATGGAATTCTTGAACACTTATTTCTCTTTACTTGTTGAAAGAAGTCATTATGTCAAATATTGTGTAGCTAAATTAGTTTAAGCAAATTGACTATTATATATCCATATGTTAGCTTAACTCTTTTTATACCAACACCATTA
This sequence comes from Iljinskaea planisiliqua, assembly GCA_900108845.1. Lineage (NCBI taxonomy): Eukaryota > Viridiplantae > Streptophyta > Magnoliopsida > Brassicales > Brassicaceae > Iljinskaea > Iljinskaea planisiliqua. Next base: position 6,769,187 of record FNXX01000004.1, on the reverse strand, counting down.
CATATTTACATATAAGTTTGTTTAAACTAGGTTGGCACAGAACTGGTACCCAAATAGTTCAGACCATCATGGATTTTCTTTCTTATCAGCATGTCAAACCAGTATATAGTCTTATATTTGGACGAGACATTCGTAGAAAAAGAACTTGATATTTGTGTGTTTATGATTCCTAACTTTAATATTAATAAAGAAATACTACCAAACTAATTATGTGAAACTGAAACATTACTTTTGAAACATGTGTTTATATATATATTCTATTAATTAGAAAGACAAAGTAAACCTACTGAAGAAGCTAGAGATCGAAGTCAGTCCCATTAGAGACAGACTTGTCACTGTTTAGCTACTGTAGATAAAATATATGGAGATCTCCAAAAACAATTAATATTGAGTAAAAATAATTAACTAAATTCGTGAAGGCTCCACTTAATAATTTATTATACACTGTGGTGATTAGAAAACGACAATGAAGAAATGAGAAATTGACCTAAGTGGTTATCAAAATCATTTTGTATATATGGTGTCTTAATGATCCAATCTGTCGTTTATGTTTGGATCTACTGAGAAGTCTCATACAAAGTTTAATTAATAACTACGTACGACTTATGTCAGAATGGTCCATTGTTCAGATCTAATAAGCTATATTTGTCTTGGCCACAAATTTAATATCCTTGCAATTTGCAAGAGAATATAGGATTATCTTAAGCAAACCAAAATTTTTAAAAGAGAATCATTTTGAGAAGATAAATAATAGATGGTGACGTTGCAGGAACTCTTTTTCAACATCAATGTAGAATATGTCGCATTCATATCTCAAGTATATAATAGTCTTTCTTTATTTTTATATTCATTACTATATGACAAGTGTTCGATTTATCGAACCCAAAACTTAAAGGAAATTAATATAGCTACGTAACTAATCTTCGTTGGACATAGCATTATACATGCAGGACTTTTTGTTATTTTCTGATGTAATATTAAATGTCCAAAACCAAAAGAGAAAGCCGGAAAGAATTGAATGTGGAGACAACGTTAATATTTAAAAGTTTCATATTGGAGTTTTATTACAAACGTTATCCCAATTTATCCCAAAACTTGGCCCAGAATCACTTTTTGACAATTAATTCCACAAAAATTAATCTCTACAAATATATCAATATTTTAACATACCTACATAAGTGCTCGCCTCAAAAAAGGCATTTTGCTCAATATCAATGACCTAAAAGAGTCAACTTTGGTAAAAAAAAAAAAAAGTAAACGCAAAAAGGCATTCGTCAAGTTTGTACTAATTTAATTCGAAAAATTTAAGGAACGTACAATTAATAAAATCATTTATAGAAGATCTTGCATAGTTCAAAAATGTTCCTCTTCCCTAATCAAAACTCAAAATAAGTCTATCATTCATTGACTTTAGACATCAGTTTTAAAATTAACTAACTAATTATGTCATTGTTTTCATTAATTATCGTAGGAATGTGCCGCTCTCGGTAATTTCTAATTAGAATGAAGATTAATGTCTACCAAATAAAGGCAGGACATTTGGAATTTGGCGATGACTGTACATATCAACAATTATCTTTCTACAAATCAATAATTTAAGTAGGTTGCTTGTGCTTTCTAGAGAGATTCGGTGTTCACTTGATAACGCTAGGAAGTTTTGATAAATCAAGAAAGAATGACCAAAAATATCAAAGAATCAAAAGTCTCTCTACGAACCCTTACTTTTAAGTGAAGTTTCTTGATATGTGAATAGGAAACAGAAAGAGAAATAAACAGAGGAAATAAAATAAGAGAATAAGAAAATGAACAAAAATACAAAACCTGGAAAGTGAGGGAAGTAAGAGGCTGGCTTCGACGGAGAGAGTACTTAGCATTAGGAAGAGATGCATGGATCAAACATGCCAACGATTCGAACATGTTAAGACTCAGTGAGTCACCCACCATCATTATTTTCTTCCCTCTCATTTTCCTCATAAAATTCACCCCATCGAATCTGTAAATTCACATGAGGAAGAAAAAAATGTCTTATCAACTTTGATTACGTTTTGTTTTTGACAAATACAAGATATTATATTTTTTTTTCATAATCAATTCTCACTAATTTCACATAAAGACTGCAAACTAATGCTTTAGTTAGATTTTTCATATGGGTTCTTCTCGATTGTTTGTTTGCGTTTGTCTTTACATGTAAATTGTAATATTAATACATGTGTATGTTTTGCTTTTCAAATGAACTCATATTCTTTACCGTCTTAAACAAAACTCATTTGTTTATTGTGAACGTGAACACAACAAACGTTTATACTTTACATGTTGCAAAAGTAATTTATAGAAAGAAACAAGAGAAAACACGTTTCCTATTTTAAACGCAAACAAAAAAAAATAGCGTGTGAAACAAACAAAACCTTAGTTTTTCTTCTAACTAGTTAAGAATTTAGCTTAAGACATGAGCAAGCTGGAAGTACGTACCTGGGAAGAGAACATGAGAAAGGTTGCCATCGGAAGTGTTGATAGTTAGTGTCGGGCCGACCAGCTTTCTGGCAATTGAATTCGGGGTTGATGAAGGGACAAGAGAAAGGACCATAGAGAGGATATGAAGGATCATAGACCCATTTGCCTCTAAACCAATTGCATGATCTCTCTCCACTCAACAAAGTTGTGTTGTTTTGTCCCAAGATATGTTGTTGAGATTGTGCTAATAGTTTAGGGAATGAAGGAAAGAGTATGAGAAACAGAGAGGCCAAGATGGGTTGGAAACAGAGTCCCATTTTCGTTTTGGAGTCGCCAAGAAAGAATGATCAACTTATTCTTCAAGCCACGAGCTTTTTATAGATTATAAAATGTCTTTATTATATCTCTACAGTGAGTTTTATTGTTTCATTTTTTGTGTGCATATACATATTTATTTTAGTCATCGACAATCATTAGGCTTAATATACTGTCAGAGCTGATAAAAGTGGTTATATTAAATCCAACCGAAATAGATTAATGGAAACTGAAGCAAAGGTTTTTGCAAGCCAGTTAGTTCTGTTCTACATATCCAAAATTAAACCAAAACTGTATTTACTTCAGCCAAATAATTTTTTCCTATGTTTTCTAATAAGATCATACATTATAAATAGATCTAATATTTTTTATAAAAAAATTTACCGCACAACCATCATTTAATATAACATCAAATAAAAATTAAATAGGTTTCTAATAGAACTGAAACTTGTTAAACCGAAATAAAATTAATTTTCAAATTTTCAGTTGATTTTTGTTTTAATAATAAAATTATTTTTTATGTTGTTTTCAGTTTATTATGAAAACTAATTTTATCATGAAAAAGTAAATAAACTGAAAACGATATTTTTGAACATTATCAAAGTTAAAACTAAATTATCTACTCCACAAAGGTATTATCTAGCAATACATTCTAGTTAATATAAAATAAAATAAGTCGAAAAATTTAATGTCACTACAGAATTCACGTATCGGTTACTTTATTTTGTCAAAAGATAACGAGTTTAGTTTAATATTAAGAGATTCGTTTATTTCACATCAGTCATGTTTCTCATTTTCATAAACCTTTTTAGTCTTGTTTAACGGTATATAATTAATCTGCGCAGGCATTGGTTGAAAAGACAAGGATGATGTATATATATAGTTGCAATTTGCACATGTTATGATGGGTTTTAGGGTGGCTTGCTTTTGCCAACTCGACCACCACTTACTCCCAATGCTTAATCAAAAATTTTCATTTTTATTTCTTTATAACTAAGCTTTATTAACCTACACCTAACCAATGCTTTTATATGACTCTGATTTAGGTAATTCATTGAATCTAATTGTTTCAGTTTTGACACATTAATGTGGAAATAAAGGAACAAATATAGTAACTATTTCTTGTAAGCATCAATTTCATACTCATTTGGCTCATCTTCTAATTCAAATTGTTAATGATTATACCTTCATTAGCAAGCTGTTAGAACAAGAAAACACCAATAGCAATTATACATTCATCAACAAATTCAATAATTACTTCAACCGTCGAGTTATTAATTATCATAAATTTTTAAAGTATTGTTTTTGTCTCTTTCCAACCTATAAGAAACAAGAAACTAAAAATTAAATAACCATAATAAATTAGCACAATAAGTGGAGGTTGAAGATACTTTTATAAGGGCTTACCGGATTCTGAACTCTTAGAAAATTATTTCGGAAAATGACTATAGTTTCTTGTTTGAGGAGATATACGGTTGAGATTTTCCCAAACTTTCTAAATTAGAAATAAATAAAATTGAAATTATAAATAAATGAAATTGAAAAATTAGAAATAATAAGACAATGAAATGAAGTGGAGTGGTCCTTCATATGGAACAAAAGGGAAATGTAAAATAGACGAAACAAGAAAACAATTATTACACAACCACCATGGGAAAGACTTTCTCCCACATACACTTATACAAACACATGTGTACTCAAAATCATAAAAGAAGAATATAAAACTTGATAAAGGAGAAGGGCCTTTATTCATAACGTAACAAGATGAAGCTTTATAACTGCTTCTTATGTTTTGCTTATACATTCTTTATTTACAAAGAGAGTGCTTAATTACTTATATTATATGTTTAAACTATAAGCATTTTACAGAAGCTCCCATTCAGATTCTTCTGATGATCGGTTCTCCTCAATCTGTTTCGGATTGTCGCCACACTCTCTACCATTTTCAACATCTTCCGCGTACCATTGACGGGCAAGTCGCTTGTATTCTTTTTCTCTGTTTTGCTTCATTCTTGAAGATATAGCGTCTCGGATCTTCTGTAGAATCAGTTCATTATAAGACGTTGTTACTTTCTGTATGATGATAAATGCAAACATGCAACAGAGAAAAGACAAAGAAAGAGACAAGAACCTTGTAAGGTTTGTGTTTGTCATTGTCCTTCCTGTCAGGAAAAACACAATGCAATTCGTCTCTATCCACAATGATACAACTTTCTTCAACTGATCTTCCACTAAGTTCTTGAAGAATCTCTGACTTCTGCTCTGAGACAGAACTCGAACTAGTTTGCATCGACTCCTCACCGGTTTCTTTTCTGCAATCTGGATAAAATAAACCATAGCCAAGATTTCAGTGATTGAAAGCTTAAGCTATCTTCATCCATTTTCAATGAAAGCAGCAAACAATGAAAAGGAATCCTTATTTTCTAAGTTACACAGAACCTGTGTCTCTTGTTACTCGATATGATTGTACCAAGTTCCAGTTTAAGTATACATAGTTCAAAAGAAACGATTGAGAAGGAAATAAGAAATAAAAAAAGCAGCAATTTTACCATCAGATCCTGCAGGTAAGCTTGTGGCAACAGATGCTTGAATCTCTGAATCTTGACTTACAACAGAAGTAACCACGGTATGAACATGTTTGTTTTCGGTTTGAATCTCTGAATCTTGACTTCTAACAGAATTAACCACAGTAAGACCGTGATGATTTTCGCTTCTATCATCTTTCTGACACTCTTCTTTAGAGAAGAGCCTTGCTACTTCACCTGAAGGGGAATCACTTGACTTTACAGCTCCAAGTCCAACATCATTTTTAACACGAGTTCTATGAACCATTAATACACTACTCGAGTCTTTCTGTATATAAGGCCTGGTGACTTGAAAAAGTTCCTCTTTTTTAAAGATTGGTTTGCGACCGACTCTCGCTCTTCTGTATGGACCTCCATAACTATGCTGCCTTGGAGAAGTACAGATGTCGTATTCATCAGCATCAAGACCACGGAACTTCATTTCACATCCATCCTTCTTCCCCTCACTTACCTCTTGTTCCTGCTTCACATCTCTGGTTTTTTGGTTCATGCTTTCGCTTCTCTTTTTGAAGGAACAAACAGGAGCGTATTCATGTAACATAGAAACGGGTAATGGTTTTCCCGAACCTACAGTCTCATCAGGAATGAAATCTTGAACCACATCCGAACAAAACTTCTTCACAGAGTTTCCAACCGTCTGAACTTGGTTCTCAACGTATTTTGCTGTGTCCTAAGAACATAAAGAAGCAAAACCAAGAGTTAAGCAAAAGCTACAAGCGTACGATCACCATCGTAAGCATTTACAAGTGCTTACAGAATAAATAATTTACCTGCACGATGATTTCTTCAACCTCTAAGCACATTGCTTCAAACTTCTGGTACACATTTCCAACCCAAGTAATACCTTTAAAATCCATTAGTTCTCTCAATCCAAGAAGGTTCTTGTGTGCGTCCTGTCACGTGAAGGAGTTCCAACTAAAAGAAAATTCAGAGAGATAAAAAGAAGCATATAAAGTAACATCAATTCTTTACTTATAGAAACAGGATAATGTTGATGTATATGTAAGAATGAAAGACGATTCCTTTGGCCATTATATCAAAGAGATTATCAAAGCAAACATGGCTTATGCAACTTTTAAGCAAACTCTTGCATAGTTGTTTCCATTAATGATCGATTTTCCAAATCCTATGAGCCTTTTAGAAGCTTTCTTCTTAACCAAAATATGCAGCAACAAGCTATCGCTCTGTATCCACATGTTTCTAATGCTCTAAAGAATTAAACAAAACCATGTTTTTTAATCACCAAAAATTTGTCAACACCAAATTTTAAACATGGAGAAATCAACGATCATGTGACAAAAACCAAAATTTCAAGTTTCTAGATCATCAACGTAACAGCTGATTGCTTCTTAAGATCAACTACGTCTTCAATTAACAAAAAAAGAAGAGAAATTGAAGGGTTTTAAGAAGTTTAAGCTTGGAACAAAAATCTGGAAAAATCAAAATGTTTACAAAAAAAAAAAAAAAAATCAAATAGAGAAGCGTACTTTCGTGAACTTGGCAACCTCAAAACGTGGGTGAAAGATGAATTCGGGAGGAGGGAGAAAACACGTGATGAGGAAGAAGAAGAGGAAGAAGAAGAAAAACCCTAAAACCCGGGGAAACCTCTTTTGCAATCAATCAGAAAATGGAAACAAAAGAATAATGTTTAGGATAAGAGATAAGACAGAAGCGAGAGAGACGGATTCATTAACCTCAAAGCAACGTACAAGGGATCAATCGAATTCTGGTTTCTCACTCGATTGAGAGATTTTGTGGGGTTTTCGTGAAAGTTTAGAGATTGAGAAAGTTTTAGCGATGAAGCAAGCAAAAAAGCAAAACTTTAAGCTCTCTCTCTCTCTCTACATTTTTACAGGAAACTCCGGGTTCGGGTTTTACCCACCCGGTTTTGTCTTTTCGGGGCCCAGAGATTGCGTTGACAATTATTATTTTCATCCATTATAATAAGGGAAATACTGATACATCTGCTTTTTCAATCTCCACACGTGGCGCACACAAGTGGGATCTCTGTTGATTCCGTTCCACGATTGGATTCACACAACACAAACGTTTCGTAGTCATCATGGTTGTTGTTAGAATCGAAATTTTCTAATTTTATTAGAGTTGGATAAATAACAAAAAAAAATAGTTTTTATAAAATCATAAATTTTTAAAAATCATCCATAATAATAATCGAGTTAAATTTAAATTTTTTAAATTGTATTTAGATAATTACGAAATTTTTCTAGATAATTATAGAAATTTTTCTAGATAATTATAGAAATTTTTCTAGATAATTATAGAAATTTTTTGATTATTTGTAAAAAAAATTATCTATAATTTTTAATTATTTTTTGCATAAGTGTAGCTTATTGATCAGTTATTTTTTCTACTCTTCTTTAGGTAAAATTAATATATTGTAAAAGCTTACAGAACAAAAATAAATTTTTTAACAATTTCTTTCGTCTCTTCTTAATATTTATCATCTAATTTTGTAGATTTAATTTCTAGTTTTTCAAAACAATTTTATCATGATTATATTTTGGCATTCAATATAATCAATAAACTAAAGAGTGTCATCTCAAATTTTAAAATGTCCAACAAATTTTAACTTAAAGGGATTTAACTTAAACGAGCTTCAACAAATATTAGTTAATTGGGCCGGACATAAAGGAACTCGGTCGTAAACGGGCACGACAAACCCATTTTAACATCTCTAATTTACCTTTTAACTTCACAGTCAGTATCTTGTTTCCCTCGTTTAATTCTTAATTGAAAGTTTGAAACTTTGTATGGTCACATAACAATTTTACATACTCATTTACATGACATGCTCAGAGAAGCTATTGTGGTTTGATAGATTGCAGGCCAGATTCGATAATGGGCTTTACGTGTTTATTTTAAGAAAAGAGAGGAATAAAAATGTCTTTGAACGAAGAAAGGCTTTGTATTGGTCTATGCACTTTCACGTGGATCGACATCTGGAAAGAGTGAAACCGATTCGTAGGATTAATACTAATCTACGGCTGTTATGAATTTCACGCGGATCATGATATAAACCCCTTATCTCCGTCGATTTAAACCAAATAAACGATTCAGATTCAATGCCGCTAAAACAGAGAAAGCGAAATATTTTGTTTCCCGCTTCTTGTTATATATCCCTCCTTTCACTGTCCAAACGAAATTCACAAAACTCAGATCTTCCCAAACTAGTTTTCTTTGTTTTGTCTTTCCGGTTTGTCGTAATGGCTCGCACCAAGCAGACGGCTAGGAAATCGACGGGAGGAAAGGCTCCGAGGAAGCAGCTGGCGACAAAAGCAGCGAGGAAATCAGCTCCGGCGACGGGAGGAGTGAAGAAGCCGCACAGATTCAGACCAGGAACGGTGGCTCTTAGGGAGATCAGGAAGTACCAGAAGAGCACTGAGCTTCTGATCCGAAAGCTCCCTTTCCAGAGACTTGTGAGAGAGATCGCTCAGGATTTCAAGACGGATCTTCGTTTCCAGAGCAGTGCCGTCGCCGCTCTCCAGGAAGCTGCCGAGGCTTACCTCGTCGGACTCTTCGAGGACACAAACCTCTGCGCTATTCACGCGAAGAGGGTGACGATCATGCCCAAAGACATACAGCTCGCTAGAAGAATCAGAGGAGAACGGGCTTAGATCTTTGTATTGACTCTTGTCTTCCTCTATGCTTGTTGGTTTTGTTGCTTCTTTTAGAACGTGTGAGTCAGTGAAGAATGTAATAACTTCTAAGGGTTTTTAATATTAATGGAAGCATCAAATTGTAACTTAACACAGACGGGTTTTGGACAAACGATTTGATTTGCATTGTCACAAATCATTGTCACTGCTGCATTCAAAGAGACATTAAGAAGTCCATCATTTAAGTTGAAGAAATGTAACCAAAGCAAAGAATTCTTGAGACCAATGTACTTTCTCCAGTTGGGAAGACCCTTCATGTCATACTACACATTTGGTCTCCAAGCCCTCCACAATCTCAGTCAGGTTATTAGAATCCTAATTCATTGAAACTACATCACTATCTCAAGTCCTTAAAAGCACGTTATCTATAGTATAAGCTTTTCAGGTGATTGACATTATTAGCATGTCAAGCAACATTTGGGACTGAAGATTCGTGCCTTGGTGACCCACCTGAGAAGAGTGAAGCCAAACAATGTCAGCCTATACCGAAACTTAAAACAAAACTCATAATATACTTTCTGAGAATTACACCTTTTTAACATATTTCCAAAACCTTTACACAATACACAAGAGTATGGATGTCAAGATAATTAAAAAATAATTGGTGCATTGCAGTAAACAGAAAGTAGTTAACACGAACATAATACCATCTAATAGACCATCAACACCATTCATTAGCAAAGAATCTGGCAACATGAAAAGAAAAAAAACAAATTTGTGACTAATAATGAAAATAGAGGAGCAAAAGACGTATATATATGTATGAAACCAAAACGATTATACTTTTGTTTTACTTTTCGGTTACAACGCAAACTGAGAAATTTGATATTTAACAAAGAATCAAAGGATACTTTTGGGTTATTTTGCATTTTCCAAGAATCTTGGGGTTGAAGCAACTGTCTCCCTCCGCCATGAACTCACGGCGGCGCAACGGCTCGGAGGATCTTGAAACCGTCAGTGAACGCCACTCTCGAGTCAATGCTGGCGGATTCTCATTGACGATCCCAATGGATCTCATCATCGACATCTTCTTGAGGTTGCCGTTGAAGTCTATCGCGAGATGTCGTTCCGTATCGAAGCTCTGGGCCTCCACGCTTCGCCGTTCTGATTTCACGGAGTTGTTCTTGACTAGACCTTTGGCTCGTCCGCAGCTACTGTTCGCCCGCGGAAAACCAAATGAGGTAGTCTTCTTCTCCTCACTTCTTCAATATCCTGAGGACTCGTCTCCTATAGCCACCGCCAATGATCATATGGCTTTCCACTTTGACCGTGTCAAGAACATATCTAGTCCTATCTGTGGTTTGGTCTGTATTAGAGATAATCGGATCTTAAAGGGAAGGAAAACCCGAGAGGTTGTGTCGTTGATATGCAACCCTAGCACGGGACAGTCCTTTACTTTGCCCAAAATGAAGACAAAGAAGAGGACAAACATGCTAAGCTTTTTAGGGTATGATCCGATTGGGAAACAGCACAAGGTGTTGGGGATGCTCGGGCTACAGGACAGAGCTACGGAGCATCAGGTTCTGACATTAGGAGGAACTCATGAGAACCTGACGTGGAGAATGTGTGAATGTGACATACCTCGTTCTAGTCCGTGGCAATATTATGTATGCATCAATGGCGTTCTGTATTACCCTGCTACTGATTCCAATGGTAGAGATATCATAGTTTGCTTTCATGTTAGGTCTGAGAAGTACAGCTATGTTAAAGCCATGAGAGCATCAGTGCATCCTCCAGCAACTCTTGTAAACTACAACGGTACTTTGGCTTCAGTAATGTCTCAAACGAACCCCTATCATGTTAATGGGAACAGTACAAGTCTTGAGATGTGGGTTCTACAAGACCCTGAAAAACATGAATGGTCCAGTCGTGTTTTCAAATTACCTCCTGCGTGGAAGGTTGTACCTACAAGGAAATATTTACTCATTGTTGGAGTGACTGATACAAATGAAATGGTTTTGTCGTCCTACTCTTCATCCGACGCTTTCCATGTTTACTTCTACAATTTCGAGAGGGAAACTGTAAGAAGAGTTGAGATCCAAGGAATGAGAACGTTTTATGGGGCTTTCAGAATTCACACCTTTCTGGGCTATGTGGAGAACCTGAAGCTTATGTAATTGTTTTAGGAACGGAGCTTATTTGGCTGGCTCTTGAGTTCTCTTCTTAAGGATCGTATGATTGTAATAAGAGCTCTCATCTTTACACTGCTTCTGTGTTGTTATCACTTTTAGGCTTGATATCTTCTCTTGTCTATAATGATATTCATCTTTTCTTGGTAATAACATCTATCCTCTTATTCAGTGATTCATGGGCTATGTTACGCAGTTCTTGTTTATTTGTCTAAATTCCAACTAAGTTCATAGATTATCAAGCTAATATATCAAAGAATATATAAGGCAAGTTACAAGCTATAATCAAAGAACTTGTTACAAGCTATAATTGTTATCAGCGGTAATTTTGAGCAAGGTTAGCTAATGAGCGAGAACAAAATTGGATCATGGGGGGAAGAATATTCAGCTTTAGGGGTTTAGCCGATACTCTCTTAAACTGTGGGAGCTTTGATGAAACAATCTTCACTTTTAATGGCTTCTTCGTAGTAATAGAATCTTCGAGTTTAGGTAAAGGTTTTGTGACGGAGACAGCCGGAACCATCTTCTTATCATGACCGATCAAACACGGATGCACAGCAACAACTCGGAAGCGGTTCCTCTATCTTCAGGTTTCAGTGCGAAACACTTGTCCAGAAATTGCCTTGCATACGAAGGCACAGCGTCTGGGATCTGTGGTGCCTTTTTGTCGTCTGAGTTCCGAGAGAACTTGAATCTCTCTTTCGATAGTCTGATGATCAGAGGAGACTTTCACGGCGTTGACTAACGTTGAGAGGCCGTCGTCTTTTGTGTAACTGAAGTGATCTTGTAAGTCCAAATTGCATAACTCGAATCTAACTTAAAAAAACAAAAGTGGTCTTGTATTCATACGCTGAAATCATCTATCCAGCCTGCCAGAAACGTTATTGTAACTCCAAAAACGTTTTCATTACCTTTTTTTAGTTGTCACTTAGCTTAAGATGTCTTTCTTTTGTTTGAGCCTCTTAACTCCTGAGTTTGGTCCAACCACACATTCTTTGTCGACAGGTGGTTCGCAGGTGCCATGTTTTCTCATCTCCGGTGAGTCAACTGAACCCAAGTTTTGTATATTATTAGTTTTGTGACTTGTTGATTGAGAGCCTGATCGTTTCTGCATCTAGATGCTGCAGGTGCTTTATAATTCTGTAGTAGACTAGTTGTACCCATGCTGTAGAGCTTTACAGCAATCATTGCTCTTGCATTTGTCACGATCCACACATTCTCGATGATCATTACTTTCGAAGGGTATGCAAAAGGGAACAAAGTAGATTATATAATGGTGGCAGTTATACACACGTTTCTGCTAGAATGTTGTTCACAGTTATTCTTTGTTTATTGGGTTTCGAAGAGTCATCTAGTGCCATCTGGTCCTGCTAAAACTATACTGGCATCAGCTTTGGACAAAGTTGCAGAGAAGTGACTAAAGATTCAAGGAGCAATATCTGTTGTGGACTGCTGCGTATCTGGCCATTTGAGCTGTTGAGGAAGAAATAGAAGTTTAAGTGACCCGAAGATGAAGAGATAACTTTGGAGTTTTGTACAAGTTGAATCAGTCTTGTTAGGAAGACAACTATTGTTCTCTAGTTATGAAGATAACATATCTTGATTTGCATCTATATATCAAACTCTAATAGTTTAATTGAGCTTATGTTTTGTGTAAACTATGTCAGAATCCTTGAGCAGTGTTACCTTGTTCATTCTATTGCAATCCTCACGCCACCACAAAAGCTAATTAGTTAACTCCCTTGTTACTTGTAACCACTGCTCTTCTTATTAAATTCAATGAGGATCATGTTTTCTATTAATTTTCTTTCCGACTGAAAATTTAAAATAGGTAAAGCATGAAGAAAAGTAATCCATCTTGTAACAGAACTTGTCAACGTGTTTTCCATTGGTTTTACAGAACAAAGTCATAAAACATACATTCAAATTAAGTGACATACCAAAAAAAAACTATTACATAGTTCCACAAATCAAATTAAACTTGAACTGAAAAATAAAGAGATTGGGTCTCGATGGTCTTGCTATGCATCAACTCTTCAGTTCCACGCGTCTATACACAGACAGACCTCATCTCCGAAAGCCTCTGTCTAATTTTCTCTAATTCCATAGTGATGTTCCTCGAGTTATCAGTTTTGGCATTCACAAGAGACTCTGTGATCTTACAAACACCTCCACGCAAGAAGATATGACTCAACAAAGTCGAGGCGTCTTTTCTTTCATCTGCCTCCGGCGAGAAACAAGTCATCAGAAAGAGTTTTGCATCACAAGGAAGATCTCGCGGAATCAGTGGCCCGTAGCCGTTCTTGAGATCCTCCAACTTGTGGTCGTCTTTGTGCCACCAAGGTCTCTTTCCTGTGTACATCTCTAGTACGATACATCCCAAAGACCACAAGTCGAGGCCTTTCCTTGTCTCGCCGTGAGATATTGATTCCGGGGACATGTAGATCGGTGTTCCTGCATAGGGACGACGAGGTTGCCACCAGCTACTGTCTCCATCTCTTCTTGACAACCCAAAATCCGAAATCTTTAACTCGTAAGAGGATCTCCACGCACCGTTCTTGTTGACACAACTCGGAAACACGAGGATGTTTGCCGGTTTGAGGTCGCAGTGGACATACCCGTGTCCGTGGATCGTGGCTAAGCCTTCGAGAATCATCCGAGTAAACTCTCTGATCAACGCATCAGGCAACTTCCTGTCTTTGAATTGGTCAGTGAAACTCCTCAAGCTTCCTCCAGGTGCGTACTCCATGTGAATCTTGTACTCCAAGCAACCTTCTTCGTTGACTCTCTCTTGCACTTTGGTTCCATAGCACTGGACGATTTTCGAACATCCTTTGAATTCAGACAGGATTCGAAACTCTCTGTAGAGAGACTCCGCGTGTTCCTCGTCGGAGATTTTAGCGGCGGCGTAAAGCGTCTTGCCGTCGCGTTTTCCTTTGTACTTGAAGAGGCTAACCGAACCGAAGGAACCTTTTCCGAGAAACTTTTCGAAGTACAACACTGGCCCTGCCATTACAATAGAACGATCGATTCTTCTGAGAGCTTAGGAAGATCTGAGAACTCGCAATAACTTGATGAGCCGATTAATTCTTTTAAGCTAAAAAAAAAACCCTAAGTGAAAGTAAAAGCTGAGAATTTGCAATAACATGGTGAGCCGATTGATTCTTTTAAGCGAAAAGAAAACCCTAGGTGAAAGTAAAATCTGAGAAACGCAATAACTTGTGAGCCGATCTATTCTGTTAAGCGAACAAAACCCTAATAAAGTGAAAGTAGATCTGAGGATTGGCAATAACTTGGTGAAGTCACGACAAATATATATATGGGAGCTAAACGCGTCTAAGTCAGATCTTTTTTTTTTCTTTTTTTTTTTTTTTTATCAATTTACACGCATAAAGAAATCAAGATTTCCTTTTCTCTCGGTACAAAAAAAGATACCAAAAAAGGAAATAACAAAAAACAACAATAATTATTAATTGAGCTAGCCTCTCGTTTAATCTTGTTAATGATTCGCAAATCTATTTGACCTCAAACTGTACAATCATTTTTGAATAATTTATTTATTTAAAATACATATAAGTAGAATCAACTGTAAACAGATAGAATTTGAAAATTGCAGTAAAGTGTAGTTAAATCCACGGAAAAAATACAAAGTTGAAAAAACTATAAATTTGCCGACTCATATCGTTACTGTAGTAGTTGCAATTAAACACTAGAGAGATAGTTTATAGTTGAACACACGAATGGTTAGAATAAAGAAATAAACTGAAATTTTGAGTTCTAATTAAATGTAAAACAATATGAGTCGGCGATACTTTAAACGGTTCATAAACTCTTCGTTGCAGTGCTGGCATGACATTTGAAAATTGTAGCAGTCTGATTATCCACAGATTGGTATATTCTCGAGCCCTGATTACCACATATCATGCTATAATATAATTGATCCAAATAATATGTGACCATGAGGCAAATAGAACATATCAACTTCTGCTGTGACCTACCTATGTAAAGCATAGGACTGGAGATTTTTCAACTTTCTCAATCTAAGAAATACAAACAAATGACTTAGGGATTGCCATCTCTTCTTTGGTGGCGTGCCATCTGTGAAGAAGTCTTGTTCACGAAACGCCTCTGGCTAGAAGCAGCAATTACCTAAAAGATTATGTTTTGCATTTTACCTTCTACAAAAATTATAGTATATATATTCTTTGTGTATAATCACTTGGTTATAATATATTGTACTGATTGTCAAAGAAAATTTACTTATAACACAAATAACTCACAAATAACTCAAATGCTATTTTTTGCTATGTCTTTATAATCTATTTGAAAAATATATACTTAGTAATCAAAAGCTACTTTTTTTTCTTAAGTTTTCCTCTACTCCAACAATATTTTATTTTTAAGAGTCACTTGTAAATTGTAGTATTATGGTGATACTTGTACCTTTTATAATCTTAAAAAACAAAAAAATTGCATTAATTAAGGTATAAACCAAACAACCAGAAATATAAAGAAGCAAAACCTAATTAAATAGAGTAATGCAATAAAAAGAAAAATTAATTCAAGCCATTATCCATTATTTGGTTCATAGTATATATTCGCGGTTGAATTTCAAAGAAAGAAAGAAAAAAAAAATTTATATCAAACTTTTATATTAATTTGGTTTTTTTTTAAATTTGGAATTGTTTTTTTTTTAAGATAAAAGGAGATTATAACAAAAGTCAACAATTAATTAATTTATTTAGAAACATAGACTTTATATATATTTTGATAGATTTTCTATATATTTAATTGGAATAATATCAAATTCGGAATTGATATAAAAAGTATTTGAATTCATTAGAGGGATTGTAACCGATTTATTAATGGGCCGTCTCAACACGGTTCATACGAAAACGGACTAATTAGTTAGTTAGTAAAATATAGCGGCAGCACCTGAAGTAGATTATAAACACGGGGGTTCATTGTGCAATTACTTTTCTAAAATATGTTGGGTTCCCAGATTTCAATTGAATGCATCATAAAGTTTTTTTTTTATGAAAATGGTAGTGATAGCCTCATAGGGTTGTTGTTGTTGTCGTTCCTCTTCCTATCGACCACGGCGGCGAAGAGGCTGTGAAGACCGACGCGGCGACGAAATCAGCGGCGGAGAAGCAATCTTCGAAAATTTTAACATTCACTTTCGAGAAGCAAGTGTCGGTCATGGCCTCAATCTCGACTTGGTTCAGATACATGGCTCACAAGCTTGAGTATTCCCTCACCCTCAGTCTCAAGGTTCCTCTCTCTCGCTCGTTTAGGTTTCGATTTTTGTAATCTACGAAATTGGTTTCAGGAACGATTAGATTTCTCTTTAGAATTTTGCTTCTTCCTTTTTGTTTTGTTTTTTTTGTTCAATTAACATTTCTTTAGCTCTGCATTCGAATCAATTGAATCAATTTGTTCATGATGGAAGACATACCTATCGTTTATCCGAGGAAAAAGTTAGACTTTTGATGTTGAAATTATACAAAAGGGCTTCTCTTTATATCCCAATTTACTCTTTTTCATTGTAAATTTATGTTGATAGGTTTTGATTCGTGACAATGCTTCTATAGAACTATATTCATATGGATTGAACTCACATTTACCTACGTTCGCATCTTTTTTTCTGAAGCCGACAACTTTACTCTGAGACGATATGTTTGCTGTAGTGTTCTTGATTTTCGAGTAATATCTGATGATCACTCTGTCACATGATCAGAAAAAAAGATGTGAACTTCGGTAAATGTGAGTGCGATCCATATGGAATATAGTTCTACACATTCGAGTTCTCAAAATAGCCTTCATAGTTTGTTCTCACCCATTGCGTTTTTCTGCTGCATATTTTTACTTCGTTTCCATTTTTCCAACTGCTTTAACAACTTTGTTTGTGGAAACTTATGATTTGTAGTTTTACTCAACTTTTCAGAGTCACAGGAGGGAGAAACTGAGTGATCGAGAGCTCATTCAAATAATCTGCAAGAACCTATTCCAAGGAAGAATAACCTACTTACACTCGGATAAAGGACGAGAAATGTCCCCAACCATGGGGGCGCACGAAAACACGCTTCTTATCCGTAAGATACCAGTGGCCAATACGAGGTATGTATATAAATAAGCATTACACTTTATTTTTTGTTAAGCTCTAATCTTTGGTGTTCCACTGCTCGTGTTATTCTTCAATCTCATAGCGTATAGACACAGTGTCACTCGTATTGAGGTGTCTTCTTGTCTGTCTACTTGGTGAGATGGACTTGCTTTAAATTGATTGACACAGATTAATTGTTTGTGGGAACCATAGATCTTTCCCTCTTTACTGATTGGAGTTCCGTGGTTAGGTATCTGTTCGTGGGAGACGCTGTCGTCTTAAAGGACCCAAACAATTCAGATAAGTATCTGGTGAGACGACTAGCAGCTGTAGAAGGATTCGAAATGGTATCGGGTGATGAAAAAGAGGAGCCTTTTGTTCTCGAAAAGGATCAGTGTTGGGTAGTAGCTGAAAACCTGGAGATCAAAGCTAAGGTATATGTATACATGATACATCACTCTCGTCCTCTATTTTTCTGAAAATTCTTGGGATGATCTGAAGTGAGACCAAAGTATAGTCTATATGTGTCTTTCTTGTTGACTTTATCACACTGTGTGTGTTTTGAACAGGAAGCATATGATAGTCGAACATTTGGTCCAGTTTCAACAGCAGACATTGTTGGAAGAGCTATATATTGTCTGAGAACAGCCGTGGATCATGGTCCCGTTCGAAACAGGTAAAAAGACATAGTCTTTCATGTTTCTTAATGAGCATTTTTGGTTTGCTTACTCCTAAAATGCTTTGGATCAGTCACACTGCGATGGGACAAGATTCTCCAATCTTGGCAGTAGAATTGGACGTGGACGAGATGGCTAAAAACCACAAGGCACAATAAAGAGACACTTTCTTGTGTTTGTGTCAACGCTAAATTGCGCTATTTGTTTGAGATATCAGAAAACAAATAAATCATACGATGATGATAAATCCGAAATTTTACTTTCAAAATAGCATCTTGAAACCAGTTTGTTTGTAGATGTTGCGAACTTGTTTGTATTCATGAAACAAGCTTGTCGGTATCATCCCTGTAGACTAATATTTATTTACCTGTTTCTTAACTACTGGGAATATATATATACAGAGGGAATAATAGTTCTAGTGCCCAAAAAAAAAAACAAGCTGAATTCTTTCAAAACTCAAATCGAATGTATAAAAAGTAACTCGAATGAAAAAAAAAATTGTTCATATCGAATCTGAACAGGGGAAATTTCCTTAAAAATAAGTATCATATAGATTATACAGAATAAGAAAAGTACAATCTTAAATTTGTATCCAAATTCGAGTTTTTAAAACTAAACCGAAATAGAGTTCGCGTTTGATTTAGTGTTAACAAAACAAGGCCCAATACAAATTTTTTCAATAAAAGAAAAAAAAAGATGGTGGTCCAGCTGAGAACGAACCAGCAGGCCATAGTGGATCTGGGAGGCGCCGAACCGTTATCCGTCCACTGCTGAGAGAGGGAAGTAGTCGCTGCTCTGTGAAACCAGCCTGACGCATTGCCCTCCGACTTTAGTATCCACCTGACTCAAGCCTTCGCTCGGACCAGATGGATAACTCTCAGCTTGGACTGGGCAGCTCAGAAACATGACACACCAGACCCAACCCGTGATCCGAACCAGTGTTCCACCATCTTATTGTCCCCACTTAGGTCACAAGCTCTCGTTACTTAGCTCGACGTTTAATTATTGTTTCTGTGCTTTATATAAACAAGAACGATAAGAGAAAAACTACCGATGTGGGAGAAAAGAATTAAACTTATGAATGAAAGTGTCTTTTGATGTGGGCTTAAATTCTTCTCATTTGAAGGCCCAATCAAAGCCCGATAGTGTTCAGAACCCATTTTCTATATTGCAAATATTGGAAAGGATTTGGGCCAGAGCCTTCTGTTTCCAGGCCCATGAGTCTAAAAAAGCCCGATAGTGTTTTAAACGGAAAAAAAAAGATGTAAAAATTGTTAAGAGAGAGATTTGAGATAGCACAAAAGAGGGGAAAAAAAGCCAATGCAAGAGGAAGAAGAAGAAGCTAAACCTCTTTCTCCTTTCTTCTGTCTATGGCGCTTTCAGGAACTTTGCAGCTTACTTCTGATTACGTTCCTGGTATTTTCATTTCCTCTCTCTTTCTTGTCGAATTTGCGTTCATTAGTCTCTTTGTTCTTCCTCGGATGTTTTGTCTTGCCGACCGCATACTAATTCCTCAGTGGGTTTATGCTTCTTACACTGAAACTAGAAGAAGATATGTTTTGCCAGAAAATGTCTGTTTTTTATTTTTCTGGACCAAAATTTTCTTTTCTAAAAAAAAAAAATTTCGCTGTTTCGTATTGAGGATTGTTCATTTATTTGGATAAGCTTCTTTGTTCGCTGTTTCTGTTTAGATTATTTTTCTTCAAGATGTTCACCACTCGTTCGATGAAATGACTGTGTGAAGGTGGTAACTGGTAGATTTTGGTTTATTCGTTTTCTTATTTTTCGTGGTTTGGTTTCCATGCTCGTATCTATAGATAACGAATTTCTACATAGCAATGACCGGAAGGATTTTTAGCCACCAATATTATGTTAGTAAGTGATGTAGGAACTAATATAATATGAAATGTGTAATCTTTCTGATCACTTGTGTGACAATTGCTGTTTGGTTTGAGTTTCATTACATTGATTTTGCTAATCAGTACGTACCAAATAGTAAAGGTAAGGGTTCAGGTTATCGATTTCTCGTCGTCTTATTGTGAAATGAAGTGACTTTGTACCTTCTGCTTTGTTAAAGCCTTCATTCTATCGTAATTGTATCAAAAAAATATATTCAAGTCTCTTTATCTGGTAAACAATATTGGATTGTATAACTCTCCTTACTCTAAATGGTATTGCTTTTTGTAAACATAGGTTATGGAGTTACAGATAGTAGGAGCTTCTCTAACTCTGCTGTGTCTAGAAGATCACTTGCCGTATTACCTTGCTCTTCCTGTCTGGTTCACAAACTTCGCATCATCGAGAATGGACGGCATCTAAAATCTGTTCTTAACAAAACTTCATTGGTGTGCCGAGCAAGTTCTTCTGGCCAGAGGAGAAATAATCCTGATTTCTCAAGAAACAATAAGCATGGTTTCCGAGGCAGAAACAGGCGGAATGAAGATAGAGACGGTTTAGACGGTAATGGTCTTGAAGACTCTGACATGTTGTCGTCCAAAAATGGTCCTATTTTCTCTCTATCCAACTCCCCGAAGTTCCAGGCTACTTCATCACCTGGACCAAGAGAGAAAGAGATAGTGGATCTTTTCAGGAAAGTCCAAGCTCAGCTACGAGCTCGAGCTGCTGCTAAGAAAGAAGATAAGAAGACTGAAGAAGCTTCTAAAGGACAAGGAGGAAAAGAGACTGAGACTGTGGACTCTCTTCTTAAGTTACTTAGGAAGCACTCAGGAGAACAAAGCAAGAAGAAAGTTAGCAATTTTAATTCTGAGAAGCAGCTACAAGGAGATGATGATGCTGCAGAAAGACAGGATCACAGTTCCAATCATTTCGATTCGCGAAACAGAGATCATAATGCAGCACCCTTTACCAGGCCAGCGTCAAGCTTCAGACGCAATTCGCCTGTACCGAGACATAAAGCTCAGTCCAGTTATTCTAGTGAGGCCATTTTTGATGAGGCATCAAGTTACAGTGTGACTTGGACTCAGAAAAAGGATCAGGTAGAGTCACCTGATGAACCTGAATACGAGCCTGAGCCTGAGCCTGAATATGAACCTGAACCTGAACCAGGGCTCGCTCTTCTGGAATCAGAGCCAGAGCTAAAACCAGAGTCATTTTACCAAGAGGAGGATGAAGAGGATCATGATGTAGCTGTAGATGAATTATCAGATGATGATGATGAGTCTATTAATGCCGAGGAAGAAACTGTGAAAGACGAAGACTTGACTGCACTGAAGTTGATAGAACTTAGAGCCATAGCAAAATCAAGGGGTCTTAAAGGCATTTCAAAGATGAAGAAAGCTGAGCTAGTGAATTTGCTGTGTAGTGATAAAGCATGAAGATGGGAATGAACATGAACATTGCTTTAGTTTTTGATACAGCCAACGAATCTCCAAATACTTGTTTCATTCAGAATCGTAGTGCATTCCAGTTACAATTAGTTTTTCTATTAGTTGAGTTTTCCTTTTGCTTCTAACAGCAGAGTTGAAATGTCTTTTGTGTGTGTGTGTGTGTGTGTTATGAAATCGATTGATGTCACTGTCCCCGTTTGCATAATCAACTTGATTGGCGGTAATTAATAATCATAATTAAAATAACCATTTTTAGATAATAAAAAAGAAAGAATTGGAAAAAGGGTTTAACTTTATAGGAAAAAGACAGAACATGACGATAAAGAAAGGGGAAAAAATGTGGTAGGGTTTAGTTCCCTGCCCATCTGCCCGAACCTTCATTTTAAGATTATTCCCTGAATCTTAATTTACCAATAAATGAACTTCTAGATTTCACCATTTTTCTAATAAATATTTTTTTATATAATTTGAAGTCTTTTAGGTGTCAAATTTTTTTTTTAAGAAATAGAAGTTTTTTTGCTGCGTCGTAATTAAGCAGCATGATTAACATACGGATTGGTGTTTGTCTATTATTTGAGCGTGTTATTATATTTATCAAATAATTCACGTGAGAAGTATAATGGGACATAATTAAGAGGAACAAGTAGCAAATGTGTGGATTATAAATGAGATCCCGTATAAAATATAGCATAACCATTCGTACATTATTACGGATGATTGTTTATACGGTTATATCGTAGCCAACGTAATATAATATAATCCAGCAGTTTATTTATCTTATAGTTGTTCTACCTAGTTTATCAACATATTTCACTAATTGGCACAGTTATTTAATGTTTTAGAATATAATTTAAAAATCCATTTATTCATAACCAGCTTGACCGGTTATAAATAATTATTTAAAAAAATTTATTCATAACCAGCTTGACCGGCTATAACTTACATGTACATGTATATCTTAAATAATTCGTACGCTCTCAACACATGAAAATTGTGCATGTGCACGCAAAACATCGACGTCCTCAAATGTATTGAGAATATACAGTTTCTAGGTGATGGTACTTAATTTAATAATAGTACTATTAGCTCGTAAGGCAAATGTTGAGAGGACACTGGATACTTAAATATTCGTTGATATTTACAAAAGGAGTACTGCTACGAAGTTCGGGCCACTGTTATTACCTAGCTTAATGCAATATGTGTCGTGTTTAAATGATAAATAGTTAGTGTTTTAACTTTTAAGATCTTTTCAACTTTATTATTATTTATTATATAGGTTATGTAAACGAGGACATATTTGTATGTTAGTAGTATGATTTAGCCAGAATATTTTGTCGTTTCGTGAAGAAATTTGTTGTGCAACTCGACAAATGTTAACCTAATGGTAGATAGTTCAGTTTGAGCGTATAACGTTTTACGAGGTTGAAATATTTGTTCGCGAATCCAAGTGGTCGTTGAAGAAAATTCATTTACATTTCTCTATAGGTTAATATCAAAACTTAGTTTTGGATCTAGATAAAACTATAGACTAAGCCAAACGTCAACAATTTCTTATAGATACGCGATACTAATGTTGATCATTAGTCTGTTAAGTATTCTTCGTTCAATACTTAAACCCATTTATCCGAAATAGTTCCTGATTAAGGCTTACCGTAATCTGAACCTTTGATCGAATTAGGGTGTATATACAATACAATAAACTAATTGTTGGTGGAGCACTTCTATTTATGTTTGGTAATGATGTCAGAAAGAGGTAGATAGAAAACTGGATATATGCAAAAACTAGACACGAGTTAGAATTAGTACGATACAATAATAGAACTCTATAGATGTTCTTGTCATTGCTAAAAGAAAAGGTTGAATTTAATGAAAAGGAGACCAGCGTGTGGTCTTAAACTTTCTTCTTGGTTCTATTGTTATTTACCAGTTTCAGGCAACATGCTCTAAATAATTTTTTTTCTTCCCTAAAGTAAATGTGATAGATATGTGTATAGATCTTTTGTACATTGGTCCGAAGAGAAGCCCTTTTCATGTGTCCAAGGGAGAAGATTTGAGGGCTACTTTTGTAAAATAACAAGGAACTGTCAATCAGTTCTACAGTATTAAATATTTTAAGACTAGTTTTCTATCTTTTTCAAACTTTTGGCTGCCTTTGTCCACACCTAAATGCCCAACTCCTTTTCTGCCTTTTTCTAGCGACAGAAAATTATTTCATTAAGAAAAAAAGAAGAAAAGAGAAGAAGAATATTATACAAAGACATCCAAGCTCACAAGTCTTCGTCAATAATGAAGCCAAGTATAAATACTATCTATTTTTTTCGAAAGAAAGTATAAATACTATATACTACATCATTTTCTACAATTTAGAGCATTGAATATCTTAATTTTTTAAAAAATTTTATTTTATTTTGCAGGTATCTTAAATATTTTTAGTTAAGATATTTTAGATGAATTTCTTAATATTGAAGATACTTACACAATAAAAAAAATATTAGGGTTAAAAACTTTCATTTCAATAGTACTTTAAAACAATTCCAACTAAAATATGTCAAAAATTAGTATCCACTAAAAAAAAAGTAAGAAAAAAATGAATTATCAAATGAAAACTACTGAGATGAGAAATTTTACATCTATATCTCAGTTTGTAAATGATTTAATCTTTTTTAAAAAAAATTATCTATAAAATTCTATTAAAACAATAGTAATATATATATATATATATATATATTATTAAAAAACTCACTTCCTGTGGGAAATGCTCTACCTCTTACAAGACTCTCTCTCTCTACTCTACCAAGTGATGAAGAGTATATATATAGAATAAATGTACAGACTAAATCGATTATACTATTCGGAGTCTCCAAAAATCCTTCTTCAGTCCTAATTAGCTGAGTTTTCGAGTCGAATTGTGTACAAGATAACTTAAACTTTTCACGGACTTTTTAATATAGGTATTATTATAGGGGAAACAACGATAAGATCTGAACCGGAGAATTCAAATGTAAACCATGCAGAAAACGGTTCTTATATTCAAGATTTTTCAAAGAAATCAGAACAAGGCAGAGTCAAAAACTTTTCTCTGGAAAATAACTTCATAAAGCTCTGAACTAATATGAGAAACCTAGTTTATATAGGATAGCTATATATATATTTGTTTTGTCATCTTAATTATACCTTAAAAAAACAGACCAATGTCTGATACAAAATCAGAAGAACAAATTCTATATATGAATAGTAGGTACCTATTTATTATTCACATTAACAAATCCTGTTTGATATATGGAAAACCTTTTCACGAACGTTCAGTTTAGTATATGTCCCAAAAAAGGCTATTTAGTTCTTCCGGCAATAATTTCAAAATGTTACATTAAAACCACCAAACCCGGTATATCCGTATATGAAAGAGAGACAAAACAAACAACAGATAAAAAAATGTAAAGATCTGAAAACTAGTCCACTTATCTCCTCAACTAATATAAAAAATAAATAAAAAAGGGGAAATACGTCCGAAAAAGTTTATAATTTTTCTTATAATAGTATTCTCAACAAAAGAAATAATTAATACACATGATATATATCTTCACAAAGTAACCTTACATCTCCCAACCGCACAAACAATTTTTTTAGCTTCACATCCACCAAAGATCAAGAATCAAGAAAAAGCCGTGCAAGAACCTAAACAACATCGACCGATCCGTTAAAAAATGGATATGATTCCCCAATTGATGGAAGGCTCTTCGGCTTACGCAGGTACCACAAACCTCAGCATCATCGCAAACATGTCGTCCTCCTCCTGCGCCACCGGAGCCACCGCTACACAAGCACCGTCTTCCTCCTCCTCCTCTTCTCCATCCGCGAACTCAAGCCGTTACGAGAACCAGAAGAGAAGAGACTGGAACACGTTCGGACAATACTTAAGGAACCACCGCCCACCGCTTTCTCTTTCCCGATGCAGTGGAGCTCACGTGCTCGAGTTTCTCCGTTACTTGGACCAATTCGGTAAGACAAAAGTCCACACGACCGTTTGTCACTTCTACGGCCATCCTAATCCTCCAGCACCGTGTCCTTGTCCTCTCCGACAAGCTTGGGGAAGTCTCGACGCTCTCATCGGTCGTCTTCGAGCTGCTTTTGAAGAGAACGGAGGCAAGCCTGAGACTAATCCGTTTGGAGCTCGTGCCGTTAGGCTATACCTTAGGGAAGTTAGAGATATGCAGAGCAAAGCTAGAGGTGTTAGCTACGAGAAGAAGAAGCGAAAGCGTCCTCTTCCTCCGTTGTCGAACTCTTCTTCCTCCGCCGTAGCCAGCCACCAGCAATTTCAGATGTTACCGGGTACTAGTTCTACTACTCAAATATCAAAGCTTGAGAAGTAACTATATATAGTTAAAATGAGAAAAATTGGGTATTTTATGTAATCTGAAATGTGAATTGGTCTCTTTCTTATATATATGTTGGTTTTAATCTAGTTTCATGTGTTTAGTTTTAGAATCTGGTGGAAGAAGAACTAAGGTTCTTTTGTTACTAGTTTATGTTGGGGGGTTGAGGAAGGTAGGGTTTTAACTTTTTTATTTAATAAAGAAGAATTTCACAAATATATATAGGCGCTATATATATATATTATGTATATGAGTATCTATTTATCATCAATTGAATTGGTCTTCTTCTTCATCTTTCGGCTTGATGTTCTAAAACAGAGAGGTCTTAGGTTTAATTTAGATCAATTTGTGGAGTCTTGATGATACTAGAATTGCTTTATTGATTTTTCTTCTTTTGATGCAAAACAGTGTTCGTTGTCTAAAAGTGACAGTGAACTATAAGTGGTCTTATAGAATATAATGGTTGACAGTGATTGCACTATCTATTTTAAAATTATGAAATTAACTCATTAGTTTATTTTGACGCCCAAATTTCCCCAAAGATTTACTGAATTCGTATCCAGTCACAAACATTCACATGCATATACGTGGCATGCTTCGGCAAACTTTGTCTTATTTTTGTTTCATCTCCAAACTCATTTTTGTTGTTCATGATTAATCATAGTTTTACTTGTGAGTGATACGTTTTATTTCTCACACTTGCACTTTTTCATAAACAAAATGTAAGTAAAATGTAAAAGAATAAAGAAGAAAAATCAAAATTTCTCTAAGTTTCCCACCTTTATCTTTCTAGTACATAGAGGGGGATGTTCTTTCTAATACTCAGGAACATTGTGCATGTCTGGGCTTTTTTGCAAAAACCCTAGAATTTGGAGATATGGTGATCGATAGTTTTGTATTTTTATGGTAATCTATGTTATATAGATACATCACTTTGTGTAATGTTCCAAATTTTATACAATCTGTATTAGCCTAATTGTATTTTTGTTCAATTAGAGTCATTAGACTACATAGATGTAATACAACCTAATATGTGAGATATAGGAATGCGTATTAAGTTTATCCCAATAACTAAGGTTCAAAGTATCATACGACACCCTTGTGAATGCCAAAAAGAAGAAAGAATCTAACTTTGAATGTGATGTTATGTATGGTCTTTACTTACATCTCATAGATTAGAAGTTAAATTTCTTTTTGAATGACCTGATTGTATTGTTGCACAAATACTAACTTTATTATATGCTATTCAAAGTTGATCACGGAGTTGCTTCCCTAATACAGAAAGATTGTCTCAGTTTGTATTACGCTGAAACATGGAATCGCTGTAACTGCGGACTGAAAGCTATGTAGCATGATTTTGGTTACTGATGTTGGATTCAAAATAAAAAGTTGATAAGATATAAACCAATACCACAAAGAATTCGTAATTTTTATATTTTGACAATGCTATTCTAATGACATTATAAAAATATATCATATGATACTTTTTTGCTTATGATTTGTTGTTCTATTCAGCATATTGCACCGTTTTACAAGTTAACTGTGTTTTCAATCAAAACCTTTATAGATGACGAAGTCCAAAACTCGTATTTTAAGATTTGTGAAATTGTGATAAAAAGAGTTTACAAACATATATATAGTTGTTAACTACTTGTTATAGTGAAATGGTGTCTTTAAACAATATATGCAAAAATATGTAAAACATAAAAAAATATGTATAAAATATATAAATATGTGTGAAATATTTTTTATAGAGAGAGAGACTATCATTTTTGTTTTCAGTCAAGGTTTTTGCTGTTTTATTTATTTATTTATATTTTCTTTGTAGGGTTTCTGATCATTTTGGAGTCATTGTCATAAAATAAATGAACATATTTAATACATAAATTAGAAAAACGACAAATTCAACATGGAAAAGAATTGATTGGACATATTTTCAATCTCAGTACGTGCTATATGATTTAATCAATATTATAATTTACATAGCGTCACAACAATAGGTGCGGCGAATGAAACGATCTTTTGCTAAATTTGAAAAATCAAATAACATATGTTATAGTACCTTAAACCATAAATGTGATACTTTTGGTAATCTAATATCCTTAATTTTTGTACATAAATGAATTAGTAAAATAAATAAAAAATTGAAACCAAAAATAAAATAAAAATTGTTTTGGCACATTGTGTAGTGTTGCATCATTCATGAGTGTGTTAAGAGGTAGAGGTAGAGGCAGAGTTCTGTCTCTCAGTTGTCTTGTCTCTGTAAGTTGTTCCTCGCAGAGCACTCAATGACCCCAACCCTTCAACTTTTATGATTCTTGTCCATTTCTTAATTTCCTCAGTTTATAAATTCCATTTCAGTGGAGATAAAACAATTCTGTAATTTGCCTAAAGTTTTGAAACCCACAGTTTTAGGATTTATAAATCATGAATTGAAAATGACTTGACTGAGTTACTACTATGCCTTCTATATCTTTCAGTTATATTTTTCTATGAGAAAATCGTGATATATCTCTTACAAAAATGTACAATGCGAGTTTAAATTTAGTTAGGTACACATTATGATAGATCACACATCATATGATGGTCAATATTTTTGGAAAATATTCAACAATTCCGGTACCAAGTCTCATCTTTTTTTTCTTGTCTTATTTTAAAATTTCATATATTCTGCTCATTTTTGTTATGATATAAACCAAGGATCAATATTTACGTATAAAACTACTCCAATTATAAGTAATTTCATTTAAATATTGTGTGATATGATAACCCCTTTTTCAACGGTTCAAAACACCTAATCATATTGGGTCAGTATTCCCTTTAGACCCGACCGACAATATTATCGTAAATTTTATAAGTCTATACAAGGTTTCTACTTTGAGCTATATATATATAAGCCTGTAACAATGTCTTGCACATATTTTTATGCATGACGTATGAACTAATAATTCGAGCGCATTAATGCTACAAGTGGCTGCATTTTAATTCATTTTTCCAACTAAAATAAAAATTTATGTGATCCACATGAAAAACCATCACTTATAACATAAACATAAACTTCATTTCAATTCATTCATGAGAATTTTCACCAATAGTAATACTAAATTACGAGAATATATCTTGTAGATTTGATGTGGATAGCAAGTGTGCATTATATGACTTGGCCTTTCGACTTTTAGATATGGAATCATGGCCTTTCCATATATGGTTATAACGAAAAGAAGGAGCTTTCGAGAATCAACATACCTATTTAATTATTATCACCATTACATAAGTTCCATCATAATTACTCACATTTTTGGATTGATACGAATATTTTATTTAAAAGAAAGGGAAAAAAAGAAAAGAAATTGAGGAGACAATCGACATTGAAATGAGGGACCCCGAATTTCCACATGATTCTCTTGTTTCATCATTACCCACCTCAAACCTATATTTAGTGAAACCCTTGTGAGACTCCACCACATGCATACTCCAAAATTAACATCTCTTGCATCTTTTAAGTCAATAACGAGATTTAAACCCAAAAGAAAAAAAGAAACAATTGCGAAAACAAATAATTAAATCGGATATTAATTCAGTGTAATTAAATTCGTGTTTTTCAAGCGTTTACCTCTTCACTTGACAGTCTGTTAATGTTGAATGTTTTGTATTAATGTTCAACAAAGACAAAAGTCTATATCTATATATAGGAACGGTGTTCTAGGTTAATCTAGTTACAGCAATATAATATCAAAACATTAAGGAGATGATCAACACAATCTAAGGTGATGTGATCGAGGATCATAGATGATGCATTACAAAGTATCTTTAATATCCTTAAGATGAAGGGGTAGAAGCAATTTCAATTTTGTCACGATGAAGAGCCGAGAAGCAACTCCAATTTTATCACGGAGTTGTATGAACTGAAGTTAAGGGAGAGACTTGCATCAGCTAGTGAAACTTTTGTGTTTACATGAGTAACACGAAGCAATATTCCATGCTGTATTTGTCCCTGTATAAAGTGATAGTCCAAGACCACATGTTTTATTCTAGAGTAAAGTACTGGGTTTGCGTAAAGAAACGTGGTGTCAAAATTGTCACAATAGATAAATGATGGTGCTGAAAGAATAATGCCCAACTCAATAAGAAGATTACATATCCACTGTATATCTGTTGAGGTATTAGAAACAGACCGATATTCTACTTTCGTGGAAGACTTTGCAAAATTATTAGGGTTTTTTGTCGACCAGGAGATAAGGTTCTTATCCAAGTAAATATTGTCTATACAAGGTTTCTACTTTGAGCTATACAAGGTTTCTATTTTGGCCATAATGTTTGTTGTAGTCCTTTGCCACAAGACGTGATTTGCACCTGCTAAGAGATCCATTTGGTAAAACTTTGTTTCTAAATATTCACTTACAACCAATGACATTGTGATTGAGTGGTCGAGACACAAGATCAATGGTTTGATTTCGTGCAAAAGCATCAAGCTCATCGGACATGAAGCCTCGCCATCTCTTGTCTTTCAGCGCTTTATTCACAATATGTGGTTCAGCGGGAATAGAAGATGAAAGGGCGACATAAACATTACATTCGGCTTTTGGCTTGGTGATCTTATTGTTTAGCTTTGACGGGTTTAAAGAAAGAAGACTGGTTTGAGATTTGGAAATTGTCGGGTTCTGGGTTTGGTAACGGATTAATGGTTGGGTCGGGTGGATTAAACATTTGGGCTTCATTGTTTGGTGGGTTTAAGTTTTCAAAAACGGTGAATGGGGCAGTGTTTAGTTTGGGTCGGAGATGGAACTTGTGTGTTGCTTTGAAGAAGCTATGAGTCACGATTTTAAGTAGAATCAAGAGCATAATTGGTGGATTCTATCACCAGCATTACTATCTGGCCAAAGTTCCAACGTCGTGGGTCCATGCTGCAGCATGGGAGATGGTACGAGTGGTGCAACCGGCAGAAGTGAAAAAAATTTGTTCATTCGTAAGAATGAGAGATTGTGCTCATCAAAATTGAATGTATATTGAAGACATAACGGCCAGAGCTCATTTAAAGCCAAATGTATGCATTTAAAGAACACATAAGTCATGGAATGGTTTTGAAGTCTGTTGTTGGTGTAGGGTCCTAAGCTTGGAAAACAAAGACAGCCAAACACATGAGTAAAACAAGAATCCAATGTTACTCTTAAGAATCTAGTCGAAATCAACAAAAAAATGATACAAAAATACATAGAACCCACTAAAACCAAAAGCATAGAGATCATAGTATAAGTTTAAAAGCTCAAGTTGTAGTTGCAGGTTCTTGAAGCGCAAGAGGAATGGCTGGTCTCCAAGTTGTTCCCTCGGGACCATCCATCAAAGCGATCCCAACATTTGCCAACTCTTTCCTAATTGCATCAGATCTTTCGTATTCTTTATTCTTCCTTGCGTCTGTCCTCTCTTTCACTCTCTGCAACACATGTTCCTCATTCAATCCAGCGCGCTTTAGTGCCTTCTCTTTTAGCTGCTCAAGAACCTGACGACAGGAGGATACATATCAGTTCAATACAGAACATAAAGGAAGAAGCTAAATGGGCTTCGATCACCAAACAAAACGCAGAGGAAGAGCCAGCAGAAATTGAGTACGACCCTGATCTTAGTGTTTTAGGCCTGACACTGTCTTGGCCCGGAGTTAAACCGCAGAAACAAAGAAAAGAAAAAGCTACTGCTTCTGCAGTGGTGGAAGCAGTACCTCTGAGTAACTTGTGGGCATAAGCCCTAATATAGTAAGAACGTCTCTGACTGTTGTCTCTAGAGCCTTAAGTGACTCTTCTCTTCTTTGTTGCTTTTTCCCCTGAAAATAAAAACCATCACTTTATAACTATTAACATTCATTAGTTTTCGAACCATGTGGAGGTTTTGTGGTTCGTAAAAGCAGACTCTTGCAATAAGTTATACTTCACCTTTCGGGTGTGAATGAGATCGTTGATGGTTTTCAATGGCTCTGACATCGCAGCCAGAGTTACGGGAGTGTGAAGATCATCGGACATCGAGGCAATAAATTCACTACGGAACGTGTTGATGCTTGTCAACGTGTCTGACGGAACTGAACCATCGTCAAATGTCGAATCTTTCTCGCCTAAAACACTTTCACAGTCGTGTAATGTCTGTCAATAAACAAATGAGCATCTTCAAAGGATTGTAATGAAGAAGAGTAGAACATCGAGTTACAATATTGTGCCCGCTAAATTTTTTCAATAGCCACATTAACTCATTAAGCATCTTAGACTTCAGAACAAGAGAGGTTTTCCAAAAAATGCAAACTTTCTATAGATAAGAAAAAAAGTATATAACCAGGGATTACCTGATAAATATAAAAAACGCGTTCAGAAGCACTCTCGAGGAGGACATCAGAGTAATTGATAGGAGACCGATAATGAGTTCCCATTAGAAAAAGTCTCAGAGCTAAAGGATGATAAAGATCTATAACCTGCAATGTCAAAGAATTGTTTCGCAAACAAGGAGCTTTTAGACATTAATGCTGGACTAAAAAGGCAAAGGGCAAAACTTTAAATGTTTTTACCTGTCTGATTGTGAAGAAATTCCCCAAAGATTTCGACATCTTCTCAGAGTCAACAGTAACAAAACCATTATGGATCCAATAGCTGATGTTGCTGCTATCACAAGCTGCACAGCTCTGAGCAATTTCATTTTCATGGTGAGGGAACACAAGATCCATTCCTCCACCATGAATGTCAAAATTATAACCTAGATAAGCTGCACTCATGGCACTACATTCTATGTGCCAACCGGGCCTTCCTCTTCCCCACGGGCTCTCCCAAAAGACTTCCCCTTCTTTTGCAGTCTGCCAAATTATTCAAAAGCATTCAATAAGAAAGTAAGAGTCAAAAAGATAGAGCTAAAACTGGACTAAAACGCGTACTTTCCACAGAGCAAAATCTGCGGGATGTCTCTTCCTTGTGTCAACTGCGACTCTCTCACCTGCACGGTTATCTTCTAATTTTCTCCCAGACAACTTTCCGTATGTTGGAAGTTTATCGACTGAGAAGTATACATCTCCATCAACTTTGTAGGCATAGCCATTATCAAGAATCTGAATAGCAAAAAATGATCAGTTGGTCCACCCATATAAGGAACTGGAGGAAGTGAATATGGTAAATACCTGCTTGATCAGGTCGATGATCTGAGGTATATGATCCGAGACGCGTGGTTGTACAGAAGGATCTAAACACTGAAGCTGTTCCATATCTCGATTGAATTCCTCGCAGAATCGTCTGCTCAAGCTGATTGGATCTTCCCCTAGTTCATTCGCTCGGGCAATTATCTACAAAAATTTGAACTTTCATGAGTCAGTTGCATATGCAGCAACAAAACAACAACCTAGGCACGTACAGCGTCAGAAAGACAAAATGAATAACTTGATGCGGTCCGAGAATGGTATCACTTCCGTAACAGACACTACCTACTTATCTTATTGATCTAACCGTACCACAAAACTCAAGCTTAAGAGGTTCTTACTGAAAAGACTTAAGTGTATAAGACTTATTAAACCCAAGAAGAGTTAGCTCTGATTTGCATTGTCATCGTTATCTCACCTTGTCATCCACATCCGTGAAATTTCGAACATACGACACTTCATATCCTAGATGCTTAAGGTACCTGCCTAATTCCCAATCAAAATCAAAACAGAACAAAAAAACTCAAAAACCAAAACTTTCCATAAACCCATAAAAGTTTTAAGCTTTTTTCTCCTAAGTCGATACCTCAAGAGAACATCGAACGTGACGTAGACGCGTGCGTGTCCAATGTGGCTGAGGTCGTAAGCAGTGACACCACAAACGTACATTCCAACTTTACCTTCGACCTTGGGCTTGAATAGCTCCTTCTTCCTGCTCATCGTGTTGTGCAACCAAAGCTCCTTACCCCCGGAAATTGAATCTCCTCCGTTCGTTACTTGGTTTACCGACGGGTGGGATGATGATGAGAGAGCCGTGAAACAGCGACGGGATTGAGTTAACTTTCCGTGTTTGAGAGTAAAGTGGACTCTGAGACGGGAAGTGAACTGAGACCTGGTGTAGGATGGGAATCGAATTGGAGTAAAGGGTCTACATGATTTGAAGAGATTGAGAAGAGAAGCCATTGGTGAATAACGATAAGCTCGTCGCGAAGAAGATGAAGAAATCGGATTAGCCAAAGCGGCGAGAGAGAGCCAAAACCTCTGAAACTAATAACGGTTTTTGTAAACCGCTTTCTTTTCCGGTTCGGTTTAAGCAAGACTTGGAGAGGTTGAAGTGTGTGTTACATAAATGGAAATTTTTACTTTCTTTCCGAACCGAAAAACCCCTAATTTGTCTGTCGTCAAGAATTGGGGTTTGATAAAACTGAGTTAAAAAAAAGCCAAAGACGATTCCTTTCCGTCACGCGCTCTTCTCAATTCTTCATTCTTCTCTTTTGAGTTCTTCAAGCCGTCTACTTATTTTCCAATACTATCACCATCAGTTCCTGTGTGCTAAAATCCTTTGTTGTGACCTCTTCCACCTAGATATGGTGTTTGGACAAATAGTCATAGGTCCTCCTGGATCAGGCAAGACTACTTACTGCAATGGCATGTCTCACTTCCTCTCTCTTGTTGGCAGGTAACATATTCTTTCTCTTTTTGCTCACTGGTTTTGGACCAAAGAAAGAAGCTTTGCTCTTTGTAGCTGTGATTCTGTCAATATTGTTTGTGTCTCTGTCTTTAGCTTTGTAGAACTCACAAAGTTCCAAACTTACGAGAAACTGGTTGTTTTGTCTGTCTCTGGCTTTGTAGAATTCACCAAGTTTCATGCTTTAGTTTTATGGGAGTGTCAAATACGATGAATTTGAATTAACCAGCTTTTGAGCTGAGAGTCATATGTGCAATTTCATTGCCTTGTCTTTGTTTTGCAAGAGAGGTTCACCAGATTTATGAGGACTTCTCTGAAACTATTCTCTCCTTTTTTTGCAGGAAGGTCGCTATTGTTAATCTGGATCCTGCAAACGATGCATTACCGTATCCTTCTTTTATGCCAAAACTTGTTAAAATGGTTGAAATTGGTGAATAGCCATGAAAACTTTTCCAGGTGTGAGTTGTTTCTTGACATTGATCTTTAGGTATGAGTGTGCTGTGAATATAGAAGAATTGATCAAGTTAGAAGATGTTATGGAGGGATATTCACTTGGTCCTAATGGAGGTAAATTTTGCTTGTCATATTGATTTTTCCTCTTCTTCTTACTAACGGTCCCAAATAAACGAAAACTTCTCCGTGGAAACAGGTCTTTTTCATTGTATGGAATACTTGGAGAAGAACATTGACTGGCTAGAAGCTAAATTAAAGCCTCTTTCCAAGGGTTAGCCACAATTAATCTCTTTCGACAATCAAGTACCTTTCTTTAAGTATATCTACTAAAAGAGTTTTTGAAAACATATTACAGACCATTACTTTCTCTTTGATTTTCCTGGCCAAGTGGAACTCTTCTTCAATCATGACAGTACCAAGAAGTTTCTCACGAAGCTGACAAAATCGTTGAACCTTAGAGTATGTGATTTTTTCGTTTATTGTTGTTACCAAATTTGCTTAAATGACCTGTAAGAGTCTATCTATATATGTGATAATTCATCTCTTTTGTTCTTGTTTTTTTCTGCAGTTAACTGCTGTGCAACTAATTGACTCCATCCTATGTAGTGACCCTGGGAACTATGTAAGCGCATTGCTTCTCTCTTTATCCACAATGCTTCATATGGAACTGCCACATGTCAATGTCTTGTCTAAAATCGATCTGATAGGAAACTACGGGAAGCTAGGTATTTATAGAACTCATCTCTTCTCAAGACATCGGTTTCGAAGTTATAATATTGAACTTAGTAACTACCTTCTTTGTGTATCATGTAGCTTTCGGTTTAGATTTCTATACCGATGTTCAAGACTTGTCATACTTACAACATCATCTTAATCAAGATCCTCGCTCTGCCAAGTACAGGTTGATTACAAAAACTGGCTGAAGAATAGTCAATAAATCCTCGCGTAGATGCACTCTCAATATCTCTCATGAGTTTGATGTTCTTGTTGCAGGAAACTAACGAGTGAGTTATGTAGTGTCGTTGAAGATTACAGTCTTGTTAATTTTACAACCTTGGACATTCAGGTCTTGCTCTCTCTCTCTCTCTCTCATTCTCTTCAAGTATCTTTTCTCGATGTTAAGCGTTTTGTTTTCAGGATAAAGAAAGTGTTGGGAATCTGGTAAAGCTCATTGACAAGAGCAACGGATACATCTTTTCCGGCATTGATGCAAGTGTGGTTGAGTACAGCAAGATTGCAGTTGGTGAAACTGATTGGGATTATAACAGATATCCTTTTTCAGCTTTAATATTCTAACCATTGTTTCTATCAATTGCTCTGAGTTTAGTTTTATGTTTTACAACAAAATAGTTGTTTCTTTAACGAAAGTCTTCACAGTTGCGGCTGTGCAAGAGAAGTATATGAAAGACGAGGAAACAGAAGACTGAGGGATAGAGACAGAGCTTGAATTTTCCGAAGAAGAATAGGAATCAGCAATTAGGTCAACAAACTCTGAACCAAACCATATATGTAACAGTTTTTATGAACCGCTTTTTGAGTTTTGGGTTCGTTTTAAGTCCAAACAACAGAAGTTACTTGTTTGGTTGACGACTAAGTCATATGAAACCGACAAGTTACATTTCATTGAAAGTGACAATATACTGTATTTGATAATTACCCTATTGGTATAGGGGTTCTATATTAATAAGTGTCAGTGAAAGAACATTTATAAGGAGTTTAAAACAAAAAAAACTAAAACCAAAAGCAATTTTTAAAGCAACAAACATTAGTTACCTTAATTGAATGATATGAAAAGATATTTGTTTCGAACAAAAAATAAATGAAAAGATATTTGTTTTTAACATCAGTATTTGCTCTAATGATTAATGTCTAATAGTATAATATATAACTGCTTGCTGATTAAAGGTATCATTTTGGAAGAACAAATGGTTTTTCATTCAATCGTGTTAGTGATGTTACGTCAGGCAAATTAAAAACTGTTTGTTCATGAATTTGTTTTTCTATAAAAAAATTAGGTCTAGCTTTTTAAATAACGTGTAGGGGATATGACAATGTGCATCCACAAATCCAAAATCAAAATTTTTCTAGATTTAAAACGGGAATTAATTGCCACTAACATTAAACAAAAATGAAAGAATTGTTTAGTGACGATGAGGTTGAAATTTAAATTAAATTTCAAAAAACATTCTCGGTGTGATATTACGTATAATGGATAATCGTTATTTACAATCGTATTACTCACGTTTTTATCATTTTAATTTTTTTTAAGTGTATGTAGTCTCAATATAATGGTATGGAGACAATCGAGTGGTGTAAATGTTTATGTTTCCGGAGGGACCGGACCATCCATATATTTCAAGGTCTATTAATTAATATATATTTTCATCTATTACATCACTCGCTTAATCATAAAAAAATATCTTTAACATTTTACAAACGATGATCACCGAGACCGTTTAAAGTTTAAACTATCCACAAATGGTAAATAACCCAATATCAATATAACAGCATACGTAATTACGATAGAATAGTTTGTAGTATATTGGAGCTTTAGACCTTATAGTAAACTTTGCAAACCATTGACCAATTACATAACTTTAAATGCTCTTCACTGTATGTATATATAGTTAAATGGAACAATAACTAAATATAAGTAAGAACCCATTTCTATTTTTTCGTTTGACTTCGATTAACATCCGTTATTTACATGCAAACACGAAGAAATAACTCAAAGACATATTTAGAGGAACCAAAAACAACTTTTAATCTTATTCATTTGGTTTACAAAGTGACACTTTCAAGTCTTTAACGACAAAAACAACACAAAAGCAAGTTCAGAACTCGGGTATGTCGGAAAATTCTTCAATCCTACGACTACTAGTGAAAAGCTCAAACCAAAACTCCATGTCATCATTATACATCTTCGAATTATTATAACTAATTATCTTACTATTCCTATCTAGCAATCCTTCCCAATCTTCTATCTTCTTCTCGTTATTATTCGAATTATCTACCGATACGACGTCCGACCAAAAACTCTCATCAACCAATGCAGAAATATCCTCGTACGACATCATATCGTCCTTGTTATTACTTGAAGTCTCAAATGTTGTAATACTATTAGAAAACTGTTGTGGAGAAGTTGTGTCGACAATCACTGATTCTTTGTCTCCATGTGTGGTCTCGTTAATTCCGTTAATGTCTTTGGTGTCTCCGCCATTGTTTTGATTTTTGTTCAGTCTTTTCTTCAAATGAGTGTGCCAAACATTTTTTATTTCATTGTCGGTTCGTCCTGGCAATTTTGCAGCAATCGCAGACCATCTAAATTTAATAACAAACAAACAAAAACTAAACACTATTAGTAAAAGTGTCTTACATATAATATAGTATAGATTTCATCAATTTATTAGTTTAATATTGCTTTTTAAAGCAGAAAACATGGAGATGGAAGAAGACAAGAAACCAAAAGCTAATATATGGCATATGTTTTGCATTGATCGATGTGCATATCTTGTCTAATAGTAATATTAGAGGTTGTTTGGTTTTTTTCTATTAAAAAAAACTGTGAAAACAAATTAGTTAAATCTTTCGACTCTGAGTAAATCACGGGTATGAATACCCTTAGCCCCACAGTGTTAAAAGTTAAAATATTTTGCAAGTTGGAAATAAAGCTATTTATGAACTTAGACTATGTGAAGTCTACTCACGGTAATTAAAACCGAACAAAATTTGCAAAAGTGGAAAAGTAAAAGGAAAGCAAAACCGTCGAACACAAAAACATTTTGATTTCTTAATCCTTCTTCAAGAAATGGTTGAACAGATTGATTTTTTCAAACAAAAAGAAGACAAACCTGTTGCCCAAGACTTCATGCAGATTGATGATAGTTTGTTCTTCTTGAGGAGTGAAGTTTCCACGTTTGATGTCTGGTCTTAGATAATTGATCCAACGAAGTCTGCAACTTTTCCCACATCTAAGTAAACCTACAAAAAAGATTCAACATAAACACCCAAAAAAGTATTGCTTAAGATCAAGAATTGTTGATGAGATAATAAACAGACAACAAGAATAATATACAAAAGAAATGAAAATCACCTGCGTGTTTGGGAAGAGCTCGCCAATTAGAATGACCATAGAGATGAATATAATTGATCAAGATTTGATCTTCTTCAGGAGTCCATGGTCCTCGCTTCATCCCCATTTTCTCACAACATGGTGCTCTTCCCATTTTTTGTTTTGTTTCCGTTGCACTCTCAAGAAAATGAAACAAAAGATTTAGAAGTTTTGTTGTAAAATGGTTAGAAGGACATGTGTTGGATGGGTATGGAGTTTTATGAGAGCTAAAGAAGCCAAATGTTTGAAGGAAGCATGCGATGTAGACGTTTAGTCTGTTTATTATAGTATACTATATATATAGACATATTATATTATAATTAGTTAATTACACAATGCAACCGTGGGACAACTCCAAGTTGAAATTTTCTCATACTTTTGATTCACATGTACAGTCCAACGTTTTCAACTTTTTTTTTTTCCTTTTAACTTTCGTTTTTTATATATTTGATGAGGTCGAGACGATGGTAAGAAACTTAATAAGGTTTGTATCACGTTTGTTAAAAAGTAAAAATTGTGAATTAAATTCCATAATATCAAAGTAGAATTTTGCAAAATGTTTATAACATTTAAAAAGAGCAGGAAAAATTAGATGGATTTCAATTTATAATAAAAGAAAACATTTCTTTGAGCAAATAAAAAGAAAACACATTATGTCGTTCTACTATTCCAAACGTCATTGTTGTTATATTGTTCTACTCTATTTGATGTGTTGCCATTGCAACCCTTAAAAGTTGCATTTTATGTTTATGCAAAAGAAGAAATTATATTTGTTTAAAGGGACATGACAAGGGTGGACAAATTTTCCAAAACTCGATTTGATATTCGTCCCGATCTATGTTCCGAAGTTTTTCAGTATCTGGAAGTTCAGCTTCGTATTAATACTTATATATGCAACAAATACACGATAATATATATATAGATCAAGTATATATAAGATATATGAAATGTATAAAGAAAGAACAATATTTATTTACTATCCATTCAGGTATAAACTTGATATTTCACTAAACAGACCTACTACTAGATTGCTTTATATATTAAATTTATGAATGGTTTACTTGGCGGGTTATGAAATCTATATTATTCGCTATTAGATTGGATATATCATTTATGCATATATGTTTGTACGCATATTCTGTTCACACATGGAAAAGCTACTTTAACGAGTCGAGTGAGAAAAAAAAACTATGACGCAAAAAAGGCTATATGAATAATACTAATGTAAGAGGAAGCAAATGTTCAAATTATATATACATAAAAATGTCAAAGAAAGAGGCTCCTAGTGCTCAAATACAATCAGATCATGACCCAAAATTGATTAAACTTTTAATTTCCAATCAATCTTGTTGGATGACCTATAAGTCAATAAGAAACATTAAAAGTGTCATATTCTTTTTATGCGCTTATTATACCATTTTTTATAATTGTAAATAACACATTTCTGATTAATTAAAATTAGATACGTAGAGCCAAAACAATTGTTTTGTCGAGATGGAAGGAAAATCATAGACATCGAAGTAGGTACGTAATATAAACCTCCCTTGAATCACCCAGTCTGAAGTTGAAAAGATTCTGGAACGGATGGAACAGAACTGTGAAGAATGGAATATGAGATGGATTGAATGGCTTTGCTAAGAGGCTGCGGAATTTCCTCAAGCAAACCAGGTTGAATTCTTGATATGACACACAAGAATTCCGGTTTGTTTACTGGATATGACACACCAATAAACAGTGATCTAAATTCAAAAGGTTTTTGATAAAAGAAGATAGATAGATTTGAAAATGGAAGTACATGAAGTTTAAGTAGAGGTCAAACAAGGCTTGCATGCACAGCAAGCAGTAAATGACCTTGGAACTAAACAAAACACTTAATTAAAGTTCAAATTCGAATTTCCTCTTCATGCAGAGTCTAGAAAATAACAAAAGCATTTAAAATACAGTTGGGAGTTTCCCAAAGGCCTCATCTTGCTTTCTGGACGTGGCTTCCAGGCCTTGGGCTTCAGTTTTAACAATTTGGGCCATTGTGAAGTGCTGGGAATACCTCATTAAAAACCTTGTCAAGAAAACCCAGTGGGACAAAACTTGACAAGGGAAAAAGAGTATAAACCCAACACTTTTCCCAAATGTTAAAACTATATAACTTGAATCAAAACCAAAGTGTTTTGACAAGTTATACCTTCCTGTTTGATGTCTTGATCATCTGCCTTCAAGGTATGATTGAGAAGTCCTCCAACAACTTGATTGAATAGCTTAGTCTTTGATCTAGTCATTGGACCGGTAGGCACAATCAAAGCTTCATCTCCTCCTAGCTCTGGTTCAAGCTGCTCCATAGACTCCTTTCCATGCTCCAAGCTCCATGATTTGTCCAGTATCACATCATCCTCTCCTACTTGAGAAGGATTTGACCTCAAATCCGTTTCATCTGCAATATAAGGAACAAGGTCAGAAACATTAAAACTAGAGCTTACATTATACTTACCTTGGAGATCCAGCTGATAAGCATTGTCGCTTATTCTCCTTGTGACTGTGAAAGGGCCATCGATCTTTGGCATTAGCTTAGAATTTCTCTCAGCAGGGAATCGTTCCTTCCTCAAATGAACCCAGACCTGGTCACCAACTTCAAAGATCATGCCACGCCTGCCTTTGTTAGCTTGTTTGACATACTGCTTTGTTTTCTCTTCTATGTTCTTCTTGGCTTTCTCATGAATCTGTTTAACTAATTCAGCTTTCTTTTTCCCATCTATGCTAGCTCTTTCACTCAAAGGTAAAGGCATTAGATCCAAAGGTGATAATGGGTTAAAGCCATAAACAATCTGAAATGGAGAAAACTTAGAAGCAGAATGCATAGCATGATTATATGCAAATTCTATATGAGGCAAGCAATCTTCCCAAGTTTTTAGGTTCTTTTTAATCAGTGCACGCAATAGAGTTCCTAGAGTGCGATTAACAACTTCTGTTTGTCCATCAGTTTGGGGATGACATGTGGTTGAAAACAATAGCTTAGTTCCTAGCTTAGACCACAATGTTTTCCAGAAATAGCTAAGAAACTTGGTATCTCTATCAGAAACAATGGTTCTGGGCATGCCATGTAAACGAATGATTTCCTTAAAGAACAAGTCTGCTACATGAGATGCATCATCTGTTTTATGACAAGCAATGAAATGTGCCATCTTAGAAAACCTATCAACTACCACAAAAATAGAATCTTTTCCAGTCCTAGTTCTAGGCAATCCAAGCACAAAGTCCATAGAGATATCAGTCCAGGGATGAGAAGGAATAGGCAGAGGAGTGTACAAACCGTGAGGCTGGACCTTAGACTTAGCTTCTTAACAACATTAGCCTTAACAAAGAAGTTAGAATGTTTTGATACCTGCTCTTCCTTGCGTTTGAGATGTATTTGGTCTGCATAAACCTCACTTGGCGTCATAGGAAGTAGTGTGGTCTTTCTGCCATTAAACTCAAAGGTATGACGATTAGTATAACCATCATGAATCACTTTTCGATCAGATTGCCAAGGTCTCCCAAGCAGAATGTGTCCTGCCTCCATAGGCAAAATGTCACACAAGACCTCATCCTCATACTTGCCAATAGCTAAGGGAACCACCACTTGACTGTTTACTTTCATTTCCCCACTGTCATTGAGCCACTGAAGCTTGTATGGCTTTGGATGCTTTCTGACTTTCAATCCCAGCTTCTTGACCATCAAATCACTTGCCACATTGGTGCAGCTGCCTCCATCAATGATCAAGCTGCAGACCTTGCCCTGAACCTTGCAACGAGTATGAAACAGGTTCTCTCTCTGTTCTTGCTTTTCTTGACTTGATTGCAGACTCAAAGACCTTCTGGCTACTAGTAGTTCTCCTTTGACTGGTTCTTCTTTATGTTCATCTGAAAGTATCTCAGCTTCTGATTCCTCATCTTCAGATTCAAACTCTCCATTATCAAGCAGAATCATAACCTTCTTGTTAATGCATTCATTGGCATAATGCCCTCTGCCTTGACACTTGAAACACTTCACATCACGAGTTCTGGAAGCATCAGCAACAGCTTTGCCCTTGATGTCTTGAATGGCAGTATATGGCTTGTTTTCCTCTCTAGGATTTGCAGGCTGCTTGATGTCTCTTGAATAACTTGGTCTCTCTTCTCTGCGAAAATTAGACTTGCTAGCATTTGCTCCTGGATTGTAACTAGATCTTGAAAAACCTTTCCTCTTCACCTGCTGCTCAAACAGAATGGCTTTGTGCAGCATCTCTTCTATATCTGTATAGTGCTGAGTTTCAAGCCTGTCTTGAATTTCACGGTTTAAACCTCCAAGAAACCTAGACATTGTTGCTTCTCTATCTTCTGAAATGTCAGCACGCAGCATCAAAGTCTCCATTTCTTGAGAATACTCCTCAACAGACCGGTTTCCTTGTGTGAGTCTCCTCAGTCTTAGGTGTAACTCTCTGTGGTAATGACTAGGAACAAACCTCTTTCTCATAATCCTCTTCATTTCTGTCCAAGTCTCCACTGGATACTCTTGATTTCTCCTCCTTGAAGTGACTAACTGATCCCACCAGCTGAGAGCATAGTCATAAAATTCAGTAGCAGCAACTCTAACTCTGTTGATCTCTGTGTAGTGCTGAACATTGAATACTAGCTCAATCTTCTTCTCCCATTCCAAATATGCATCTGGATCATTCTTCCCATGGAATGGAGGAATTTTAAGCTTGAGTCCTCCAAGATTATCTTGCAAACGTTCTCTGCCTTCTCTTGCAATCCTATTGCGCCTTCTCTGACTGTTTTGAGATCCATTGCTTCTGTTGCTGTAGTAGCTGTCAGTATCAT
Organism: Iljinskaea planisiliqua; assembly: GCA_900108845.1. Lineage (NCBI taxonomy): Eukaryota > Viridiplantae > Streptophyta > Magnoliopsida > Brassicales > Brassicaceae > Iljinskaea > Iljinskaea planisiliqua. The sequence goes on along the minus strand of FNXX01000004.1, from coordinate 6,725,506 downwards.
CACCCCTTGTTTCTGCAGTCTGATCACGAGATCCTCTTTGTTCTCTTCTTCTCTTTGACTGAGTTTCTTCTGGTTCATTGTTAGGACGAAGCTCTTGGCGCAAAGCATTTAGTTTAGCATCCATCATCTTTGTCATAGCCTCAATCAGCAGTTTGTTGTTTCTGTTGTTGCTGGATTCTTCCTCATCCTTTGTTCCCGACATGTTCTCTGAAATAGAAAACACAAATCCACCAGTAAAGAGTTCCAAAGAAACAACTTCTTAAAAGAAAAAAAATTAAACTAGGCCAGACAGGTGCTTAAACAATTTTTCTGCAGATTAACACACTTCTGGATTTGGAAGATGAACAGTCATATTCAAGCCTAGAAATTGCAGAACACAGATCTGTAACTCTTAGGGTTCGAAACTAACAGATCTATAGCCCTAATATGTTTTAAAGAAGTCACAGCTAACAGATCTACACTTTCTGGTTCCAAAACAAGCAGATCTGTGCATGAGAAGATAAAAACAGACACTCAAAGAAAATAGAAAGAAAACTTAACTTGCAGGCTGGTTTGCTCTGATACCACTTAATATAAACCTCCCTTGAATCACCCAGTCTGAAGTTGAAAAGATTCTGGAACGGATGGAACAGAACTGTGAAGAATGGAATATGAGATGGATTGAATGGCTTTGCTAAGAGGCTGCGGAATTTCCTCAAGCAAACCAGGTTGAATTCTTGATATGACACACAAGAATTCCGGTTTGTTTACTGGATATGACACACCAATAAACAGTGATCTAAATTCAAAAGGTTTTTGATAAAAGAAGATAGATAGATTTGAAAATGGAAGTACATGAAGTTTAAGTAGAGGTCAAACAAGGCTTGCATGCACAGCAAGCAGTAAATGACCTTGGAACTAAACAAAACACTTAATTAAAGTTCAAATTCGAATTTCCTCTTCATGCAGAGTCTAGAAAATAACAAAAGCATTTAAAATACAGTTGGGAGTTTCCCAAAGGCCTCATCTTGCTTTCTGGACGTGGCTTCCAGGCCTTGGGCTTCAGTTTTAACAATTTGGGCCATTGTGAAGTGCTGGGAATACCTCATTAAAAACCTTGTCAAGAAAACCCAGTGGGACAAAACTTGACAAGGGAAAAAGAGTATAAACCCAACACTTTTCCCAAATGTTAAAACTATATAACTTGAATCAAAACCAAAGTGTTTTGACAAGTTATACCTTCCTGTTTGATGTCTTGATCATCTGCCTTCAAGGTATGATTGAGAAGTCCTCCAACAACTTGATTGAATAGCTTAGTCTTTGATCTAGTCATTGGACCGGTAGGCACAATCAAAGCTTCATCTCCTCCTAGCTCTGGTTCAAGCTGCTCCATAGACTCTTTTCCATGCTCCAAGCTCCATGATTTGTCCAGTATCACATCAGTACGTAAAGGGGTTCCTCTTTACTTATATGATTTGAGATCATGCTAACAAAAAAAATATATGATTTGAGATCATGCTAACCAAAAAAAGAGAGCAAAATGATGAAATAATTTAGTATGATTTGGTGACTCCTCTTTTTGTTTCTTATTCACCTCTTTTCTTAAATTAAATATGACTTGGTATCTACATCTTGGTCATGTGATCACCTATAATACTTCAAAAAATTATATATAATTAACTTGTAAATAGAATTTGAATCTATGAAATCAGTGAATTAGTAAAATAAATAGTTTACCGAATATTTTTTTAAAACATTGAACCATATCTTTCTTATGGTATGTCATTAAGATATTAAGTAATTATTTTAGAATTTAGGGGATATATTTAATTTTGAAGTTATGTTTTGACATATATTGCAATTAGTCATTATTTTAATCATAAGATTACAACATTCATACATTTTAACATTTGTCATCTTTAATTATTCCAAATCAAAAACTATAACATATAAAATTAGTTTCGTACAAAACATTACTTGATTATGTGATCACAAAGATATATGAAGTTATTGGATGTTATTGACAATTTAGTGATTTGGAGCCAATAATTTATATGGTTCTTACAGGTTTCAATTGTACCCCTCAACTACAACTTTTTCTTTAAACTATTTGTTTATCTCTGTCAAAAGCAACTTTGTATAGTGTTTCAAATTAAATGTATTTAGACCAAATTATAACATTTTTAAAAAGACTAAAACAAAACAAAGATCATCGACATCTATTCCCATCATTACTAGGATCTTGCCCTTTTTCACAAAATTTTCTTTTCCTCTTTTCCGTTTTTTTTTGGTTTTTGTTTTTATATTTTTAATAAGACAATGCGGGTTATCTTCTCTTATATACAAACACAGAAACACTACTCCAGTTGTGGTGTTCCATGTTTTTAATGCAAGTGTTGTTTGATAATTGATAAAATTAGATGACTGTACAAATGGATCGTGACCTAACTAAATCTAGATTTTAGTGGGTCCAATCCAATATATTAAATATTACATTTGTCTCTTTTGTTTGTAATTTTCCGGGGTCGGCTGAGTTACATTATTGGTGTACTATACATGCATGTCAAGAAAACAAAGAAGCCTTAATATTCACGCTTTAGACCGTTAGTAATTATCTGCTTCAATTCTATCCACCTAGCTATTTTCAGCTTCCTACAGTCTACAATACTACAATTATAGTGCGATGACGCACTTGATGACGCATTACCAATAATTCGACCATTTGTAAAAATAAAAAATTGAAAACGTAATAAGGGTGTCATCTTTTATTTTACCCCCCTAAAATGATTCATAATCTCAGTTATGCAAAAGAAAATTCAATATTTGCCCAAACATCTAAGAAGGAAAATTTACAAAAAAGAGGTCCATTTCGTCTTAATCTTGTATCCGTTGGATTTATTTACACGGCCATTTCTGTTTTTGAGCAAAACATTTTTTTTTGTGTATGAACAACATCAAATCAAATATAATTTTGCATAATAAAATAAGAAATAATTTGAGTGATAATATTCATTTTTTTAATTATTATAGTAAATTAACAAAATAATTTTTTTATAAATATTTAAACTCAAATGATTAAACAAAAACGTATAGAATAACTAATAGAAAATTGAATATGTAATTTGGTTCAATAAATTAATTTATATTTTATTAAAAATATGAATACATTTGTAATAATATATATATATATATATATATATATATATATGTGTGATAATATAAAGAAGATTGGAACAATATAAATTTTGATTTTTATAATAAAATAGTTGAAGAACTTGAGTGTTATAATTCTTATAAATGAATAATTTCATTAATTATAAAAAACTAATAGATGATATAGCTTAATTAATAGAAAAATTAAATGTATAATTTTAGTTTAACAGGTTGATCTAATATGTTATTAGAATGAATATTTATATGTAATTATAGAAAAAGATTATAAATAATATAAAATGACAAATGTTGTAATTATTCTAGTAAAAAGGTTTTTTTTCTTTCTCATATGTGTTTTTTGAGAAACTTTCTAGTTATTAAACATCAGCACATAAACTTTCTTAAATCACATACAATATGTCTTTTTAGAAACTCTCTAGTTGTAAGTTGTAAGTTGTAACACATTAGCACAGAAACTCTAGTAAAGTTGTTCTTAAAAATATATATATGTGAGGTTAAAGACTAAACAATAGGCAATAAAAGTCGTATATTTGAGATAATTCACTTAAAAAATCCCAAATTAAGACTAGGCCAGGTCCCTTTTTGTTTGTTTGTCCAGGTCTAAAGAAAAAGAAAGCCAGTACACATGATTTGACCATGGAAATGAAAATATAAACCAAAAAAATGACCAACTTTTTCACTTAAACAAAAAATATATTATCATTAAAAGTATTAATCAGATTCCACTTTGTTTGAATTATATGATCACGTATGTAGACCGACAATGGCCCCCCCAAAAAAATAAAAGTACAAACGAGGACAAGAACCGTACCTTCAAACTTTTCTCCACAATACTTTGGTTTCACCTAACAAACTGAGTCTACTCTTCAAGCACTAGATTGTGGATTAATCATCTGGACAAAGACTTCTTATGTCTACACTTAAAAAACTTTACCTGAAACTCAGAGCTACCAAGCAAATCTTGTTCCCGTGCCATCAAGAAATCTATCAGTATACCATCCTTTAGCTTGCACTTGAGACAAAAATGGATTGAAGACATCATTCATCTTGTCATATGCATCTTGCAAAATTATATCATCAGGGTCATTGTATATCTTTTTCATTGACTTGGCATACGCTGCAACTAACCACCCTCGCAATGCATCTTCACCAGTTGCATCGTGCTCTAAGACCATATCGGTCCATGATTTGCCTTGACTCAAGAGAAACTTCTCTTCTACAAATACTTCTTTTAGTTTCTGCACCTGAGAAGGCTTCACAGCTTTATGCAGAGCCCTTCCCACTTTAACATTACCTGCCTCTGGGATTGGTCTCTGGGGGAACAGTAGGTCTTCTTGGTATCTTATATCAGGAGGGCTTGGGACTTTACCAGTCTGATATAGATTCCAAAATAATACCGTTGATGCCACAAAAGAAATCAACAAGATGGTGTTAAGAAAGATTGAGCTATAAGTGATTATATTTACCTTCAGAAAATTAGCCACGATCAAGGCGGTTCTCTGTGGATTCAGTGTGTTGATTGGTACTCCTCGCATCTGCTCTACCACACTAAACACATGTACAGTCGAAAGAATCGATCCAACCACCAACTGCAGATATCAGCGTTTTCTAAGATAACCGAGTTGCAACCCCAAAAACTAGAAAGGAGCATTCTCAAACAGAGACTAACAGATGAGCACAAGGAGGAAACTACCTTTCCCTCCATTGATGAACATATTGTGGAAGCCAGTTGAATACCAGCCCCAATCCCGGCAACATTGAAAAGAGTAGAGATAGCTTCTCCTTTGGCAAAAATGTCACTGAGATTTCCTTCTTTGGCAAAGGATGAATAAATCGGTAATCTTGTTGCCCTTGCTGCAACCACAGCCATTCCCTATTTGAATACAAAAACGCCAGAAGAATGTGAACCACAGAGATAACTACGACCAACCAGTGAGGCTGATTGATTTATGAAAAGACAAAAAGATTAAGTGCATATAAGAGCTGATAAGTTCTCACGTCTATTTAAACAAAGAAAAGAGAGGAAACATATACCTTAGCGAAATTCCCAAGACCAGCCAGTTCAAGAAACAGATTTGGGCATAAAGGAGAAACGAGTTCTAGTCCAGTACCAAAATCGTAGAGCACGTCAGCTGTTAAAATGAATTACGTTTCATGGTTGACACTGTGAAAATATCAACAGAAACATGTAGCTAATGAATTTATTAGTGCATACCGAGAATCCTCCACCGTTTTGGCTCAGAGTCCATTCTTGCACCTAAGTTGCTACAAATCAGCTTTCCCACATGCTGCATCCCATCCTTGAGAATCTATTAAAACCAATGTAGTCATCAACAAGAATTTCACTTACGGGTAAGGCTCGGAACAAGTAAACGAACCAACGAATTGAAGTGGTAACATACCCAGCTAACAACGGTTGCTTGAGCCGGTGTAGGACGCAAGCCTGCAGCAAATAGCAATGACTGCAGAGGAGTAGGACAAAAAACTATATATCCATGTTAAACCTCCATTGCAACAGCTCAAGTAAACAAGGCCAAAACTTTTCAAAAACAAAGGAAGTGGAAACTGGACTAGAGACTTGAAACAACATTGCAAGAGACACGAAGAAGACCTGAGTCGATAACACAGATAGTGCTGCACTAGAGAAATGCTGAAGTGCTCGAAACTGTGTGTACCTAAGATACCCTTCGTTTACACTGTAGAGAATAAAGAAAAAAGCTTCAATTTTTAAGACACTCAAGCTAAAAAAACAAGAAAAAAGGAGTCTTTCTCTAGCCTTAAACATAGGGATACTTCAGAAACGAAAAGTCTCAACATTGAGTGACCTGTATGGATATCCCGAAGGAAAGAACTTGTTAAGGAAAGATTCAACCATCTTCTGAGGAACTGGTCTTGCATCATCAACAACTTTCATCTAAAGAAAAAAACGAACACATGATAATTCGCCTACGATTTCCAAATTTATAGAAACTGGCGAAGCAACGAGATAGAGAGAGAGATTTACAGAGAGGTGGCCGTCGGATTCGAACTGAAAGCGGTGAGAGACAGAATCAGAGGTTTCGAACCAGTAAACGGGAAAGTCTTCTGGATTCTTCTTCACCGTCACCGGCTCTTCCTTCTTCATCATTTTCACCTTCTCCTGTTTTTTCGTTCACACGCTCCCAAATCATTCACTTAATTTGAAGACTTGTACATTAGTGCTATAAGATGGAAAAAAAATGAAAATTTGAAACCAGACCAGAAACTGCATGTTAGAGAGACAACGGCAAAGGCAGGTACTCGAACGTTGGAGTCGCCGGAGGTCGAGTGAGGAACCACCGCAACTGTAATTGCGAATAGAGCACAGAACTAAAGAGATGATCCTGAAGACGACATCGTTTCACCACTTCCCTTTTTTATTGTAAATATTATTGGGCTTAAAAAGGCTAGGCCCAAATTTCGATAAATACGCGGCGACTAGTTATGGGTCGGAAAGAAAAAACAAAAGACGACATGTGTTTCTCGAATCCGTCCAAAAATGAAATGGGGTCAAGTCTTCGCGTTGCTCTAACGCCACCGCCCACTTCCTCCTTTTCTTCTCCATAACATTTTCAAAACTAATCAGTAAACAAAAGTGTGCACCAAGAGGCAAAGCGACGCATCCGCATCCGATTTCCTTTTATATAAATTACCCTTTTTTAACAAATTCGTGTCTTAACTTGTTCGTCTTCTCTCAAACCCGATTCTGGACAGGAGTTAAGCAGACACAACCCATGTCTTTCAGAGGACTTAGCAAGGTAATAAACACAAAACACATCCCTTTTTCTCTTCTGTCTCTACACTAAACCCATGGTTTTGAATTTCGATACGGAGTTGTTCTCGTCGCATGCACTCAATCGGATCTTCAATTCAGTTTCTGCGAATTGTCAAAAGTTTGATTTTTTTTTTTGTTGGAGTAGATGTTGAAACCCTAAACATCAATCATACTTGGTTAAAAATCAAATCTTTGATTAAATGTTTGTGTAAAAATCTAATCTTTTTTGGACAGCCAAATGCAACATCCGGAATGGGTGTTGCAGATGAGAGCAAAAGCACATTTCACGAGCTCCAGAGGAAGAAGACTCATCGCTACGTCGTCTTCAAGATCGATGAATCCAAGAAACAAGTGGTGGTTGAGAAAACAGGAAACCCCGCGGAGAGCTACGACGACTTCTTAGCTTCTCTCCCGGACAATGATTGCAGATACGCTGTTTATGACTTTGATTTCGTCACCTCTGAGAATTGCCAAAAGAGCAAAATCTTCTTCGTCGCTTGGTTTGTTTCTTAAAGTTTTGGTTTGATTAATTACCTCTGGTTTTGATCTTTTCATAAGCAATTTTTGATGAAAACATTTGTGATGTAGGTCTCCTTCGACTTCTCGAATCAGGGCAAAGATGCTTTACGCCACCTCTAAAGACAGGTTTAGGAGGGAGCTTCAAGGGATTCACTATGAGATTCAAGCTACTGATCCTACAGAGGTTGATCTTGAAGTCCTGCGCGAACGAGCAAACTGAGGAAGATTTGGTCTAATATTTAAAAACTTATGGTTATGTAATGAAATAATCATTCGATGACATCGGATTTTTCTCGTATTCTCGTGGTTGGATCTATGATAAATCATTTGTGTAAACACATTTTCAAACTCTTCTATGAACAACTGTATAAACTCAGTTGATGTTTCAGATTCCACATATGTAAAACTGGATCAGTGGGCGAGTTGAGAAATTCTGTAAAACCCAAAAAACTATAGGATCCAGCCGGTTTAAATTGAACCACAATTCTATAGTGTACCCGGTTCTGTGTCCATTTCAATTTCTGGTACCGAACTACATCTGATTGCTTTCATAAATTGTAGAGTAAGACCAAACGTTACCAAAATTGTGGAAGTGTTGGAATATTTCGTAGATTTATGGAAATGACGTAACTACCCTTGACCGTCTGAGAGGAAGGAAAAAAAAGGAGATTCCGAGTGGGGTCCATTGCCGTTGTGGCTTAAAAGCGAGATTGCATGACTCAACTGATCTCTATATAATATATACTGATTCATTAAAATTAATTATTTATATGTTTATTTTTGTTTTGTATTTCTCATGTTGACAGGCAGCAAAATACTATTCTTTTAAAAATGTACAATTACCAACTTTCTATCATAGTTCCATTATAATCATTTATCCATTATTTGTTTGACATTGGGGAACATCATGTATCAGTCGCGAAGTTACATTTAAATATATATATATACTTGAACTTGTAGACTTAGTAGTTTGTTTTGTGTACCGTATCATAATCAGGATATAGAGTGTGTTTGTGTTATAGACTATCAAAGAAAAAAAATTACAATCCTACAATGTTTTTGGTTATGTAAGTAACTTTTGTAAGTAATAAAAAAAAAGGTTGGAGTTTTATTGGTAACAGAAAATAAAGGTTGTAACTTCATTTTTTTTTTGCTCATTTGACAAAAACCAGAAAAAGAGCAAAAAAATATGTTTCCTCTGTCTTCAAGTATAAAGTCGAGAGCTGTCTAAAACAATACGAACACGTCCAAAAAACCCTCTCTTCTGGGAACAAGAAAGACCCAAAAGACACAAACACACCCTAACCCCTTCAAACAGAAATAAAGCAAACCAAAAAGCTTCCTTCTTTTTCTTGAAGTATGAGTTCCAAATGTTGAGTTGATCTTTGATGGTGTGAAGCTGAATTTTATGAAATAGTTTGTGATGTTTTAGGGTTTTCAAGGACGACCAAGAAGTAGAAGATCACCATCGTCTAACTCTGGTAATTAGAGCATTTCATTATCTAACACATTTCAAGTCTGTATGTGCTAAGTGAGTCAAGAATCAAAATGAGAGAGAAGAGAAGATATCAAACAAAAAAAACAGAGAAACCTTTATTTTCTACAATCAGAACCAAAGATCAGAGAAAAAAAAAATGGACAGAGAGTGAAGGGTATTAGATTGAGATTAGGTTTGGAGGTTATACAATTATGTAAATGATAATTTGATGAAGTCATTAGCTTGTTGTGTCTTGATGATTATTGTAGTTAACTTCATTTGGGGGTTCTTTTGTTTCTTTCAGAAAAATCGATTGAGAATGTATGAGGAAAGTTCATGTTGTGATCTTAATCCAACGGTGGAAGCAATCATCGACAACAACGGCGGTTACTGTGAGTCAACCACGGCGGCAGGGACAGCTTTTCAGGCAAGCAACCAGTTCCAACCACCGTTCATGGTCGCCGGAAGCACAACAAACAGCTACGACGATGACCTGAAGCTCCCAACAATGGAGGAGTTCTCTGTTTTCCCATCTGTTGTCTCTTTTCCAAGCTCAGAAACTCAGAACCAAATGAGCAACGACGACAACAACAACAACCATCTGATCCAACAGATGATTCAAGAGTCGAACTGGGCTGTTTCTGCAGACAACTCTGGTTTCTTCATGAACACTTCTGATCCAAACACAACAACAACTCCAATCCCTGATCTCCTCAGCCTTTTGCAATTGCCTAGATGCTCAATTCCATTACCAAGCTCGAACCTTTCGGACATAATGTCCGGTTCTTGCTTCACATATGACCCGCTCTTCCACTTGAACCTTCCTCCACAGCCTCCATTGATCCCTTCTGCTAATGACTACTCAGGGTTCTTGCTTGGAATCGATACCAATACTACTACTACTCAAAGAGATCAGCCTAATGTTGGTGATGAGAACAACAATGCTCAGTTCGATAGCGGTATCATCGAGTTTAGCAAAAAGATTAGACGTAAAGGAAGAGGGAAACAAAAGAACAAACCTTTCACTACAGAGCGTGAGCGAAGATGTCACTTGAACGAGCGGTACGAGGCCTTGAAACTTCTCATTCCTAGCCCGAGCAAGGTTACTGTTAATGTTTGGTTTTATCACAAACCTATCTTTCATTTTTGATGTCTCTTTTGTTAACACATGTAATTTGTTATTAGGGAGATAGAGCATCCATTCTTCAAGATGGAATCGATTACATTAACGAGCTACGAAGAAGAGTAAGCGAGCTTAAGTATTTGGTTGAGAGGAAAAGATGTGGTGGGAGACACAAGAACAATAATGAAGTAGAGAACAACAACAACAACAATTCGGATGATCGTAATAATGACGATGATGATAATGATGATGAAAACATGGAGAAGAAGCCAGAGAGTGATGTCATAGACCAGTGCTCAAGTAACAACTCGCTGAGATGTTCATGGCTGCAGAGGAAATCAAAAGTAACAGAAGTTGACGTTAGAATTGTTGATGATGAAGTAACAATCAAAGTTGTTCAGAAGAAGAAGATTAATTGTTTGTTGGTTGTCACCAAAGTGCTTGATCAGCTTCATCTCGATCTTCACCATGTTGCAGGAGGACAGATTGGTGAGCATTACAGTTTCTTGCTCAACACTAAGGTTAGTGATTAATGAATATAACACAAATCTTGATTTAGAAATATATGATATATTGGATTTGAGTTTTGGTAATAAAGGATTGAATAAAATGCAGATAAATGAAGGATCAACAATATATGCAAGTGCAATAGCGAACAGAGTGATTGAGTTTGTGGATCAACACTATATGGCTGCTCTTCCCATCAACAACTATTAATTATTAGGTTAACTTTATCTAACGTTTTGTAATCCATGTCTACTCATTTTGCAAGACTAAATAAAATCATATTTTTGGAGCCAAATTCAGTTTATATAGTTTGGGATAGTTTCTGTTAAAACAAACAACACATGTAAATGACATATTCTCTTAAACCATTCTTATTACTGGAGAAAGGAATGATTAAGAAAAAAAAAAAAAGAGAAGAATTGATGATGGTGAAACATATGATCATGCATGCTCCATAAATAATTTATAAGTATCAAATTAAGCCTCAATATTTTAACAGTTTGATCAAGTTTTAGCAAAAACATATGATATGGAACCGCTAGATTGTTCAGAAAATTCGGATATCTAGGGTTCCAAATCCGGATAATAAAATTATAGATTCGGCAAATCTATATAATAAATTTTTTGAATCCCGGATATCCGAATCCGTCTCAGACCTACTATATACTTATTGGACTTGGTCGGTAATAAAAAGACTAAACCAGATCGTTTGGCAAAAAATTTTGGTCCCCGACCCATCATTTCTATTTTAGATAGAAGGGGCCTCTAATTTTTTTAAATGATGGAAAAAAAAAAACATCCTTAAGATTTAAGTAATTAAGTTTGTATGGCTATGATCGAGACAGAAGGTAGTGAGTGACCAGAATTTTCCAGTTACTATTAACTTATGATATTATACTTAATGCATTTACAAAAATCAATTAAGTAGAAAGATACTTTCACATTCTTGAATGTGGTGGGACCGACCTTTTTATTTTTGTCATATAACCTCGCTCTCTTTGGTATACACACAGATATCGCATGATCTAACCGCAATAGGAATCTTTGTAGAGATAATCTATTTTTGTTAAAGGAGAACTAATTAATCTAAAAATTGTTTTCTACACAGTTGATGCTTACCTTTTTGGCTTTCTTCAAAACAGTTGATACTATATTGTTTTTTGAAAAATGTTTTGTTACAATTAATAATAACAACGAAAACATTCAGTAGTGTATCCAAAACAGTCCAGGCATGCTATTTCTTTACCCGATCTCTATTTTATTTCTGAATGGAAAATACTTAAAAAAATTAACCAACTTATGGTGGCCAAATGATCGACATGTTTACTCTAAAATATAGTAAATGATTAGTGTGAATCTTCTCACAGATATTTTAGTCTTAGTTTGGACGCTATGATAAGCTCCGGCTCTACGTATATGACTAACACCGAGGTTAATAAGTGATATCATTATTATTGATGATGAGGTTGATTAATTATCAATTTTTTAGGACAAATATTTCTGTATATGCAAAAAATATATGAATTTAAATCTTGTATCTTCGGTTGCTTTGTTGTTTTTGTAATTAGTCGAAGAGTTTCTCAATTCTAAAAGTAACATATATATAGATATAAAATATTACTACAAAAGCTTTTATAAAACACAATATAAACTAGTAGGATTAACAATTATGCATTGTCGAAACACAGCGCTATAAGGAAACAACAACATTTGCGTCCTAGATGAAAAAGATAACAAATATATATATTTTAATCCAATAACTAAACCTTTTTTTTGGGGAAAATTCAATAATTAAACTTTCTTTATATTCTTTTGGGTCAAAGTAAACTTTGTTAGCATTTTGTTTATCCTTCTCCTATTGTTTGTTTCTATTTGCAAATGTCTGTATATTTAAAACATAGAGAGGGAGAGACTTATTTATGAAATTTCGTTTTTCTCCAGAAGAAGTCATCATACCGTTGTGAGGTTGAAAATTTCCAGCTCTGGTTACTCTTTATCTTCTCTCTCGTTCTGTTCATTGTCAAATTCAAACCATACCCCCATTTGTGGATCTTCTGAATTTGAAGCACTTGATTTAAACGAGTTTTTTTTATTGAACAAGTTTGTTTGAATTTATGTTCGAATTTCTTGGTATTTCCAAATTTCATTCTTCTTAATAATGATTTATGATTTGCAGTGTGTTAAAAAAAAAAAAAAATCGTTGAGCCATTTTCATGAAAATTAATAAATAATATTTTGGCCACAAATTTTTAAAAGTTTTTTTAGTTTAGTGGTAATTTATTTCATAAACCGTGAAAAGAAATATATGTTAGAATTCCTCTAGACCTTATTATAGTTTTAATTTTTTTTTTTATTCTTTTATCAAAAAGTGATCAATAATTTGTTTTTTTCTTCTAGATTTCGAAATCTGAAGACCGGCTCTGCCTAACCCAAACAAGGTTAGTTATATTTTTTGGTTTTATTACAAAGTTTATCTTTCATTCATTCATTCTCTCCAATGTCTCTTGATTGATTCACATAATCATTTATTAGGAAGATAGAGCAACCGTTGTTATAGATGGGATCAATTACGTACATCAACGGATTACGCATATTTTTAAGCGAGCTTAAGAATTTGGTTGAGAGACAAAAAAATGTGGTGGTAGTACACAATAACAATTATGAAGTAGTCAGTAGAAACCCATCTTATGTTACTAGGGAAATAGCGCACCCACTCTCCATGATGAGGCTTCATAATGATGAAGTTGATGAAAACATGGAGAAGAAACCAGATAACGTTGAGGAAATCAAAAGTAACGGAAGTTTATGTTAGGATTGTTGACGATGAAGTATAACAATCAAAGTTGTGCATAAGAAGAAGATCAACTGTTTGTTGTTTATCTCCAAAGTACTTGATCAGCTTCCGTTTGATCTTTACCATGTCGATGGGTGAGCATTACATTTTCTTGCTCAAAACCAAGGTCAGTGATCAATCAATATGTGTACCAATCTTAAATATGGATATAAATATATATTGGATAATAATGATTGAATAAATTGCAGATATATGAAGGATCGACAATAGCAAAGAGAGTATTCGAAGTTGTTGATGAACCATGCATGGCTCCCCTTCCCGTCACTAACCATGTTTACTAATTCGCAAGACTAATTAAATAAAACTTATTCGGTTGTGATCCGGTTAAATCTTTCTTTAGGGCTAATAATAAAATGTCAGATCCATAATATATACTCCAAATCTTCCATGTCTAATCTATATACGAAATGATGATGTGGTAACATTTTCAACAATGAACATGCAAATAACTTTCCTAAACATATGGCTCTACAAAAATCGGACGGGCATTGAATTTTTAATCTTACAAGTCCGGTCTCGTCTTCACATTGACCGGTACAACATTTTAACATTTTAATTTTTAAATAGAAAGGGCCTCAAGTTTTAAAAATTGTTAAAAACATCCTTATGACTTTAAAGTAATCAAAGTTAGGATTGGGGACACAAGAGTAGCAGCACTGTACGAGCGAGGTAGGTGACCAGAATTTTGCAGTTTTTGTAATATTACGAAGTAACCCCTAAATGAAAATCTGTAATTTATCTCACTTCTTGGATGTGGGACCTACCTATTCATATTTTCAAACAACCTCATTCTCTTTGCTATAAACATATATCGCATGACCCAACCGAAACTTAAAACTCCTGTTTTGATTGATTCAAAACTAGTTCTGTAGGGTTGATGTTTACTCAATGTATTCGATCTGTTTCAAATCGATTAAAGACAGGAGATTAAAGTTTATGTCACAAATATGTTCAAAGCTTCCGTTAATAAAATAGATTGAAAGATATAAACATATATGTTCTCTCAATCTCTCTACTATACTAGTATTCCTTTTAAGTATCATAATGTCACTGATGGGTACGTAGTTTTTTTTCTTTTTTACAATTCATCATATCTTGAAATGGTAGATGACACACCAAAAATAGTTAAAATATAAAAATTTAATGATATATTAGCGAAGCAACCTATTTTATGAAAAGGATTTGTGATAAAAATTATATGATGGTCGAGTATTGGTTGAAAAATGTATCATAAAAGATAAATGATTAAGATTCGAATATTTACATTGCAATTTTTATTATGGCTTTACTAGAAATATATGTTTTTCCATCAGTTTAAGAGACTATTCTGTAATTCAACTATTGATGATGAAGTTAACTAATCGTCAATTTGTGTTTGAATGATTACTTTATATGCAAAAACAATATCCAGATTAAACTATTACATCTTCCATCTGTCTATCAAATTCATAAAAAATAGCAAATGGTACAAAATATGATTACAAAAAGTATCTTATAAGTAAAATATGATCATATTCGTTGTAAATGACGGAAATGCCCCGGAAGTCGTTGCAAAGACCTGAGAGATTCGGAGTAGGACCCATCTGTTCATCTTTTTGTAACCAACCTTCATGTTTGGCCACAATGAGAAAGATAAATCACATGCTCCAACCAAAACTACCCCAAAACAATAATATCTACTTTCTATTTTCTTCTAAAATGCCAATTTTTAGTACCGGTAAAAATATAGAGAAAATTTGAACTTGTTACAATTACCAAAGTCTTTAAACCCTTATGCAATTTAGATTTCATTTGATAATAATAACTCATCTTCAAATTTGAGTTAGAAACATATATAAGCCTATACATAAAGAACAATTCATCTTTTACCCTTGTAGTATCTATTGTTTGTCTCCGTCTGCAAAATGTCCGTATATTTGAAACACAGTGAGGGAGAGACTTGTTTATGAAAATTTCCTTCTTCTCTCCTGACATTGACAAGATATCATATCAAGAAGCACTAATCGTTGCGAGGTTCGACATTTCCAGCTCCCACTACTCTCTATCTCTTCTCTTGTTTCGATTTAAGTCCTCTGCTTATTGCCAAACTCAAACCCTAAACCCATTTCTTCATCTTTGGGAATTCGAACAACTTTTTTTCATAGAACAATCATTTCTCGTTTAAGAGAATCTCAAACTGGGTTTTGTTTCTAAGATTGTAAAAGAGCGAACTTGTTTGAAGTTAGGTTCGAATGTCCAAATTTTTAATCTTTTTTTAAGCTGAATGTTGCTGTTGATTTGCAGGTGTTGTAGAATCATCTCGACTCGTTGAACCATCTTCATGGAAGGTCCAGTTTTTTTAACGAAATTTGCTCTCTTTTTTTCTCTTCTTGTGGTGGAAAATCTAAACAAGTGTTTTTCTTTTGTTACAAACGCAGAAGAAAGAGGAAGCCTTTACGAGGAGATGCGTTGTTTCGACCCCAACACTCCGGCTGAAGTTACGGTGGAGAGCGGCTTTTCTCAAGCCGGGCCACAACCACAGCCACCACCGCCGCAGCAAATTCTGGTCACGGGGAGCACGAGCAACAGCAACTGCAGTGTTGATGTGGAAGAGCTCTCTGAGTTCCATCTCAGCCCACAAGACTGTCCTCAAGCCTCTTCAACACCACTGCAGTTTCACATCAACTCTCTTCCTCCTCCTTGTGAGAACCAATTCCAAAGCAACAACATCAGTTACATTCACCAGATGGCTCATGACCAACAGCAACAGCAACACTCTAACTGGGATAATGGTTATCAAGATTTCGTCAACTTGGGTTCTAACTCTTCAACAACTCCTGACTTGCTTAGTCTCTTACACTTGCCTAGATGCTCACTGCCTCCTCCTCATTCCATGCTTCCTAACTCATCAATCTCGTTCTCGGACATCATGTCTTCTTCCTCTGCTGCTGCTGTCATGTACGACCCGCTCTTCCATCTGAATTTCCCTCTCCAGACACGAGACCAGAACCAGCAAAGAAACGGTTCTTGTTTACTAGGATTCGAAGATCAGATTCAGATGGATGCTAATGGAGGAGGGATCAACATGATGTATTATGAAGGAGGAAACAACATTGACAACAACAACAACAATGGTGGGTTTGACACTGGGGTTCTCGAGTTTAGCAATGGTGGTAACCGTAAAGGAAGAGGATCAGGAAAGTCGAGAACTTTCCCTACAGAACGCGAAAGAAGAGTTCACTTCAATGATCGCTTCTTCGACTTAAAGAAGCTCATTCCAAATCCCACAAAGGTTTACTTTTCTTTTACTTTGCTTCAGTTGCTATAGACTCATGTGAATGACACTATGATATGCGTTGTTGTTATTCTCTTGGTTTAATAGAATGATAGAGCATCGATCGTTGGAGAGGCAATAGATTACATCAAAGAGCTGTTAAGGACAATAGAGGATTTAAAGATGCTTGTGGAGAAGAAAAAATTTGGGAAGTTCAGGAGCAAGAAGAAAGCTAGAGCTGGTGGAAAAGAAGATGGAGAACAAGAAGAAGACACTGTGAACTACAGACCACAGAGCGAAGTAGACCAGTCTTGCTTCAACAAGAACAACAACAACAAGTCACTGAGATGTTCTTGGCTGAAGAGGAAATCGAAAGTCACTGAGGTCGATGTACGCATAATCGATGACGAAGTGACTATCAAGCTTGTACAGAAGAAGAAGATTAACTGTTTGTTGTTCACAACCAAAGTTCTCGATCAGCTTCAGCTCGATATTCACCATGTTGCAGGAGGACAGATTGGTGAGCATTACAGCTTCTTGTTCAACACTAAGGTAATGAAAATCTCAGTGCTTTGATTCTGGTTTAGCTTCAAAACCAATTAAAAACTAATCTTCGTTTTCCAAATTGGTTTGGTGCCAGATTTGTGAAGGATCTTGTGTGTATGCAAGTGGAATTGCAGACACAGTGATGGAGGTTGTGGAGAAACAGTACATGGAAGCTGTTCCCACCAATGGCTACTGAGAGAGAGTGGTGATTAATTGCTTTTTTTAATAACTTTGTATTACCCCTTAATGACTAATTAGTTATTCTTCAGTTTGGTAATTTTCAAGTTATTTTTTTGCACTATCTAATCTGTTTGTCGCCAAGTATAATATTGAAACTCTCAATCCGGGAAATTTTCAAAATTAGATAGAAACTAAAAACTTATTTAGAACTGAAGCTTTTATTCAGAACCGAAATTCAAGCCGCAAAACCTTTACTAAACTTGATAATTAAACATATTATTAGTTTGCTAATTAGCATAAACTTCAAAATTGATGCTTTTCAGAGTAAAATTCTGTATTGGGCTTTTGAGCTTTTGTATATTGCAAGTTGCAAATCCTAAACCCAGGCCCGATCGCGTGAACAGAGAATTTTGGATTGCGGTTCAACATCATCGGACCGGGTCAAACCGGATTCAGTAATTTTATTTAATTTTAATTTTAAGGTATAAAGTATATACCATCGATTGATCACGCTCGCATTCTTTTAGATTCGTGGATATGTTGTTGGCCCTAGCTCTCTTGTCATTTTCTTGTTGTCTAATCCTCTTTTAGACTATTCCCTACTTGCTATTTCGAACAGGTACCCATGTAATTTTTTAAAACTATATATGATTTGTATCATTAAAAAAATGTAAACATATATGGTGTCATGGTGCCAGTACAAATATTCTATAACCATATGGTCCATATCACTTGACAAAAATGCTACTCGCAAATTCACATTCGGGTAAAGCACTGAATTAAAAAAAATTATAAATTCAAATATTTTTTTTTCGTTTACATAAATAAAATCAAAGCCAGTAAAGATCCAAATTGTCATTTATATATATATTCAAACCCATTTATTTTTGGAAGTGTTACTTTAAAAAAAAAGATTTAACTATCTATAAAAACAAGCAAACTATTCCACTATTTTGTGCTTTCCCCATTTCTTAGGTTTAGATGATCTTTTTCTAAGTAAAAAAGGTATCTCATAAAAAAACTTGTTTAATAGTTTCTACTTATTGTAATATCAGTTCTTAATGTGTTCGTTATTTTATTAATTTCAACTGCAACTAATAGGGGTTACAAAGGAAATACATATATTTTTGTTATACCAGGTATCGAAACAAATTGAAAATAAATTTATTTCAAATTCATTTGATTGGATTAAATATTTTCCGTTTTTTTTTTTAATTTGGTTTTTTCTTTGAAGAAATATAATATTGACAAAATTCGATTTGGAATTTTTTGGAAAAAAGCATTTGTAAAAAAAGTGAACAAATATTTGATTTTATATATATTCAATTTAGACTTGGTTGATTTGAATATATATATATAATTTTATAAAAAAAAACTGAATAACTCAAATTTGTGTACTGATACAATTTGCTTAACCGAGTTTGACACCTACATCCGAAATCACATACTTTGCACGATCAATATACTTGAGGCCTTAATATGGATCATGTCTTTGTCTTGCATAGTCACGGGATTGTGTGGAGTTGATCATGCTGACGAATCAGTTTGAGACTTAGCTGACTTTTCCATTTTTTTAAGACGAGTTTTTATATGAGTCACATAAGTTAATTAGTTTTAGTGGTTTCTCGTTCTCGCTCATTCTGCGTTTATTAAGCTTAACATATTACAAAGGAAGTTTAACCAAATAAGTTATTCTTTGAACTGATATTGAAACGATTTTGGAGTCCTCGTCTTGCAAAACAAGTCCTTGGTGGCAGATGGTCTACATCGTGAAAGCATGCGTCTTGGAATAGCTCTTTTGAACCACACATTTGCAGTCTACGATAGTAGTGTGTGTTGGTCCGTAGTCTGAGAGTTTCTCAAGTGTGTTTTGAATAGAACATTATTAGCTCATCAGTCTCATTTACACGCCAGTAAGAAAATTAGTTCGTGGCACTAAGAGACGGTACATGTAAAGTTGTAATAAGGCCTTTGCTTCTGGTGATCTTGCTCTTCTGATTCTCCAACCATCCTGAGTGCAAGGAGAAGCAACCGTGGAAGTAATCGAATCCCTAAACTGTCAAAGTCCAGAAGTGCCAAACAGCTGAATAAGGTCTTAACGGTGTCCAATGGTTCAACTAGAAAACTGACACGCTCACCACTTCCAACCAAACATCTTAGGAAACGAGTTGCTAGAGACCAAAGGGAGAGCACAAAGTTCCAGGTCCAAGAGTTTAGCTTGTTTTAGTGTAAGCTCCACAAGTTCCAAGTCGTAGAGCTAAGCTTTGCTGTTTGCAGACAATCCAGAGATTAACCAAACGAGTTTCACACCCACTTTCGAAGTTACATCGCACGAATGCATATAAAGTTCACATGAAATTTCAAAACAATATGCGTTTAGGATCAGAAGTTCATTTGCTTTATTTCTTTGCACATTCATACTTCAAAATTAGAACACGGCGACAACAGTATTACGTGCAAATCATTATCATTAGATTACAAACTAAACTCGTTTTCATCTGATTCACACCTTTTGAAAAATCAATTCTTGTCATCCAACAAAACCTCAACCTTTTAGAGGGTCCATGGTGAATCCTTAGCTTTATTGGATTTTAGAATATTTCAAAAAAAAAAAAAAAAAAAAAGTTAACAAGGAAAGTCAAACAACCAATCAATAATGAAATCAACAATAATGATAACGAAAGCATCATCAACGACATTTTAACACAATATAAAATGAACGTCATAATGAAATTTATAACAGATATATTATGATATAACATCTATACAATATAATAGGATCGTACCTTTATAGATCTAATCGAATTATCTTACAAATAAAAAACTTTATAGTTATGATCTTATCAACTTCTTTTTGGTTGGATTTTGTTATTCTAATAAAGAATAACTTTATAGCTTGGGTCGATTTGATAGATTTGAAGATTCACAGTCTTAGACTGATGGGAATGATTAATTTGAGAAATATATACTTTTGTTCTCTAATATATTTTACCCATGTAAGTAAAACTAAGGAATAAGGGTATTAAAGCACAAACAAATATTAAAGCAATTAAGGTGGACACAGACACTTTCCAGCGATACAACGCAATAATAGAGTTTTTTTTATACAGTTCAACATCACCATCGCATCTATTCCAATAATTTCATTTAGATACAAGAAAAGAAAAATAAGAGACCCAAAAGAAATTACACAATGAACGAACAAATTTCAAAACTAGCACAAAATTAAAGTTTAATGATAGCTATAGCTGGTATAAATTTAAAGATTAGCATGAGCTCATAAGAAGTTGCTCTAAATATTCAGCACCTAAATCTTCAAAAACCACAAGTGTACCACTTTCTTGCTTCACCACATGACTTTGCTTATTACTTCTTGATGTTGAAGAGGAGGAGTAAGAAGACGAAGACGAAGATGAATAGCAAGAAGAATTAGAAGAAGAAGAAGAAGAAGAAGATCTCTTTTTCCCTCTTGGCCGGTTTCGAAGTGAATGTTTTCTCTTCAAGGCCATAACCGGAGATCCTCCATCTTGAAGATTCACATTCTCCATTTTCTTGAGTGACTCTCTGACCACTTCCACGGGGAAGTTGAGTACAGCGAGAGATCCTTTCGTTGCGAAAGCTGCTTGGTCGTAAGCAAGAGCTGCTTCCTCAGCTTTGTCAAACGTCCCGAGCCAAACCCTAATACCGTTCCTAGTCGAATCTCTTATCTCCGCCGCGAACTTTCCCCATGGCCTTTTCCTCACTCCTCTGTATGACTTCTCTTCATCAATAACACCACCAGACTTTTCTTCCTCCTCCTCGTAGTTAGAAACGTCGCCGTTTTGAGTTTCTTCTTTAATCACCATCTCCGATGACTCGAATGAGAAGAAGTCGTCGGAGTAGTTATAACTAGGGCAAAAGAAGGATTGATGATCAGGTGATTGATCTATGAAGGAACTCTCGTTCCATAAGAATGATTCTTGTGATGAGCTCCAAGAACTCGGAGAAGAATACATGGTAGATTGAGAATATTCCATGTTTTTTTTTTTTTTATAACAGTTTTTATCTCTTTTTTTTTTCTTTTTCTTGATATCTCTTTTTGTTGTGGCAATAACTCATTTCAAAACCTAATCCTATATATAAAGGGCATGGAATTAGTTAGATATTTGAGAGTGGATATATTTTAATGTTTATATTGTCATAGGTCCGATAGACAAATATGGCTGCCTTTAAAAACTAATAAATTTATTTTATACAACCATATGGGGACCAACCACAAAACTGAAATTTATTTTTTCAATGTATTCAAGGAAAAAAACAAGATTTCACAAGGATCTATCACTATTCGGAAAAAAAGAAGTGGGTTATTTTTATTTCCACGTGTCATAAGATAGTAAAGAGGGAGTGACGTTAGGCGGCGACATACCCACAAAATAGATGAGATCAGCATGTTTTGACGTGGAAGACTGCCACATAAGCTTTGTCATAGAGTCGACTGTGAGACCCGCTTCTTGTCCTTCGATGCTATGTGAAGTAAGTCATTAACTATAATACTACTGAAAGTCTAAGAGAGTTGACTGGAAAAGTAAAGTGATATTTCATAGTAATAGATAAGATAAATTCTCATTAACAGTAAATATAGCATATTTTCATGTTAAAAACTTTATAATCAATTGACGACAACCAATTCTTTTTATAAAATTTAAACTGATACATAATAATGAAAGTAAAAGTCTCGTAAGATTGTTCTGAAAATTAACTGCATCTTTTAACATGAGTACCCAAAAAAAAAAAAAATTAACTGAATCGACTAATGTATCTGTTCAACACACTATTTCACCAAATTGTTAATTCTAAAAATGTTCCACCAAACTTATTAGTTGTAGACTACAAACGTCCAACAAATTTACTAACCATTGATTAATTAAGGTATACAACAACAATTTAATGATTTATGCAAATTAAGCTTGTTTTTTAACAAAAAAATAAGCTTGTTACTGATATATATATCGTATCATGGCCCCTGCATAATGATTGTTAAAATTATTCTATGTGTATAAAAATTATTGTTCAAAGTATATCATTATAATTTAATCTTAAGAGAATAAAAGCATGCATTATGATTTTCAGAAGGATAAAAGTATGAGAATATAACATGTTTTTGTATAATTTTAATTTTAATAGTATGAGAATATAACATGTTTTTGTATGATACTCCTTAGTGTTAGGCATTGTAAAATTATTTGAAAAGAAAGTTTCCAAATGAATTAAAATTGAAAATATTCTTGAATGTAAATAAAGAAAAACTAAATCGAAGAAAAAATAATTACCATGTATGGTTGTATCTCCCTAGCATTGACCAAATAACACATTTGGGGACAATTGAAAACATTTAGAAAAGCATTACATGAAAGGAGTATTAGACATTTGATTGCCATGACTGTTAGACCTTGAGGTGTAAATATCTTCTTTTATCCAGCGATTGTTTGCATCATCAGATTCTCAGTTTATATATAAGCAAAAGAAGTTGAGATTCTGGAAGATTGTAAGGTGATGGGAATCGTTTTGCTGAAAAACCAGAAAGAAAAAATTAATATAAAAAATCTGAAAAAATCTGTTTTTAATAAATTTTTCTTCTTTTTTAACAAAAAAAACTTTAAAAAATTATTTTTGTTTAGAAATAGTGAATAACACATGTCATTTAGAGAATTGCTGACTAGTTTCTGTTTTATATGCAATTTCAATGACAACAACAATAATGTATTGATGATCGTATACTTTTAAATAACCATGGATCTAAAATGTAAAATGTTAAAATTAAATAAATTGTATTTTTTATGGTATGAGAACATAACATATTTTTTGTGTGATGGACGTTAGTGTTAGGCATTGCGTAAAATTGTCTGTCATTTTCCCCCAAAAAAAAAAGATTCCAAATGAATAAAAGTTGAAAATAATCTTGAAAAAAAAAAAATAGATCGAAAAAAAAGTGATTACCTTGTATGGTTGTATCTCTCTAGCATTGATTAAATAACACATTCGAGGGACGATTGAAAATATTTGGCAAAACATTAAATGAGAGGAGTGTTAGACATTTGATAGTCATAATTGTTAGATCTTGAGGTGTCGATATTTAGAAGCAAAAGGAGTTGAGATTGTGGGAAATTGAGAGGTGATGGAAAACGATTTTATGAAAAAATCTGAAAGAATATCTTTTTTTTTAACAAAAAAAAATAAAAACAACTAATTTTTATTTAAAAATAATAGATGACACATGGTATTCTAAGAATTGCCGACTGATTTCTATTTTATATATATAAAGATATATTATCCTCATCTACTTTGATATCTGTTTTTTAGAATTAACATCCCTAAAATAAGTTGAAGTAATAGTATTATAACTAGCTAAAAATTAAAATTTTCTCAGACTTTTAGGTTTTTCATCTTGAGTGTACTAACCAATCTTACGTTTAAAATCATTACTATTGTGTTTTTTTTTAGTAAAGAATTTAAAAGAGAAAAAACGATATACATATCGAACTGTGGGCCGTTCTTGAGAGTCTCTTGTTGATGTGCCGACAGCCAGTACTCTCTATATCTATTTGAATTGGTACAAGGACAAAATAGATATTTCTTAGGGACAACCCAAAACAGAAAAACGAAAAATCATTGGACAAAAATTATTGGTCCATTTATGTATGGTTGGAGAATAGGGTTGTGCAATAAAAGATCGATTGCAACGTCACAGTTTTAGCTTAACGAAATTGACTTTCTTTATTGTTCTTAAAAGACCAAGAATCGAAACTGAATGAGGTTTCCTCAACACGACCATTATAATTGGAAACTTCATATTCTAGAACTTATCTATATAATGAAACGTTTACAAAGCCGAGACCTTTGTTTAATATCGCTAAATTGTCAGGGCTCTAAATTGCATAATAGCGATCAGAAGAACTTACGAGATCATATGGGTTTTTTGAAGAATTAAAGCACAATCGGCACAATAAGAAAAATAATCAAATATATAGTGGTTTAGACGTTTAAATGAAGACTTTTTTTTGTCAACATGTTGAAGATGTATTCTAAAAAGTAAAAGGTACTATTTTATGTTAAGTTATCTTTCAAATTAAATTTTAATAAAAATAAAAAAATAAGTTAGGAAATTTTTCAAACACACGTACAACAATAGCTAAGAAAGTTAGCAATTTTCAAACTTTTCTAGCGAACAAACCGAGTTAGTCAAAATATAATGACATGAACGTAATGATGTTTTTTTTTTTTTAATTAGTTTTATATTGATCTCTCGTTCAGCATCTGATACCACTTGATGCTTATAAAATGTATAGAAAAGTTTTGTTTTTGTTGTCGTGGGCTGGTTTTAATATGCGTCAAATGACAAGTCTCTTTATTGTTTGTCGTCCACACAAAACTCTTGCAAAATAAATAAAATAAAACAAAATCAAATGAAACAAAAAGTGTTGCAAAATTAAATCTAATTCTATATCTCATTAATTAATGGATCGTATTGGTTTGTTACAAGTCTTGTCCATTGTCCACTCTATATAAGTACGAATTACTCAACCAATAATAGCAGGAAATGTTTAGTTCAGAAAATTAGAGTGGACGTCCTTAACATTTCTGAAAACATTATATAGTTGATTTCTGATTAATTAGAGAAATAAACCAAGTCATTTCATTTTAAATAGTGGAGTGACTTTTTAACCCAAAATTAAATAATAACACCTATATAGTGAAGTTCACATACAGAAATAATTCTCACCCTGCTTAGACTATTTTTTTTTTCCCTGTGTAATTTTTCTTATTGTACTATATTAACAAATTAAATCATTAATATTAGTTTAAATATTTTTAATGATATGAACATTTTCATTAGAAAGAAAACTCTCTAATTATATATATGATTTTGATTCTTAAAAAGTTGATGTTTTACCCAATAGTGTAAATAAACAAAAATTATATATGTTATAATATAATATTTTAAAAATAAATGCAATTTTTGAGAACGTTTTATTCTATTCAAAATATTTATAAAATGATATATTAGTCTATTTGATAATATAATACAATATATTATTTTCTTTTATGTTATCAAAGACTGTTGAATAGGTAAATAGAAAAATGGTTTTATTAAAGCACTATATATCTATCAAAAACTAACACAACATTTTAAATTAAGACCACAAAATTCTAAGCTATAAACCCAATTAAGCCCTAAAGTAAACAATAATCATAAACCATTGTCACCCTAAAAATTAAAATAGTGTTTCATTATATATTTTATATAATTAGGAAATTTATATATTCGATTAAAAAAATCATATGGAGTACAAAATCATGTGAATGACATGGCTATTGGGTTAAATTTGGTTCTTGTAGTATGACCCAAATCCTCTATAGTATTATAGGATTACGTTTGTCACTGACATCATACACGATTTTTTACTTGTTATTACTAATTTTAGATTTAGGAGGTGATCTGTTAGATGCACCGGCCGATCTAGACTATATAAGATAACTTTTCATCATATGATTAAATCACTCACTTTTTCAGCAGGGACAACTTTCTCTTTTTCTGTATGGCATTTCAGGTGATAACATATTACATGCGGAGAAAAAGAATCGAGTGTTGACACAAAAGGATTTGGTCGTCCAACGACCCACATTAGTAGATTTGTCGATAAAAAAAAAAAAAAAAATTTGCTTTGTTACAAACTTCTCTTATATAAATGGTTTAAAACAAGGAAGATTGATAAAGAATAAGAATAGATTTTTAATTTTTTAATATTTTTGGATTAATATTTTTGATTAATAAATTTAACTTATTTGAAAATATCTATTCTTTTGTCTTTTTACACCAGTTTTATATATCTTTTTATGGTAAATATTTTTAATTATTTTCTTCCATTATCACAAAATTCGAATTAATTTGTTGGAAATTTGGATCAGTTACAAAATAAAACTCATTCAAGCATGGCCACATACTCAAAAACAATGTTGAGGCATTGGATTTCGTCGATCTCTATGTGCTATAAATGGAAAATATGGCTATTGATTTTTTTTGAACAAAAAAACAAAAAATGGCTATTGATTTTTTTCCTCATCACAAAAAGTGGGAAGTAGGAAACAATGGGATTTAAAATAAAAGTATTGCTGAAAACTAAGGGTTGAAGAGTATTGAATAGCGGACAAGAGCATAGGGACTAGACAAAAATAAACTGTTTTTGTCCATTAAAATTGATTGATGTTTGACCTCACGTCCAAGTGCATACCCGTTTTGAACATATGCATATAAACACTCACAGCCCATATTTGTATTCATGCAATATAATTCACATTTATTCAAAGGTTACTTCTTTTTTTTAATTGATATGCAAGTGTTAATTCGTGTCTGGGTCCTAATCCCATCTTTTACCCAGGACAGTCTTTGTATTTACTTTATAGTGAAAACATCCATTCAACCACTAGTCTATTATATTTGGTGGTAAGGATTACTCTTTTTGTTCGTTTGAAATTCTTCTAATGTAATCGTCTTACATATGATGTCATTTTAATGGGAAGCTTAGTTTCTTAATTAGAAAATTTTCATAAATGTATACTTGAATTGGAGTAAGCACAATCTAATCTACATACATATCCCTTCCCCTAATTAATGAGAATGTGAGTCTGCCCACTTGAATTGGAGTAAAATGGGAATATTTCATCTCAAATATTTAAATTTATGCACACGTATTGAATATCACATAATAATATCTATTATTCACTACTCAGATAATGAACCTTCAATAACATAAGAACATTTTTATAGTTATCTTACATGGTATATGAATTAGTAGGTGCTTAGGGGTTTATGTTGTTCTTAATTTCTAGGGGTTGAAAATATATCAACACATGATTCAATTTTGTTAGGATATTAGCCAAGTATATATTGTCCTAATGAATATCTTTTTCGATTCCTATATTTTATTCTAGTATGATTCAAAAACTCTAATCAAGAACTCTTGGGTATAAATATGTGATCCCTGATATACTTATCTGTATGAAATGGTTATGACATGTTTGAAAAATATAGGACTTCATTTTACGGATTTGAATAATATTTGTAGGTGAGGCGACACAGGGTTTGCCGTCAATCAAACGGCATAAGATTATATAATTCATGAATACATACAATTAGTAATGCGATTCAGCATCCAAAACATGTTCATTAATTGCAGATGCGACATACATTTAGCGAATAGGTCGAAAATCAAATTACTAAATGCAACATATGGAAAAATCGAAATATAAGACGTAACACTTCTCTGTCATGCTACCATAAACAAAAATATAAATTAAATAATGCAGGCATCGAGTATCCGAATTTTAAACTAATTTGAAATTCTTTTAGTCTTAACAATTTAGTTAAATGTTCATTAATGCTTTTACATCAATAGTTTTGGAGTTTAATTTTTTTTTTAAATGCATAATTTCTATAAATAAATAGAGGCAAAAATTATAAATATATAGAGGTAAATTTATAAGAAATTTTCAACGTGGTATAAACAAAACCGTTCATTACAATCTTACATAGGTAAATTTTAATTATCCTGAAGCTTTGTAAAGCAGTAGTATGGTGCAAGTAAAGCAATTTGCCTGGGTGTAATATAGAAGATTCAAACTATCATGGAACTATGTGGAATAAATAAAATTTGTCTGTTAAAAATTTATCCTTGTAGTTATTCTAAAAAATTATAATAACAAATATTTTAGATAAAAAAAATTAAAATCTCTAAAAATATAATAAAATCAAATTAAGTATAAAACATAAAGTATAAAATACCAAAATTTGGAAACGAAATCTAAAATATCACAGATATTAGATGTTTTTTATTTTTAAATATTATATATGTACATGGTACAGAAAATCAGTTATGTAGTATATTAAATTTACAGCTTTGTGTTCATAAAACTTTAGTAATGGTTCATAATTCATTTATATATCCCACTTTTCTTTAACTTTTTTGAGAATAATTTTCAAACCTAAATTTTCTGATATTTTGAAAATTTTAAATTTTTATGGCGATTTCAATAAAACAAAACTATATTTAATAAACTTTTTTAGAATACATGGGCTATAAATACCCTAAATTCATAGATGAATTCAGATTCATATTTACTGAAAATTAGACTGCTTTCTAAAATCACTAGTCTCGTTTCATGTCTCTATGTTTCAAATTCCCATTGTTAATGATTTTTCACCCCATTCTTCGTTTATTGTTTTTGACCACAGAAGCAAAGCAAAATATTAATATTAAGATTGTGTACTCTTATTTTAAATTGGAGCGAGAGTTTGTGTAGTGGACCATCGGAATGTAATTAATTTAGTAATCTGACTTATGTACAACTTGAATATAAGATGTAGTTATAATATGTATACAAGACATTTAATAATAACTAATAAGAGAGACGGTGCATGAACACTCTGTTTAACTCCCTTTTATTTTTAATATTAATTATACTATCACTTTATAATGCCCGACCCTAGCCCTGCTTATAGCGAAGGTCAAAGGTGAACTCCATAACTTTTTTATTATTTTCAAAGCAAATAGTTTTATTTTACAGAAAAATACCTCAAACATGCATGCGATTCAATGTCCCCACTAAATTTAAGATAACTATGATAAAACTTAGTAGATTCAATTCTAATTAGTGCACTAAACAGTTAATAATATTTAATTGCGGGTGGAAATAATAATCACTGACCAAGTTGCTAAAGGTAAGAAAGACTTGTTATTTTACGTAAATACCTTTGAGAGATCGATATAGCAGGGTCTCATATTTAATTGGAATAATTTATTGAACAAACACGAAAAAAAAAAACAAAAAAATTAATTTGTGCAGAGATTTAGGAGGAAGTAGGTGGAAATGGAATCCCCGAAAACACATACTTTTTAGCATTACAGCTTTATAGCTTTATCAATAGACCAACTAATCACTTTTTTGTACCGTTAAACCGTTAAATTGTAGCATTTTTGTGCGTTTTTACTTGAGTTAACCGGATCAGCTGATAAGACTTATGAAAAAGAAAAAACTAATAACTTTTTATCAAATGCGATCGAGAATTAAATTGAAGAGGTTATTTTTTTCGGACCAAAGTTCTTGTGAATTGAACATAAGAAATTTTTTTTAAGAATTTTCTAAACTACTTCTGATCAGCGAATTCATTTCTCAGTTTTAAAGTTTAGAGTTCTCATTATTGTCCCACAGTCTAAACTTTAAAGGTTAAAAAAATAATACATACCAACTATTTTTATATGAAAGGCTTAATTCTATAGGATATACACAATAGACATATTGAATACAATAACTGTTACATGACCTATCTGTAGCTCTTTCAACAAACACAAAACAAAAAAATGATTTTGGTATTTTACTGTCCCTTTATAAAAGTTGAGAGATTTTTTTTCTATTTTCTCATAACACTATTAACCATCTCATTGGAACATGCATACATATGTTCCAATAGAAAACAGACAAATAATTCCCACTTTCAAATAAAAGATAACATATACAGATATACTACATTATTATCTTTCAGAAAAAAAACTTACTAAATTATTAATAGGCGCTAAATAATGACGTTTAACTTATACAGATGCTTTTCTAGTATTTCCGACAAATTTCAACTGGGGAGAAGGCAATCCCCACGAGGGCTAATGCGAACAGCTTTTGTTTAATCTTCACTTGACCTTAATGAATAATTCAAAACTCAAGTAGTATATAATTATATTTAAACCATCTAGATGATAATTTCTTCTCATTGTTGGACCGGTCAGTGACACCTAAATTTGTTAGGCCATTTTTATTCAACGGGCGGTTTGAATACATGAGCTACGTAATTTCTTTTTTTCTTCTTTGTTATAGTATTAATTAGTTTTTAACATTATAATGTGCACAACAATTTACAATAAATATTTTTTCTATTTTATTAAAGGTGAAAATTTGCATTTTTTATTAAAAAATAATTTGGATTCACCAAGTTATAGGAAAAATAAAATCATACAAACAATTTTTTTTAATGCTATCCAAAACACATTTGTATCTATAGCGATAAGGTTGAGGTAAAATAATTTATGAATCCCTTACAAGTATATTATTATTAAAAGTTGGTTAAGGTTATATGAATCTAAATTCTGAAACTTTCTAACTAACAAAGAAAAAACAAATAATTTCATCTAAGTGGCTTTATTAAACGATCAAGGTTGAAAGTTTGTGACAAAGTTTTGGACCATCTCCCAATTAATTCATCAATTCAACTTTAAAATAAAGCAATTCCGAAATACCATTCAACTTTTTTCTCTAATTTATTAATTATTCTAGTTTTATCTTTAAAGAAGAATATTTTTAAGTGTATCTCAATTTTACTTTGGGTTAATATCTTTAATCCTCGAATCAGACAGTTTAAATTACATGATTACGATTTTTCAATCTATAAATTTTAAAAATTAAGTTGAACAAATCTGTAAAACGATAAATTCATGAGAAAGTACAGTGGCTAATCAACCCGGTTGACATACTGACCTACTGCATAAATATTAACAAATGCGATATCGATTTCATGATTGTACACTAAACATTTACGATATTAATATAGTTTACACGAAAAATCAACTAAAAGAAATTATCAAAAGACTGCGATATAAAAAAAAATTACTTTACTACTCTAACTTAATAGTATGATACAACACCACTGAATCTAATTTCTACAGAATGGCAAACAAATAAAAATACCTTAAACTCAAAATAAAGTAATACTATTACTTTAATACGTTTCGGAAAGATCTGGAATATTCGTTTTATTCAAGTCGTTTAATCCGTTGAAAGTTGAAAGCGAAGAGAAAGTGAATAAGTGCATGCATCTTCATTTACAGCACGTGTCTATTAACTTTGTCACGACTTAGTCATAAGTCACATGAGCAAATCAGGAATCCTTTTTTTTTGTATTAATAAAATTCACCAAATGCAATATAAAAGTGAAAAGTATATCAGAATAAATAAATAAAAAATATGAAATACGATATATGCAAAAGAGAGGCGGCGTGAAGTGTTCCGTAAGCAACTGTATCCGAATCATTAGTTTGTTGTCCTCAATTCGATCCTATAATTTTATCATTCACACGCCGGCGGCCGCAAATTGTTCTTGTTTTTATATATATTTGCAAAGTGATTAGTTAAAATTAACGAAATAATATTTTCCTCCTCTTTTTTAGGGATAGAGGTTGAAATTTTTTTCATCAATTTGCTATTACGTCATAATACTATATGATTAGGAATTTCGGTTAAAGCTAAAGCAGCAAAAGGAAGAAATTTATTTTCTAGTTCAAAAAAATTAGTTTACTATTTGGACCACCAAGGATGTAAACTAAGACCAAAATTTGAGACGGAGGACCATTTAGCGCATCATGCATTGTGTTGGACCCAAGACCAGAAACAAACGTACCACTTCAAAAGCAGAAACTACTTTTGTAAATTACACGTTTATAACCCAAGTAAGAATATATATGTTCAGAAGTAGGGATGTTAAAATGGGCTTTTTAAGTGGGTTTTAAATGGGCATTTAATCTAAATAAATGCCCATTTAAACCCATTTATGTTAGAGAGTTTAAATAAAAAAACCCATATAAAACTCATTTACTAAATGGGTACCCGCGAAACCCATTTAAATTGTTTTTTGATTTTTTGCACTAAAAAAAGACACTAAACGGGTCTAAATGGGTTTTGAGAATTTTTTCGTGGGTCTAAATGGGTACGCGGGCCTAAATGGATAACCCTAATAGACCTTAAATTAAATGGGTTTAAACGGGTTCGGGCTTTAAATGGACTGGGTTTTAAATGGGGTGGGTCTAAATGGGCTGGGCTGAATCAGAAGTATCATGAAAACAACATGTATTAAACAACCTATACACATTGTTGAAATCCCCTCCGTCTTGGTCTAATGTCTTTACACCAAAAATATGTGATTTAAATAAATAAATAAAACAATTTATTATCATTTATGTATAAATTAACGGAGACAAATTTACATGAGATTTTTAGTATGGTACAAATAAAACTTTCAGAATTATATTGGTTCCAGGGATAAGATAAATCTGCCTCGTGTTCACGGACCATTTTTCTAGGCCAGCATTTGACGCTGAGACTTCGCTATTCAAGGAACATAAGGTTGTTCTTAGTCTAGTTTCTTGTCAAAATGTGTTTTTTGTTAAGGGTGAAACTAAGGAGGAGTTTGTTTGTTGCATGTTGTTTCTGAGTAGATATCTTCAATCCAGTCTCTAAAGTTTAAAATGGGAAACAAGTCGATGATGGGCTTGATATCACAGTTGGAAGATGGACATTTCTACCTATAAGACCTTTCAGCTTCTGTAGAGACTGACTTGTCGAAAGCAATGTCCTTTTGGTTTCATCCAAAATCTCCAAAAGGCCGGACATTTGCACTTCCACATAATGTTTACAGTCTGATAGACATTATAAAGCCATTTTATAGAATTGCATCTTCAGTTATTAAGTTGTGCTATGAGTAATTGTCTTTGACACATCAGTACAAGATAAGGTTCTACTATCCTAATCGATTGTTATACGTACATCTTGAGATGAATATACGCTTTTGGCTTTGTAAACTGTCATCTTCACAAGCACGCCCCTTTGCGAATCGTGTATTATGACATATGTCACACAGATTCAGCTACTAACGTCAGACTCTTGGATAACAAGTGTTCAACAATAAATGCAATATCTTAAAAGGTAATCTTTTTTCACAAAGCTCACTTCTTGGGCAAAGGTAAAGCCTTTGTAGGAAGTTTATTCGTTGAAACGCCGCCACGAGCCTTCAACAGCAGTTCCTCAAAAAGTGTTTTCGCTTCTTTCATTTCGTCTTTGGCGCTATCTCCATGATTGTCCCAAGCTTTGATCACTTGCTGTTGAAATTCCACTGCGAGGCTATAACTGCACAAATAATGCAACGCTCAAAGACATTAAACACTTTTTTTGGCAGTCGGATCAAGAAGCAGATTGTGTTAACGGAAAGTCACTTACTTTCCCATTCCGGCGTAAGCTTTAGAAAGATTCTGGCAAGCGTCGATTGAATCGACATGGTTTGGACCAAGTGAAACATCCATAATGTCTTTCGCAACTGCAAACATTTGAGCAGCGGACTGTGGTCTTCCAAGTTCTAAATAAGCAGCACCAAGATTGTTGTAAACATATCCAACTCCGAAATGTTTAGCACCGAAGCTTTCTTTTAACCTCTCGGCTGCACTTTCCAAATAAGGAACCGCTTGAGAGACTCTACCTGAGAAGAGAAGCAACCAACCTATCCTAGCTGAAACACTTCCTTCTGAGTGCTGTTCTTGAGGAAGCTTCTCAAGTATAAATAGAGTTTTCTGCAATAACGAAATCGCGATTTCAAATTCATTCATTGACTCGTACTGCATCGCTACCTCTGAGTACGCTTCCGCCACTTCTACAGGCGAAGCTGTTTCTTTCTTCTCGAGGATTTCGCAAGCAAACTCCAAACATTTCTTTGCATCAGCAAACTTCTGTTGGTTTACCAAAGCTTTGGACATCGATATAAACACCATAGCTCTCATCTCGCTGTCCTTATCGGTTTGTTGGACAACACTCTTCAATATCTCGATGGCTTCTTCGTATTTACCCAAAGCAACCTTCATGTTCGCAGCGTCAATCTCAGCACGAATCAGCTCCACTTTCATTCCCCAATTCTTCAACACTCTCTGTGACAAACGGTTCTGCTCAAGTGCCTTCTCATGTTGTTCTAAACCGCTATAGATCACACCGAGAAGTCGTCTATCTTGAGCAACCTCAGCTGAATTATTCCCTAACTCTTTCTTATGTATCTCCAAAGCCTTCAACGCATAAGGCAAGGCCTCGTTGAAATTCAAAACCGCTACATATGCATCAGCCAGACTCCTATTGGCCACGCCCATCTCTTTACTATCTTCCTCAAAAGTCATCTCTTTAATCTCCAAACTCTTCTTCAAATTCTCAATAGCTTCCTCTCTCCTCCCCATGGCGTTCTTAACATTAGCAAGCTCGAGCTGCACGGCGTGTAAAACCGGCTTAACGTCTTCCGCAACACAATCACCATCTGCCTCTAACTTAACAAGGATCCGATTAGCTCTGTTTAAGTAACCTAAGCTATCACTAAACCGTTTCAAACCGTAATTAGCAGAGCCCATCAATTGCAACGCCATGGCAACAAGCAGAGTAGGTTTGTCACCAGCAACATCGAACGATTTCAGAGCTTTATCAGCGTAAGACAGAACCTTTTCAGGATCATCACCTTCACGGTCGAGATGGAGACCTAGTTTCAGAGCAGATAAACCTAGCTCGTTGCCTTCGAAAGACAACTCCATCTCCTTGAACAAACGGACCATCTCATCAGTGGTCGTCGCCGATTCGAACGCCTCCTCAAGATCGATTTTTTCCTGATCTATCACCTCACCTGGCGAAATCTCCGTCGGTTCCTCGACATGGGTATTCAAATTCCGAAATTGACTCTCCCGGAAATGGCTCTTGTTAACGTTCAGGTCATAGGTTCTGCAGCAAGTGGAGATTTCGCGTGCTGAGGAGAGCAGAGCAGACGACGAATAAGAAGAAGCAGCAGCATCGGAAATGTAATTCAAGCGGATCAGAGGTGGGATTGGTCTGAATTTGTGGAATTGAAGGCGACGGATTAGAGAAATCGAAAGACTTTTCATGGCGGAACTTGAGAAATCGCGTCGAGCTAAACCCTCTCGTTACCAAAAACCCTCAACAGACAAAAATGAAAAACCCTAAAGAAGGAACTTTTTGGGCTCGGAACCAAAACTAACAAAACACAATTGAATAAATATCAATTTTTAAGGAACATTTATATACATAAACAACAATAAAGAATTGCATGTAATGTTAGCTTGAAACATAAAAGAAAGAAAAAAATGTTATTATTCCCACATTTATGGCAATTCCAGAGAAAACTTTTAACAAGCATCTCTTTACTTCCATCATCAATCACCATTAAAAGAAAAAGAAAAAAAAGAAACAACTTTGAATCCAAAATGTTCATCGTTGTTCACCCTAATGTGGTGCTTGATGTTGAAGTTTCATGAGGTCTTGAGCTATATACATCACCGAAATGGAGATCAATCCCAGCTTCAATGTCATCATCATCCATGAAAGTTGTTCTTGACAACTTTCTTCGTGCATTCTCTTCCCAATGCAAATCTTCTTCTTCCTCTTCTCCTTCTTCAATGCTTCTTCCCTCCCATGAGTTGTCTAACAAGTTTCTCGCTGTGTACATGTTTATGAAATCAGGTGGCTCGATGAAGCTATTGGCGGTTGCGGGATGTGATGCACCGTTGTGAGAACGGTCGCCTCTTCCCCACCACTGGCTCCTACCATCGAGAGGATGATGATGATTCCCAAAGTTTTCTTCTGCTCCAGGTTGGTGATGGCGCAGAATGCTCTCTGAGAAGAACTGACCTGATGTGCTTGCTTCCATGTCTTCACCACGTACTCCCAAATTAGGAGGCCAACAATCCGCAGAGTTTTGATTTGTAGTCAAGATTTCGTTCTCTCTCGCTATCTGGTGATGATGATCGGTTCTGTTGTGAGGCTGAGAAGTGTAATACCAGTCAAGAAGATAAGGGTGGTTCCTCTGATCTGAATCAATCAGCCACATGGAATCAACGTGATTGCCTCTCGAAGGCGGATTTCTTGGAAGGTCTCTGTATAAAGTGTTGTTATTATCTAGATGACCAGCACGATGGATAGGTGCTTCTCGCCATGGCCTACTAGGAGAACATGTGTGTCTTGTGTTTATTTCTTGAAGCTTTTGGTCCCGGAAAGTTCTGAGATTCGACAGAAACTGCTTCCCAAGAGAATCTGATTCCCATGAAGGATAACTACTCTGGAAACTGCAAAACAGATCGGAACACTTGATTGTTTAGACAAAGGCTATAACACTGAACTTGGATACATATTTTGCGAACAATATGGGCATTTCAAATGAAAATGATGGTCAAACCTCAAGAATGATTTCTCCATTTTGCCCTGAGAGCTTCTCTTCTCACGAGATACGTTACGTGGTGAACCATATTTAGTATTTCCATGGTTCTCGAAGTCGAAAGCACTAAAGCTGCAAGCAGAATGGCCAAAACCATTTAATAGGTTGAAACGTATATTAGCGAGGAAAGAGCAAACAATTATTTATGTTAAACCACTTTAGAACCACAAACAAGGTATCTACCTGCAAACATTGCCTACACCTTCAATATCAACTGTAAAATTCCTGATGAATTCCAGTATATCATCAACCCGCTGCAAAGTGAATCATTAATGTGTTAATATTCTCAATAGTGATGTGGGATTTATACACACTAACGCAAATGACGAGAAATATACCTTTGGCACCACGAACATCAGCAAGAATGGCGTTATGAAAATCGAAGCTATCTCCTCCAGTAACATCATTCCAGTATACTACAGTGAGTAAATTTGCATCAAGAATCACTTATCGAGAAAAGAAAAGAAAAGAAGAGAAACAAGATAATGTTTGGCATTATATCATGCCATAAGATCATCAAAACATCAAAGAGAAGACATCAAAGTTACTGGGGAAAAGAAGTTTAACATGTAAACATAGTACCTGAAACAGAGTCTCTAACTCCAAACGGACATCGTCTTTGTTTTCCTTACCACGCCACCTCTTAGGCATATAGTGTGTGTGTTGTACCACTGCAGTCATAGTTCCTACTGGGTCGAGGACCAAAAGCTCATCCGAAATAGCAGCCCGACTAATGGCTGTAATAGTTCCAAAAACAGCAGCATACCAGAACAAATTGCGACCAAATATCTACACAAGTGATCAGAAAATCTTTAATAACCCAAATAATGTATCTATTAATTGCTTCTAACGTCGTTAGGATTTCTTACATGGCCCTCTAGAAGAGATTCTTCGAGAAACGCAATGATGATTAATACAGCAGCAAAGCCGCCAGACACAAACGAGACGAACTTTGCAATAATGGAGATAATAGGTGAGGGGAATTGATTTAGATATTCGGACGCGTGTTCTGCACTGCTGTTTATCCGATGCTTGAATAAATGGTCAACCTGTTGTAGAAACAAACTGTTTAGAGAAGGCAACACTTATATATTTATGAAAGGAAAAGTCGAGAAATTTAGATGAAGGTAACTACCTCATTGAACTCCCTGAAGAGCCACCTAGACAAATTGGACCATCTTCGAGATGATGCAGTACTTGGATGATTGTAGAACTGTTCAGCATGCCTTAGGAATAGATACACCAACATAAAGATGACAAGAAATGGTGACAGCAGAAGCATAGCAAGCCCAACCACAAATAGCCGTTTCTTCAACGTTGTAGGATTTGAAACAAAGTCCCGTCTAACACGAAAATTGCTGCAGAATGAAAACACCTGAATTAGAAAAAAAACGGACAATACTCAGCATGCGGAAGGATTTTTCTCATTCTATGCCATTACTTTTCAAGGTAGTATTTCGGCCATTGAGAAGAAACATACATATATGAAATCTAACATACATACTTCGGTCACACCCATGTAGGATCGAAGGGCGTGAGGCACATTATTGTTATATATATATATACATACAGAGACAAAAGATCTAACACGAAAATCTCATTTACTAGAAAAGATCAATGTTGTCTGACCAAAAAAAAAGCAACCCATGAAACTGAAACTATCATCTTCAATTCATTCCTCTACAACACAAACTCCACTTTATCGCTTTAGAAAGCAGTTTTAAATCCTATATCTAAAATGTTACTGGGAAGCAGTTTTCAGAGTAGCGTGGAGAATAACATACCAGTCAAACATGCTTTGCAATATGCACCAGTTCAGGGTCCACTCAAGGGTCTTTGTCAATACAAGGTGATGTTGTGTCCCATCTGGGGCAGATTTGACAACTGGGCCAGCACCAGGGATCCAATTGAAGATTGGGAAAGAAAGCAAACCTTTGTTGAGCATTCCAATCAAGTAGTTTTCTTTCCGCATAAGGCGCATAACAATATCATGAGCTGAAAGATCCTTAACAACACAAAGGCATTGTGAGCTCTGCAACTGAACAACCTTTTCAAGGACTGTTTCCCATGGCATAGTCAGGATTTCGTTGTCTGTGACATGGAGACTGCAAATTTACAAACACAGTAAGAAAATAGGTTAGGGACTAAAAAGTGTGCGTTTGCTCTAACTATTTATAGGATGTTGCCTCTTCCAACTTACCTGTTGTAGTAGAAGTGCCGGAAGTCCAAAGTATCCTTCAACTGGGCGAAAAACCTTAAGAAGCAGAAGATCCAGTACACAGAGAAAAGGGCCAAATACCCAACAATTATAGCCGTTGTGAGCGTGAAAGGGGATAAAGGGTGTGGATGGATAGCTTCTTTGACAAGATCACATGGCTTAGTTCCAGATTCAACTGCATCCATTCCACATTTTGCATTCTGAAGACCATGCCAATCCACATACAACAAGAAAAACCCAGAGAAGCATATGATGAAGCCAAGACTTAGAAGCTCAACAGCCCACTTTACGATAATACACCAAAGGCCTTTGTCTCTATAGTAGCTGTAGAGCCTCTCGAAGAAAAGATCTAAATCAGCAATAGGTTGAACATTTAAGCTCTCCCCATTAAGAAGTCCTGACGGGCTCTCGCTACCAGGACTTGGTATTCCTCCGTAGTTAGATAGCTCAATCTCGTGTGACGCATTATCAAGCAATCCAGTAGTCAAAGACGATGACGGTTCACCACGTTGCCATTTAAAAAAGTTGAATACATTTGGAGCCTTTTGCCCCCCACTCATCATTCGTAAAGACGGACAATTGACCAACACAGCCAGTCCATTCCCCGTTTACCACGTGAAATTTTTTAAGAGCGTAGTGCCTCACGAGAATGCAGCTACAAATCCTGCATCAAACATTAAAGGCATAAAGCATCCATAATGCAAGACATGACAAAGATAACCTTTTTCCGAAAACAAAAAGTGCCAACTTTTGAGATAGAAGCAGATACAATGAAAATAAATTAACGGATGAGACACAAAGGCAGATCAGATCCTTAAAACCAGTAAGACAAAAACCAAGGACAGGGAAGTTGTGGTATAACTTGCTAAAGACATGCTTTTTTATCACTGTTTCCCATGATGATAGATGTAAACTTAAACCTTAGCTTAACACTCAGATTACTATTCATCAATTCAAACAGTTCCTTTCTTATTCAACACAAGCATTCTCGCACTGGCAGGATCTGTGAACAATGCAGTAAGTGCTAAGCAATGAAACATTGCAATATGAGAAAGCACTCAATCACAGAGCAGAGAGTAATCTATACTCAATCGAGACGCCGAAACAAGGTTTACGCAACAGTTGCACAAACAAATACTCCATGATCAAACCCAATTCCCGTAAACAAAAGAAGAAGACTTGTCCACTTTTAACAGCGATTCAATCAGGAGCGATACGACACTTATAAGAAATTGAAACGTCAAACCCAACGCCCTAAACCTCTTAGCTAACAGGATTAAACTCCTTCCCCCTCTCTCAAAATCACTGTGCGATTTTAGAAAGATAAAAAGTTTCCAACTTTATGGATAACTACAAACACAAAGATCAAAACTTACCAGCGACCCACAAACGGAAGAGCAGAGAGAGGTGAAAGCGAAGTTGAGCTATCAGAATATGTGTTGAAGCCAAAGCTTTTAAAAATTGGGCGGAACTTGTTTTTATCCCTTAGGGCGGTGGAAATTCGATGAAGAAGTTGAACAGAGAAGAGCGAATTGATGATGGAGGATTAGCGATCGATGGAGAAAAATAAGAGAAGAAGGAATTGGGTTTGCGTGGAAGAAAAGGGGAGTGATAAAATATTGATCCTTTATGCTTGGAGGACTAATTTTCGATTTGGGCTCTCTTCTTCCTCTTCCTTCTCTTACAGATACTTTAACCAAAGAAACGTGATAACGAGTCCCTCTTTACTTCTCTTCTTCCTTTTTTTTTCCCCTAAAGTTTACTTCCACCCTTGGTTTCTCTTTTTTTTTTCAACTAAGGGATCGAAAAAAATTTAGAAAGCCATCCTTGGTTTGGTTTACATCTAGGTTTAATATAAAAGTTTTTTTTTTTTACATTCAGAAGAAAAATCAAATCTGTGTATAATTAAATTTATTACTTTTTTCTGACGACAAACTAATTTATTACTTTGTAGCCAAAGTATGTATTTTTAATTTAAATGTGACATATTAAAAAAAAAATATTATACCATGGCCCAATTGTTTTTAGTTGGCCACCGGCCCAGTTCTGTAATTAAACTACTTTGTGGTGATTACTGATATGTAATGAGAACCACCTTGTGAGAAACTCTCGAAGTCCCCTTTTCTTTTCTGTTATGTTCACAGATAAGCCCAATATAGCCCTATAACCGTATAAAAAGAATTATATGAGAAGATTTTTAATTGGTTACAACCCTTTCTCAAATGGAAAAATCGCTAAGCGGTAATTAAGTGTCCGATAAGAGTTTAACGCTTAAAATGATTATTTGGGACCTAATCGAATCCTAAGCTTTAAAATATATTATACAGATTTACTATATATTAAAATTTTATATGTTTCATATTATATATTTCTATCTATTTTAGAGAAAGAAATTTAATTAAGAATTCATTTACTCTAAATGTCTAAATTTAAATTGAATATAATGAAAATCGAATGTGATAAAGTTTAAAAAATAAAATAAATCAAAGTTAAAAATCAACTTAAAATTATAAATTACAAAGAAATACTAAACTTATTTTTCCATAAACATATCTACAACTTAAAATTGTAAATTACAAAGAAATACTAAACTTATTTCTCCAGAAATTGAATGATTTTGGCTGAAACAAACCGTTAGACCGGATTTTCAATTTAATTCGGCGATTTAGTAAATCACTTTGGATATGTATGTTTAAGCGCTTAGGCAGACGCCTAGAACGGGACTAAGACATATGTATATATATGTAGTTTTCATATATTTTCTTAATGAATTTGTTGCTTTGTTACCATTCAAAATATCTATCAAATTTTTTGTTTTAATGTTTTTGAAAAGGAAATTTGTTATATATGCCTAATCTATTATAAATATAACAAAAAAAAACAAAATATAATTAATATACTAAAATTAGCTTTTTATAAAACTATTTACAGTAATTTTATTTGAATCAGTTTACCCTGTTAATAATTATTCAATTGTTACATTGTTCTGTTATTGATTTAAAGTACGAGTCAAACCCTATATATTTAATAAATCACAGTTATTAAAAATTAATTATAAATGCAAAACATGTGTGAACGGATTGAAAATTGCTAGTCAATTTTTTTTTGTGCTTATTATTTTGAATGGTATATATCCGATGAAATTGCATTTTCAACATGTAAAAAATAAAAATAAACATACCATTCAAACCCTAAGTATTATATAGGCCTGGGCATTCGGATCTTCGGGTCGGGTTCGGGTCGGATCGTATCGGGTTCGGTTCTTTCAGGTATAGAAATTTTATACCTAATAGGTACTTATCAAATTTTCGGTTCGGATTCGGTTCGGTTCTTCTCGGGTCCGGGTCGGTTCGGTTCTAAATTTTTAATACCTGTAAAATACCCGTAACTATTTTTTCTGAATTATTTTCGGTTCGGATCTCAAGTTTTCAGGTATTTCGGTTCTTTTTTACCCAAAAAATTTCGGGTCCGGGTCGGTTCCAAGTCTATTTGAATATTTTTTATCCAAAAATCTGAAAATGTATTCGAAAATTAAAAAAAATAACCGACATTTAACCGGAATAAACCATAACAAAACCTCAAATTTTAAAATAAGTTTCATCAAACCGAAATAAAAACCAGAAAATTTGTTTTAGTAATAAATATTAAAATGAAATATATTGTAAAAATGGTATTAGTGGTCTAGTGGTAGAGTACCACTTTGCTAAACCATAGACCTAGGTTCAAATCCTACCTAATGCATATTATTTTCGGGTCGGTTTCGGGTCGGGTCTTCGGGTCCGGGTAAAATGCTCAAGCTTAGTATTATATATTGAGTTGAAAATTAATGTAAGATTTATCGAATTAATTTGTAGTTCGGAATCATAAAACCACGTTTAAATTTAGCAACTATAAATTTTAATATTTCAGTACATTCTATACTAAACTAAAGATTTAATAACACTGTAACTGGTATATTTTTAATCATTTTTTTTATTCCTAATCAAAATTTTAACTGGTATATTACAGTTCAATGATCATGAAAATGAATTTTTGGTATCAAGATTATATAATATATTGTAGATTAATTCATATAACTCAAACAGGAAGAGTAATAGAAAATAGTTAACTCAAACTAGATTATATAAAAGAACTTATGGTATAAAAATTACTGCTTTACAATACAGTATATTGAAGATGGATACATTAAAAATTTATTTGATTTCATTGCTATATACTTTTTGTTTACTAAAAAAATAATAAAATTGTTAAAGCTTATATAAAACAGTTAAATTATTGCGAATTTATATACTTTTATATAGTATTATTTTATAATATATTTTATGTTAATAGTGTTTTATCAATTTTTGGTAACTATATGATAAATTGATGAAAAAATATAATTTTTAGTTTATTAATTAATAATATTTCAAAATTTTACTCATATAATGGTATAAATTATAGTTTTTGTGTTTTTGTGATAATGAATGTTCATTTCATTATACAGATTTTTTTCAGAAAACAATTTTTAAACTCTTTTGTTAACACAAAATAGAAATGATAATTTGTAAAAAGTAAGATTTATAATATGTATAGAAATAACTATCGCGGAAAATATAACAGTATTATGTTTGTTTATATAAGAAATGATTATTGAAAAAGTTGTCATGCATGTTCAGAATAGGGATGTGATCCTGACCCAAAAATTAGAATTGGGATGTGATAAATATTATAAAGTTGAAGAAGAGAAACAGTGTAAGTTATTAATCATATCTGATTTGCTGGACTTACTGTTTATTTTGTAAATATTCTTTTTCTTTCTTTTTTATTGGTGGTGATAACATTCCCTTATGATGATTATCTTTGATTTTCAAAGAATCTATAAATATTGAACTAGCATGTACATTGCATTGGCATATAAATCTTGTTCATCTTGAACCATATGAGAAATGTCTTTGGTCGCACATACATAAAATTCATATGATTTCTAGTCACACATAAAACTGTTGAACAGGTCTGCTTTTGTTTTTTGTTTTTTGTTTTAGGTTCGACCTCTAGATCCGTTCCCAGAGTTATGCGGCAGGTGTTTTTGGGCAATATTATGGGCCTAGTGGGCTTCTCCTCGATGATATAATGTCGCGGGAAGCAACGGCAGAATTTGGCGGGAGTCACACGTGGCACCTCTCTCTCTCCCCTCTTCACGTTATACATCCTTCTTCTTCGTCTTTATATGATGGGCCTAATGGGCTTCTCCTTAACATAATCTCGCGGGAACGAACGGCATAATTTGGCGGGAAGCAACGTGCCTCTTCTGTCTCTATCTCTCCTCTCGGCGCCATATAAACCCTTATTCTTCATCTCCGTCGTTCCTCTCTCTCTCCTCCGTATTCTCCCTCTCTCTTAATCGGACACTAATTGACTTTAATCGGAAAAAATGAGTTCACCGGGGGGTTCGTCAAGATCTATTCCGTTCAAATCGAAGAAGCGGCTGTTAGATTCGCCGTGCTCAAAATCTCAATCCGGGAACCCTGATCCGTCTTCCGTACCTTTCCCCACGCCGGAGAAGCCGCCGGAGAATATGCTCACTCGATCCAGAAACCGATCCGTTGCTCTATCAGTGAAAGAGATTCGCCAGGCCGCTGGATCTCGTCGCAGATCTGAAGATCCGGTGGGTAAGGTTTCATCCGCCAGGAGCCAGCTCGTGTTTTCATCCAATGACTCATCGTCTTCCTCCTCCAAACGAGTAGGCAATAATAAGAATACGGAGAAAGAGAAGCTACCGGAGAAGTAAGTCAAATTTCTAGGGTTCCTTAAAGTTTCAATTTTTCCCTCTTTTGTTACGGTTTTTGACTGATGAGATCTGGATTTTCTACAGGTACGAAACTCTGGGAAAGTTCTTCGATGCGTTAG
This sequence comes from Iljinskaea planisiliqua, assembly GCA_900108845.1. Classification (NCBI taxonomy): domain Eukaryota; kingdom Viridiplantae; phylum Streptophyta; class Magnoliopsida; order Brassicales; family Brassicaceae; genus Iljinskaea; species Iljinskaea planisiliqua. The sequence continues at coordinate 6,680,892 of FNXX01000004.1, read as the reverse complement.
ACAGTTCGATTCTTTTATCGAGACTGCGAGGTTCCAAGCCGACATTTTCCAATATTTCTGGAAAAATTGAGCATTTGACTGAAAGGTATTATCCTGGAAAATTTTCAATTTGTCTCATGTTCATGCTCTCACTGATTGGATCTGAAGTGAATAAACAAAAGCCAACTTGCTATCTGCCTTTATACTTTATAGTTTAGACAAGACAAAAGAATTATTTAGATCTGGGTTTTTTTGTTTAGATCTGTAATTAACTAAACATTATTTTGGACATTCAAAGTCATCCAATCTAATGAGCTTTCTTGTGATGTTCTAAGAGTTGTGCATCTAGTTCTTGGTCAGCTTCTGATTTGAATCTATATTTTCAGGAGGTTTTGCTACAGTCACTTGGCTCAAATAAAGCATATATTGCCAGAGGCAATCGAGATCAAGAGAGTGTTGGTACATGATGAAACAACTAGCTGCATGAAACCAGATCTTCATCTTACTCTCAACGCCGATGCAATCGAGGAGAATGACAAGCCGAAATCAGAAAGCAAGAAGATCTCACTCCGGAAAGTGTTCAGGACAAGACTTTCAGATTTTGTTAAATCTCATCCTCAGGTATATTATTTCCGTATGATAAAGAAAAATGCATCTTTTAATGGTGTTGGAAGCTACAATGCATGATTTTATTCATCTACTGATTGAGTTTCTTGTAATATGTTTAGGGTGATGAAGTTCCAGAGGAACAGCTCCCAGAGCCCTTCAATAGAAGGAAACCAAATGAAGATTCAAAGGATGAAGTTAAGAAAGTTAGTTCTCTCATGGTAGAGATGGCTTCTATCCCAGCAGCTAAATTGATTTCATCTTTCATGAATGTCCCATCAACTCCAGTCAAAGCAGCTTTAAGTCCTGCTAAACCTCAAATCGTCATTGCACCAAATGCAAGTCCTGCTAGACCAGCTATGTCGAAGATTAACTTGTCCCCAACCCCAGTCAAAGCAGTGTCAACTCCTGCTAGTGTACCTTCAACGCCGGCTAAAATGGACTCAACACCAGTTATTGTTGCTTCAACTCCACCTGAATTTGCTTCAACTCCTGCCCGACTGTTCAGTACATCACGTGCGCAGAAAAGAAGTAGCGGTGATACAAGTCCAGATGATGTTTCTACTGACCTACCGGTTAAGCTCGCAAGGCGTTCCTCACTAAGCTCGTCAAGGTCGCTGAACTTTGATTCTTATACAGAGGACGAGAAAGCTATGGATGTCACAGATGTTGATGAAGACATTGACCAAGTACCAGAGGAAGATGTGTCCAGCGATGATGAAATCCTCAGCATACTTCCTGATAAACTGAGACAATCGGTAATACATTTTGCTTTCATAATTCACATTTTACTTATCGGTTTGAGATTAATATGAACAAACTGAGATTGGATTTGCTTATTGAGAGATAGTAACTCATCTTCTCTTTGCTCATTTCAGATTAAAGAACAAGAAAGGAAAGCAATAGAGGATTCAAATCCAGCAATCTCACAGGCAAAGAGAAGGCGGAAGATGATCGCTTGTCTGCCTAAACTATTCAACGTCATCCATTACTTGATTCAGTCAATAAGGCGTTGGGTTATCACAAAAGAAGAGCTTGTGCACAAGATAATCGCGGGTCATTCTGATATTACCGACAGAAGTAAGCCCTCTAACCACTCAGCATCTCAACAAGTCTTTTCATTACATTAATGAATCAGCGTTCTAAAAATCCTTGCTAACTGTTTTTTGTTCGCTTGAACTTGAACTTTGCAGAAGAAGTTGAAGAACAACTTATCCTAATGCAAGAGCTCGTCCCCGAATGGATTTCTGAGAAAAGATCATCAAGTGGAGATTTACTAGTATGGTGAGTATAACATCATATGCATACTTGCATACTTATTTTGGATTTATAAGATTTGCTTATTTAAACGTCTTTGATGTGCAGCATAAACAAATTGGCATCTCCCCAAACAATCCGGTCGCAACTAGAAGAAGAAAACAAGAAAGCGGTTGCTCCATCATGCCCTTAAGATTGCGGTTTCGTGGGCTGCGTTTTGGACTACTTTAATATGCGAGAGAAAGGCGTGTTAGCGATTAGGGAAGTGTAGTAAAAGGGTAAAACCAAAGTAATCTATTGAACAAATCTGACAGATTTAGGTAAACCATTTTTCCTGGTGCAGCATTGTTGAAATTCGTAGTAAGAATGCTCTCTATTTTCAAAGTTAAAAACATGTGTGGAATAATAAATTACAGAATCAACGAGTTAAAAGTTAAAACTAAGAAATTGTGTATAATAAACTTTTCTATTTTTGCTTTCAAAGGTAGAATCTACCAAAAAGCTAAGATTTACAGAATATAACGACAAAAACAAGAAAAAAAAAGAATAATAGAATATAATAGAAATTCTTAATTTGAATGATGCAGAAATAAATAACTATAATCTCATCAAGTTGACAGAATTGGCGGGAGTCATTTTGGCGCCATTTAAACCTAAATAATAAATATATAAAAAAAAAAACCCTTCTTCCTCTTCAACTCTCTACTCTCTCTCCGGATCTCGTCGCAGATCCGAGGATGATCCTCCGATGGGCAACGTTTCATCATCCGTCAGAGGCCGGCTCGTGTTTTTCGACAACGAGTCAGTCCTCTACACCCGCCTCCAAACGAATATATTTCGAGAAAAAAACGAGCTTTTGACGGATAGGAGGTTTTGCTACAGTCACTTGACTCAACTAAAGCATCTATTGCCAGAGACAATCGAGATCAAGAGACTGTCGATACTTGATGAAACAACTAGCACCTTCGTGTTACACTCAACGCCAATGCAGTTGAGGAGACTGACAAGTCGAAATCAGACAGCAAGAAGATGTCAGGACAAGACTTGCAGGATTCGTTAAATCTCATCCCTGAAGTTCCAGAGGAAGACCTTCCACAGCCCTTAGTACAAGGAAACCATATGAAATCCCAAACGTTGGGGCTAAGAGTGTTACTTCTCTCATGGAAGAGATAGCTTCTATTCCAGCAACTACATTGATTTCTTCACTCATGATTAGGTTACTTACAGGTAACAGTAGAGAATAAATCCAAGTGGTTAGAAAGGGAGCGCTCTAATAAATCCAAAACTTGACAAGCTTTAATATTCTTGTCCTACCTGATAATATAGACTAACACACAAGAAGTAGATAGTCAATCAACTTAACTTAGAATTTAGACAAATAAACAGGAACTGCTTAGCTAGAGCAATCCGCAGCTTATTTGTCAGGCGGGGCCTTGAGATCCGATCTGCAAAGGAATCCAAGACATACTCAAGCCTCCTTCAGTATAGCAACAACACAATAACATGTTTCAGAGCAAGCTATACATACCTAAGTCCAATATCAAAACTAAAACAGGTAGAAAATAGTTCCATAACGCATGAATCACTGAACAAGAGAATATATGTTATTACTTAGAAAAGATGAGTATCATTATAGACAACAGAAAGTATTAAGCCTAAGAACACAAAAGCAATGGAAAAATGAGCGCTCTAATTAAGAAGAGAACTCAAGAGCCAGCCAAACTAGCTCTGTTACAAAGTCCTAGAACAATTACATAAGCTTCACGTCTTCTACATGGTTCAGAAAGATGTGAACTCTATCAACCTCACCAAGCCCTCCCATTCCTTGGATTTCAACTCCTCTTACAGTTCCCTTCTGGATATTGTAGTAGTAAACATGGAAAGTGTCGGATGAAAAGCTGGGCGACAGAACAATTTCATTTGTAGCAGTCACTCCAATAATGAATAACTTCTTCCGCATACGCGGTAATTTGTAAACACTTTTGGACCATTCATGTTTTTCAGGGTCTTGTAGAACCCACATCTCAAAACTTGTACTTATTCCATGATTCTGATAAGGGTCCCCTTTCGAAACTAGTGAAGCCAATGTACCGTTGTAGTTTACAAGAGTTGCTGGAGGATGCACTGATCCTCTCATGGCTTTAACATAGCTGTACTTCTCAGACCTAACATGAAAGCCAACTACGATAGCTCCACCATTGGAATCAATAGCAGGGTAATACAGAACGCCATTGATGCATATATAATATGGCTGTGGACAAGAATGAGGTATGTCACATTCAGACATTCTCCACGTCAGGTTCTCATGAGTTCCTCCTAATGTCAGAACCTGATGCTCCGCAGCTCTGTCCTGTAGCCAGAGCATCCCCAACACCTTGTGCTGTTTCCCAATCAGATCATAGCCTAAAAGGTTTAGCATCCCAGCCTCTTCTTTGTCTTCATTTTGGGCAAAGTAAAGGACTGTCCCGTGCTAGGGTTACATATCAACGACACAACCTCTCGAGTTTTCCTTCCCTTTAAGATCCGATCATCTCTAATACAGACCAAACCACCAATGAGTGATCCGATATGAAACACGCAGTTAAAGCGGAAAGTCATAAGCTTGTTGGCGACGGCTTGAGGAGACGGAACCTCATCAGGATCTTGAAGCTGAGGTGAGGAGAAGAAGGATACCTCTTTTTCTTTACGGTGGGCGAACAATAGCTTCGGGCGAGCCAAAGATTTAGTCAAGAACATCTCCGTGAAATCAGAACGGCGAAGCGTGGAGGCCCAGAGCTTCGATACGGAACGACATCTCGCGATAGACTTCAACGGCAACCTCAAGAAGATGTCGATGATAAGATCGGTTGGGATCGTCAATGAGAATCCGTCATCATTGCCTCGTGAGCGGCGTTCGTTGACGGTTTCAAGATCCTCCGAGCCGTTGCGCCGCCGTGAGTTCATGGCGGAGGGAGACAGTTGCTTCAACCCCAAGATTCTTGGGAAAATGCAAAATAAACCATCCGACTGTAGTTTAAAAGGTTCACAATTTCTGTTTCCGTTGTAACCCAAAGGTACACTTTTGCGTCGTTTTTGTTTGATTAAAACGGCACACATGACATGATATTAGCTTGCGTGTCGTTTTTCCATTTTAAAAAACGGTGCAGGATTCATGACTGCACCATTTCGAGAGAAGTTGAGTTTCTCTGCTCGTCCGATATATTCAATATATATAAGCTCAACATACAAACAAAGAGGCCTTTGATCGTATTCAGGCCACGAAAATGTTCTAACAGTTTTCTTGAATTCAATTAATCTTTTCGGAGAAACACTAATTATAGTTCTTTGCTTTAATTACATTTCTTCAACTTGGATGATGGACTTCTTGATGTCTGTTTGAATGCAGCAGGGGAATGCTTTGTGACACTGTAGGCACGCAAATCAAATTGTTTGTGTTAAGTTACAGTTCGATACTTTCATTGATTTGTACAGTCTCTCTCATGTGTGTCTTAAGGTATACGAAATGGTGAAGATTTGGGCTAGGATCCATGTTCAACTGGTTCCCAGGGGTCTGGTCCTGAAACTGTTATTGACAAAGGAACTGCTGTCTTCCGTTATAAGCAAAACTACTTAGAGAAGACAGATGTGTAGAAGTTCCCTGAAAAGCAAGTTCTATGTCGAAAGACATGGAAACGTCATGGAACAATTGGTCAAACTCATTAACATTTCCAAAATCACCATGGTTCAAGAACTGTGAGGCTTTCTCAGCTGAAGAAGCTCCATGTTCTGGGATCAGAAGATCATCCATTTCAATGGGATCTCGTTGAGAAGCTTGTCGAAAATATAACGTCATCCACACGACGTTTATTCTCACAACGGACCACATGATCATCTAGTACAGCAACATTATCTGCGTCTTCAGTATCATCATCAACGACCCATTCTTCTTCTTGGAACGGAGCACCATACTCTTCACCATATTTGGGACCAGCCCCACTTTCTTGTACAACTTATAAAGAGCATAATACTCTTTGGCGTTCTAACATCTTTTACAGAACAGAACAACCGTGACCCCCTTCTTCTCTTCTCCTCTCACGATCAAGTGGAGAGAGCTAATGAAACCTACATAACACAGAGAGATGCCCGCATGGATCTCTATTCTAAAGAGGTTTTAGAGTAAATTCTCTGCTCTCTATGTATTTTGATTACTTGTCAATCATACAATCATAGGACTGAATATTTTGAACTAAAGGATCGAGCCCATTCAAAACATTGATCGGAAATTAGGCTTTCTTGGATTTTAGTCCTATTGTGTTTCTTGATCTCCAATACACCATTTTAGAAGAACAGTTTATCCCACCAACTTTCTATTTTCAAGTTTTATGAATAGTACTACTTTAAATTTGAAAGTTATTATTAGTATCTCTTTGTTAAAAAAAAAGAAGAAGAATAGTATCCCTCTAAATTTGGAGAAGCAAAACTAAAATATATATATATATAGAAGTTACAAAAAAAAAAATATAATATATAGTTATCTAGTTAATCAAAAACTCAAAATTCAACAGTAAAAAACATACAGTATAGAAAATACAATGACATAATCATAATGGTATATATCTAAGATGGTCAAGCAAATTAATTACTTTGATTTTGTATTGAAATTAGAGAAATGGGTTGGAGGCCATCTAAACTAAAGTGAAAACGGGTGTGACATTATTATTTTAATGCCATCATTTGTAACAATATACTCATGCAAAAAATATTTCAAGTTTTATACAATCCTAGTTGTTGACTAATTTGCAAATAAGAAACATAAAATATTTTGAATCGGAATTTATATGACTTTTCTCTCCCACGGATCACTTGAGTTCTAGATTAGGAATCAATACAAGCTATTTTCACTATTAACAACTAGAGGCCGGTCATCTTTATTGACTATACTCATCTTATTCGTTACAAAGCTCCACTTTACTCTGTCCAATGCCATCACTACACATGATTAGCATAATACAATAAATAATCAATCACATATAAAATAAGAGAAATACAAACAAACCATGAACCTAAAACAGAGTCATATTAATACAGAAAAAAATGGAGGATTTTACTTGGTAAGCTATGTTTTAAGGTTTGAGGGTCAACGAGCCCTAAGGCCTCGAATCAAAAGAAAATGTCAGAAGAAGAAGAAGAAGAAAGGAGGAGAAGATAAAATGGAATTTGTATAGAGAGAGATTGAGTGAGATTTCTTTTTTCTTTATAAGGACAATAATTATTAGATTCCTTAGATCTTGTATGGACCACAACTAGTCCCATCATACATTCCTAAGTCTCATTGTTTTCTTATTTTTCTCTTTGAAAAAAGCCTTTCCCGAACAGTAATAAACGAATATGAAAATATTTTATAGAAGAAAAAAAGGGAGATAAGAAAAAATAAAAATAAAAAGAAAAACAGAGAGACCTTTGCCCCTCTTTTAAGCAATTTCTGACCCAGTTCCCTTTTTGGAGAAACTTCAATACCCTAAGTTTGGATTCCATTTGCCTCTATTTGTAATATTCGTTTATTATCTTCCTGTACCAGTGAATATGAATATCCCACATTCATTTTATTTCTCTTTGCTATTGTGGAAATTCTCAACTATTGGTTTTTCGATGTATTATAATAAATTTGACAATTAACAAAATTAAGCATTAGTGGTTATATAATTATTCAAATTACAATATTTTATAGATTTGATTTCACAATAAATTTTGGTAGATTTAAAATAATTTCTTTGTTAAAAACATAAAAATTAAATATAAAAAATCTTTAAATTTATAAATACTAATTAAAATTCACATATTAAATTTGAAAATCAATAAATTTTATTTTAATTTATAAATTAAATAAAAATTTTTACATCAATTAAAATATATAAACGTTTAATACCAACAAAATCTTTAACCACATGCTTAATATTGCAAAAAAATTTAAGTTTTATGATTAAATATAATTATAAAAAATAATTGCATAAAATGTAATATTTTATATATTACTTGATTTATTATAAAAAAAGATTGAGTATTTATCATAGAAAATATCAACAAATATTATGTTTATATATATATATATATATATATATATATATATAAATTTTATTCCACAATTCAGAGAAAATGAAGTTTTGTCCCGTTTACGTTTATTGACGATGATCAACAAATGAATAGTCTATGCTAGATCTATACTTTCGAATAGAATTCAACAGTTTAAAGTGATAAATTATAAGATCGACGTCGACTTTAAATAAAAACATTCGATAATTAAAATAAACATTAATTAAAATAACATTTGATCATGGATGGGAACTTGCATGGCTTATCGATTACGGACCAACTCAGCAAACGTTGTCCATTAAACATTTTTTTGTCCATTAAACATTATTATTAAAAGTTCTTTGATGTAAAAGATGAAGCAATTTTACAGAAGCATGCTTGATCTAATTAATGCCAACTTTCGGAAACATATAGAAATCAATTAAAATAAAATATAAAATTATGAATTTCCAACAAAAGTGCAATTATATAGTTAAGAGAAACCAGATGAATGACTTTTCAATACGTATAAAATAATGAAATTCAACAAAGCCGGTTTATCATCCAAACCGATTTAATTATGCTATTGGCATAAATAAAAAGATTAGTAACGGAAGCTGACGACGTCATCAATATTATGGTGAATTTTCTTCGAACAATCTTTGGCAATCTCAATGAATTACTTTATCAAAAAAAAAAAATTACATACGATAAACCTAGTGATGCAATTTTATTATACTGTATTCAGTGTATTAAATTTTACAATTGACATATATACATAACTGACTAAAGAAAAAAAGGGGGGAAAGAAAAAAGAATGATTAAAAAAGAGGGATAATATATAAATAAGTGTGCTTAATTGAATTTGAGGTAAAGGAGTAAAAGATAAAAATGATGGAAAGGGGGAAAGGGATGTTGAGTTGGTGCGTTGCATTAGAACACATTGATGGAAACATGTCATGAGAGCATATAATAAGAGCCCCTCTATATCAAAATATAATGAGCAATCAATAGTAAAACATCATCATTTTAATTTTCAAGTGGAACTCAAAATCAGATATTATACACATTTCAAAATACTCTCAACTCTTGGATCTTAATCAAGCTATTGATGATCGACCAAAATTAACTAAACACTTGTCAATTGCCAAGATACACATATACATATACAGACTTTCTTCAGAGGGGCAATGCCAATATAAAACAAAAAACAAAAAATTAGATTTTCTTGTATAAGTGCTCGTACATTTAATTTATTATATATTTTAAATGACAAAACATAGTCAGATTAATAGATTGTTTGCTTTTAGAATCGATTTTCACTATTTGGTGTATCAAAAATTTTACTCTAAATTTTATAAGCCTTATAAACATAAAAAAATAAACCATATTCAAAATTTAGGCGATTCTATAAGTTTTGATGCAAATATATATATGAAAATTAGTTAAGTGATTTTGGTTATATAATGGACCCGCAACCAAATATAAAATATGCCAGCACATTGATAATTTAATGGGTATTTTCCTCTGTCCAGAGATTATTATGCTAAGCAAGACAAAATGAGTGAGTATGAAAAAGGTAATGGATTTTTGTTGACAATACAAAAAGGGAAATAAAAGGAGCTGTATATTTCATCATAATGTGAGGATATGTAATGGACAAGTTATAAAGTCCAATATTTTTCAACTTTATATTGCCAAATGAAATCATTTTTTTTTAAAAACAAAAGCATGAGTATCCACAAAAATCCATGTTGGTAATGGTATAAGGATTTAAAATTTAACATTTCAACTCCACCATCAATAATTGTTCTGAAAATTTACTTATTAGCAATTAACATAATATAAAGTTATTAATTAACATTTAAATTCACTAGTACAAACCACTAGACAATATGTGATGTTTATACATGTATATGAATACAACGAGTTCAAGTTTGTTATCGAAGTGACATTGAATAATTTGGTTAATAAATACAACTAAACACAAATTGGTTTTTTTTTTTTAAAAATGAGAATTGAAAGGTAAATAAAGAAAATAAGAAGGAAGCAGAAATTCACTTGGAGAATGATTTTGCTGGCCATTACTATTATAGATCGTATCCTTCTCAAAGTTTTCCACATAAAATCTGTCATACCTTCCTCAAACCTCAAACACACCCTCCCACTCACTCACTCACTCGCTAACATGCGCATAACAGCGCACGATTGAACCTGATCGTTCCTCTCCAGTTGCTAAAATGAGCATGGTGCGTGATTCGCCCGCTTACTTGCCTGATTTCTTCTTCCCCCTTTAAAAAAAGGAACCGTCTTTTCACTTAGCTCTCCTCTCCTCCTCCTCTCTCTCTCTCTCTCTTTTTCCTCTCTGTTGTTTCCTTTTTCCGGCGGATTTCTCGGCTGAGATTGTAAGTTTTTTGTTTTGTCTGAGTGATGCAGATTATGCTGAGATCAATTCTTGACAAGAACCAATGTCTTCTGACATAAGCTAAACTCTCTTCTTACACAATCTCTCTCTCTCTCTCTCTCTGCTTCCTTTTCCACTCGCTGCTTCTTCTTCTTCTTCTTTTGCTGTTGAAGCTTTGAGTTTCAATTTCCGGTGAGAAATTATATGGCAGCTCAAGGCAACGGATCTATCTCGCTGGTTCCGTTTCCCAACTGTCTGAAAGTCTGATTCTTTGGTGTTTTAGCTGAGCTAGGGTTGGTTAATAAGCTTACTTTTGGGATTTATCCTAGTCCAATTCAAGTTTTTTCTTGGGAAAGGGATGGGTAAGAGGCAAATCTCACAGGATGAAGTAGGTCCGCCGATAAATCCAAGAGCTGGATTGCGAAGAGAACAAGCGGGAAGAGGTTCATACAGAGGAAGTTAGTAACTTTGTAGCTCATCGAAGGGAGAAGTAAAGGTTTCTTTTTTTATTTTTGTGGGTTGGGAGAAGAAAGTGTACACAAAGACTGATTTTTGTTTTTTCGAACTTATAAAGTAATCAAGGGAAAAAGGGTTTGTCTTGTTTATTTTTCCGGAGAGTTCTCATCTCTGTCTCTCTCTTCATTTGTCGTTCTTGAGTCGGACAATAGAGAGGGGGAGTTTTGGGTTTTTGCCCTTTAGAATGGGTTCTACTTCCCAAGAGATACTGAGGAGCCTTTGCTCTAACACGGAGTGGAAGTATGCTGTGTTCTGGAAACTTAACCATCGATCTCGAATGTGAGTCACCTAAACATCTCCTTATTTCATTTGAAATAGTGTCTACTGTCAACATATGTGTTCTCCAACTTGCTCCTATGAAAGAATATATGGAACCTTATATCGCATGCAGCCTATAAAATAGTAGTTTAAGTGGCTTTATCTTTTGGAAGAGTTTTCGAAGGTATAGGTATTCATAGCCTGTGAAAGTAATGCTTCTTTAATAGGTGTTTGTGCTAGAATCAGTCTTTATCTGACGATGAGTATGGGCTGTTTCTTTACTTTATTGGGTTTTGGGTTCAGTTAAACTATGTTTCCAAGCTCAGGGTTTAGTTGACCAGGACGTTTTTAATCTTCTGGAAGAGTTATCAAAGGTACTAGTAGACTGTGGAAGTAATGCTTCCATAATAAGTGTTTGTGCTAGAATCAGTCTTTACATGAAGATCAAGTATGGACAATTTCTTTACTCTATTGGGTTTTGAACTAGCTATTTCCTTTAATTTTAGGTTTAGTTGACCAGGATTGTTTCTGATATCTAGACTATTGAACACTTGCAGGGTACTTACATTGGAGGATGCTTACTATGACAATCATGGGCACAATAACTCACCGGAAGTTCAGGGTCGTAGCGTTATACCAAAAAACATGCATGGAGCACATGACCCCCTGGGTTTAGCTGTGGCGAAGATGGCTTATCATGTCTATTCTCTAGGGGAAGGGTAAGAATAAATTGCTTCCTGATGCAGTCTTCCTTGGCTTCATCTCTTCAACTAGGCGTTCATGGTTATCTCGGAAAATTAAAATGCTGCGCGTCTTTTGCTCAACAGCGTATGACACAGTCTGGCGTTTGATAGTTTTACTTTGCTGTGCCTTTCCTTCTTTGTTTCTTTGACATTAGCTACATAATGCAAAGCTTTTGTTGTCTTGAGACTCGATGCCAGTAGTAGCTTTTATTATTAGTTACAGATTTTGTGGTTCTTGTTTAATTGTTTTACTGAGTGATGCAAAGACTGATCTTCTTTTGAAACATGTCTATAACAACAGGATTGTAGGACAAGCTGCGGTTTCTGGAGGACATCAATGGGTATTCCCCGAATATTATGACCACTGTCACTCAGCATTTGAGGTTAGGAACTTCTTATCTGGAGTTGATTTTTTTCTTTTGTTTTTCATGTTCTTAAACCAGGTATATTTTTATAACTACAGTTCAATAACGTTTGGGAGAGTCAAATATCTGCGGGAATCAAGGTATTTGAGTTTTTTCTTTAGTGTTTCTTATTGTTTGCCGTTACATTAATGTCAAAGACTTCCTCAAAGTTGGCCACTGAAGACTTTCTCGTTTTATATATCTGTTCTTCCTTCGTCGCAGACCATTCTTGTAGTAGCTGTTGGTCCCTGTGGTGTTGTGCAGCTGGGCTCTTTGCATAAAGTAAGTAAGATCATATAATTGATGCAGTGTGTTCGCAGTTACAAATTAATAGCCAGGAAAAACGCCTGTGCACTTACAATGCATGGCACATCTGAACGTATCTGGTCTTATTGTGTGCTTGTGTGGAGCAGGTTGATGAAGATGTGACTTTGGTGAATCATATCCGACATATGTTTTTGGCGCTTAAGGATCCACTGGCAGATCATGCAGCAAATTTAATGCAATGTAATATGAACAATTCGTTGTGTCTGGTAAAGATCTTCTTCATACAAAATGTATTCGCGTTTGTCCAGATTTCTCGTTATTTGCAAAATGGGAAGAGTAGGGTTGCTTAGGTTTCTTCTAACAATTCCTCAGACCTCAACTAACTTTCTGAGTATGAACATGATATATTTTATAATTCTTGTCGCAGCCAAAAATACCTTCTGAATGTCTACATGTCGAGGCTTTCCCTGATTGCTCTGGAGATGTTGACAAAGCTATGGATGTGGAAGAGTCAAATATTCTAACTCAATATAAACTTAGAAGTGATAGCATGCCTTATAATACTCCTTCATGTCTGCTCATGGAGAAGGCAGCTCAAGTAATTGGTGGTCGTGAAGTTGGGCAAGGATCTACTTGTGGGAGCTATAGCGGTGTTACGTTTGGCTTTCCAATTGATTCGGTTGATACCAAACATGAGAATCAAGTAGGTTCTAATATAGTCAGTGATGCACCTCATGTGGGGATGACTAGTCGATGCAATGATCCAAGAGGATTAGATCCTAATTTACATCGGTATTTGAAGAATCATGTGCTCAACAACACAAGCTCGTCTGCTTTAGCAACTGAGGCTGAAAGATTGATAACAGGTCAATCATATCCAGGCCTGGACTCAACTTTTCATACTTTATCGACAGATAGAGAGAGTTCTTACGAAGGAAATAAATACCTAAAAGAGACTGAGCGTATGCCGGAGAGGAAATGTGAGTCAAGTCGATTTGATGGTTTGATCTCATCTGGGTATACTTTTGCTGGCAGCGAGTTGTTAGAGGCATTAGGCTCTGGCTTCAAGCAAACGAGCAGGGTTCATGAGGAGCTTGTGAAGTCTGAACATGGTTCAACAATAAGACCAACAGATGATATGAGTCATAGCCAGCTTACATTTGACTCTGGCCCTGAGAATCTTCTAGATGCTGTGGTTGCTAATGTGTGTCATAGCGATGGCAATGCCAGGGATGATATCTTCTCGAGCAGATCGGTACAGTCATTGCTTACCAGCATGGAAATGGCAGAATCCTCAGGTCAAAAGAGGCATATTGTTGTAAACCAAATTGATAGTGCTATGAATCAGCTGCCACTAGCAGAGGTGGAGACTCAACAGAATCCGTCAGATATCTGTGGAGCATTTTCTTCGATTGGGTTCTCATCCACTTGTCCCAGCTCCTCTAGTGATCAGTTTCAGACGTCCCTGGAGATGCCTAAGAAGAACAAAAAGAGGGCTAAACCTGGCGAAAGTTCTCGGCCTCGCCCAAGAGACAGGCAACTCATTCAGGATCGAATCAAGGAACTTAGAGAACTTGTGCCTAATGGATCTAAGGTGACTTTTCTCTTCCTAGCTACAAAGTTACTTGCACCATTGTAGGGTTTAGTGTTTTTTAAGTTGGATAAAGTTGCTAATGATTTTGTAGTTTATGTTTCTAGAAGCTAATTTTATTTTGTACTTGCCAGTGTTTTTGCTATTTGCTAATAATTTTGTCATATTTTACAGTGCAGTATTGATTCTTTGCTAGAACGCACGATCAAGCACATGCTCTTTTTGCAGAATGTTACGAAGCATGCTGACAAGCTCAGTAAAAGTGCTAATACAAAGGTAAAAAAGTCAGATTTCTTGATACTAATAAGCTCTGTTCTATCCAAAAAATATTGTTTCATGCCTCCGTCATTTATAAATGGACATCCTAGGCTATTATGTTTGACCGATTGATGTAGCAAATATTGGCTCAATATTCTGAATCCGTTAATGAGAAGATAGAATGGGTACATGGAGATATAGAAAAGCTCAACTGAAAATCAGAAGTTTATATCTAAATTAGCTTATAACTTGGTAATCTCAGATGCAACAAAAGGAAACTGGCACGCAAGGTTCAAGCTGCGCGGTGGAGGTTGGAGGCCATCTTCAAGTGTGCTCTATTATCGTGGAGAATCTGAACAAGCAGGGGATGGTGCTTATCGAGGTATGTAATCTTTCTTTCTTTCCTTTAGGTTGGTCTTTGTTTGAACTTCAGTCCAAAGTTCCAAACTCTTAGAAACGTTTTGGGTTTTGGACAGATGTTATGTGAAGAATGTAGCCATTTTCTTGAGATAGCAAATGTGATCAGGAGCTTGGACCTCATAATCCTGAGAGGCATCACCGAGGCTCAGGGCGAGAAAACATGGATATGCTTTGTAGTTGAGGTAGGAGTCGACTTATATCCGCTTACATGAAAGAAAAATCGAACTTTTTATCTTGTGTTTTGCTTGAACATTGGATTACTATCAGTGACTAATATCGAAATGGTCGTATGAATGCAGAGCCAAAACAACAAAGTAATGCAGAGGATGGACATTTTGTGGTCTCTGGTGCAAATATTTCAGCCAAAGGCTAATGGCAAGCGGTAGCAGCAGCGTTGGTTGCAAGACTTAGCGTTTAGAGGACAAAAACAGAAAATGCTGTGGCTTGTACAGAGTGGTGCGACTCTGCAATACTTGTTTAGTTTGCTTGGGTTTTTCTGTATAAAAACAATAGTTCTTACTGTGCATTTTTGAGTTTTTAGTGTGTATGAATTTCATGGTGTTTGCTTTGATGTTTGGACCCTTGGAATATATAGTAATATATTTATAAATTAAAACCCGTTATATTTTTTTGCATTTTAATTTCGATAAATACATTAAAAAAAAGTTTGGTGAAGTTATAATCAAGAGATTATAATGATCTTCAAGGTTTTTTAATGATGTGTGCATTTTAAATTTTTTATGATCTTCAAGGTTTTTTAGTGGACAACAAAAAGGCACCAGAGATCTCAGACACTGTGTCGTCGGATGCAAGGCAATTTCTTAAGAGCCTGTCACATACTTGTCAATACAGCGTTCAAGTGGTTAAAAATTTTAACTTAAAATCAACATTGCTATGAATAATGTCATTACAGCGCAATATGCAAATTACATGTACATATACTACTAAGAAAACCCAACCGGTGTTACTGTGTCAGGTAGGAGAAGATAAGATCATGAAAACCAAAAACCTCACATGAATTAGTGTTCTTCCATGATCTATTTATAGGGTTTCAGTAGCTCCCTATATAGTGGTGAAAAAAAGAAAAAAACTAACCAATTGATTAGTCAACTGCATTAGAATCGTTGGAGGAAGAGGCTTCACCAGATTCGGAGTGTTCATGGTTATGATCATGATCATGGTGATGATGGTGGTGGTTGTTGTTATCTTCATCTTCTTCGCTGTCATCTTCATCAAAGGGTTTCTGTTTGTGAAAGATGCAACATTTCTTTGAACTTTTCTTCTGCATGAACTCGTTATCGACGGTCCCGTCTTTCCATGAAACTTTCTTCTTCTTCCTGTTCAGCCGAAGCACTAATCTTTCTGTGGGTTGTGACTGAGAAACAGGGGTTTCTACGATGACAGATGTTGTCGCTGACGAAGAAGGCCTGGTCGCTGTGCTCATCGCTCAAAATGTAGCTTCTGATATCTGCGATGGGAGACAAAAAGACAAAAATGATCAATTCTTGGCTCATAAAGACTTGTTTCTTTCAGTGAAGCCAACATCTCACAAGGAACAAGCTAGTTCTGAAAAGTAACGACAACATGCTTAACTAAAGAAAAAAATGCTAACAGTTACTCATCAAGTGAGATGGCAATAAATGGCAAGAGCTATAGAACACAAAATGCAGTTTTACAGCAGACAAAACAACACGAATGGTTTCTGAAAAGATTACTGAAAGACCAAAAAAAAAAACAGTAAAGCCAACAATCACAAGGAACAAGGACAGAGATTTATGAGACAAATAGCACGAGTGGTTTGGTTTCTGAAAAGATTACTGGGTTCAAAAACCGAGATTTGATGAGAGAAGTCCCAAACTGACTAATAGAAAGAAAGCCATCACAAGAAGCAAAAGTATCACATAAGAATGAAGACACAGCCTAGCTCAAATGGTTCAAGGTGAGGTACAAGCGAGTCAAAGGAAATGTTAAAGCTTGGTCCTTTTTATTTCTTGTAAACGTCTTCCATTTACAAAACTGTAACTTTAAATTGGATTGACCAAACAAAAATCCGTGAATCAATCCAGAACAGACAAGGGCGATGACATCGCTGTCTCTCTCTCTCTCTCGAGAGAGAGAACCTTATAAGAATTTAAAGTTTCAATCTTCTGGATCGTCGTCAGCTAAAAATCAAATAGCAAATCATCCTCTATAAAAGATCTGAACCTAATCACTTTAAATTCTACGAGGAAGACAAATTACAAACACAAATCTAATTTAATTTCCTTCATCGAAAATATTAAATTGAGCACCAAAATGATAGGGATCTCTCCCAGGCTGATTTCGAGACGATCCTATCTGGATTTCGACACCTCGAAACAATAGCAAACCCTAACTCTAGCAGATCAAAAAGGTTCAAATTGACGGAAATACTCAGAGGAAGGAAATCGAAACAAACCTTGAAGAAGAAGTCCTTTGTTCCAAATTCCAAGGATGAAGAATAGAGAAGCTCCTCGATTGAACGTTAATGGAGAAACTCAGGAAAGTTTTAATTAAAAAAAAGATAAAAAAAATCGGGAAGATATAAAAAGTTAAGCCCCGTGAGAAGCTTCTTTCTATTTTCCAAAAAATGTTTTTAAATTTGGCTTTTTTTTTTATATATAGTATTGTTTTAAGGAAAATGACACATTTTTAAAATTATGAATTACGAGGTACATACATGATATTAGCTAATGGAGTGGTTAAGTTCATTATATCTACAAATCATCACAAGACCAGTGAGAGAGTTTACATGCATGTTCTGTTTGGTCTGAATCTGCACTTCTTTCCTTTCTCTTCTACACTTGTTATCTTTTTATTTTATTTTCATCACTTCATGTCAGTGAAAAGTATCCTACATACAGCTTGGATCTCCTTTACTACAACTTCATGTTTATAGTTTGCAGCATGACCAAATTGTTTCTGCACCACGAATGGTTATTTGTTCTGCATTATTTGTTCTGTTGTCTCTAACCCATAAGTCCAATCTCGTCACCGTTTCACTTTGTAAACTACAACAAGAAAAGGCCTTATTTTCTTGGTTTGTGTGTAATAATAAAGTTTGAGCTATGTCCTTGGCCTCTGGATCTTTGTAATATATTCAGTGCCCTCTGATTGATTCGTTTTAGTTTGCATCTTGTAATGACTTTTCTGTAGCATATAAACATTGCAATTTCAGTTTTGGATAGAACAAAAGTGTCCTCCGAAAATAACTACTATCAGATGAATGATATATCAAACAAATCAGATTTGACAACTAACACTTACTTATTGCCAAGTTTAACTACTGTCCTTGTTTTAAGCAACTTCCATAACACCTATAACTATGAGCTTTTTAAGCATACACATATACTAGAGTTGTAGCTCATAATTAGATAAGCAGAGAAAACGTACGACTTCTTCGATTAAGTATAATTCTCCAAGATTATTCCTTGTTCGATTTGACGCTTATGTCATCTGATAATAACCATGTTCTGGTTATTGGGTTGTACACAAATCCAGCCATCTCTTTCACCTGCAACCCCAAAGTTTCCTGGAATAGTTATTGAGATTGACATTGGCGTTATTAGAGGAATTAGCTTGCATCGACTTAAATTTAGTTTGTATATAAATGATGAATTAGTGATTAAAAAAGACACGGAAAGGGAGAAAAAGAGGACCCATGTTCTATATGATTAACAGCGCGTACATAATGGTTAGAGTATATCCAGATACAATGGTTAGAGAAAGATGGCTATTTTAACTCGTCACCTATCACTTAATATGCTCAAGTTCAGATACAATATCGTGTTAACGTTATACTCAGACTAGAGTATTAATGGTTAGATCTTATATTAATACTCATAGCACATTATCATGGAATCGAGGCGGAGAATCTGCTTGTAGCCCTTTTAGGCACTCACTTTTACTTCTGACCTAGTTAATAAGTATCTTTAATTAATATGTCCAGAGCAAACCATACATTTAATTTGTGTTTGAAATGATTTCATACACTTTATATCATATAGGATTTGACAAAGAGTTAATGGAAACGTCAATGAAATTTTCAAAAATGAATTAGTATTCGTGTTTCACGTTTATAATAAATTAGACATGTATATAAAAATACGAAAATAACTTACGTATATACAAGTAAGTTGTAATCATAGAGTAGACTAATCATATTTGATAAAACACACTACGAAAATTGCAAACTAAATTATCTCTGTAAAGATAAACACGTAACGTTCTGGATTTATTTATGTTTTGTTTCTTCCATGGATGTCCAAAATCATTTTCTAACTATTTTTAATCTTCACTAAACCAACATTAAGTCATGCATCCACTATCAGTTGTTCATTATTTTCGAATAATTTACCTTTTGTACTTGATCAATTATTTTGGAATATTTTTCTTCATAATCATGATTCATGATTGTTATGTGGGCTGGATAATCATGGGTCTCTATTTTTCTAGCCTGTAAAGTTTAATCAAAACTGAGAGCATAGCAAATGTTTAAAATCTACTTTGAATAATTTCATAGACCAATATTCTCAACTTTTGTTTTTATGCAAGTTCGTCCAAATTTTCAAATAATAAAGAAACCTATTACCTATATATGTAACTAACTATATTAATCTTATTCGTCGAAGTTATACATTAATCTTCACTTTCATATACATCAAAAAGGCAATACGTTAACTTGAATCGTTCACTTTCAATCGTACCAGTTGACAGAGAAAGTAAACTAAACAAAATATTAAAAGTAACCTCTAAATCTTTTTAAAACAAATTAAGTAAATAATGAATAAAAATTATAATTAACCACTTAAGTATATACCAATCAGAACAAAAAGCAAAATGGGGTTGGTTCATGTTTACTCATTGTTTTGTCCTATACGTCAACCAAATCTCTCAGTCGATTGGATATCAATATTAATATGGTTCTCTCTCAAATATTTTCTAAAATTCTCCTCCTCGAAAGGTTAAACACAATAACATTTTTTAAAGAGGTATATTTAAGAAAGAGACATTTTACAATGTATATCAACTTGAGGGGAAAAAATAAAGCTGCACTTTTGTAATTGTACGCCATTAGAGAGACAAATATGTAAACTAACAAATTGAGTTACTAAATACATTTTGCACACACAAAAGAGAGAGTTATATACATATAAAATTAATCCCACCTTATTCCTTTCCTCTTACCCTCTGCATAAACACTCCCATGCTCTATATATAATCGTCATTAGTAGTATAATCTTCCTCCAAGATAATATTTGATTATTTTTGTTCAAAGATAGAATTTGGTTAACTATAGATTAATAATTACATTTTGAGAATGGGAGGTTTAGGTTCACCATGTGGAGGATGCAAGTTCTTGCGTAGGAAATGTGTAGAAGGTTGTGTGTTTGCACCATACTTTTGCTACGAAGAAGGATCTTCTAATTTTGCAGCCATTCACAAAGTGTTTGGAGCCAGCAACTTCTCTAAGCTCATTTCTCATCTCCCTGTTCATGACCGTTGTGAAGCCGTACGAACCATCTCTTACGAGGCTCAGTCTCGTCTCCATGATCCTATTTATGGCTGCGTCTCCCAAATCTTCTCCCTTCAGCAACAGGTTTTGTTTCATCGAAAAACCAGTTTTATATTCCATCATCTCTAGTGTGCTTACAAGTTGCTTGACTCGGTTTATGTGTGTATTAAGGTTGTTAGCCTACAAGCACAAGTAGTACTCCTTAGAGAAGAAGCTTCTAGAAAGTTCCCTCAAGAAAGTTGTACGGAACAAGGGAAGGTTCTAGCTCAAGATGCGCCCCAGGATCTTCACAGTTGGTTTCACCAAATAGTCTCGGACTCCAACCTTAACCAGATGAGTGATGTTGCATCAATGTCTATGGATCGCAATGAGTCATTTTGCAGCTCAGATGAATCTCTTTACTACCAGGAAGTCATGTTTCCATGGTCTGCTTGAGTAGGAGTGACTAGTTTCCGAACGATTGGAACTTGGAACTCATATTCTTCTTCTATAATCTTCGTTACTATCAACTTTTTCGACGTTTTGCATCTCAGAAATCGAATCACCCAACCATTTTTTTTCTTTGGATATAACCTCTTCTTCAAATGATGATATAACCTCTTCTTCAAATGATTTCATAGAAACAACATTAGATTTGAAACCGAAACGAGTGGTTACTGAGAAAGAGCATAACAAGACGTAACGTAGGGTTTTTTCACAACTACAAAGCTAGAGAGACGATTCGATTTCCTAACAAGATGTAACATTTAGTTACAAAAATTTCGTCTTCATCTTGGATTCTGATGTCCCAAAAGACATTAGTTAACAAAAAGGTTATGTCTTCTTGTTTGTTTGGAGCTCATCATCATCTCTTGTGCTTAAACCGTACTTTCAACAAGAATTGCAACTTCACCTGTCCAAAAACAAATTAATCTTCGTCAGACATGTACACACCATAAAGCATATAAGAACCAGCAACAGTATATGTTGCAAAAACAATAGCTGAAGCTGAGTCTGAAGTACTAATTTGCTGAATGATTTAATTCTCGTTCCAAATTACTCGATTCAGACAGCAAGAACAACCACGAAAAGGATAGTGTTTTCCAAATATCCTATTGTAAAACAAAGCAAGATATAGGAAGATTCTTTGGAAACAGAAGTTACCTGGGCTGTATTGTAGACGATATACTCGTTGTACATAAGCTCAGAAGCCTTGACCTTCGATGAGACAGGTTTTCCACAAGGAACTGTCACATCATCTCTCCACTTGGCAAAGTCTGAATCTTGAGGCACTTTCTTGCCAAGCCCTTTGGTCGAGTGTTTCCCTCTCGGAGGCTTATCCATGTACTAAAGAATTGTAGACATAAAAGAACAGTCATATAAGAAGGTAGGAATACTATAAGTTATGCGCTACAGTCTCAAGATAAGGACAAAACCGAAAGTAGCATAACTTTAAATAAAAATGTAAATTGGGCTCACCTTGGCTTTTGTTAGCTCATGTATTTCTCCCAATGCCACTTCACTCAGAAGCATTAGACCCACTGGGTTTTCCTTACTAGGGTAGCAGTACTGGGCACTTTTACTGACAAGGTCAGCGAAGTAGATCCCCTTGCCAAACTGAAACACAAGATTTTAAGGAAGTTCAGATTTTCCAACAAGTTAACCAGATTGCAAAGAGCCCTCAATAGATAAGCATAGATACAGAGAGAGTACTAACCATGTAGCCAGTAGCAGGAGCTTCTGGAGGCGCAATTCTCAGTCCTTGATTTAGAATTCCAACAAAATTCGTCAACCGAGAACCTGAAAGCAGAGTTATTTTCATAAAGCCAAGGGATAGAATCAACCAAAAATTTTGAGAATGAAATTTTCTGAATCTGCTTTACGAATCGTCTAACTATGGCTGGGAGCAGCTGGCTTACCATGCCATAGGAGCATCTTGTTGCCAAGTTCTTCCCTGTAAGGAGCATATTTATCAAACTCTCCTTCTCTTTCGAGGGCAAAAACTTCCTCCAGCTCAAGGCTCCATTCCTGACAAATCCAAAAGCCAGAAGTTGAACTTGAAGATTTACGACTATTAAATTATGATAGGCAAACAGGAAAAGCAAACATAATGACTCACTGTATGTGTTGGGGCATGAGTTGTGTTGAGATACTTCTCTATTAACCGGTAATCCTCACAATCATGAGGAAGTGGTGAAATATCGCAATGCAATTTCTTATATTTATCATCCAGAGATTCAGTGCTATCAGTATCAAAGCCAACTAATCTTGAAGCTATTTCGATATCCTGTAGAGCCTCGAGCATTTTCACCTGCGACATACAGATGCAATATTTTTTTTGTAACGCAGATAAAAAACCAAGAATAATCAAATAACAAAACTGTGGTTAAAGTTCTCCGGCAAGTACCTTTGACTTAAAGTCATCTTCATCTCGGATAATATGAGGATGAACTGAAGGGATCATGGTAAAAAATCTATTGCTAGCATCAACAAGCAAGCTATCTTTGATAGAAGGCTGGGGGTCGTTTTCAGTCAATAGCTTCTGTATCTCTGTCAATGCCTCAAAACCTGTAGAAGAACAAACAAGAACGAAACATAGCTTAAATGTAGAACTACGATTCATGTTAGAACAAAAGTAAAAGAACGAGTAGGACTTACCTTTCTGTATATTATGTTTGCTAAGTTTCCCAAGTGGCATCTCCGACATGTTTATCTCGAACTCCATCATAGCAGTTCTGTTGAAGTAATGATTTTATTACTTCAGACCGTTTACAAGGAGAGAGAGAAGAGGAAGATAATGGTGAATAAGTTTCTAACCGGTATGTTTCCACATCAAAAAGTATCTTCATCAATTCTATTAATGGAGGAGCGAGGTTGCTAATGGTATGAACTGGTTCTTTCTTTGCTACTTGCTTGTTAACTCCATAATCCTGAAACAGCAGATACAAAATAGTTTAAGAACGATTTAAGTATATAAAAGAATACGAAGATCCAAAAGATATGGATGCTTAAGAGAAATTACAATATCCAATGGGAGAAATTTTCCAGGTTGTTTCTGGAAATTCGTTTTTTGTTCCCAAGATTCCCATGTGTTTCCAGTCTTTTCAAGAAACAGACGTTTGAATTCGTGAACTGCATCAGACTTTGGCATCTCTTCCAGTTTGTTACCTCCAATCTTTTCATTTCCAACTCGGCCCCATTTACGAAACACGTAGCAATCTGAACCTTTATCTTCTTGGATTATCTGGAGTATGTAATAACTATTGATACCGGTAGAAAGATCAGACATGCTCAGAGTTGTGTTATAGATACTGTTCCCATCTTCAAGGATGTGGCAGTGCTCTTGCAGGCCAGATGCTTCATGCACAGCGCTTCGCCCTTTTACTTTAACAGTGACTATCCCCTCGCCAGCGTCTTCAATTTTGTACTTGTCAAATGGAAGCTTCCTCTGCTTTTTAAAACAGTCAACCAAATAATCCTCTCTAACGATTGCCACTTTCATCCTCCTACCACGTATAAATCAACACCAACATTTTAGAGTGAGAGCAAAATAAGTGTGCTGTTTTAAAAAGTGGCAGCATTGTCAAGGCACCATCTTACCTTGCCTTTCTCATTTCAGCATCTTCCATATCTGTCTGGCCACAGACAACCAAACAGCTTGTACCTGCAAATTTGTGAAACAGATGTATTATAAAGCTAAAATGCGGTTCACAATAGTCTAAAGTACACCCTCGAGTAATATATACCTTTTTTAACCTTAGCATGAAACTCTGCACCGGCGTCCTCAATTTTCTTCTTCCATGCTTGCTGCAAAATGATTCTATTAAGTAATGGAGTGCAAATATATTCTGGAAATACAATATTTGAAGGAGGGAGGGACATACGCGTTCCTTAGAGGATCCCGCAACTGAAACTCTAAGATCATCCAGCTTTTCACTCCTTGAGGAGTCAGCTGCAGCTTTAGAACCTTGACCCTCAGATGTTCCACCAGATGATATAGGGTTCAAAATACGTTTTGCCTTTACATTCTTTTGCGACTTATTCCACTGCAAGATATCATAACACAAAGATAAAGTAAATGCCATCTCCACCAAATCTAAACTAACACATACCAATATCAATTCTACAAAGCAACTGATTTACCTTCACAAGGAACTGATTTTCTGTTTCTTCAGGGATTCTCCACTTCCCTTTGATGCGGTCTGGATCAGAAGTGGCATGAGAACATTTGCTCCATTCCGAAATGTAACCATTGCATCGGTAGATTCCTCCAGAATAAGAAACATGACCAGAACAAACGGGACAGAGAGCAAGTGGACCAAACATCATGCCATCAGCACTAAAAAGAAACAAGAACGAGATAGGTCAGGAATATGATTCTGCATCAAATTCTGTAATCTAAACTACTTCTCAAGAATATCCACAGAAAAGACGTTTCAGAACGTCTTTCCCAAGGAATTTCCCAAGGAAAGCTAGCAATGTAACTTACCACTTATCCCGCAGATCAAGTTCTGATCCTCTTGTACTTTGTTCATTTATTTCAAGCATTTCCCGCAACTCAGCTGTTGTCACATATTTTTTCAGTTCATCCTTCAGATCCCACAATTCCTTACTCTGTGCCTCCATTTCCCTGTCTTTGCTACAAGGTTGTAAAGCACCGCTTGTAGACATAGTCTTAGCTAGTTTCGACTTCTCGTTGTCATCAGAATCCTTTCTTCTTTTTGTACCAGCTTTTGAATTTGTTTGACTTGCTTCTGCTGTCTCTGTCCCAGTTGTACCAAAAGAAATTAACAGAAAGACATCAGACAACAGTACTGCAAATCAGGCTTCTGGAAAAGGAACTCAGTTCATTACCGAACACCTCAAGACTCTTACCGGTTTTGGCTAGTGGCGGAGCTTTCTTGACCAAGGGAAGAAGAGCTTCTTGGTCCGAGTCTGGTATGCTTCCCCACCCAGACAAACTTTTCAGTTCGGTAGAGGAAGACATTTCAAGGAAACATCTTGCGTGGTACCACATCAAACCCTTGTTACCCGGGCCTTCAGACTTAGAGAATATACGTACCTGGAAAACAAAAACATTACAAAATAACCTACTGAAGGACGAACCAACTTCATATAAAATGCTACAATCACTGAGATCGTATGGCAGAGGGAGTAGAACAATAGCTTACCTCTCCTTTCAAGATTTTTTCGCTACACTTTCTGCAAGCGGCACGAGAAGTTTGTGACACTTCAATCCCGTATTCTAGCTTGGCATTGCCACCGCTGCTGCTCTTGCTCGTGCTCATGCTATTCCCTGCTCCAGATTCGACATATTTTCTTATCTTTTGCTGATCTTCCCAACGAAGTGATTCTAAGCCTTCAACATCATCAACTCTAGCAAAACCAAGAGACAAAAAAAACATAAGGTTGATAGCTGAACGCTTTTAATATCTCGACTAAGTAACACTAGTTATACATACGATTTTATCTGCTTGGTTTTCTTCAGTATACAAGAAGCGTGGTGCCACATCTGCGTGAGAACGATCAAAGATCACAGAGGATACGTTAGTCTGAAAACCTTCTTGTCTAGTGGAGCTAAAGCAGCATATAACTAGAAAGGGGAAGCTAAGCAGAGCAGGAAGAAGGAACTAAAATTATAATATAACATAATGCTTAGATAACACAGCTGATTGCAATTATGACTGGCGGCATAGACATCGAACAACAATCAGAAGTATGTTTTAAAGCTCAACAAATGAAATGATTACAATCATCCAAACAGAAAACTGAAAACGCTTGAGTTAGAAAATTGTCACGAGAAAAACAGCAGTCAACATATGTCATTGCAAAAAAAGCACGAATCTTTTGCAGTCATCAAGTAGTACATAAACTCAAAAGGAACTACGGTTTTAGCTTCAATTGTTCGATCAGGCATAAAGGAGGAATAGCGAGAATAAAAATAAATAAAAAGGAAGCTTTTTCAGAAGTGTAAAGAAAAACAAAAAGCTCCAGTTTAAGAAAGAAAACAAGCTTGACACGCAAAAGTAGACCCAGAATCAACGCATACGCACAAATACAAAACCATCATCGTCAGTTCCAACTAACAAAAAAAAAAAACAATTTTGCCTCACAGAAACCCTAAAGGAAGTAACTTTGTCATTTAACAAACAGAGAGAAGAAGCTAGAACGGAGGTATAGAATCCACACCAACAAGCAAAAGAGTAAAGTCCAAATTTTGGGAGAAAAGAGAGAGAGAGAGAGATAATCGTACGGGCATGACACCATCGAACTGAGTAGCTTGAACCAACTTTCCAAGACGAAACACCTCCTTGTTAATGGTGGACTTGCAAGACTTGCAGGAGGACCTGGCGGACTTGGCATACTCAGCCCTCCACGCCTTCTGTGGGCTCGCCATTTCTGCAATGCTCTCTCTCTCTCTCTCTGTTTATTTCCGGTGAGAGATTTAACAGTGAGTGCGGACTATTTATACATATGCCTCTCGCTCGAAGAAAAAGAAGAAGATGATGACGACGATGGCTTCTCCTTGACGCCCCTTTTTCACCGCCCTGTTTTTTTACCCTAATAAGCTGTCTTTGTCACCACCGTATCTCAGTTACTCGATGATGGTTTCGATTATTAAGCAATATTTTATCTCATAATAAATTTATTAAATTCTATTTGATTTATTTCGACATTTATCAGAAATCAAACTAGTACTTTGCACGTTGTGCACATGTCCGATATAAACGATACAATCATATTATTGATTTGATATTGGCAGAAAGAGCTGACTTTAGGATAAACGGTATGGTTGATATTAATTAACATACAAATACCATCATTGAGTTTGAGTTTTCACTAAACATGATGACCTATTATAATATCACCATTGAGTTCTAATTGAACCGATTGTTTCCAACTTTAACCAACCGAAAAAAAACAAAAAGTATATAAAGCTTTAGCCCGGTTACGCTACCAACTTAGCGGCTCGAGAGAAAGCAAATAAGCAATGAGGCAAAAAAATTCAATTTTCCTATCATAACTTTACAGGAGAACCAAACCGGAGATCCACTAATTAACTTGAACCGGATCATAACATCGCGCTTGTATTTTTTTTTTTTGCGAGACCGAGACGTGAACTTCGGTGAGAGCCAACAAAAAGACCTTGTTTTCCAAGACAAAAACCGTGTTATGTGTTAACTTGTTTGATCCGTTTCAATATTTATGTTTTGGTTCAAATGTTGAAAACTAATTCTCTCCGAGAAAAGGTCAAAACCATATAATATATAAATTTCAGTGGACGACCAAAACAAACGAAAATCCCACTATATATATCAACTCATGGTCAGATTCTTAAATGGCACTCAATCTCTAAGCGAGACAAAACAGTAAGACCTTACAAGCTTACTTTTTCACCTTTTTCTTAGTACTAAAGAACAAAGTGATGATGATGAAGAAACAATTGATCTTTGGATTGATTTTGCTTGCCATTTTCGTGATTTTCTTGGACGCCAAACAAGTAGGAGCCACAAGGCTGTTACGAGCTACCGTCGATAGTGAGATCCGGTTCGTGTTCGAGTCGTTGCAGAAGGGTACGGTTCCTGGATCCGGTAGGAACGGTTGCACCCATGTCCCCAAAGGCTCGGGCAAGTGCCACGAATGAGCACTCACGTGACTTTTGATCCCAATACTCACTCATATAGATTCAAATTTTATTTATTCATTTGTTCTTGTATATATGCTAGAAAGTATATGCTCAACCGTTCTTGTAACATGTTATGTATCAAAGCAAATACTGTACGTGTTTCATTGTCTTATATAATTTACGAATTTATAAACTATTTCGAAAGTTGAAGGAAATAAATTCTTTGATCATTTTACAAATTATTGGTTATGTTTGATTAACCGGAGTCGTACCATAAATTAGAAACCAAACCGGTTCAGATTGGTTGGGTTCGAAAATGTTTGTTCCTCCTTGGCGAGAGATCCTTAAAGGCTTAAACCCTTGAGAGCTTCGATTGAACATTTCCCCGAGATTTGGGAGTGTCCATAAACCCCACACACACACACTCTCTCTCGCTGCTCGAGCTGAAGGCAAGAGGAGGAGGAGCAGAGAAAATGGTGAATAAACCTTGGAAGATCATTCCAAGGCCGCTTTTAGAAACTGTTCTCAACAACCATGTTCAACGCCACCGTGTACCTCAGCCGCTCATCCTCCACGGTCCTCGCGGCGTCGGCAAAACCACTCTAATTCTCAACCGTAAATCTACCCTTTTTATCCCTAAGTCTCAAAATTTCATCTTTTCCCCAAAAAGATAATAGCTTTGATTTGGTTCCGATCTCGTTCTTTTTAGGTCTTCTCGGAGACTGGAACAAAGGGCCTCACGTCGCTGGCTATGTAGATTTTGCGCAATCGGTAACGGAACACCATCCGGATCACCAACAATCATATCCATGGGGGTCTTGGACCAGTGTTGACCCACCATTGTTGTCGAATTGCAAAACCCAGCTCGAGAATTGTCTTGAATCTATGAGCCACAAAGCTATCAAGCTCGGGAGTATAAGCTCTCAGCAGATATTCACTACCATGAACAAATGGTACGGTCTTAATACCTCACTCCGCCGTATTCTTCAGAGTTATAAAATGGCCGTCCCGGAGAAAGCCTCCGTCTCATTTCTCTGGGAACGCGCAGTTTATGCGCTCTCTGTTCGTCAAAATGCCGATGAGATTGATGGGTTGCTCGAACTGGAAGAGAAAGGTGATAGCTTGTCTGTTGAAGAGGCTACGTACTATAGAGAGACCGCCTTTGCGTTAAGGTTGGCCAAAGAGGTAATAAAGATGCAGCAGGGTTGGAGAGCCAATGCCATTGCCCATCTAAACCGAACTAATGGGTTTTCGAGAACGTTAGCAAATTCATCTACGGACTGGCCTTTGCTACTGCTCGAATTGTTGTCACAAGCTGCAGAGATCGGTTTCTTCCAGGTATGGAATTGATAAGTACTAATTTGAATCTTGGATCGTATGAGTAGTTAAACAGTGGCTGTCTCATCTGGAACCATTTTTCCAAGTATAGATGTTACTTTCTGCACTATGTAATGCTGGCTTTCTTTTGTTTGTGTCTTTGTTTCTTGCTTCACTTGGCAGCCTAAGCTGGTCTTAAACAACATTGAAATCTTGAAGAGTGCTATTCAGACTGATGATTCAACTGTCTCAGCCTCAATGTACCATGACAATCTTGTATGGAGGATAATAGCGTTAGGTGCGAACGAGCGCTGTCTACCTGTCCTATTCGTGACTTCGGATAGGTTGGTCCTGTTTTGTGTTGCCTTTCTTGGTGTTAAAAGTACAAGCTTTTACTATCTGATGGTTGATTGGTCTCCGCAGCTAGCTATTTCAGTTTCATTTTCTAAACACTGGACGGGAAATTGGTTTCAGACTTGTATATTACTTTGTAACATGTCATTTAGTTACAGAAATTCTGAATATTTATTTTTCATTCTGAACTTGACTCTTAGCAATGTCTTTTCTTTTTAAACTTTTTTTCATTTTCACTGATGTCTAATAATTTGAATCATGACAGTTACTACTCATATCAAGCCTTTGTTGACTTCGGATTTCCAGACATTTTCATCTCTCGTGAGGTATACAAAGCTACACATATATCTTTACCTAAACTATGGATTCTATATGCATTTGTGTGTATATGTATCGGTAATTAGGTATATAACGTAGAGTTTCCAAATCTCGTCCTTCATTTTCAATATAGAAAATATGACTCGAGAGTTTATGTTAACATGCGAGTTCAAGTTTTTATTTTTTCCGCATTCTACCCCTTTTACATTGCATTCTTGTTTCATTTGTAGACATTTGGATGGACTCCTCAAGAAGCCAAATTACACATGGTTCCTGATTACTTCAGTGCTTCGGAGGTGAGAAAAGTTTGTAGGTAATGCTGGCATGCTTGTTTAATGAACCCATAAATTTGAAAAATAGTATGAGATTGTAACATCAAACGACTTAAAAACTAGAAAAGCTAAATGACCTTTTCTGCTAACATTTTACTATTTATTTTCACATAAGTGACTGTTGTATATAATACTAGAGTTCTAACATAGTGTTGGAATTATAGTGGACTATCATTGCTGATGTTCTCGGGGCCAATTCTCGGCACCTATTTGAGCTTTATGCGCTTAAGCAAAGTAATCATTACCAAAGGTAGTGGTTCCCTCTTCTTTTGCATTCTCTCTCAGTCGATCTTTCGTTTCCTTTTATGCCTTTGTGGGTCTCAGCATATTCAGAAACTGATAGGAAACGTTGAAAATAAAATTTCCTTATAAAGTCAACCTAGTAATTTGTGTGGTATGCGTCAAACCCCTGTTTTTAAGCCGTTGTCGTTTCTTCAGTTTGATGGGGAACAAAGCAGGTACATTTGAAGATATTGTGGATGCATACTTGGCATATTTACAAGTAAGCTCGCTTAAACTGGTTTACTTGCAGCTGCTCTCAAAGATTCCTTGTACACATGAAAGTTACGTTTAAATGTTATTTGTTCCTTTCTTGTATAGCTTGCTGTGGTTAATCCTGCAATGGAAAAGGCTTTGTTGCGGCTTCAACGGTATGCCTCTGATGTACGAAAGGGAAGCGTTCCGGATGAAAAATTACGCTTTGGTGCTGCATGGAGACATCCTCCGCGTAGCGAGGATCCTACTCTCTGCTCCGAGTGGGCTAAAATTCAGCTGATGGACTTTGTCCAAGCTCTTGTCAATACAGAATTCGCGGTACCTACTCTTATAGACCCTTAATGGAAATGACGCAAAGTTTTTTTTTCATTTTACCTTATCAGAAATTAAATGACCGATTATTAGCATCATTGGTAATGTATAAGCATCAATGGTTATATAGGTAAATTATTTGGGTGACTATAGCCTTGAGATCTTTGAAGACCCTTCTGCTATGGCATTGGTGGAGGTAAAAGTTCTATCTTCTCTTGATCGCTAGACATTACTTTCAAAACCCAATTTACTTAAAAGGGTTAAGTCTGTTCCAGGTTGGGATACTATATACTCAGCGAGATCCGTCTTTTTTCCGTCCTATATCCCAAGGCGTTAAAAGATGCCTTGTTAGATGGTGAACAAACTTTTTCTCTTCTCCCATGGACCTTCACTTTCAAATCTCTGCTTTTTTCCAGTCCTCACACACATGCGTGATCTGCATTACAGGCTCATCCAAGAGCGAATGCAGATGAGTTATTGGAGCTCAACCAAATATTGGTGGCAGAGAATCATTCGGGGTCGTTATTACAAGCATTTGATGCTTGGCTACAGAACATAGGCAGTTTCACACAGGTACGCACGCCTTACATGCTCTGTTTCTACCTCTCTTACATCGCACAAGAATACGATGTTCCGGCCATTGCACCACATTGCAGTATCGGATATTAAATTGAAGACATTTAGTAAAATTTCTGATTCAAGTTCATTGCGTTAGCACTTAGCATCTATGCATCCTCAACAAACGTACAATGTTGGTGTTAGTGTTACTTGTAAAGCTAATTATCAAAAGTTTCACACACCAACGCAGGTTTTGGTGTCACAGGAACGTTGATGAAAATCGCTGTATCTTGTGCGCGTAAATCCCCAGCCAAAACATTTCAGATTCGTATGTTACCGTGAAGCAGGATAAATAGAGGGGCGTTATTACTGTTGCCGTCAAGGCCTGACTTCTAGTAACGTCGTCGGAGGGAAAAACATCCGGCGACGAACGGTATAAGTGGGAGTACACTGCCATGAGAACAGCTTTTTTCTTCGGACGCTGTATATAAAGCGCATGTTTCTGTGTTATGTGATTCTTTTTTGGTGGTAAAATTATACAAGTCAAATACTTGATCAACTGTATTGTCTACCTACATTTTCAAACCGAAAAGTCCAATAAAGTTTTTTTCTTAAAACGAATTTTTTTTATTATTATTACATTTGTTTCTAAAAAAGTTTTTTTCTTGACCAACTTAGTGTAGCCAAAAAAATGTTTGTATTGTCATTGAGTACACACGCTAAATATAATAATTAAATTTCCGTTGATTACATTTCAAATGATATGAGACCAAGTCTGAAGCTGTCGTATAATTACATATATGTAATTATGTACGTAACACACAAATGTGGGAAAAAAAGAATCAAAGAATGATGAAGACGAAGAAGATTCGTGTGACAGCTTTAACCGTGGCGGCACCTTCCTGAACTGCGAGGAACATTGGTGCAACCGTTCCGACTAGAGCCACTGACCGGACCTCTTTGCAGCGCCTGAAACAGTAGACTGATCTCATCGACAGCCTCCGGGAAAGGCCTCATGGCTTCAACTTGCGTAACGTCCAAGACAACAACGAAAATAGCAACTAAGATAACTACGAGCACTAATTGTCTCTTTGTCATGCTTATATCTTCTTTTCTTCTTCTTTTTGAATGGAAGACCAAAAAAAACAAAACTGATCTTTTTATTGGTTATGGGAATGTGGGTCTTTTTAGTTTGTATGTGTAATTAATTCGATAATGACTCTTATATATAGAGGGTTTTTGAGATGTCGTTGTTTGACTTGTGCATGTTTGGTCTCACTAGCTTATGTTTATGTATACACACACATATATGAACTTTGACTTTGACTTTACTACAAAAACAATTCATTTTCAACATTTTGAACCAAACTGTAGGACGTTGGAATAGAAAACTCACTTATACACGGTTTGTCTAAGTCCACACATGGGCTTTTGCTAAAATAAAAAAGACCGGGTCCTATCTGCCTCTTTCTAAACTGAGTTCAGGTCTCCGTTTATATTGGCTTGATTTTGGCTCGGTAGTATGATGCCAATTTCTCTTTTTGTGACATAGATTGATTCTTTTTTACCGTTTGTGACTTATAAACTATATAGATGTAGAGATTTATTGATGAAATTAGAAGTCAGATGACTCAAATCTATGGATTAGTTGATAAACACAGGATGGTAAACAAAAAATCAAACTAGTGAAGAACAACGGTTTTACTACGCCAACACAATTTGAGTTAGTAAAACATTGCTAACTTTGGTTTAAGTTTCTTGTACCACCCCATTTTTAATCGCTTTGTAACGGTTGGATTGTAATGTCACTTTGGTGAGTGGTAGATCATTTATCGCAACTTTAACAAATTACCAACACGAAAGCTTAAATCTCGTTCAAATAGTTATACCGGTTTTGATTCGGTTTGGTACTTCTCAATTCGGATCCGTTTAATTTGATTTTTCGGATTCAAATGTTATTCTAAGGCCCATTTTTATGCTACACATTGATTTATAACACAAAAACACTAATGTTCATGTAAATCTGTAATGTGTATGATGACTAAAAGGGCTTCATTTTTACTAGTAAACGTAAAGAACTAAAGAATATGTGTGGAGGTAGAGATTGTTCAAATAACCAACTGGAAAACGAACCAAATCTCTTCAATTGATCCACCCTCAAGTTTTCAAATGGAAATTAGTTTCATTTTTTTTAGATTTAATTTGGTTCTAATCTTAAGTGTGTCATGAGATTAGGGTGTTTGTTTGACTTGAGGATTTTGGTCTCGTGAGATTTTCTTGACTTCTGACTTTTATTTGGGAAGAAACTCGGCTTTAAAACATTTGAACAAGACACATGTTGGAATTAATCAAACTAGCTAGTTACATGACTCTGTCGTCCGCCTTACACTACGAGTTGTTATTCACACGAGAACCGGATAATTTGTCTGAAAACCGGGTCACAGACTCACAAGCCCGGTTTAAGCTTGGCCTATCCTAGGTACGATAGCATAAGATTATGATATATACCTGCGAGTGATGAGTGTTGATCCACAATATCGACAAAAGGAAGATTTATGTTTCAATCAGGCGCGTTAAATCCATTATTCAGATATTTTACAATAACTTAATTGATAAACCAATTACAAATGCATACGCGTATGTTACCCTAGTATCCAATAGTATAAAACATAAATTTAATTGATATTTTCATTGTTGCATACTTGCATGCGTGTATAGGTCTACCAAACTAAAAACATTAAGAAAACAAGTATAAAATACAAATGTGCTCGCGTCATCTCATGTCATGAGCCATGACTTATGTCGTAATTTATTTCAAAACATTGAATATATATAATAATTTATCATAATTTTGAAGAAATAAGTACATGCTTTTTTCTTGAAACATCCCGACAGTGCTTTATAGCATAGTAAAATCTCTGCAAATGTGGGAAAGTGAACAGAAATCATCAAAGTCCAAAATAATTTTTTTTTTAAATTACATCAAATGTGTGTGTGTGTTTTTTTTTCTTTTTGAACTCTCAATTCAAAACTTTTTTAACATGAAAATTTATTATTTAAATCTAAATATTTAGAAACTGGTTCGAGATATTAAAAAAATTATAGATTTAATGTTCGAAATTCACACAGAAACATATGTTTTTTTTTAATTTTGTTGGCACAATGCATGTATCTTATAAAGAAGAAAAAATGCAAATTTTTGTATCAAAAGCTTTATATTTTAACATAACATGGAAGTTTGAATCTATTAGTATAATTGAATTTACTTTATCTATTTGTTTAGAATCATTATTAACTTTGAATCCTATGTTATACTAATAAAAATGCTATTAAAAATTAACAAATATTAAAAATTTCATTAAAGATAATATAGACTAAACATATAAATATACAATTAAAAAGGATTATAGTAAATTTTATATGCTTGATCACATATGATTATTTAGAAATTAGTTACCAAAAATATAATTATAGTATTATAATAGCCACTACATTTCTTTTCTAATATTTATTTTATCTTATTCTATTAAAAAAACACATCTTCTATACGTTAAAAAATTTAAATATATTTTCATATAAATATGTTGATTCACTTTTTAAAAAAATATAAATAATGAAAAACCGTAAGAGTAGAAAACATGGTTTGATTTAAATTATAATAACGATCAAAGTTTTAAAATTTTATTAGTTTAATCAAGTTCTTTAGATAAACTTTATAATTAGATTGATACAAATATTATAATTAATAATTAAATTTGATAAAAAAAAGTTTAAGATATTATAGATTATCCAATATATGATTCGATTATATTATGTGATATGTTAAGATTGATGTTTTATGATTTGCGGTTGTTGGTTTTTCTTTCGTAAAAAGATTCAAAATATTAAAACCACTGCAAAACATATGAAAAAGAGGAACTAAACCATTTTTATTATAATTTTTTAAAAAATGAATGTTAATTTCTAGAAAAATAAGTTAAAAAAAAGAGTTAATTCATTTCAATTTTAAAAATATTAAAAATAAATTTTAAATTTTAAATAAATGGTTTACGACTCTCCTATATATATATATATGATTTTGTTTTACGGATATATATTTGATTATGAAAACATTAGAAAATAAACATAAATTACTCAATATATAACATATGTTATTTTGTAAAAAAAATAAAAAATAATGCTAAACTTACATCACATTATTTTTATAACAATTGTTTACAAAATCATTTAAAAAATATAACCCAATATAATTCCGAACATAATTTTCTTTAAAATGGAAATAAACCGAGAGTCGTGAAGACACGTCTTACCTGAAACTATGTAGATGCCTCGCTGTCTATAGATTTGGTTTATGATTCGACAGGGTTCGTTCTGTTCCGGTTCGGTCGGTATGGGTTGTTGTATGGACCGCAAGACTTTTCGATGGTCTTTTCTATCTCTGTCTAAAAAGCACCTCGAGACTCTCTGTACGGCTCTCTCTCTCTCTCTGACGCTCTTTCTCCGTCAATTCTTTTCGAAGATCAAAGAAGAGAGAATCTCTGTGGGAGAAAAGAGAGAGGAAGAGATAATCCTTTTGATCCAACAGAGAATTCTCTTCCGGAGATACAGAGAAAGAAAGAGAGATGCAAACCATCTCGAAAGCTTCTTCTGCTATCTCCTTCTTTCGATGTTCTAGGGTTTGTTTTAATTACTTTCCCGACTCTTACTTCCTTTTGATTCTTCGTCTCTCCCTATTGAATTACCTAACTAGTATTTGGGAAATAACTATACTTGTGATTATTTATTTTTCTGATTTTATTTTATTTTGAATTTGATTCATGAGAAGGTGAATTCTCACACTACTTATGATGTATCCTTAATTCTTAAGCATCGTTACCATGTTATTTCATTATAATTTGGCTTTGGTTCGTCCTCTTAGATATATTCACTGAGGATTGTTATTATTAACAGAGTTAGTGGAATTAAGAAAGCTTTTTGTTTATCAAATAAAAACTATTGCTTTATCAAACAAATTTGTTTTTGAATTTTGGATTCAATTATGCATGTAGACTGCTGTAGACTCTTGTTTGAATCTTTTTTGTTCTTGTTGTTCACTTACTCGTATGTTTCGAGGTGAATGGAATCTATGTGTAACAACATCTCTCTGTTTTGTTTTTTCAGAAACTAACAAGTCAGCCATGTGTCTCGCCATGTGTGAGACAGCTTCACATCAGAAAGGGTATTGTATGCAGAGTGATGAAGCTGGTTTCTTCCCCTATTAGGACTTTGCGAGGTGCTGGTAAATCCATTCGAGTGTCGAATTTCTGCAGTGTCTCCAATATCTCCTCGTTGCAAATTGAACTGGTGTGTGTACTTTTTGGGAATCTCCTAAACCATTTTCTCCCAAAAGTATTTTGGTACATAGATGTGTGTTGTTTCTTGAAATTTTTAATGCCAAAAGCCCACTCAGAAGATCATCATTGTAATTGAAAATCACTCTCAATGTTTTGCAGGTGCCTTGTCTCAAGGACAACTATGCTTACATTTTGCATGACGAGGATACTGGTACAGTTGGTGTTGTTGACCCTTCTGAAGCTGAACCGGTGATAGATTCGTTGCAGAGGAGTGGTCGAAATCTAACGTATATATTGAATACACATCATCATTATGATCATACTGGTGGGAATTTGGAATTGAAAGACAAGTACGGTGCAAAGGTAGGAAGATAATAACTTCTCTTTCCATCCTCATTGTGCCATGGTAACATTCTTAATAATTAAGAAAAACTGTTTGGATGATCAAATGTTACATATTTGGAATGTAGGTGATTGGCTCGGCTGTAGATAGAAACCGTATTCCTGGAATTGATATAGCCTTGAAGGATGGTGACAAATGGATGTTTGCTGGACATGAAGTCCATGTTATGGATACTCCTGGCCACACAAAAGGTTGTTTATAATTCACGTGTTACAAATTTGGGAAGCTTTAAAATGTTATATTCTTGCATTCCAATTAGCATATTGCATAGAATATAGAGTTTTGCCGGTTTCTGCTGTGCAAAGTGCAAACCTTGGTTGTATTGAGGAAACATGAGTATTCTATCATAAATTCTGTAACCAGAACAGTCTTGTACTTCAGATTAGATATGCATATGGCCAACAAAAATCGAAGTTTTGACAGTTCCTGTTGTGCAAACGAAAATCAGCACGATATAATAATACCACTTGAGCCTTGTTGTCCCCCATTTCTTGACTCATTTTTTTCTAACTGTCTTGATTCTCCTTGCAGGTCATATTAGCTTATACTTTCCAGGATCACGAGCAATCTTCACCGGGGACACCTTGTTTAGCTTATCATGTGGTAAACTCTTTGAAGGTACCCCTAAGCAGGTAAACACCACATATCTCTCTCTCTCTATCGTCCTGCTTAATTACATTTTTTTTCGTATCAAAAGTTTCAGGATCACTTCATGTGAATTTCTAACCTATGCAACTTGTTCTGCAGATGCTTGCTTCTCTCCAAAGGATCATATCTTTACCAGATGACACAAGCATATACTGTGGTCATGAATACACACTGGTCTGTTATATTTTTGGGTATTCTAGTTGTTGTTGTGAAGCTTTAAACTAAAAAGGGTCGGTCTCAAATGACTTTAATTTGATTCTGGTTGCAGAGTAATTCCAAGTTTGCGTTGTCTATAGAGCCAAACAACGAAGTACTCCAGTCTTATGCAGCTCATGTTGCGGAGCTCCGTAACAAGAATTTACCTACGGTAAAAAAAAATGATTCATTACCTATGAAATCATTCTCTTATGCTTTGCTCAATTTTCCTTGTTAACTTAGTGTTGGTTCATGTTTTTTTCTTGGTCAGATTCCTACAACACTGAAGATGGAGAAAGCTTGTAACCCTTTCCTCCGAAGTTCGAATACAGATATTCGTCGGGTTTTAGGAATTTCAGAGACTGCAGATGAAGCAGAAGCTTTAGGGGTTATCCGAGAAGCAAAGGATAATTTCAAAGCTTAGGCTTTTTCGAGGTAATAAATCTTTGGTTTGCATCTCTATGAGTCCATATATAAGGTGACTTGGACTTTTTTTTTTCCTTTAAAAAAAACAAAGAGAGAGAAATATACTTTTACTTTTCATGTAAAACCTCTTATTTTTGTACTCATTCCACACCGCAATTAGGTTTTGGTTGACGATTTTTCTTCAAAAATTATATATGTGACAAAAAATTACGTTTCATGTTGCTTATCTCTGACATTTTCTTACGAATTAGAAAATTGGTTCTGCTTTGCATTTTTGATAATTCTGATTTGAGACAAAACTATTATTCAATCGAAATTACGACACCAATTATAAAATACAATACGAGTGAGGAAAATGCGTTTGTCATGTTTTATTATTGTTCCCATTGTTATGTCATATGTGCATGTGCAATTTATATGGAGAATACAAAGCTATTAACTCATTTGAATATACCTCGTACACATTAAAGCTTGTAGTAGATGTTACTTCTTGATAAAATTTAAAACATAAGCAACAATATGTTCTAAATGAAAATATAGTAAAACGACATTTATGGTGAAACGTAAGTATTTAAAAAAAAAAAAAGCTTAATAACTAGTCAGATTTCTATATTTGGCTAATCTGGTTTAAATTCTCTCAAAACAAGATTCAACATTTTTAACCGTGTTATTAGAGTTCACGAAGTTTGGTGATTAACTAGTAGGCAATGCTTAACTTCACCTTATTTATGAGAATTAATCTTTCAGTAGGAGAATCAAGTTGGTCATTGTCATTAATAACTACAAGTGTTAGTAAATAACCTAACCAACTTTTCAAATTAAAAGTCCCGATTCAATTAAAGTATAAATTCTATTTTTCTTTTTGCCTAGGACCAGTGGACCACCCATGGTAAAGTAATACTTTTCCACTAAGAATGAAATCCACAGTTATCATGTTTCCTCTTTTCGAGAACCCAAGCAGCCTAAAACTTATAAGTTAACCATTAGTTTTTAATGAAAACTCAACTTTTAACCCCTCAGAAAAAAATTAAAACCCAACTTCAATATGGTGTGTGTTAATAGAGAGAGAGTGCTGCAGACTTCAATGTAAAAGAAAAGGTGATCAATATATTTGTTGGGTAAATAGATTTTTAGATGTACAGTATATAACAAACAAACACTGTTATAATAAGTGAAACCAATGGTTTTAGTGAAAACCTCCAACTTTTGACCCCAAAAGAAGAAAAAACAAAAAATGAAAACCCAACTTCAATGTGTTACTGTTGTGTAAGAAAAAGAAAAAAAAGAGTGCCGACTTCAATGTAAAAGAAGAAAGGTGATCAATATATTTGATATATGTACAATAGATCTTTAGATTTATAAAACAAACAAACACTGTAATAAAGCCAAGAAACTCCAGAAACCAATATATTCCCTTTGAAAAAGTCTGTCTTTGCTTTTCTTCTTTTACAATTTTTATATTTCGTGTACATATTGAGGTGGTATATCACATGTATTTGTATACTATAATACATACAATGCTATAAACTCCAAAACCCAATTCAGAAAAGTATATTGGCTTTTACTTTATAATTTTTATTCCACGTTCTCTCGTAAACGACGATTAGATATTTTTAGGTAAATAATAAAATAGTCTCACATAGAGAGAAGAAGAAAGAGACCATAATTAACGTATTAATAATTTCCCCCCACTAAGGATTTTATAAGTACCAATTACGACAAATATCTTAATTCAACTTGGTCCAAACACCAACACATCGGAAACGTTCATTGCGTTATACCCAAAACTTAAAAAGTAAAAAAACAAAAAAAGGAAAACAATAAACTCTTTTGAAGGATTAGAAATTATTCTAGATACATAGAATAGATCCTTTTTTTTTTTTGCTGTCTTCCCACAGTTCAACGAACAATAGCCATGCGACGTCGTTGAGATTCCGTTGGCAGTTTCACGTCATAGGCTAAACCGATAATCTCAAGAAACCGGACAATGTACCAAGAAATGTCGATTTGCCACCACTCAAGCCCTTGTCTCGCCGACGACTCGAACGCGTGGTGATTGTTGTGCCAACTCTCACCGAATGAAAACACCGATAACCACCTTTAAAGACAAAAAACAAAAAAACAATGAACAATAATGCGTCTTTGGAAAGATTAGCTGTCTAACATTCACGTGTGCTTTTGTATTTTCGGACAGTGACAGAGACGATATTCAATTATTCTTGTACAGACCAAAAATGTAGAAATTTAAACATTTATACATACCAAACATTACGAGAGGTGTCATTGGTCTTCCAGGTTCGAGTGCCCCAAATATGGCAAAGTGAGTTTATGAGACATGTCACGTGCACCTCCAATGCTGCTCCTACCCCCTGCATCACCAACCAAATTCAATTATTATTGAACTCTACAATACACGATTAGTATTCATATGTAACACATCACAGTATTTCATTTTTAACCAAAAATAAAATAAATCGTAGAATCAATTACCATTCCCCAAGTAACGAAGGACATGCCACCAAGATAGAAGAGGATGACACCAAGTCCTAAAATGTGAAACAGCACCGTTTTCTGAAGAAACCTATAGAACCATTGTCTCTTCAAATCGTCCACGTTTGTTCTTCTTCCACACTACATTAACGCCTCGTGTTTTAGATATTTTTTTGTTATAAATTAAACGATTTATCAATAAAAAGAAAAAATATTAAAAATCACCTTTGAAACAAGATAGGCAGAATCATAAATCCAAAGAAGATGGCTGAACCAAAAACCTTCCTTAGGGCTATGTGGATCTCTCTCTGAATCCGTGAACTGATGATGGTATCGATGAGTACTCACCCAATCAATCGGATCTCCCTATTAATTTAAAAAAAAAAATTATAGTCAACAAATAAAAAAATATCTAATTAATAGCAATTAAGATCTAAAGATCTATTAGACCAAATTGGCTTTAAAAAAAAAAAAAACTTTCATTTTATTTGATAAGGAACCTGAATAGCGAGAAGGGCACAATAGGCTAAGAGGTACTCGAGCCATTTAGGAACTTTGAAACTCCGGTGAGCCAAGTTCCGGTGATACGACACGGTGATACCGAGACCACCAATGGTGTAAAACAAAAAGGTAACCCAAAGAGCAGACCAGCTGAAATAAAAGGGAGCCAAGAGAGCCATTGAATGCACAAACAACGAAGCCGTGAGTTTGAAGTAATCTAATCTCCTCCACTTCCTTTCCCAGAACACCCATTTGCGTCTCCTCTTCTCCGCCGCTTTCTCCGGCGACGAAGGATTCTTCCGGTGGTTCTCCTCCACCGTGGACGTCACAGACATTTTCCGATCTCCTTTTTCTCTCTCTCTCTTTCTTTTTAGGTTATCTTTCTTGTTGAGAGAGAACCCTTTTTTTTCTCTCTTTCTTGAGGGAACTATGGACAGGAGATTAAAAAAGTGATGCTCCCTTTGTAATTTATAGCAACATGAACATTTTTTTTATATTACCGCAACAAATATCGTATGAATCAGTAAAATAATAAATATCATGATATTTGTTTGAAGCTGTTTGACACGTAAGGTGGTAAGGTGTATTTTACATGCATTCTCTAGTGGTATATTTTCTTTCCTTCTCTCTTTCTTTCTTTCTAACCACTAAAATACTTTTTATTTTTTTGTGATAATAATTTTGTAAAAAGTTATTTTTAGATGCCAACGTAAAGAGGAAATGGTGACACAGGGCTCGATATTCCTTGACTTATTCTGCTATTGATATACATTGCTTTATGGATGTACGTGATTACAGGCAAAAATCACGTTCGGTAGCTGGATACTGTTTTCGAATTTCCGACTTCTTTTTTTTTTTTTCTTATAATAAAATGAAAAAAAATCGAATAACCCCACTTACTGCTACTGAGCATATGCTCTTTTGAATCGGTTCTTTTTAAAAATTTTATTTATTGAAAAATAAATAATTATCTGTCTTTGTATACAAATTAGGTACCCAGGTGTAGACATACATACACCAACTCATTGTACTCATTGTACTCATTGTATCGACACATAAGTTTATTTATTTCCCTTGACATAACATATGATTTTTTATTCATCATACACACGATCTAAATCCAGTGATGCATTAAATAAATTTTTCTTCCGTTTCTTCCATTAAGTCAAATAGTACATGACATTTGGATTTCCAGATCATAAATATGAATTTCCATTTAATACGCAAATTTGTATATGCAGAACAAAAATGGGACATGATCTCTAGAAAATTTGAATATCCAGATCATAAATGTGTGATATTTGTTTCTGGATATGGAGAAATTACAATTGAATCGGTTACGATTTGTTAGCATTTAGGAATGCGAATCATTATTTTCTATTTATTTGTCTGGGTTTGTGTTGTGTTTTTGGTGGATTATGGATAGTCTCGGCGAGGATTTTTAAAGTATATTTTATAATCTGTAATTTAGAAGAAGAAAGAAATCATGTATCTTTCAACATACATACAGTGTATTTTATTTCTCTAAATTTGTATATCAAATGAATGAATGTCAAGTGTGTGGGATAATGTAGATTTATATCTCAATAGTCAAAATTATGTACTATAAATATGGAACAAAATCGAATATATAGACTAATATAGTACTTCACCAATTTGGGCATATTTAGATTTCAAGTAGTTGAGTTCATGTATTCTTTATTTTTTTGTTGTTCTCTGTAAATTAATAATTTTAACAACAACACACACACAAAAAAAAAACTTTAGGGTGGCAAGATGATCATTCATGCATACACGTCTCAGCATACAAAGTATATTATTGACCCATGTAATTTTAACATAAAATAACATGTCTAGTTTTGTCAGTTACTGATATATATGATAATATTTTATTTGAGACTTATCTTCTTTTGTACATATAAATGATATATCGCTCTCAAAACACACTTTCAAATATAATTATTTTTAAAAATCACGACGAGGGATATTATTTTGGTAACCTTGGAGGCCGTATATCCTAATGTTATGTCCATACCTTTTTGTAAGTAAAAATGAAACCGAAACGAAACCATACCTCAAGTAATATAAAAGTGTATGTTGAATCAAAAGAGGGTGCATGTATATAATAAGATCGTAACTTTCTCATAGTAAGATCTGTCATGTAGACACAAGCATGTGGTCGAACTTGTGAGCTCGTACTATTTTGATGCGAGTGTAGGTATTAAGCACACTATGTAAGCAAATGGGTATACGTATATACTCTTAAAAAATGGAAAAAAAAATCAATAAATCATCATCACGTTTGAAATGTTCAAAAAGATCGTAGATCCTTAGTTCTGGATCTTGGAAAGTGAAGTTGAAACCATAGAAATGGAGATTAGAGAGCCTCGCGAACTCCGGAAGCGTAAGACGACAAAAGTATAAAAGTTAAAAGAAAATGAGTACATCATTGTCAGTACCCTACAAGAACAGTCAGTTTACAGAGTGCACTTGCTTTAATTATAGCATCTCCATATATCTCTGAATATAAGATTTTTCCCAATATGTACCCATACATTAGTAGCTTGTACATCAAAATCATAGCATCAAACTTATTAAATGGGTTAGTTGCAAATTTTCATTAGGTCGTGGGTAAGTGAGAAAGCGTGAAACGAGAAAGGTAGTTAAGCTTTGTTAATAACGATTAATATATAAGCATTTTATATGATTCTATAAGGGAGACGAAAAGTAAACAAATTAAATAATCATGTGGTTTACGTCATTTTGATTAAAACCAATGGCCGGTTCCTTTGTGATGCATTAATAATTAATTAATTGTGGACAAAACTGATCTATAAGGTGTTTACATTAAAACAGACAATTAAGGAGATCTGATCTGTAAACCATACTTATTGGAAATTTGAATACTTAGGACTTTGGAGCACGCAAATGTACAATTATATTGCAATTGGGATGGTGATAATAATCACATTGCTACGTTTCCCAAAGATTTATGACATTCAAAAATTGAGAAAACTCACTAGGACATTTAAAAGAAGAAATATATACTTCTTAAGTTTCACAAAAAATGTCATTTGAA
The DNA here is from genome assembly GCA_900108845.1 of Iljinskaea planisiliqua. Classification (NCBI taxonomy): domain Eukaryota; kingdom Viridiplantae; phylum Streptophyta; class Magnoliopsida; order Brassicales; family Brassicaceae; genus Iljinskaea; species Iljinskaea planisiliqua. The sequence continues at coordinate 6,636,241 of FNXX01000004.1, read as the reverse complement.
AGTTTTATTTTTGTTTTACAAAGACTATCGTTTTATATTTTCAATGCAAAAATTTTAAACAAAAATTCAGTTTTAACTTTATTATTTTAATATATTAATTCAGGTAAAAGATAACTTTTGATTAATTTCTTAATATATGTGAAAAACTCTCAAATGACATTCTTAGTGAAACAAAAGAAATATATATATATTTTTTTATTTTTTATTATTATTTTTTTTTTTGTATATGTAAATTAACATTTTGAGACCGATCTGATCTACTAAGTTATTTCCGACTTAGTTTTGTTGTTCTAATGAAAAAATAGTATTGCCTTTGATCTTTTGAATAGCTTTGGAACTGATCGTGTGAAGTCCAACCAGAATTGAAAAGAAGTCATATAACTTTGTTACGTACGTATTATCTTTGAAAATTGACTAGATACATGGTATTTGAGTGAAGTTTCTTAGAAAAATATTCGTGGTATAGATTAAATAAATATCAGAACTTCTAACATATTATGAACCTTATTATAGTACTTATATATTCAAAGACAAAAATGATCGTAACATGTGTGCAGAGATATAAAATTGGAAATGATGCGATCAGTCCCTGACCACGATTTAAGTAGTAGCTCGTCAGAACTCACTGACCACTGTCCACTGCTCGATATATATACTTTCTCAGTATAACATTTCTCAGTCATTACAAAGATGTTAATTAATTTCATATATAGTTTTATTAACTAGTATGATGAAACAAAAAAAAATCTTCAAGACTTTACATATTGTTTTAAAAAATAACGAATTGGAGTACGGTTATACCCAAAAAATTAAATTAAAATAATAATACTGTATTGAAGTTCAAGAATCAGTAACTTCCAATGGATGGTTTATGTGCATCAGTCCAAAATCCTCTATACAACCACCGGTCCGTCAAAAGTTTAAGTCATTGCTTCTTTTAAGATCTACCTCTGTTTTAATCTCTTTACGTTTTTATCAAAACCATATATTATCCTTAAAATTAAAGAAAATCATTTGCCTATCGTAAGATCAGTTCATAAGTTTTGTTTAAGAAATACTTGTTATACTGTTTACTTCACGTATTGTTAACCAACGGCGTTAGAAACCACATGTTGATAACTTTAAACATGTGCATAACGTAATGTCTATAGTAATCCATGTTTAAAGAAAAGATTAATAACTAATTAATCGTTGGGCAGTTTGGACTTTCGAGCTGGGAATATGCATGGGTCTACAATTACGATCGTGAGTATAATCTCCACATATGTATTTATAAACTGTTTTTTTATTTTTCTTTCTGGAAACTCGAATCCAAAACAAATAAGAGAAGATTTTTATTTTATTTTTTATTATGACATTGGTAACAATGGAAAACTAAATATGCTATAAAAAATGTTAATAATTTAGCTAATGCCGTAAAATGCCAAGATTCTTAATTGTTGATATGTTGTGATCATAAAACAATTCATTAGCACGATCGGTAGCTTGTGAAAGACAACTTGACAGAATCAAGTTAATCCAGCCCACACGATTATACGAATAACCCCACCTGTTTAATTAAAGACCATAAATATTAAAAAGTACGATAAAAATGTGTGAACTCATAAGAATGAATGATAATTAGTTAAACCAAGTGACTTTAATGCTATTGTTGATGAAATTGATTACGAAGAATATGAGAGGAATATACATGATGATTTATGAGTTTGTAAACTGACAAATAAATTAGATTTTCTAGGTACATTAATCCGAACCACTTAAAAAAAAAAGAATATTTCAGATTATTAAATATGTGAAAACGAAGACCGTTACATTCCTTTCCAACTTGGAAAAGGACACTGCTTCGAAGACACATGTGGTGGTACCAAACTGTTTTTTTCTTTATAGAATGAGTTCTTTTTTCTTACATCGCTGTTCAAATTCAAACAATATCTCTTTTGTTCTTTTTTTCTCAACAGATAATACCTTATTTTAGATCGGTTGTCACAACAAACGAAGTTGGATAAATTTTCAAATAACATCCATTTTTCGTTTGTAATTTGTGATATATACGTAACGTAAATGGGAAAGGAATACTATATGGATAGACAAACAATAACGATTAATTATAGACTGATATAAATTATAACAGACAGACGTTTCAATCAGTTAAAAAGACAAAATTATTTTCGTCATCAAATAGTCTCTGTCATTTTTCGGCCCAAAACAGAGTATGTAGCTCCATGTCTTGGGCTCAATGGGCTTTAGGATTCAGAAGATGTTTAAGAAGAAGGCCCAGATTCGAGGCCTGGTGGGGACAGATTGAAATTTGCTTTAATTAATCCATCGTGTTTGGTTAATGAAACTCTGCTACTCTAACGTCGTCACACACTAACGGAAATGGCGGAACACGCAAAACGACGCGTTTAAAGAGTGTATTACCCATTACGCAGAGATTGTGGGAATCTATCTACACATGACATGATCTCTTGTAAGAATCGCATTCGCTCTTCCTCTTCTTACAGATCTCTTCACTTCTCTTCCTCTCTGATACTCAATTTTCCTCTCTCATAATCTTTTGGCCAAAAACCCTACAACTTTTTGCAGGAAAGTCTTATAATTTTCTGCTGGATCTACTTCTATTTGGTTTTCTTGAAGCTGCTTCAGCTTATTAGATCTGTTTCTGTAAGTGGTCTTACAAAGTCGTCTCCTTTGATCTACTTTCAATCAGGGTTTTCCTCTTTTCCTCATTTTTGATCCATGGCTTGGATAAAAACTTGTGCTTTTTCTAGGATTGCTTCACTGTTCTCTCTTCCATCGAGGAATTAATTAGCTTGAATTTGTGGTTTTGAGTTTGCTTAATGATCGTTTTGCAGGATAGAAGTCACTAGAGTAGGATTCTAGAAATGGATAAAGAGAAATCTCCAGCACCTTGTGGAGGTCTCCCGCCTCCATCTCCTTCGGGTCGGGGTTCAGCATTCTCAGACACTGGTCCCGTCGGTCATGGATCAGATGCTAACCGGTTGAGTCACGATATGAGCCGTATGCTCGATAACCCACCTAAGAAGATTGGACACCGTCGAGCTCATTCAGAAATCCTCACTCTCCCTGATGATTTGAGCTTTGATAGTGATCTTGGTGTGGTTGGTACGAATGCTGATGGAGCTTCTTTCTCTGATGAGACTGAAGAGGACTTGCTGTCTATGTATCTTGATATGGATAAGTTTAATTCTTCGGCTACTTCATCGGCTCAAGTGGGTGAGCCATCAGGAACTGCTTGGAAAAATGAGTCGATGATGCATATAGGCTCAACTTCTAATCCTCAGAATACGGTCGGTAGTTTTGGGGAAAGGCCAAGAGTCAGGCACCAACACAGTCACTCTATGGATGGATCATTGAACATTAATGAGATGCTTATGTCGGGAAATGAAGATGATTCTGTAGTTGATGCTAAGAAGTCCATGTCTGCTACTAAACTTGCCGAGCTTGCTCTTATTGATCCAAAACGTGCTAAGAGGTTTTATTTTTTTTTTTATTCTTTTATCCTGTGCGTCTCTAGTTGATTATAATCCTGGTTAGATTTGGGATGGACATCTTGAATATTTGGTGCTTTGGTATCAGAGCTTTAGTGCCCATATAGTTTATGCAACTGTTTCTGCTGCTTGATTGTCTCTCTTCATGCAAACGTTTTGTACAATCAAAATCTGAACTTTAGCTATGAGTGGAGCGTGTGTTTGATTTGTTTTTGTGTCACATGATAGGATATGGGCAAACAGGCAGTCCGCAGCAAGGTCAAAAGAAAGGAAGACGAGATACATATTCGAGCTTGAGAGAAAAGTACAGACTTTGCAAACAGAAGCTACAACTCTCTCAGCCCAGTTGACTCTCTTACAGGTTGGTTTTGACTTTTGAGTCAGTGTATGGTCACTCTTTCGTCGAAGTTTGTTCCTGTTTTGGGATTTCTTTATGGGTTTTCGAAACGTTAGCTCTTTTCTTCCTGTTTGTTCAGAGAGACACGAATGGCTTGACCGTTGAAAACAATGAGCTGAAAATGCGGTTACAAACGATGGAACAGCAAGTTCACTTGCAGGATGGTGAGTCTCTTTCACCACAAACACTTTGCTTTCCCCTCTTAGAAATATTTCATCACCATTTGGTTCGTCTTTTGGCAGAACTAAACGAAGCCCTAAAGGAGGAAATCCAGCACCTGAAGGTGCTCACTGGCCAAGTTGCCCCAAACGGTGTATCGGCGATGAACTATGGGTCGTTTGGATCAAACCAACAATTTTATTCCAACAATCAGTCAATGCAAACAACTTTAGCCGCACAACAGTTTCAGCAACTACAAATTCATTCACAGAAACAGCAGCAGCAACAACAGCAGCAGCAACAACAACAGCAGCAGTTTCAGTTTCAACAGCAACAGCTGCAACAGCTTCTGCATCATCGCCTTCGACAGCAGGAACAACAAAATGGGAATGTGGAGATGAGAAAACAGAAGCCATTTCAAGGCCAGAACGAGAGCTCAGGAATATGAGCATGACTACTATGTGCACTTTAGTGAGAGGTATACATCCATCAATTGCAATCTTACGGATTTAGGATTGCTGCATTTCAGGGCTTAGCTAACGGGTGCCTTGCCCTACAGGGTATTGACGTTGTGGGCTAAGCAGAACCCTTTTGGTACATCACCGAGGAATACATTTGGATAGCCCAAAGAAACATTATGAGCTGTTTGGATTTGGTTATTGAGACTGGGGTCTCGTGTCCAAGTACATGCAAAAGTTTATTTTATTTTATTTTGTTTACCACATTCAAATTGCTAATTTGCTGTTATAAATCATAAAATATAACCGTTATTGCCAACACAATGCTTGATGTATATTTGTATTCTCAGATGCTTTTTGTATTATAAACAGTTACACTGTTATAAATTTTTGCTGCGTAGACGTAACTAATACATCTAGTTTTTGAATTTCTTTTAGAATAAATTTTAACCATCCGCGACTTCTAAAGAGAGAAATTTTAGAGCACATAAAGCAAACAAACATACATTTTAACAAAACTGAGCTGCCACTTCTATTGTTAAAGATAGTTTTGGTCAGTATCGTTGTGGTAAAAATGTCAAAATCATTTCACCAGATCACTAAAATAGTGAGTTTATCCATTATGATGGAATGAGGAAAGCCACAAGATTAGTCAACACCAACTCCGTCGAGGGGTTGGATTGATCATAAAGAACATTCAATGTCTTCCTATTCAAATATGCAACGTTTAATATAGACCGCAAAAAAGTTCAGCCGACTGTTTTGTTGTGATACACTGTCCACAAGATTTTGCGGCTACACTGAATACACAAAAATATCACTATTTTAGCTGTCTTTCTTTTCGAACTGTATTGAACATGTTCACATATCTTCTCGATTATGAATATTTTTAATATTAGAAATTCAAATTTGAGAATATAATATTAGATATTTTTGTGGCATCTTCCTTTTTTCATGTATATAAATGAATAATAAAAGCATCCTCCAATAAAATGAAATATAAGTGAGAGTGACAGAGAAGAGCAGAAACAACGAGAGCCGCAGAAAAAGAAGGAGAGTAGGACCCTGTAACTGTAGAAGGCCTTGCTGTAAGAAGCATGGATGTGGTTTCTTTTGATACGCAGAATCATAAAACCTCCCTTATCTTTCTTCTCTTCTACCAATCACTCACTCCTCAACTTGAACACTAAACAAAATTGTTTTTCTTTTTGCTCTCAAGTTTGGTCTTTTTTTTAAAAGGTTCAATCTTGAACCAGGGAAGATAACAAAAGGAAGAGCTTTGTTTCTTTTTGTCGACTCCTCTTATATATTCAGTCAGATTCTCTCTTCTCAGATTCAGTCAGATTTTCTTTTTCATTTCTGTTTGGTAAATTTGTAAAGTGAAGAGAGAAAGATGAAGATACAGTGTGATGTGTGTGAGAAAGCTCCGGCTACACTGATATGCTGTGCCGATGAGGCTGCTCTGTGCGCTCAATGCGACGTTGAGGTTCACGCAGCCAATAAGCTCGCTAGCAAACACCAACGCCTTTTTCTTAACTCTCTCTCCACCAAGTTCCCTCCATGCGACATCTGCCTCGTAAGAAAACTCTCCTCTTCTCCTTTTGTCTCTGCTCATGTCTGTATTTGCATCAGCAGAGATCTTTCTGTGTTCATCTGTTGTCGTTTTTGAGGAGATCTTGTGATTAAGCTATTCTTTAGGAGTATCTTTAAGAAGTTTCTTAGCTTTTCTTGTGCCTCTATCTATTCGTTAACAAAGATCAGATATTTAGATGTAACTTTAGTTAAGGTTTAGAGTGGGGATCTCAAGAAATTTGTTAGTTAGCCAAGATTATAGTCTTAGATCCAATTTTGGTAGATATTCTAAATGGGGTCTGGGTGTGAGGAATCACATATTCAAGGTTTGCTTTATGTAGTAATATATTTCTTGTGTTCATCTTTGTTGACTTGCAGGAGAAGGCAGCTTTCATATTCTGTGTTGAGGATAGAGCACTTCTCTGCAGAGACTGCGACGAGGCCACCCATGCGCCTAATACTCGCTCTGCTAATCACCAGAGGTTCTTGGCCACTGGAATCCGAGTCGCTCTGAGTTCCACAAGTTGCAGTAAAGAAGTGGAGACGAGTCATTTCGACCCATCTAACCAGCAGAACGCAAAGCAGATCCTCTCTAAACCGCCAACGCAACAGTCTGTTGCTCCATCTCCTCCATGGACTGGCGATGAATTCTTCCGCTACTCTGATCTTGAGTGCAGTAATAAGGTGAGAAGCGGTTTTGCCAAATCTATGGGTACCAAGTTGTGTTAGTTTGTAGCTTATTTTGACATGTATATGTGTATCGTTTGTTGTTGTGTTTGGGCAGAAAGAGCAGCTCGATCTTGGTGAGCTGGATTGGCTTGCAGAGATGGGTTTCTTTGGGGACCAGCCTGATCAAGAAGCTTTACCGGCAGCTGAAGTTCCCGAGCTTTCGGTCTCACATCTGGATCATGTTCATTCCTACAACAGACCCATCAAGTCCAATGTTTCGAACAAGAAGCCGAGGCTTGAGGTCCGGTATGATGATGATGAAGAGCACTTCCTTGTCCCTGACCTAGGCTTAAACTATGGATGAAACTAGTAAACTTATATATAGCACATGGTTCGTATGTATCTATCTATACGCGCTCATCTTTTGTCTTTGCCTTTGCTGTCTCTGTGACATGATACGAACCAGTAATATAGGTATTTTGTATGCACTTTAAAACTGGGAAGGTGATAAGCTTAAACTTGAAAAAAAAAAACAAAAAAACTTCTTTTTATTAGCTCGTGATGCCTTGAATTGAAACATGAGTCATTTTAAATCTTACATCTGAAGAAGAGAAACAAAAACAGAGCCGAATGCCCAATAGGTTTCTCTCTGATTTCAAACACCCGAAGACAAGAATACATAAGCGAAAACAGATTACGTGGAGGAACCTCGAGACTTGTTCTTGTTTTTATTTCCCTTTAAGAAAGCTAACAACTTCAGCATCTGAGGGAAGAGCTGGAATGGCTCCTTTTTTGGTCGTGGTGATGGCTCCACAAGCGTTTGCGAATCTTAGTACCTTTCTCAATCTCTCTTCGTCCTGTAAATAAAACCCCAAATCATTAATCATCGTTACCTGAAGAGGATTCATTCAGTGGATGCACATTGAATAGTTGGATGCTTACCTCGAGAATGGATTGATCATCGGCAATCTGGTTTAGAAGGGCACCAACAAAGGAATCTCCAGCTCCGGTTGTGTCCACGGCGTTCACATGGAAAGGGTCAACGGATCCACGGAAGTTCTACACAGTTTTGATAAAATGTATACATAAGCAGAGAAACCCATTTTCAGTGGAAGTCACAAAAGTCATTGACGTAGTAAAGAAGTATACGAATCGGATTACTGTTCATGTGATTCGGCGAATGAGAAAAGCAAAAAGTAACTTCTTTTTCTCGACAAGAAGAAAATTCGTCACGTTTGATAAACAAATAACCTTAGAGATCACGACTTTTGTGACCCTTAATTGATTACTAGACTAGTTATAATTTTTTTTAAGGGTCCACGAAAAAATTCAATTTTTTTTAAGCGGTTGGTGAGATCTACCAAACCAACTCAAAACCCACCAATATTAAATCAAATAGCACAAATGATTCCTTCAGATATAATGAAATCAAATGCCCTCTGTTCTGATTAATATTTTAATATGTTACTCGAATACTTTCCAAAAAACATGTTAATATAAAAGTAATTCTGAAATGTATATTATAGAGCACACTAGTTTTGGCTTCTGGTATTACCTAATGGACACTAACAAACACACAAGGCACAACCAAGAGACAATTATGATGATGATGATGACGATGGTAAATGCACATAAAACAAGTTATAGTGTGTTTACCTTGGCGTAGTAACGGCAGCCCTTTTCACCAAGAGTGACAAGCAAGAGCTTCAAGTTGGGATGCCACAAGGACATTGCGGTTTCATCATCAATCTTGTTGCTTCCAGTTAGAAACTCGAGCTCAACGTCGCTTACCTTGATGATCTCAGCTTTGTCCCAGATGCTCAAGATCTGTGTCTTGGCTTCTTCCTTTGATGGCCACAGAGGTTCCCTGAGGTTTGGGTCGTAGGAAAGAAGAGCCCCTGCTTCTTTCGCCACTTCCATGGCTTTCAAGTGAGCTGACCTACATGGCTCCACTATTAAGCTTATTGATCCATAATGGAACACTTTAGCCTGCAAAAATACATCACATTGGTCACAAATATATACCGGTCAACAAATTTCAAACTTACCATAATCAAGTAAAATCCAGGTTGGAACCCCCAAAAACTAACAAAATAGCACAACTTTGATCATAAGGAATCATTATTTAGGGGCCCATTTTTATATGATTCTTTGTGTTTTGTGTATTAACTACGACGATGGGGTCAATCCTTATCAAACTGTGCACGAAAAGGGAAAGGTTCTCGCCATCGAGATTAGCTGTAAAGGTAAAATTTTCCAACAATTTAAGCAAAAAAAATCAATTCACCATCGCTATAAAGACCCAAACTTTACACGTATGTTGTTGAGATGTGAAGATTCACTATTTTTTTTAACACATCAATGAACCCAAAAACACTAAAGATGTTACGAATTTAAATATAGCTCACTGAGAAAGTAATTAACACCAGATAAAAACATCACTCCCTATTTCCACAAACCAGAAAAGTTCCATTACAGAAATCAAAATGCTTTATGATTAAGTGATTTTGGTTAATCACGAGATTAGTCGACCAAAAGGCAAAAGCTTTTATTTTTGGGAAAAAAACTGAAAATACGACATCTCTTTCGTCCCTTTTTAATTTCAGTTTTTGGGATATAATAAAAACAAGAAGTCAGGTACTTCGACAAATCACGTGATATCACGTGGATCTATGCCACATCCGTGGGAGGAAGGAAGATTAAGACCCGCGAAAAAAAAAAACGCAGTGAGATCAGAGAAAAGTCACCGTCGGTGAAGTTAGCATTAACAGATATATCCCAGTAAGTGAGATCATCTTCTACGTTTCTATAGCAATCAATAAGCACAGTTTCCAATACCACACGCTATTCAATTCTCTACGTGAGAAAATTCGAAAAGAGTTTTTGTTTCTGCAATTTTCCAGAAAATTCAAAACAGAAGACTAAACGAATCTGTAGTTTCCTCTAGATCTCGTGAAGATCAAGAGGAAGCAGAGTTTTCTAATGATCTCGAAATCGTAAAAAAAAAGCGATATATTTGTTTATTTACGTACGGATCTGATGAGCTCGAGGTTGAGTTCGTCGGGACGGAGGAGCATATCGGCGCTGGGGTTCCGGTAGAACATAAACTCGCGATCTCCGTCGGCACGTAACGTGACGAAGGCGAGGGCGGTTCTAGCTCCCGTGTCGAAATTGATCCCCTGATCAGCGACGCCGTTTTTCCTGAGAATCCCGGCGAGCATATGCCCGAACTCGTCGTCGCCGAGCTTTCCGACGAAGGCGGATCGTCCACCGAGACGCGAGACGGCGATGGCGACGTTAGCCGGCGCACCGCCGGGAGCTTTGAGGAAACCTGGAGCTTCGGCGAGTGAGACGCCTGATTCAGTGGGGACGAAGTCGATCAGCATCTCGCCGAAGCTTACGATCAGTCCTTTCTCGCCGTTGGATGCCATTAGAACACGAGATCTGTGGATCGTCGGATCAAATCGGAGAGTTGAAAAAAAAGAAAAATACAGAGAAGAGAGAGTAATATAAAATGAAGGGAAGTGGAGAAGGGTTTATATAGAGGACGACGAGAGTTGTAACTGGTGAAGAAGCCACTCATATTAATTGCGTAATCATTAATTTAAATTTTTTTTTTTTAATTTTTGGGTGGAATATCCAATAATCCAGAAACAAAAATTACACAATTTTATCTTCCAAAAACAATGAGTTTCTAATAAAATGCAGAAATCTCGTCGTAATCTTATTACCTTTTCAAACGTTTGCCCGAATCTTTGATTTTTTCTGTTTTGTTTTCTCCGTGATCGTCTCCTTAATCAGATTAGAAGTCCAAATGATCGTATATCTGTAGTCATTACTCATAATAATGTTGATGGTTAGTAGAGTAAATGATAAACTTAATATATAATGATGTGTGTGATATGATATCTTGTCAGGTTAAATGGGATAATGACAAAACACCAACAAGATACTACTCTCACGTGTTTAAGAAAAAAATATTTATTCTCGGGGGAAAAAATGAAATTTTGATTCACCTATTTCTGTTTTATTTTGTATTTGTAAATATGGGAATCTATTAAATAAAATGGATTTTGCTTAAGAAATTAAAATCAGTTTACATTTTATTAATCAAAGTTAAGAAGTTTGGGAGTGGGATGTACCGATTTTGTGATTATTTTATAGTTTGAAGCTTTGTTTAATTTTTTTTCTTTATAGGATAAAGTCGCAAAAATCACGAAAAATATTTAAATACTACGAAATGAAATGATTCACGTTAAATAAGTACGTGAAGCGTCACTGGCTGGTCGGTGTTGACAAGTTGTATTAATTAAATTATTTTGTTATTAATAATTAATCACACAGGATTAAATTACAAAATCTGTGGATTCACCTGTTCGGTTTTCATAAAACCACCGAAGGATAGCAAAAGGTCCTGTATGTATAAAGATGATGATGGTCTGTATTTTACTTTTCCATCATTGAGTTTCTTACAGTTTTCCTTAGGTCTAGGCATTCGGGTTTTCGGTCGGGTTCGGGTCGGGTCCATTCGTGTTTGGGTCTTTTGGTACAGAAGTTTTAGATCCAATAGATACTTATAAAATTTCGGATCGGGTTTGATTCGGGTTCGGTTTTTTTTGGTTCGGGTCCGGGTGCCCGAAAATGTATAAAAATAAAATAAAATTGATTAAATTTAAATAAAAAAATTAAACTTAACAAATATACTTACAAAATTTTGTATATTTTGTATATTTTACTTATTTTGAATATTTTAGTTATTTTGGTCCAAAAATTATTCATATATTTAAATTTATAATTATAATTTTGAATAAATAGGTTATATTAAGTCAAAATATAATTTTATAATTTAGATATATAATTGTCTTTCGGTTATTTCGGGTACCCGTTCGGTTCTCGGTTCGGTTCCGGTTCGGTTTCGGTTTTTTGGATATTGAAATTTAGGACCCGTTCGGATATTTTATGAATTCAGGTTCGGGTTCAGTTCGGTATTTCAGGTCCAGTTTTTTTGCCCAGGGCTAGTTTTCCTTTTTTCTTTTTCAATTTATAAGATCGACTCCATTAACATGTGATTTTATAATATAGAAGGAATTTACAACTCACATATTTACACACATCAAATTCAAGAAAAATTGAACAAGAGTGACGTAAAATTGAATAAGAAAACTATTTCAAAACAGCCATGGAAATACAGTGATTCAAGACTCCTTTCGTTGGTTAAAAAAACCAGAAAAGGAATCTCAACTATTACAATAACAATAACAAGTATCAAGATTAGCCTGAAATTTGATTTGTCATTATCTGGTTCAATAACACGTTCACATAATTATCTTGTGTTATTTGTTACAAACTATTAGAACAGATTCCCAACATAATTGCGAACAAAAAAAACACAGATTTGACGGTCAAAGATTGTTAACATCACAGAGTAGGGCTACAAAAGAAGAGGCTGCAAAGTGATAGAGGTTTGTACTTGCTGGTCTCTTGATCTCGTTCTTGTGTTAGCTTTGATGGTTACGTGATCATGGAGGGTTAAGAGTTTGAGTGTGGCTGATTCACGCAGCCAAGTTGCCACAACCGAACCGCTCGATGTGAACCGTCCCATGTTGCATTTTGAGAGGTGAAATGGTGCGTCCATTCCCCTCAAAAGCGCTTCAACCGCTCGCCTTAGCGCTCCGTCTCCAACCACCTTGCTGTGTTTCCCCCAACCAGTCAATATGCTGCCACAAAAGAAAAGGTTAGACGAAGAGAATTGGGTTAAGTTGGAAGTTAAACTTGAAAAGCTCTTTGTAGCTTACCTCATGGATTTAGGTAACTCGTGACCTTCATAGACAATGGAGCGTATGTTCAGCAACCAAGCATGGACCATTGCCCTTGCAGCCCCAGAAGACATAAGGTGTAAGTCCAAGCACGAATTAGACCACACGTTCTCCCAAACTTGCCTAGATTTTCCCTCAAGCGCCACCAGTTGTGCACCTCGTTTCTATAAACAAAAAGGTTTCCAAAAGTAAGCCACATGAAAAAAACCCGATTCAACACTTGAGCTTCTACAATATCAGTGTCATTTATACCTGACCAAAGTGCCAAAGCATGTCAGTAAGAGCATTGTAGAAGGCAGAAGCGGTTGAACCATCCATTTCCTTTACTTTGTCAAATAAGCTATGAGCTTGGAGCCACACATTCTCTCTATGGCCCATGAGAAGTCCATGAACAACACCATATACCTGATTATCAAACAGCCTGAGCTCCTCTAGCAGCATTGATGCATCTTCAAATGAGTTGCACCGACTACATCAACACAAAACATGTCAACAAAATAAAAATCCTCACCAAAATGCAATCAACGTGCGATAACACTAACAATCGGGCCATATCATCCCTCGCCAACTTCAAGAAGAGAGATCCAAAAGAGGGACAAACCTGCACGCGTTCAGAATCGCTGAAAAGGTTACGACATTTGGTTTTATTTGCAGCTGATGCATTTTCCGGATAACTTCCAATATACAGGAGAGCTCATGCATACCCTCCTTACAATCTTTCTCCATTCTGTTATTACTCTCAGTGGTTAGCTGCCTAAATATCTGTATCACCCGATTATCCTCTGTTTCAGTCAATTTACTTAAAGAAGAAGAAGGAGAAGGGAAAGAGGAAAACCCCACTTCTAAGCTACCATCTCTAGATTCAGCTACAGACTCTATAGTTGGAGAACGACCAAAGGCATCAATTATGGAATTGTAAGTTACGACGTTAGGACTAATTCCTTCCTTTGTCATTTCATCAATCAAAGAAACAGCAGAACCCACCAACCCATTCTTGCACAAAGCATCGATCAATGCACTGTACAACACAACATCAGCTCTCAAACCAACGCTCTTAAACTCCCTAAATATCTCCATTGCCTCTTTGTACAAACCCCCTTTCGAGTACACATCGACCAAGGTCGAATAAGTCAGTAAATTAGGCAAGACGTGCTCCCGTTTCATCTCAGCGAAAACTTTTTTCACTTCAACATATTTTCCTTGTTTCCCATACCCTCCAAGAAGAGCATTATAAGTCACAATATCCTTCTTGATCCCAACCGATGCCATTTCTCTAAAAATATCCAAAGCTTCTTCAGATCTACCAAGTTTAGTATAAATCGAAAGCAATGTATTGTAAGAAACTCTATCCAACGCAATACCGAGATATCTCATCTCATTAAACAAGTTAACAGCTTCATCGAATCTCCCGGCCTTTGCAAACCCATCGATGACTGTACTATAACTTACAACATTAGGCATGATTCTCTTTGCAGGCATCTGAGTAAGAATATCTAAAGCTAGATCCATCTCCCCGCCTTTGCAGATTGCATCCAAAAGCGTATTATAAGAAAACACATCTTGCTCTATCCTTCTATTCACCATCTCATCAAACAGGTTCCTTGCTGCTTCCCACAACCCTCCTCTACTACAAACACTAAGCAAAGAGTTGAAAGTTATTCTATCAGGCTGGACACCATTCCTCTGCATCTCATCGAAAAACTCGGCTACTTTCTTAAACTCCATCCCTCCTTTACCACACGCATCAATCACAGCATTGTAGGTAACCAGATTCGGCCTCAAGCCATAGTTTTTCATGGAGTTGAAGACGCCAATGGCTTCCTCATGGAGAGCACTTCTCCCATAAGCGCTGATTAGAGCAGAGAAGGCGTAAACCGTGTTTCCATACCCACCAGCTAAAGCAGATTCGAAAACACTTTTAGCAATGGCTACTTTGCCTAATCTACCGAGAGTACCTATCATTGCACTGGCTAACTTCCCTTGCTCGATCTTTCTCCTCTCTCGTGTAACAGCGAACTCGTAAAAGCGAAGGGCTTTATGACACTCACCTCGATTCCCTAGCTCACGGAGCAAGAAAGTATAGTCGTCAGAGCCGCGAAGCTCTGACTCGAAGCTCGACATTAGACTCTGAAACATCTCATCGTCTCCTGAGAAGTCGATAGCTTTCTCGAGTGCATCTCCCGCAACAGAGCTGTGCCGCGTGGACCCTGTAGTTTTAGGCCTCCCGAAATGCATCTTGGAGACGGACCGGGTCGACCGACGACCCGAGAAATCCGAGGAGAGACCCGATTTCGGGTTTTGCAGAGGAGAAAAAGTTGGAATCTTTTGAACTCGACCGGAAAAAGCATTGGAGACGGAAACAACAGCAGGTGAAGACGGAGGAGATGTGGTAAAGGCTCGACCGCCACGAGGAGAGGAAGAGACACGCGGTGGAAGCCATTGACGTTGGTTGTGGTTGGGTCGTTGACGGGTCTGACGATGGTTATTGGTGGTGGCGGTCAAGAAGGTCCAGTGAGGCGGCGTTGACGCCATTATTGTTGAAAAATGGACTAAGAAAGAGCCTTGGAGACGAAGAAAAAGCTACATAAGAGGGTTTTATGGTCGTTGGAATACTAAAAGACTGAAACTTTACGAAGGGTTTTTTGCCATAGAGAGAGAGATGGTTGAGTTAGGACAATCTCCTTAAAAGGTTCCAAAATTAATTAGTTCACCAAAAGTCACTCAGGCCTCTTTTCGTTTTGTTTCTTTACTTCTTATTTTGTGTAGATTTTGCATTTCAAAAGATTTCATTCCTATGAAGTAAGTATATCGAATCTTCTGAAAAAAAGAGAGAAATGATAAACTCCTCGTCTTATATAAGAAGAAATGTTAAAAAGAAAAAAGGTTTTAGCTTTATGCGATCAACTCTCTCACAAGAATGTTACAAAACTGTGCATTGCAAAATAAAGGTATTACAAAATAGCGGCATTACATTTGTTTCAATGGAAATTGACTTAAAATGAGTAGTACAAATGTAATGCACTAAAAAAATGGATGGTACAAAAAAATGATCATACAAGGTGGTGAGGTGTGCTATAAATTTTTATTTTTACTAAACTATTGTTGGCCTAGTTGTTATATATTAACGTACAAGATCCTAAGTTATATATTTAGAAACAAAACACATTTCACCTCAGTTATTAGAAAAAGGCAATAATCTTAAGGTACTCTTAAACAAGTACTACCGGGAGGGTCAAGGATGTGCATCTTTTGTTACATTTAGTTGGAACTTGAAGTTCTCTAATTGTGATTATCAATGAGGTGATCGTTTTGACTCTTAATATATACCAAGTTAATGGCAGTCAAAACAATAAAGAGAAGACCTCTATCTCTGTTACTGGGATTAATATGATATATCTGTGTTAAGAAAACATTTTTTTTTGCTCAAATTACAATTTATGTTGCTTGTTACAGAATATTATCACAGCCCACAAAATCCCACCATTGTTACAAGTTACAACACAGACTTGGTGGTCATAAATTGTTTACATCAGAGTGTACAGCTACAAAAGAAGAGGCTGCAAAGTGAGAGAGCTTTGTTCATGTTGTTCTGTTGATCTCCTTGATGTGCTAGATTGGGTGGTTATGTGGTCATGGACGATTAAGAGTTTTAGTGTGGCTGATTCTCGCAGCCAAGTTGCTACGACCGAACCGCTTGATGTGAACCGTCCCATGTTGCATTTTGAGAGGTAGAACGGTGCGTCCATTCCCCTCAAAAGCGTTTCAACCGCTGGCCTTAGTGCTCCGTCTCCAACCACTTTGCTGTGTTTCCCCCAACCAGTCAATATGCTGACAGAAATCCGAAACAAGACCATATATTAGTATCTCCGGAGTAATCCTAATAATTTAAACTTATCAAACTGCTTGTTAGTTATCACAAGACAACCTAGCATCTACTTTGGGATTAGTACAAGATATGCAATTGCGTATTAGATTTTGACAAAGATGAGAATGGACTAAATTCTTGTGCTACAATGGTAGGGAGAAACCGCTAGACGAAAGGTGTTGCTGGGTCTTAGGACCGGGTTATATTGGTAACTAAACGGAAGAGTTGTATTACCTCAAGAGTTTAGGTAACTCATGACCTTCATAGACAATGGAGCGTATGTTCAGCAACCAAGCATGGACCATTGCGCGTGCAGCACCGGAAGACATAAGGTGCAAGTCCAAGCAAGACTCAGACCACACGTTCTCCCAAACTTGCCTAGATCTTCCCTCAAGCGCCACCATTTGAGCGCCTCGTTTCTTTAAACAAACATGTCTCCAAAAGTAAGCCTTCGCACTAATAGTAATGCAAAAAGATAAATCGATTCCAAAACTTGGCCTCTACAATATCAATGTAATTTTACCTGACCGAAGTGCCAGAGCATGTCGGTAAGAGCATTGTAGAAGGCAGAAGCAGTCGAACCATCCATTTCGTTTACTTTGTCGAATAACCTCTGAGCCTGGAGCCACACGTTCTCTCTGTGGCCCTTGAGAAGTCCATGAACAACACCATATACCTGATTATCAAACAGCCTGAGCTCCTCTAGCAGCACTGATGCATCTTCAAATGAGTTGCACCGACTACATCGATACAAAACATGCCAACAAAATAAGATTCCTCACCAAAATGCAGCCACACAGCGAACCACATAGAGTTAATCTGTAATAACCTAAAGAATTGGGTCATATCTTTCACTCTCTAAATTCAAGATGAGAGATCCAGGAGAAGGACAAACCTGCACGCGTTCAGAATCGCTGAAAAGGTTACGACATTTGGTTTTATTTGCAGGTGATGCATTTTGCGGATAACTTCCAGTATGCAGGAGAGCTCATGCATACCCTCCTTATAATCTTTTTTCACCCTGTTATTACTCTCGATGGTTAATTGCCCAAATATCTGTATTACCTGATTATCCTCTGTTTCAGTCAACTGACTTAGAGAAGAAGAAGGCAAAGAAGACGATCCAACTTCTAAGCTACTAGCTCTACCATCTCTAGACTCAGGTAAGGACTCCATGGTTGCAGAACGACCAAAAGCATCAATTATGGAATTGTACGTTACCACGTTCGGACTGATTCCTTCCTTTGTCATCTCATCGATCAAAGAAACAGCAGAACCCACCAACCCATTCTTGCACAATGCATCAATCAATGCACTGTACAAAACAACATCAGCTCTTAACCCAGCGCTCTTAAACTCCCTAAATATCTCCATTGCCTCTTTATACAAACCCCCTTTTGAGTAGACATCAATTAAGGTAGAATAAGTCAACAGGTTAGGCAACACGTGCTCCCGTTTCATCTCAGCGAAAACGTTTTTTACTTCAAAATAGTTTCGTTGTTTCCCATACCCTCCAAGAAGAGCATTATAAGTCACAACATCCTTCTTAATCCCAACAGATGCCATTTCTCTTAAAATATCCAAAGCTTCTTTAGATCTACCGAGTTTAGTATATATCGAAAGCAGCGTATTGTAAGAAACTCTATCCAAAGCAATACCAAGATATTTCATTTCATCAAACAAGTTAAGAGCTTCATCAAATCTCCCGGCCTTTGCAAATCCATCAATGACAGCGCTATAACTTACAACATTAGGCATGATTCTCTTGGCGGGCATCTGAGCCAGGATTTCGAAAGCAAGATCCATCTTGCCGCCTTTGCAGATGGCATCCAAAAGCGTATTGTAAGTAAAGACATCTTGCTCAATCCCTCTCTTCAACATCTCATCAAACAGATTCCTTGCTGATTCCCACAAGCCTCCTCTGCTACAAACAGCGAGCAAAGAGTTGAAAGTAATTCTATCAGGCTGCACACCGTTCCTCTGCATCTCCTCGAAAAACTCGACCACTTGCTTAAACTCCATCCCTCCTTTACCGCACGCGTCAATCACGGCATTGTAGGTAACCAAATTCGGCCTCAAGCCATAGCTTTTCATAGAGTTGAAGACACCAATGGCTTCCTCGTAAAGCCCACTTCGTCCATAAGCGCTAATTATAGCCGAGAAAGCGTAAACCGTGTTACCGTACCCACCAGCTAAAGCACTTTCGAAAATCCTCTTAGCAATGGATACTTTGCCTAATCTACCGAGAGTACCTATCATTGCACTGGCTAACTTCCCTTGCTCGATCTTTCTCCTCTCTCGTGTAACAGCGAACTCGTAAAATTTAACGGCTTTATCGCACTCACCTCGATTCCCTAGCTCACGGAGTATGTAAGTATAGTCGTCAGAGCCACGGAGCTTGGACTCGAAGCTCAAGATTAGATTTTGAAACATCTCACCGTCTCCTGAGAAGACGATAGCTTTCTCGAGGGCATCTTCGGCAGCAGAGCTGTGCCGCGTGGACATTGTAGCTTTAGGTCTCCCGAAATGCATCTTGGAGACGAATCGGGTGGATCGACGACCGGAGAAATCAGAGGAGTCCGATTTCGGAGTTTGAAGAGGAGAGAAAGTAGGAGCCTTTGAGAGCTGGGCAGAAGCTGCAGTGGCGACTGAAACAGCGGCAGATGAAGAGGGAGGAGCTGAGGTAACGGCGCGGCCGCCACGAGGACAGGAAGTAACACGCTGCGGAAGCCATGGACGGTGGTTGTGATTGGGTTGCTGGCGGATCTGTGGATGAGTATTGGTGGTGGTCATAGACCGGTGAGGCGGCGTTGACGCCATTGAAAAGGGACTAAGCAAAAGAATCGAAAGAGTTTTTGGGAGAGATAAGGTAACAGTGACCGGAGAGATAAGCCTATCGTTTATTTTGGACTCTCTCTCTCCTTATCAGCTTCCCAAAATTTTTTTAATATATACTTATATTTTTTTGATATTTGCTTTCCAAGTTTATTAGGTTTAACCAAAGTCACCCATGGCTTTTCTCGTTTATTTTCTCAATAATTATTTCATTTTTCTTTTTGTTTTCCAGTTCTCTATGTAATATTAATATTCTTTTACATTTTGTTGATTAAAATTTTCTGAGAAATGATGGTCCAGTAAAAGAAATGTTAATTAAAAATAAAGAGTTCAGCTTTATAGGACCAACTCTCACCAAATTAGATATAACCCTTACCCACCTACCCAAGAGACGAATAGAACATTTGGACGTTCCCATGAGTCATTGTCCCACCTAATATAGCAAACTCTAGACGAATCCTAAACCTGCTGACGTCTAGAGCCTAGAGTTTCCGACAATGATTCGGCGTCTGCAAAACAGCAAGTCATGTTTTGGTAAGCTTTTGGATTACACCACGAGTCACTTAACCCTTGGGCCACACAAAATGATCATAATTAATCTGAATCACTGGCATACAAACTTCCAAAAGTTTTTTTTTAATCTTTGACATTCTGGACCTCTGGTGGCAAATTAGCTCAAGTGTTCTTGAAGATCATGAACAGTTCAAGTGACTAACCATAGAGATGCGTAGCTCTCACACAGGACAAAAGTAGGATTGAAACACTCGTCACAACAGCTAAAAAACAGCAGCAATTCAAACAAGAGTAGCGGAGAAACACATTCGAACAAATTCAGAGGATCAACCATATTTACTTCCTCAAGACACAAAAGGTAAGTTTTTCATAACTAAGCCGCTTATGCAAAGAAGGATAGCTCTCTCAGAGGACAACAATAGTATTGAAATACTGGTAACAACAGCTACAATAAGCCCCAATTCAAACAAGAGGATCTGTGAACACATCAGAAAACAAACTCATAGGACCGATCAACCATCGTCATTCCTCAGAACTACAAAAATTCATAGATAAGCTATCGATAAATCGAGTCAACGATCGACAATCAAAATCAAATTCAGCGTAACCTCATATCTCAAAAGTTCATCCTTTTTTTGTGTATTGTAAAGGTCTTAATTGGGCTGTTTCTCGCTGAAATTATAAATTCTAAACACTCATTTCACAAAAAAGACGGTTTGTTTTCTGTTGAAGCAAAATCTCACTATTAAACTGGGTTCTTAGCTGCAGAGTGTAAAGGAACAACATTTGACTAAACGTCACGAGAAAATACAAACCAAAACTCAAAAAACTTAGCCTTTTTTTCTTAATTATTGGTGCCCTTCTTCTTGTTCCCATTGGGAATATCATCAGGAATGACTTTGAGATGCTTCCTCTGCTTGGACTTAGCGATTTTATTGAGAGTCTTAGGGTTAGTGATCTTCTGCAACTTAGTACCAGTTCTCAGAATGTTCTCCTGCTTCCTCTTCTCCCTCTCTTCCTTCTTCTTCCTCTTCTCCACCTTGTTACTCCTAATCTCTTCCTTCAGCTCATTCATCCTCTCCCTGTACGCTCTCTTTATCTCCTTCTGCCTCTTCATCTCCTCCAGATCTGGTCCCTTGTTCCTCACAAACCTCCCCGACGCTCTGTGAGCTCGCGGCTGCTTCCACGTCCGTCCCGAAACTTTCCCGGCGATTACACCGTCGTATGTCGGTCTCCCCATCGCCACTGCCACCGGCTTGTCTGGATCTTCTGACGAAGCCACGGCGCTGCGTTTCGCTGATGGAGGAAGGACTGAATCGCCGCCGTCGATTTCCATCGACGCCTCATCCGCCATTGCATCGGTGACGGCTTGTTCCTGAGATTCGCGCTTCCGTTTGTAGGTTTTCCCGCCGAATCCCTCATCAAGGCACCGGAAATCTATGGTACAAGCCATTTTGCTTCTTCTTCTTCTTCGTTGAGCAGCCAAGCTATTGTGGCTGCGAGAGGTTTTGAAAGATTTTCAGGGTTTTCGAGTATTTATTTATACGAGTGGATGGTTTACAGGCTAGAAATCCGGTTTTTTGCCTACCGTCCAAATCCAATTAATTGAACCGAACCCGGTTCTCGATGTATAATCAACTACTCTGGTCTAGTTGATGCTATTCCCAACACTGAATTAAAAAAGTGATTTGTTGGAGATTAATATGAAAGTTTTTAAGATTTAAGATTTTGTTTTTCGAATACTATTTATATTTTATAAGTCCTTATACATTTGTTTTCAGAAGAGTACATTCTTCAACAATGGTTTTTGTTGGATGTTTATCTCGTCCCAAAAAGCTAAATTAAATGTAAATCAATATATTTTATTAAAATTTTATGAATAAATATTTTATGTTATTTACATCATTTTTATGTGTTGAAGATATACTCTAACTTGCTAAAAGAAATAAGGTTATATAACTAAATTCTATAAAATTGAAAATATATAAACTAAGCACATAAAAAATAAATAATATTATAAATCAATAAGAGTATAACAAAAATTAATTTAAAAGAATCAAATTATTGTAAATAACAAGAATTGAGTGAAAATATCATATTTACTAAATATTTATAAATTTGTTTGAAAAATGAATATTATTTTTATTTTTATAAAAATATAAATAATTAATAGTTTAAATATCATATTTTTTATTATAACCATAAAATATGATGCAAATTACGCAAATAACTTATTTTTGAATTAAGTTTTATCCATTTACAATTCATATATCACTTATCTAATATTGAATTGTAGTCTCAACTACAATATTTATATACAAACATTTTTTTATTTTTGTTTGGCAAATGAATTTTATTTATATTCCACAACTTTTTCCAATAGTTTTTGTTTATAATTTATAAATATGCATTACTTTCAATAAAATTCAATAATAAATAAAGTACGTATATTGAACAAAAAGCACGCATTTAATTTTTATTTAAGAACACAGAAAAAAAAAAGAACAAAAAAAACCATAACTTAGAATTACCAAACCCTTTCTTACTTGTGCCTCAAGTATCTGTGTGATCAGGAGGAACGAGAGCTAAGCCAACCGGAGTGTCTAGAATTTCATTCTCGAGGAGAAAGAGCCAAACATAGTTTTCCTCTTCGAAATCGGAACGACCAGATTTCAGTGACATCGCCTACCTCAAAATCGCTTTCGACAACCACATGGTTCCAACCACCAGCTACTACATAATTCCAATGTCCACCTATTTTCCACTTCCTTAGTTCAACCTTATGCCTATTCAACAGAGGATCCACTAAAACCACACTCACACCTTTTTTACGACTTTTCAGTTTTGAATGTTCGTCTAATATTGTTGTCTCCTCTTCCGTCAAAAAATCTGAACTAACCAATTGATGGAAAGGCATTGAGAGACGTGTCTGTAGTTTTCTGAGATCACTCTGACGCAGTAACCTTTCTATGATCAGCTTTGGATCATGTATATTCTATTCTCTCATCATCACCTTTACAAGCCACTCCGGTGGTTTCGAAAAAGAGAGTTCCACCGAGCGACCGGTTATTTCTTCTTCTTCTAACGATGATTCCGCTAACATATTCAGTTTCCAAATCTTAAGATTATCAGATTTCATCATGTTGATCGATTCTCTTGGAGACATATGACAGAGAAAAAAAATTAGTTTGGAAACGCGAGTTGTAGATAGCGTTAGAGACAAATATCAAGTTTTTTTTGTAAGCAACTTACCAAGCTAAAGAGACAGAGAGAAAGAGAACTAATATAACCTTCTTAAATAACTTAATGTTAGTATGGTTTCTATTACTATTCGCTAATTATTTTTTATTCTGTTAGGATTCACTCTTGTTCTATTACTAATCCTATTTGAATTATTACATATAAATTAATGGATTTATGAAACAAAAAAAAAACTAGACATATATTGAAAATTTTCGAATATTGTATTCTCCATCGAGCAAAAATACCAATAACAAAACTAAAGACTCCTGGAACATCGTTTGCAAGCAAAGATAGAGCATGTGATCATAAGTTCACTTGATCGTGTGAAAGATAAAAAAAGAAGTCTTATCACATATGAAACAAAATCCTGAAAATTTATCAAATAACTATAAAAATAAAAAAATTTAAAAATCTAATAAAAAAATTTAGATTTAATGGTGAAAATTTTGTCACGTATAAAAATTTTGGTGAGATAATGAATTATAATTATTTTTATAGTTATTTAGTACAATTTCTGAACAAAATAACTTAAAAAAAAAAACTGTCAGCTGGATAATCAAAATAATATCTTGATTTTCTGAAGCTGATTGAATCTTTCAATCTCGGATACCATATATGTTCACACTCCTATATTAGCAAATTTTGGCTAATAATATATCCTATTATGTAAAATTACTTGAAAATATAATTTTTTTTTTGTCAACAAGTACAAAACAACTGACTAAAAAGATCAACATATAAAATAAATAGAATAATTAATGTCAATATATAAAATAGTTTTCACCAACAAAATAATTAATGTCAATTAACATGAATTAAATAAATAGAATATCAGTTAGAAATTCCTTCAATGAGTGATTCCTAATTCAGTTAGTTATATAATGAATAAATAAAAAACATAGGTACATACAATAGAAAAGTAACATATCAAAGCAAAAACAGTTATCTACACATTTATTTTAGGAGGATGTATTCAATATATATCTGAATGAATTAGAAAGTTAATATAATTTTATTGAAATAGTATTTCAGAATTTTATCTAAAATTATAGTATTTAAATATTTATATTTTGACTAAGAAACTCCACCAAAACACTTTAAAATCACAAAAATAATGTTTTGAAATCTATTGCTTAAAATATTTTTAATAACAATAGTTTTTAAAATACTTTTTAAAATTACTAATTCAGTTACACTAAACTTAAAAAGTTTTTTTTAAAAGTTGATGTTTGAATAACATAAAATTTATTATTTTATGACAAATCATTCCAAAATCAACATTGAATATAATCCCCTTAGAAGATGCAAAATTTGCAAATAGAGAGATTCCAACTTTGTTAATGAATCTCATCCATATATTATCATTACCATTTTTAGCTTTCAATTTTTAATATAAGCAAAATAAATTAGACATACATAAAAAAAAAAAGATCACAATTCGTGTTTCTGAATATGGTGGCAATAAAAAGAAAAGACATGAATTGTCTTATGTGGTTCTTGTTATTGGTACTCATTGCGTTTCCCGTAGCAAACGCGATTCCAGCCGAAGACATTCACAAACTTTGCAATGAGACGCCTGAGGTGGCCTTTTGTATTAAACAGCTCGAGACAGATCCACGAATATCAGCCGCGCGCGATCTCAGCGACGTGCTTCTTATCGCGGTACGTAATTCAATGTGTGGTCCTTTTACGTTTTGTTAATCCGTTTAATTAAATATGTAAAAATCTGAATAACCATACTAGTTCGGAAACGGATAAAAATATCATAAAAAGGGACGATTGTATCTTGTGATTGGAAAATGAATCAGATAACGGCGTCAAAAATACAAGTGGACGACGCGACCACCCATATTGGGAGAGTCAGTGGAAGGTTCAATGGTCCGAACGGGAAGAGACGGATCGAGGTTTGCAAGAGGAATTACGGAATAGCTTCGGCTAGGTTCCACACTGCTTGGGAACTTGGACTTAAAAAATCGTTTTGGGAGGTGGCGGAACAGGCAAGGATTGGCTCCAACGCTGTGACCGACTGCGAAAACGTATGGAGAAGGGGCGGTCCCATTCAAAACTCTCCTCTCACTTTGTATAACATGAATGTTTTTAAACTAGCTGGTATCATTGCTCTTATTATACAAAAGCTTCTGTCCTAGTTGTTACGGAATTTCATATATGATAAGATAATATGCTTAGCTTGCACACAAAAAAATACATGCATGGCATGGCCACAATTTGTATGGCTCGAATTTTGTTTTATCATTTTTACACGGTAACTGAGTTAGAGCTCAAATAAAGAAAAAATTAGTTTTTAAAAAAAAGAGTTGTTTTTATGTAATCTTTGAAAACCCATATTCCTCCTAGTTAAGTTCGGGTTACAAACTGAGATGAATGGGTCTCCTAACCTTCTATAACACGACTGTTAACTTCGGGTTACAAACTGATTTTTTTTTTTTTGTTCAACAAATAAAATGTCCAAGTTTGAAAATATACGATCATAATCGCGTGAAAAAAGTAGAGAACTTGACATTTAAGTTTCGACGCAATTAGAGGGGATAAAGGCGAATGAGATTCATTCATCTAAGTTTTAAGAGGAGATCAGAGGAGAAAAAAAAAATCCTAAAAGACTGAGACTGATGCTGAGAGACTGAGGCCAGATTACCGTTAGATAGGGCCGCTTTGGTTCCGGCTTTCGATCAACCTTTGCCAAACCATTTTTCCACAATGCAAAAGAGTCAAAGATGCCACAAGGTAAAGCAGAGGAACGCCGATCACACAACCTTCCGATGCAAAATTCACCAATGTCTGGGAAAACAAAAAAAAAAAAGTATTACGTTTAGAAGAACAGAAAAAAGCATTATCATAGATAGCAAAGGATAAAAATCTGAGATCTTACCAACATTCCAGCAGAAAGGTGTATGACTGGCACTATTACTTGATCTACTTTGTTCCCTTTTGCATACCCTTCGAAAGCAATGACCATCGAGAATGTGTGGATCGTTACAAATGCAAGAGCAGTGATTGCTGTAAGACATGGTAGTAACACTAGAGCATTAGTATTACTAGTCTACTACACAAAATCGAACCACGTGCAACTCCATCAACAAGCCACAAAGCTAATAATCTACATGCTGTAAAAAGCAACATTTGGGTTCAGTTGACTCACCAGAGATGAGAAAAAATGGCACCTGCGAACATCTGTCGACATAGAATGTGGCTGGACCAAATGCCGGAGTTAATAGGCTCAAACAAAAGAAGACAGCATGGGCCACACCATGACCTAAACCACCAGCTGCAAGCAATTGACTGGAACACTCTTAGATCATGTCAATGAGTAAATGCACAAGAGATGCCTGATGGGTTCTCCAGGGTTCCATTTTGGGCATTTTACTTCTCCCACAAACCAGAAACGAATGCCTTAATATGATTTTACAAGCTTTAAGACCTAGGAAGACAAAACTAAATAAATCTTATTCTAGATCAAGATACCTTTAAAGCCCATTTACTTCATGTTTTCTATTTTTTCAGACAGCATGAATTGCGTTGCATGTCCTAAATAATAGTATAGACTAACACAAAAGCAGGAGATAATCTATCAAGTTGTTGAACTTGAGATTTGGACATATAAACAGGAAAGCGTACCAAGAGCAATCTGCAGCTTATCAGTGAGAAACAAGCGGGGCCTAGAGATCCGATCCGCAAAGGAATCCAAAACATCCTCAAGCCTCCTTCAGCATAACAACAAGAACACAATAACTCTGTTTCAGAACAAGCTATAAAGCCAATTCAGACTTTACTATGCCCGTAAACCACAGCATCAGAATATCAAAGGATAACAGCAACTCAGATAGAGCCCACGTACGATGTGCCAATTATATGATACTTAAGTCCAATATCAAAAGCTTCAACGAGGATGGATTCATATTCAACCCCTAACGATCGAGTAAGAAGAAGAAGATAATCAAACAAAAAAAGTTAGTGAGTTTACTTGTAAAGCTTCCAGAAGAGAAAGCGAAGGGCTTCCTGGAAACAAACAGAGGAGAGAACAAGTAAAGCGAAAGGCCACCAGACGTTGGCTTTGAGAGGAAGGAAAGGCCTCCATAAACCCGACAAGATGATCAGACTCACAAGCCACACCAACGTACTGCATACCATTCACCAAACAAATCTATCAAAAAGCGAGAGCCAATTCCCAAACCCTAAAGCAGACCCGAATCGAATCGAGATAAAAGAGGGAAACAACAAAACCTAATCGGAGAAGAAAAGAGTACCTGGAGAGGAGAGTGAGGATGAGAAAGGGCTTTCTGGAGATGACGGAGACGAAAAGTGTAAGAGACGGTCCCAGAGCCACCAGCGCGTACCCGATCCCCGCCGCGACCGTCATGCCGCCACCGCCGTATTCACACTTTCAGACGATCGTCAAAACTCTTCTAATGTAGACCGTCAAAATCAAATCAATTGACAAATTTGGTTTTACGATTTTTGTGGGAAAAAAAAAATATTTTTTCTCTTTTCAGCATAGTTAATTTAAATTACTCTGAAACATCCATAAAGTTAAGTCTTTTTCTAACTTTTCTCAAACTTGCCCCAATCCTTTTTACATTGGTTTAAGACCATCTACAACGGTAATTGAGAATAGAAATGGTTTTCGAGAAACCTTCTGATCCGCTTCGAAGTTCCAAGATTCACTGAGCCAAAGCCCACGTTATTGGATCATTAATGAATAATTACTGTGCGACTTCATCCAGTTCAAAAATGTTCTGAACGAATTCGAAGGTTCCAAGATTCACTGGTCCAAGCCCAAGTTATTGGGCCAAGATTCACTAGGCCAAAGCCCACGTTATTAGGCTAAGATTAACTGGGTCAAAGCCCACGTTATTGGGCCAAGATTCACTGGGCCAAAGCCCACGTTATTGGGCCAAGATTCATTGGGCCAAAGACCACGTTATTGGGCCAAGATTCACTGGGCCAAAACCCATGTTATTGGGCCAAGATTCACTGGTCCAAAGCCCACGTTACTGGGCCAAGAGTCACTGGGCCAAACCCCACGTTATTGGGCAAAGATTCACTGGGCCAAACCCCACGTTATTAGGCCACGAGTCACTGGGCCAAAGCCCATGTTATTGGGCCATTAATGGATATTTACTGGGCCACTTCTTCCGGTTCAGAAACCATCTGATCGAATTCGAAGGTTCCAAGATTCACTGGGTCAAACCCCACGTTATTGGGTCATTAATGGTTATTTACTGGGCCACTTCATCCAGTCCAGAAAACCTTCTGATCGAATTCGAAGGTTCCAAGATTCATTGGGCCAAATCCCACGTTATTGAGCCAAGATTCACTGGGTCAAAAACCCACGTATTGTGCCAAGATTCACTAGGTCAAAGCCCACGTTATTGGGCCACTGGGCAAAAGCCGACGTTATTGGGCCAAGATTCACTGGGCCAAAGCCCACGTTATTGGGCCATTAATGGATATTTACTAGGCCACTTCGTCTTGTTCAGAAACCTTATGATCGAATTCGAACGTTCCAAGATTCACCGGGCTAAAGCCCACGTTATTGGGCCATTAATGGATATTTACTGGGTCACTTCATCCAGTCCAGAAACCTTCTGATCGAATTCGAAGGTTCTAAGATCCACTGGGCCATAGCCCACGTTATTGGGTCACTAATGGATATTTACTGGGCCACTTCATCCAGCCCAGAAACCTTCTGATCGAATTCGAAGGTTCCAAGATTCTCTCGGCCAAAGCCCACGTTATTGGGCCAAGATTCACTGGGCCGAAGCCGACGTTATTGGGCCAAGATTCACTGGGCCAAAGCCCACATTATTGAGCCAAGATATACTGGGCCGTAGCCCACGTTATTGGGCCAAAGCCCACGTTATTAGGCCACGCTTCACTGGGCCAAAGCCCACGTTATTGGGCCATTAATCGATATTTAATGGGCCACTTCATCCAGTTCAGAAACCTTCTGATCGAATTCAAAAGTTCCAAGATTCACTGTGCCGAAGCTCACGTTATTGGGCCAAGATACACTGGGCTAAAGCACACGTTATGGGCGAAGATTAACTGGGCCAAGAATCACTGGGCCAAAGTCCATGTTATTGGGCCAAGATTCACAGGGCCAAAGCCCACGTTATTGGGCCAAGATTCACTGGGCCAAAGCCCATGTTATTGGGCCATTAATGGATATTTACTGGGCCACTTCTTCCGGTTCAGAAACCTTCTGATCGAATTCGAAGGTTCCAAGATTCACTGGGCCAAAGCCCACGTTATTGGGTCATTAATGGTTATTTACTGGGCCACTTCATCAAGTCCAGAAAACATTCTGATCGAATTCGAAGGTTCCAAGATTCACTGGGCCAAAACCCACGTTATTGAGCCAAGATTCACCGAGTCAAAGCCCACGTTATTGTGCCAAGATTCACTGGGTCAAAGTCCACGTTATTGGGCCAAGATTCTCTGGGCAAAAGCCGACGTTATTGAGCCAAGATTCACTGGGCCAAAACCCACGTTATTGGGCCATTAATGGATATTTACTAGGCCACTTCGTCTTGTTCAGACACCTTCTGATCAAATTTGAAGGTTCCAAGATTCACTGGGCCAAAGCCCACGTTATTGGGCCATTAATGGATATTTACTGGGTCACTTCATCCAGTCCAGAAACCTTCTGATCGAATTCGAAGGTTCTAAGATCCACTGGGCCATAGCCCACGTTATTGGGTCACTAATGGATATTTACTGGGCCACTTCATCCAGCCCAGAAACCTTCTGATCGAATTCGAAGGTTTCAAGATTCTCTGGGCCAAAACCCACGTTATTGGGCCAAGATTCACTGGGCCGAAGCCCACGTTATTGGGCCAAGATTCACTGGGCCAAAGCCCACGTTATTGGGCCAAGATGTACTGGGCCGTAGCCCACGTTATTGGGCCAAATCCCACCTTATTAGGCTACACTTCACTAGGCCAAAGCCCACGTTATTGGGCCATTAATCGATATTTAATGGGCCACTTCATCCAGTTCAGAAACCTTATGATCGAATTCGAAGATTCCAAGATTCACTGTGCCAAAGCCCACGTTATTGGGCCAAGATACACTGGGCTAAAGCCCACGTTATGGGCGAAGATTAACTGGGCCAAAGCCCATGTTATTGGGCCAAGAATCACTGGGCCAAAGTCCATGTTATTGGGCCAAGATTCACTGGGTCAAAACCCACGTTATTCGGCCAAGATTCACTGGGCCAAAGCCCACGTTATTGGGCCATTAATGGATATATACTGGGCCACTTCATCCAGTTCATAACCTTCTGATCGACTTCGAAGGTTCCAAGATTCACTAGGCCAAAGCCCACGTTATTGGGCCATTAATGGAAATTTACTGGGCCACTTCATCCAGTCTAGAAACCTTCTGATTGAACTCGAAGGTTCCAAGATTCACTGGGCCAAATCCCACGTTATTGGGCCATTAATGGAAATTTGCTGGGCCACTTTCTGATCGAATTCGAAGATTGCAAGATTCACTGGGCCAAAGCCCACGTTGTTGGGCCAAGATTCACTGGGCGAAAGCCCACGTTATTGGGCCATTAATGGATATTTACTGGGCTACTTCTTTCGGTTCAGAAACCTTTTGATCGAATTCGACGGTTCCAAGATTCACTGGGCCAAATCCCACATTATTGGGTCATTAATGGTTTTTTACTGGGCCACTTCATCCAGTCCAGAAAACCTTCTGATCGAATTCGAAGGTTCCAAGATTCACTAGGCCCAAGCTGACGTTATTGAGCCAAGATTCACTGGGTCAAAGCCCACGTTATTGTGCCAAGATTCACTGGGTCAAAGCCCACGTTATTGGGCCAAGATTCTCTGGGCAAAAGCCGACGTGATTTCCTTGGACTAGTCGTCTTGTTGCTGCTCTTTCAGGTAAACGCGAAGACGACGGCTTTGCAGAACTTGTTCCAAGAGATTTTTATTTTGTCAGAAAGCAATTGTAGTCCACAATTGTCTTGTCCTGGAGCAATCTGCAGCTTGTCTCTGAGAAACAGGCGAGGCCTTGAGATCCGATCGGCAACATCCTCGAGCCTCCTTCAGTGTAACAACAAGACAATAACATGTTTCAGAACAAGCTATACAGCCAATTCTGACTTTATCATATACTCATTTATCGGCCGATTCCAATTATGATCGTACTTAAGTCCAATATCGAAAGCAAAACAAGTTGTAGCTCTCTAACTCAAAAGGAAAATTGAACGAGGAGGATCAAATTCAACCCCCTAAAACGGGAAAGTTCAAACTGTTAACGAACCGAGTAAGAAGAACAACAAAACAGAGTGTATACGTACTTACTTGTAGAGCTTCCAGAAAAAGAAAGCCAAGGCCTTTCTGGAAACAAACAGAGGAGATGACAAAAGTAAAACATAAGAAGGGCACCACACCACACATTGGCGTTGAGAGGAAGAAAAGGCTTGCCTCCATAACCCCGACAAGATGATCACATTCACGAGACACACCAAATAACACTCAACCAACCAAATACATTAGCGCGCAAAGCACATTTGTGTGCTCAATATACAAACCAAAGAGGCTTTGGGCTATTATGGGCAGTCCTCGAAAATGCTCTAATCAACAAAATGGGTTCTTTTTATCTTCAAAAATGGCAAACGGCCTCTGGATTTGACAAAAACAAATCACTAAAGAAATACAAAAAAATAAAAATAAAAAGAAATGAGCGAGATGTACTCCTTTTTAAGATTAAAAAATAAATAAAGATTACGTTGCCAAACGCAAACAATGGAGGCGAGTTCAACTTGTTCTACTGGCATCACCGAGTCCGAGAAAGAAGAAACGGTGGGGGCAACGCAAACGCCGAATTGGCTTCTTGGCGTGATGAAGCAAGTTAACGGCAACGAGGCAACGCTGATCATAGCGGAGAAGACGTTGTCTGCGAGTGATGTCGCCTTCAAACAAGCACGGCTCAGCTTCCCTTCCTTTAATAAAATGTCGACTAGGGAGTTTCTGACGGAGGAAGAGAGGCGAGTCTTAGACAAAAGTGACAAGACGGCTCGTAAACAAGTTGTCAACGCCGTCTTTGTTGATCCCAACACCAAGAAACATGAGGTTGGTTTGAGAAAACGGAAACATCACTTTGTGTTATACGATGGCTGGAACAATGTGCTTAAGGGTTACAAATGGTTTGAGGTGGGCCAAAAGTTTCCAGTTTGGTCTTTCCGATCAGAAAGTGGGAAACTTCACTTCGCCCTTGTTCCCAAGGAAAACGTCGACAAAAATGACGAATACGGTAACGTCAAGGCTCTTCCAGACTTGGGACCTTTGGAGGATACGGATGTTGTCGCCTCTCACTTCGACAATGCCTGAATCTGCATTACGATTCTTGTTCTAGGTGAGCATCGTGTGCGTATCATACATTAATTGGTTTTAGCTCTTAGTCTTTTGTTCAGAGTAATCTTCTCTGTGCTCTGTTCATCACCGAAACAAAAGACTTTTCCTAGAATTGCGGAACAATACATGAGGGATATAGATGAATGTTTCCAAAGTTCCGCTCATCACATGATAGGTTCGGCATATAGGCATTGGAATGATGCTCAAAGTATAGATATATGGGTTAGCTACATTTTGGTACAAAAGGAGGCCGACTCTGGATCACAGTTCTGTGTTTTGGTTAGACTTCTTCAACTTGGATGATGGACTTGCTGATGCCTCTTTGAACGCAGCAGGACAAAGCTTAGCAACACTGCAGGTTGCGCAACGAGGTCTCAGCGGTGTACAAATCGTTTGTCCAAATCCCACCTATGCAAAATGTCAGACAAGTCAAGAATCCACAAGAGGAGGCCAATTCAGTAACGATTCACTTGTTTTCATTGATTTTGAATAGTCTCATGTGTCTTTAAGGCAGATGACGCACCAGAAGCGGGTTAATGGCAACCCATTCTTCCTTTGGAAGCCACTGTTGCAAGGCTACTCTTGTTTCCTCTGGAGACGAAGTTTTCTAGCAATTCACCCAGATTAGGAAATAGCAACCAAACTAAGAAATTGACACAACCAGGAGACACCTTGTTACATTTATCATAATACCATTTCTGACTGACACCAAATTAGGAGTACCTGTTTGGTTCCTGCGCGAGACACCCAACCAAGTCGATTGCAAATGCGATGCACATGTGTATCTACACATATACCTTGAACATCATTCCATGCTATGTGCAGAATCTGTTATGTGACATCAGAAGGAAACTTTGAGAAGCTGTTTGATAACATTTCACTATCTCACAAGATCGATAACAATATACATATTAGTCAATTTTACCAAATGAGCCATCTTGGGACCAATCCCTGGAAGCGCAAGTAGATCGTCCAAAGAGCTTGGAATGTCACCATTATATTTCTCTAGACAGATTTTAGCTATCTTCTTCATATATGTAGCCTTCCTTGTATAAAATCCAACCTGAAAGTAAAGGTAAAACTGTTAATTTTCATAACCAAGATTTTACTGACAAGGAAAAGACCCTTTCGTTTTATAGTCTCTCTTTCCATTAGAGCATTAAGGGGCTCATGTCAAAGACGTCAAGCAGTAAGATGACACTTGGATAACATACCGGATAGATTAGTTCTTTTATGGTTGATTCATCAGCTTTGTTAATGGCTTCGGGCGTGAGAAGGCCGTTCTCATGAAGACGATGTATTGCAGCTGCATGTTGAATAGTAAGTATGCATATATAAACAGGAATCTTGTAAGTGCAGATGAGATGACAATTGTTTCTTAAACAACCAAAACTCACCATTATTAACTTGATCTTTTGTCTGACTTGAAAGAAGTGATCCTAGCAAAACAGCAAATCTTCTTTCCTAGATATTTTAGCAAAAAAGCAATAAGTACATTAAAATTAACAAGAGACTTGAGGAAAAAGGTGCTTTGGGGAAAGACAATCATACCGTAGAAGGTAGAAAGCTTCCAGCTTTATCACATCCCATAGAATCAACTGGTGCATCTCCAGATGATCTCATTTGACGAATGCCCGCGAGCACTTTTTCCCAGTTTTCAGGTGCGTTTCCTAGATTAAAACCATAAGATTAACAGATTAGCAGTTACAGTGAGTGAAGAAATCTGTAAAGTAGAAACGTGACTTGCTGCGTGATAACATACCTGCTGTTTTGGCTGAAGTCACAGTGATGTTAGCTTCCGTTGAACTCCCTGTAAACACTTAGGTAAGGAGTCTCTCCTGGCCATTTAAAGAGAAAGCTAAAACGTGCTTGATGATAAAAACATGTACCACCAAAAGACTATCAATTATGAGTGGTCACTAGTCAGGTCATTTGGCTATTTCTTTCTAATTCAGCGACTGAAATTAATTTACTGAAAATGATGAGGAATATGAAGAACTCAGAGTTCTACAAATGAGACTTACCGGATGATAAAGATATAGTATTCTTTTTGTAAGCAAATTCTTCTATATCTGGTAATCCACATAGCTGCTGCATCAGTTAAATACGAAAAGACATAAAAAGACGTTTAAGCAAATCAACGCATAAGACAAGAAAAATAATAACACTAAGGTAATGTATGCTCATGTTGGAACAGACGAAAACACACTATCACCAAGGTTTCTCACATTCGCTAAAGCATATTCATAGCAAAAACCCATTAAGGGTTGGGTCAAATTAACTTCAAAGTGAATGCATTTGCATCGCTGTGGTAAATTTTAGCAAAGTAAAACTCACTCCCAGGGAAATAAAGAAGGAAAATTTACGGAATTTTTCTCCAGAGGCTCCAAAGTCTCCTGTTTAAGCCTTTTCTTCCGGATGTATACTCGAGTCTCCGCCGACCCAGAAGCTCCATTGGCTGGTTCTGGTACAAAAAAAACCAGTTTGGTGACAAAAGTACAAAACTTTCCGGGAATTTTTGAACAGAAAGAGCGATAGAACGAAGACCTGGTTTTGCATCCGACCGAGGATGTTGGACTTTTACAGAGATGGGTTTCGAAGAAGATACAGTTGCGTGAATTTTGCGATTCATGGTTCGAATTCGAGAACACCAAGCGACGTTGTTAAGGGTTGCAGAAGCGGCTCTGGTAACAAGGAGACTCATAGAAGAATCACTATATTTACGCATTAAAACATTTACTTTTGTTTTTATGTCAGGAGAATTACTACTTTTTCTATGATTAAAAAAAAAAACAAAAAAACAAAAATTAGAAAAACAGAAACCGTTTTATGAGATGATGTATGATGAACATTTTAATTTTTGTCTCAGAGGCTCAAAGTATATATAAGCTTGACAGCGAGAATATTTTCGCTTCTCATCATACATATTAATTTTGTTGTTTTCTTTTCAAGTGAGACACAGAGAGACAGAAAGCAAGAATATGTTGCTTAAGCAGAAAAAACTGTTATTGATGTCTTTTTCATTTGTCAAGATAAAAACCATGTAAGAGCATCTTAATGGAGGTTCTTAAGGGTTCTTAGCTTTTTTGGAATTCTAAGGACAAAGGAACTTAAAATTTAGATAAATGAAACAACCATCTTATAAAAGTATAGAACTCAATGAGAACATATGTTCCGGCTCTTTGATTGATCCAAAACGCGTACATATATGTGTATAAACGTTACATGTATTTACTATCCAACAGATATACAATCAAGGAACAAAATTGTCGCCAATGCAGATGTTGGTTTGGCAAGTATACACTATTTAACCGTATGATGCCGTATCCTCTCGGGTTGTCGAACCAGTAAAGCCTTATCTTTTCATAGAGAATCTTCGAACAAGAAACCATCAGTATTTAAGTCTGAATCTATGCCTTCTCTTCCCCTGAACTCGCAAAGCCCAACCGCCTTTTCTATAGAGAAATCATTCATCAAAGCAAAGTCATCTTCTAAGAAAGTCCTGGACTTGCGGGTCATGATAAGCTTCTTAGGTGTTTTTTGCTCTCTGCATAACTCTCCACTCTCTTCTGTAGCTTCGATAGGTACCACCTTTGAGGATATTTTGCTCGATTTCCTCAACCTCGATGGCAAACTTTTGTTCCTCTTCACAATGTTCCTGATGGGTTGTTGGTTCTTGTTGATCTCGGTTTTCTTGGTGCTGCTACTGTTGCTGCTATTGCTGATTGTTCGTTTTAGTTCTGGAATCCGTGTTGGTTTTGAATTTGATCCAGGACCATTGAACATGAGCTTTCTCTTACACCCTTCTTTGAGATCTAGCTTTCTTGTCTGAAGCTGTGCCCTCATTGATCTTGGAGAAGTACCTGCAGTTTTGGTTCCTGGTGATTTCTTTCTCCGAGGAGACATGGAGAAATGCTTCAATATATCCTCTGGTGTCCAGTCAAACTTCTGCTCAAATGGCCAGAAAAGCGGCTCCACAACAATCTTTCTCTTTGAATCCCCAAGCTCTGAAACTTTCTCCAAAGTTGATGCCGGTATGGTTTTAGCAGGAGTAGATGGCCCAAAGGTTGAGCTAACCGGTGAAGGAGACACCTCTGATTCTAGTGAGAAGCTAACTTTCTTGTCTTCAGGACTCTGTGTAGTCAAATCAGGACTCACATGTCTATTGGAACTAGATGACTCTTCACACGATTTCCTTGGACAAGTCTTGTTGTTGCTCTCAGGTAAACGCGAAGACGAGGGCTTTGCAGAACCTGTTCCAAGAGATTTTCCAGCTGAGTTGCAGAATTTTCCATCTTTTCGAATGTTCTCTGATGAACCTTTTGCATTCTTTGCACTCTTCTGGTGACGATGATTCTCTTTGGTGGAGCTGGTGGCTTCTTGATTCAGAGACAATGAAGACTTAGCAACATTTGATAACCAAGAGACAATCCTTTCGTCGACTGAGAAATGAAACGACACAGAGACTCTGCGTTGTTCCTCTAGAAGAGAGGTGGTAGAAGCGCAATCCGAAGACAACCAAATGGAATCGCTGTCGTCAAAACACCTCAGCTTCGTGAACTGTTTCCCGGATTCATCGATCTTCTCACGCCTTGGTTGAGGGGAAACACCTGCAGATTTGGTCCTCTTGGTGTTTGCTGCAATATCTGGAAGAGCCTTTTTCCCCACCTGAGACAGCCTCATGGATTCATAGTTAGCACCTGTGGATTTGGATCGAGGAAGAAGTGATTTGGGATCACTCGTTGGGTTCTTCTTTTTCTTAATGGAGAAAGTGGACGTAACCCTCTTCACGAAACCTTTAGATCCATCTTTCCCACCTGCAAAAGCCATATTGCAGGTTTCAACTTTGCTTCTTCAATCTTGAGAACCAGACACAAAGTTTGTTTTGTTTTCGTGTTTTTTTGTTGTTAACTTTCAAAAGCAGACCAAATCACAACATAAACACATTAGCGTGTAATTAGAGATAAAACAAGAAACGGCAAATGCAGGACAAATTCTTGCTACTCTCTGCATAAGAAAACCAGAAAATGTCAACTACATACTTGAAACATTAGGTATGTATTGAGAAACAAAATAAAAAACAAAAAAATCTCATTTAAACATTCTTGATACGTTGATGTAATAAGAATGATGTGTACATTAAAAAAATCAAATAAAAGAATTCTGACACACCAAGCACTAAGTTTTTTCTTTGCTTCTGAGAATTAGAAAGAGTCAACAACTAAGCTTGAGAGAATATATTATAAACCCTAAGAAAGCAACAAACAATGTTTAAGCAGCTCTGTTACTAAGAAACCAAAACCAGCTTCGAGAATGTAAGAGGCGAGAGGATGAGAAAGAGCTTCGTCACCTTCAGCGATCGAACGGTGAAATCGATGCATATGGAAATGTAAAGACAGAGAAATTTTCGTGAATTGAGAATTGAGAATCGAAAATTAAATTTGCAGTTTCGCGCGATCCAGTCACAATCACAATTACGATCTGGAGATCCTCTCATAGTTCAAACTTTGAATTTAAGGCAACATATTAATTAATGAAATTCATGAATCTATAATGTTTTTCCTTTGTAATAATTTTGTAAGATCTTGAACAAATTTACGAGTCTATCTAAGTGCGTGCGTGTCTAAAGATAATAAAATTGTGAATTGATGATGATCAAAGTAAAATTAAATAAAGCTAATCTGGGCCTCTTTTATATGGATGGGCCTGGGGCTGAAGTCACTTTCACATCTGATAATTAATGTTGTCGCTACAAAGATCCGGTTTATGATAAAATTGATCAAAACAACCCAGATGATTAATTTTGGAGTTAAACCGGGGGTATCTATCTGAGCCTGCCCCAAAGCACAGTCGCGAGGCTCTCGAATTCACAGAAGCAAAAACCATCGGAAGAGAAGAGGCGAATCGAGAAAAGCGAAGAAGATGGGTGGAGGAATGGAAACGAACAAGAACAAGTTCATCGAGGATTGGGGATCTGCGAGGGAGAATCTCGAGCATAATTTCCGCTGGACCCGTCGCAACTTCGCTCTCATCGGAATCTTCGGCATCGCCCTCCCGATCCTCGTCTACAAGGGAATCGTCAAAGACTTTGTCAGTTCAATCTCTCTCTCACTCGATTCGATTTGCATTTCGTTTTTTTCTCGAGTCTTTCTCTGTTTCGTGCCCTAATTTGGATCGTATGGATGAGAATAAGTGGTTCAGCTTCTGTTTATGGCGTAGGTTAAATTTAAAATCAGATCAGTTCTTCACGATCGGTTTCGGAAAATGCATTTCGCCTGTAAATTGATTTTTCAGTTTTTTTATTAGGGCAAAAAGAAATGGTTTTTGTTTCTGCTTCGATGGTAGCATATTCTTAGATGATAGTTCGATTACTACGCTCTTGAGTCTTTTGTTTCATGCTTGCTTGCTATTCCTCAGCGTATTGCTTTCTCCACTTTCTATATTCTTTTGTTTGGTTAATCAATAGTGAAAGTATGAATCAAGAGTGTTCAACTGCTATCTCCTTTAAGCCTTTGATTTGTTTAGCTAGAAGCCTAGAACTAGTTTATCTGCTTGTTGTCTTCAGTGTTCATCACTGAAACGAGAAAAGAAGAAGACTTTCTACGTTCTGAGTCTTAACAGTTTCGTACTCCATGTTTAGTTTATGAACTCTTAGACCTTGAGTATAGATTCGTGCAAAGGACACATTTTTATGTGATTGATGCTCTACGATTAATTTGGAGAATAATATACTGTGTGTTACTGGTTCCCGCACAATTCATTCATGTATTATGTTGTTTTGACAGCATATGCAAGACGAAGATGCAGGCAGACCACACAGAAAGTTCCTCTGAGGTTGTGTCCAAGACCACTCTCTGCAAAAAGTCTCAGCAGTGTCTCAAGAAGCGGATGCTAGAACTCTCTCTTTTTTTTTGCACTTTATTCAGAATAAAAGAAGAATATCTCAAGGATTATTATTTCTGTTTGGAAAAGTTTGTTTTAATTGGCAAATAAAAAACTCAAGACTTCCCATTTTGACATTACTTTTGTGCTGATTTTAGCATTTCGTAAGTAATTGAGCGCTTTGGGCTTACGAACAAAAAAGAAAAAAGGGAACAAGTGAACCAAAACAAAGGTTTTGTAAAATCCAAAAACAATATAAATTGTTGTTCTTAAGGAAGCAAAGTTTTAACTTTTGATATTAAATAAAGCGAACTCACTATTTAGGTTTTGTAAAATCTAGAAACAAAATAAACTTGTTATTACTGAAGTAGAAACAGTAATTTATTTTGTGTTTTCAAAATAAACTTGTTACTACAAAATTAGGTTGTGTCGATTTGTACATATTGTTTGTAGTGCTATTATTGTTTTGTACATCTGCTCGCACAAATCCTAAACACCATGGCGAACAAAGAACAGGATCATACTCTCGATCTTCAGAATTTAATGCTTATGGAAGTCCATGAAACTCTTAAAAATTTCACTTTTAAAGATGATGTGTTAAAAACCTAATTTAATTCACTAATTTGACAAAGATTTGTGAAATTTGGCAAATTTAGATTTCAGTTTGTTAATATATCATTGTTTTAGGAAAATGTGAATATTTAATAAATTTGCAATTATTTGAGTGTAAAGGTTAAGAAAATGTTCTAAATTAATTGACAAACATAAAATTTCAGTCTGCTATTTTATTATTGTTCTGAGAAACTTATAAAAACAAAAATAAAACAAATGTATTGGTATCTCTGGATTTTAGTGTGTTAGTTTGTTAATGTCTTGAGAGACTACACATTTTCTAGTAGACTTTAAAAAAATCTGACAGGTTTAGCTAGATTTCATATCAATTCATAAACTGATTTAACAAGACAAGCAGAGAGAGAGATTATAGTCTTACAAGTCCTCTTGAGAGAAGGATAAAGCGTATCCATAGCAAAAAAATCTAGAAGGGAACCGATGGTTAAACAAATTTGATACCAAATTTACAAAATGAGGAAATTTTTTGAAATTTATATACAGTAAATGATCATATACTAAGTAGGTTATTTGAGTTATAAAAAATTTAGAATAAATTGTCCTGCTTATTCTTAAAAGATTCTCATATCTGTTACACGGGGAAAATTGGCGGGAGTAGATGAAAAAAACAAGGGCAACAAAGTTAACGGATTTTTGTAAGAAAACATTACCAAACAGACTGTCATAAACCAAATATAGAAAGATTTCTGCATCCATCCATCCAATCTTTTTGTTTCCCTCTCAATCTCCTGTCTTTTAGGACTTCCTCTTTCTTTCAAACAAACAACGAATAAACATAGAAAACGAAAACAAGAAATCAGAAGAAGAGAGAAGCCCAAGAAAAATAGAAAAAACCAAAAAAAAAAGAAAAGAAAAGAAACTTGAGCACAAAAGCTTCTCTCTTCCCTTCCCATGGGGTGCATTTGAATAAAATTCCTTCTTGAAAAATCGCTTGATCGATTGTAAAATCATCGATCAAACGTGGTTTTTACAAAACCGTTGGATATAATTTATTCCAAATAAAACCCAAAAACACAAAAAAAAAATCCCATGGGAAGCTGTGTTTCGTCGCCATTGAAAGGTTCTCCTTTTGGGAAGAGACCGGTAAGAAGGCGAAACAGTAGTAATAGCAAAACATCCTCTAATCCTAAATTCGATTCTTCAACTAATCTTTCCCGGAGATTGATTTTCCAGCCACCAAGCTGTGTTCTTCCCGAGCCTATTGGAGATGGCATCCTCCTCAAGTATGAACTGGGGAAAGAATTAGGCCGTGGTGAATTTGGAGTCACTCATGAATGTATCGACATCACTACTCGAGAAAGGTTGTCTTTTTATTACGTTTTGTGTCTTTTCCCGCAAAACCCTTTTGTTTTGTTTTGTTTGATTTCATGAAAAAGAAAAAAACACGTCCAGGTTTGCATGTAAGAGGATATCAAAGGAGAAGCTAAGGACGGAGATTGATGTTGAGGACGTGAGAAGAGAGGTTGAGATCATGAGTTGTTTGCCGAAACATCCAAACATTGTTAGCTTTAAGGAAGCTTTTGAGGACAAAGACGCTGTTTATCTTGTCATGGAGATTTGTGAAGGAGGAGAGCTTTTTGATCGTATTGTCTCTAGAGGTCATTACACTGAACGCGCCGCTGCATCCGTCGCCAAAACCATTCTTGAAGTTGTCAAGGTGGAAAAAGAACATCTCCATCTCTTATTTTGTATTGTTTTTTTTCCCGCCTTTTTTTTGGTTTAATGTTTCTTGTTTGTGAAGGTGTGTCATGAACATGGAGTGATTCATCGTGATCTTAAACCCGAGAACTTCCTCTTTTCCAACGGAACCGAGACTGCACAACTCAAAGCTATTGATTTTGGTCTCTCCATTTTCTTCAAACCTGGTACTAGTCACATCTCAATAGTATAACATCAAAAAGTTTGAGTTTTATGTTTGAACTCTGGTTGAACCGAATGGATATTGCAGCCCAACGGTTCAACGAGATTGTGGGAAGTCCTTATTACATGGCTCCAGAGGTTTTGAGACGAAACTACGGTCCTGAGATCGATGTTTGGAGTGCTGGTGTTATACTCTATATCTTGCTTTGCGGTGTTCCTCCCTTTTGGGCAGAAACTGAGGAAGGAATCGCGCATGCGATCGTGAGAGGGAACATTGATTTCGAGAGAGATCCGTGGCCAAAAGTCTCAAATGAAGCCAAAGAACTCGTTAAGAACATGCTTGATGCAAATCCTTATAGCAGACTCACAGTTCAAGAAGTGCTTGGTAACTTAAATAATAATAATAATAACTTTTCATTATCGATATAATACGATTAATAAACGACATCTGTTGATCGAAAAGCTATGTTTTACAGAACATCCATGGATCCAGAACGCAGAGAGAGCACCAAATGTGAATCTTGGAGATAACGTCAGGACCAAGATTCAACAGTTCTTGTTGATGAACAGGTTCAAGAAGAAAGTCCTCAGGGTATATAAATTTTCTTCATCTCACAATGAGTTTACTTCACCCATCTACAATTTTGTTACTGATCGGGTAAAAAAACATGCAAAAAATCTTTCAGATCGTAGCGGACAATCTACCAAACGAGGAGATAGCAGGGATAGTACAGATGTTTCAAACGATGGACACTGATAAGAACGGTCACTTGACTTTTGAGGAACTAAGAGATGGGCTGAAGAAGATTGGACAAGTTGTTCCTGATGGAGATGTGAAGATGCTAATGGACGCAGCGGATACAGATGGTAATGGGATGTTGAGTTGTGAAGAGTTTGTGACGCTGTCGATACATTTGAAGAGAATGGGTTGCGATGAACATCTGCAGAAAGCATTCAAGTATTTTGACAACAATGGCAATGGGTTTATCGAGCTAGATGAGCTCAAGGAATCTCTTTTCGATGATAAGCTAGGCCATGGTAGTGACCAGTGGATCAAAGACATATTCTTCGACGTTGACCTCAACAAGGTAAATGAACAAATTCAGACAGGTCTTTTGTACTTTTTGGATGTGAGATTCCTAACATGTTCTCTTGGTGACAGGATGGACGGATAAGCTTTGATGAGTTTAAGGCGATGATGAAATCAGGGACAGACTGGAAAATGGCGTCGAGGCAGTACTCGAGGGCGTTGTTGAATGCTCTGAGCATCAAGATGTTCAAAGAAGATTTTGGGGACAATGGTCCTAAATCACATTCCATGGAGTTCCCTGTAGCAAGGAAGAAAGCTAAGCTACTTGATGCTCCTAAGAACAAATCAATGGAGCTTGTCCACTCCAAAACCTATAAACCCTCAGGTCTAAGAAACTAAAGAAGAATGAAAAAGAACAGATCTCTTCGAGTGTCTTTTTAATGTGTTTGTTTTTGGTGCTACAAGTGACAAAGAACATTTGATTTAATGGGCTTAAAGTTGCGTTGTTCATCTTTTTTTCTTTACCACTCGTTGAGCACAATGGAAAATAATAACAAACGAGAGCATAGAAACAATCATTCACTTTATCAAGTTGTAGTAAGCATCAACAATGGTGTCTCTGGGTAGTGCATAACTTTTTTGAGCTGTAAACAAGTAGAAACTCTTGTATCAAATTTGGATATACAGTTTAACAATTAAACACCAAACAGATTCAATATAAAACACTTTATTGAGATGTAACTTGAATTCAATATTACAAACATAGGATGGTTCAAGTAAAACCAGACACAAGAGGTCACTGGATTTGGTTTCACAGAGAATGCCATAGCAGAGCAGATGACATAAGTAGAGTTACAATGTGTGTGGAGATAACACATACTACATATTCTTTTACACTACACATAAGTAGGAAACTTATCACAAACACTACAATCCAAACCCACGCACACACATAAAGAGAAGAATCAGAGTTTCACTAAGCGAGTGGAGTTTGGGTTTTTTCTTTGATCGTGTGCTTTCTCCAAAGGTCCAAAGAAACTGCTGGAAGTAATCTTAAGACCAATTTGGGTTTTGTACCTTAACGAGGACATGAGATATATTATCAGTTGTCATCTGGGTTTCTGCTGGATCTGTAACTTCCTTTGCCTTTAACTCGTGTTTTGCTACTGCAACCTGTTGATTTAGAGCTTGTTGATTTGCTGCTGCAAGCTGCGTGCGAGTCTACATCAGCAAGACCGTTCTCCAGAGCTTTCACCAGATTTTCAAAGTAGTTTTTCGTCACGCTATAAAAATGCAAATCAAATAGAA
The DNA here is from genome assembly GCA_900108845.1 of Iljinskaea planisiliqua. Classification (NCBI taxonomy): domain Eukaryota; kingdom Viridiplantae; phylum Streptophyta; class Magnoliopsida; order Brassicales; family Brassicaceae; genus Iljinskaea; species Iljinskaea planisiliqua. The sequence goes on along the minus strand of FNXX01000004.1, from coordinate 6,592,103 downwards.
GAACGGGTTTAGCGTTCCGCAAAAATGTCAATGGCGTTCATAAGCAGAATCTTGTAATGAAAGTCTCGACTAGGTCATGGAACTACTTCTGAAAACTACTACACGACCTGACTATGACCCTTGAGCATAATGTATGTCATCATTGCCTCAAAATATAGCAGACTTATGTCACTTATCTAGGGTTTGCATAAATTATATTCCTAGATCTATCTGAAGATCTGAAGCACCTTCTTCTTTTTCTTCTCTGTCAATGTATGAAACGCTTACCTGGTCAAACCAGCTAGTTTTGTCCGGAAATCATTGAAATCTTTCGATGGGCCTTCCGCATTGAGAAATTGAAGCAAGTCCTTTTCTACGCACTGATGGAGCCTTTCCAAACCTGACTCAGCTTCCCCTGAACAATACGACAACGTTAAGCTGCTTCTGAAGCAATAGACAAAGAGACGCAACCCATGAGTGTACTGACCTTGCAAATACTCGAAAAACTGTCGCTTGGCATGTTCATGATCAGGTAGGTAGTATCCATATGCATATGTCCATTTTAAGACTCGCCTACATTCGATGATCTGCGGTGATAAAATCGCATAAGAAACTGTTATGAAAAATGCTACGGAAAATTCTCACTTGGTTATCTAACCACTTTTATCTGCTAACCTGAAGCCAAGCTTCTAAGATGAATTTGAGCTGAGATTCTGGTGTGCACTGCTTGTCACTAAGCTTCTCAAGCTGGCGGATATTGAGATACGTCAAACATAGATGATAGAGTAAGAGAAACAGCGAAACCGTATACTTTTCTAAGTATTTTCTGAAAACAGAACCTCCTTCCCATGGATAACACAAGAATTTCAAATGCATGCCAATACTTATAGCAGATACATTAAAAAAAACTAAAAAAGCAGACTTAGAAACGCAGTACGCGTTTTAAGACCAGGAAGCATTTGGGAACCTCTAAAATACAAAACCGAGGATATTGTTCAGTCTAGTGAAACGAGGACGATTGCCATCCAATCACAGCTATATTCATTTCAAGGATGAAGACTATAACTCACTAAGATTAAGAAATTCAGAAAACGATAATAATGTAAATAGACATAACAATTCTTACATTATGCGTCTGCAATTGCTGCAGATCCGTCATAGCCTTTTGTCTCGACTGCCAAATTACACAAGAAAAAAAAATATCAATAATGAAGAGCTACACAACATCCTTAGGCATAAGAAGTATAGTAGCGTGCGTACCGTTTGATTGCTTGCCCATCGTTCATAATAATGTGTGTATCTCTCTAGAGAATTTTTTGCCATCTCTCTCCTCCTTTCAGTCTCATCATACTAAAACAGGGAAAGATGGAACCCATGTCGGTAATCGAAAATCATCAGCTCAAAGGACGGAGAAATATATCACAAAGGATCAAATCAGTACCCCAGGTCTTACCTGTCCTTCTTGCTTGGCCACCTCGTACCGGTTACACGCATAAAAACCACCAGTTCTTTCCCCATGATCCATCCATGCACCAAGACAAAGCCTATAGGGATAGTTATATACACACACATCATTAGTATTTCTTGTAGTAATGTCACAAGATAAAACTGTATGGCACTGAAGAGAACACACTTCTATTACAAAATTGCAGAGAAACAGTAACAACCAAACTAAGATGTTGTTACATATGGAGATGAAGCATTACCAACAAAATTCATATTTACAAGGCGGTGTACATGTCATGTGCATACAGCCCTGATTTTTTTCAATTGGCCTCTTGCATCTCGGACAAGGCTTTGAATTGGCAAGTATCCTGCGCATAAGGAAGTAAAGTTTGATTAGCAAGAAATATAAAGGAAACTGAATATGCTACGGAGTTAGCAAAGCTCTAAGGTGGTGAAATATAATTTTCTCTCTGTAAAAGCCAGAGACCAGGGATCAGGAACACGAGTGAAAGACAAAATATAGATAGAGTGTATACCAATTCATATTTTCAGATTCAGCGCTGTTCTTTAAAATCCATTTTGAAACTGTGCTACAATCCACAGGTCGGTGAGCCTCCTCTGTGCACTATATATCAGATTTAACACAGCTACCGATCAAACAATAAAAAGGGAATAATTAAGAGTAATCAAATTAGTGGGCTTTGACTCAAGAACTTACATTCCAGCAAAAGCTAAACGAACACAAGCATGAAACATCATAATTTCCAGACCCGGCAACAAAATCAATCGCATAATCACACCCTGGGGCAGGACACCACTTCATCTGAACAAGATTAATGAAGCAGATCAACATCAGGAATGGCAACATCGCTTCGTAAGAATAAATATGGAGGGAGACAAATATGATTTTATTTTTTTCAATCCAACGACAGTAAAGATCGAGAATACGGTAAAAAAAATTTATGTTATCATGAAAATGAACAGAACCTTCCAACAACACTAGTATGTTACAAAGGCTAAGTTCATTTTGGATTTCAACCACAAAACAAAAATAGAGAAAATAAAAGCTACAGGGTGCTCAACAGAAACAACCCAATGTTCCTAAATCGGAAAATAGTGTCAATCAAAGGAAAAACGGAAAGAGAATATAAAGTTTCAACTAAAAATGATCTGATATCTCAATAAAAAGGATTACCAAACTATTGCCTAGAATGGCATAAAATTTATATTAAAGGTTATCTATATAGCAGAAATTAACAGAGCCCGCAACATCAACAATGTCTGGGTGATGAATAATGTCTCTGATATAAAGTATCTACGTAGCCTTTACCTTTCTGTTGTCTTCTATATAAGACCTAAGAAAATATCTATTGTACTTCTCCTTGTCTTCTTCAGACGCTAACTTGTCAACCATATCATGACCAACAGCAGCTAGACAAGATGGGTCAGGACATCTTAGCATCAAACATCCCGGGCCGTCATTAATGGTTGTGCTGATGTAACCTGTAAAAGAGTACATCGTAAAAGGTAACTTACCACTCAACAAATATTGTAGTAGAAAAATGGGCCACAAAAATTGGCTACACTCAATGATGGAAGATTTTGAAGTTAACAATTAGATTGAGAGGAAACATCTTTCTAGCTACATCAAATTAACTAGACCTGACTCGGATAAATACAGGGGAAAATATTTAAACTAGCGATTTATTCTTTGGTCAAACTGAAGATGTAAAGGTCTTGAGGATGCTAATGAAAACAATAAAAATACAACGAACCTGTCCAGCATGTAGTGCAGAAAGGATGGCCACAAGAAACTGATGCAATTTTCTCAGGAGGGTATGAATCGAAACATATTCCACAAGTAAGCTAAAAACCAGATCATGTTTCAGTAAAACATGAATTACCAACCGAGACATACGTAAAAACCATTTCAGATTCTAAAATTCAAAGGACATACTTCTGTGTCATCAGATGGTGGAACAACAGGATTCTCCAATATCCCAACAGTATTCCGGACTCTCTCTTCATCCGCAAACCATTCATCATGAACTCTACCAACACTCCTGAAATGATAAGTTTCTAATTGCATCAGGAAGCTCGAATAATCATTTAATCACACAAGTATGATCACGGGTATACATTCTAGAAAAACTAAAGAGATCATTTGACATCATCACCAGAAAAGAAAAAGTTCTTTCGAAACAAGTTGAAGATGAGCAAGGAAGCAGGTACAAAAGAAAGATGAGAAACACATCGTGTTTATATCAAGCAGTAAATGTCAAAGTCGTTTACCAGTGATAGTGACGAAGCAGAATACTCGCTTCGACTTCAGTTATGGAGAGAACGACAGAAACTCGTTCAATATCATCCATCTGGTGCCTGAGAATATCTTCTTCCCTCAGGACACAAAAGTTTTTCTGGAAAAGAAACCATATAACAACAATAATGGGTCAATGCACAGGAAAATTAAGACTAGACGGTGAACTGAAAAAAAAATAGAGGAAATGACCCTAACAACACCACTACTAGTGCCAGTCAAATAAGTAGTTAACATTTGCGGTTTTGGAGAGACTTAAAAACTATAGCCAAGGAGTTCAACAAAGTAACAAGCAATTTAACGAATCAACAATGACCACAGCAGAAAACCAGTAATATGCTTTCCACCACTTACACTAAAAGTAATATATGAGAACGGAAACAAAGAGTTTGCCGAGATGTTTGGAAGCACAACAAAAAAATGTGGCAAGTCGCAAAACTTCCTGTAAATTTCCATACTTCTTTCAAATAAACCCGCGCTAATCCACTAAAAACCCATCAATATCAGCACAATGCAATCAACAAAATTAATTTTGCTTCCTGCATCACTCATAAGACTGCGCATGGCATTAAAGATTTAAAGGTCTAACATTGGCAATTGTCCTTTGATGAGCTAAACACTCCTCCAATTAACAAAGAAATGGCAACAAATCTCATAATAGAACAGCCAAAGTCCCACAATAACTGAGTAATGTAATCAAGGAAAAGTAGCTACAAAATTTTGTTAGCTCAATTTGAGTATACTCCCAAACAAAAACTGAGAATTTATCAAAGAAAGCCCGAAATTTCAAAACTTTGCCAGCAGCCGAAGTCATAAAAACACACAAGTTCCAAAAAGAAAATAGCTTCAACACACCCAAGAGCAACTGAAGAAGCAAATCAACAACCTGAGAGCGATGCGAGGCGATCATGGCGGAATCGTCAGCGTCTTCCTCAACAAACCCGTAATCGGGTTCGCCATCATCACTACCATTGTAATCATCGGTGCCGCCGCTGTAGAAATCATCCTCCGCTGAATCAATATCGTGCGCATCGAGCATGTCTTCTTCGGAATCCATGATCAGCGAAAACCCAATAAGATTTTTCAAAAAAACCGAGATTTAGATGAAACCCCTCTTCCCTGCAGATTTAGGGTTTGTCGGAGAGAAAATCGCAAGCAACTTAAAGGGGAAAGCAAACGGAGAGCTTTGGTTGTTTGATGTGTGGAGTTTAGTTTGGTAATGAAATGAAAAGTAATCAAATTTTTGCGGTCTAATCGAGGAGCGAGGGAGGGAATCTTAAGGAAGACTGGATCGGTTGGGTTTGCGATTACTGGAATTGAGGGTAGACTTGTATCACTCTTTTCCTAAAGGGCAAAACCAAATATCTAAAACATGTCTCTCAACAAACAGAAATGATTTTGGAGATTAAATAAACACAATTTTCGATTTTCGTTTTTCTTTACTTTTGGAACAAAGTAACCATTTTTTAATTTCATAGAGTTACACATTTAAGTTTTAATAAAGATGAGTATTCATGTATTACAAGAAATTTAGATCCAAGTATTTCTTTATCAGATTAAAGCATGTTTCTGAATAAACAATGATCACAATAGAAATTTTGGAAATTAAGACCAAAGTATTCCTGATGTATAATTGTGCTGTCGTATATAGTACAGAACAGAACATACGTTACTTGATTAAAATTAGGACGGTGTGACTGTGACATATACTTAAATAAATAAATAAATAAAATTTGGGTTATAAAGATGAGATTTTTATTAGAAGAAAAATACTTTTTTTGTTTTTTGGAGAGTTAGTAACACTCAAATGTTCTTCTTCTTCCTTGGCTCTGCGCCGCGTTTTCTCTCATCCTCTCGATGAATTCCTCCCAAGCTTGCTTCTTCCATTCTCCTCTTAGACCAGTCTCGCTTTCGCAATCCTCCTATGGCTTCGTCTCTAAACGTAAGTTTTCTTCCTCAGAATTATTTAATCCGATTCAAAGTATACAACTTTCAATAAACGCAATTACTTGTTACCTAGACTAGTCGAGATACAGTCGTTAAACTTTCGTTGCTTTGAGTTGATGAAACCCTAATTTCGAGGGCACTAACACTAACCAACCTAGGTTTTGTCACTGTTGCTATAAAGTTCACAACTTTTTGGATTACTTTTCTTATTCCTGCAGTTTGCTCAACTAATCGAACTTTCTTCTCACAAAAACTGGAACAATTTGTTGAGGCATGTGGTTTCATTGATATATTTGCAGGGGACCCATTTCTGTGTTATCAACCATTTCGATCCAGAAGATGCCTTGCTACGAATTTGAGTTTGTCAAGAACGAGAGAAAGCTGTTTTATACAGATGAACAGAAGACATCTCCTTATAAAAGAAAGGAAGGGTTTTTCGATAAATTACTCGGATAAGCACAGAAATGAATCTCTGAGCAGCGATGAGATGCATACAGATGCTTTGGATGTGGAGATTATTCCTCTAGACTCACAGGACATTCACCTTTCTCAGAACTCTGCTGTTTCCAAGACACTACAGGACAACAGGCCAAAGTCTTTTAGAAATAGGTTTCTTGACTTTGTTCGCATAAGTTCAGTACTCAATAGCGCAGCAGAAAGATTCTTCAAGAGCGAGATAAGGAGGAGGTTGTTTGTAACGGCTGTATTGCTTGTACTTAGCCGTGTTGGATATTTTATCCCTTTACCTGGATTCGACAGAAGATTAATACCTCAAGATTACCTTAGCTTTGTTTCGGGTTCTGTTGGTGAGTGTTCTCATGCCATTTGAGTCCCATAATCCCTTGTTCGGATGACATATCTAAGGTTTGTAGCTAACATTTACGTTTTTTGATAGAGGAACTAGGTGAGTTTGGAGCAGAGATCAAGCTCTCGCTCTTCCAGCTTGGACTCAGTCCACAAATAATAGCATCTATAATTATGCAGGTTAAGATCTCCTCTTGATTTGATGTCTTTACCGAATTTGGGGGTTCTATATGTATTAAGATTATGATTGATGATATCAAGTGATCATGAAAATGTTTTGCACCCAGGTGCTTTGTCACGTTCTTCCATCCTTGGTGAAGCTGCGGAAAGAAGGCTTAGATGGTCACGAGAAGATCAAGAGTTATATGTGTGTTTAGTTTTTTTTCCTCTCAAGCCGTGAGATGAATTCTTAACATGCAGTTAATTTGTTTGTAGCTCTTGTGACTTTTGTGCTTCATAAAACTAAGTTACTAAATCGCTTGTTTTTTTCTTCCCTCTAACTTTAGATGGTGGCTATCGTTTCTCTTTGCTATAGTGGAAGCTATAGTGGTGGCTTGCACATCTCTCCAATATTCAGTTTTTGCAGCCACATCTCAGTAAGTTAGTTGAGATTATTTACGTTCGAAGGAGCAAATATGTTGCTTTTAAATTATATCACCAATTTTGCGACAGCTGATGCTTAAGTAAGAATTGATGCTTGTCCAGGGTCAAGCATGTAATGTTTACAGCATCTCTGCTAGTCTGCGGTGCAATGACAATGACTTGGCTGTGTGATACGATATCAGAATCTGGATTTGGTATTTTTGATTCTCTCTCTCTATGCTATTGTCTTGATTTGGCTTGACCCTAACCATTGGTAGCTTGTGGTGGAACTTGCTCATAATCTGTTTCTGTGCATCTTACAGGTCATGGATCATCTCTAATTATTTGTGTGGGAATACTGACGGGATACACAGAGACCTTACACAAGATGCTCAATCAAATCTCAGGTACCTTTGGTTTTTCCTACTCCATATTCCGTGAACGTATGGGTTAGTCTTTACGCTATATCTCCATGTCTCCCACATCTCCTGGAAGCAACTATCATTCCACTTTCTACTCGGTTGATCTATAAAAAAGAAAGAGCCATTCTTTTGTTTTCTGCAGGAAGTTTCTCGAATTGGTTGCCTTACTTGTTGGGATTGCTGGGCATTTTTACGGTAGTAACTATGTTCGCTGTTGTTGTTACTGAGGGCTGCAGGAAGATAAAGCTACAATATTATGGTTTTAAACTTGCTTCTGCTTCGAGGTAATATATAGCTAATCATCAGTATTTTGTAAAAAGAGAATTGTTGTATATTGTATTTGTTACCTATATAGATAGGTAGGAGGAGTCTAGGGTTTATGCAAATTTAGCTGCAACGTGTGGTTTACTCATATTTGTGTTTGTACTATGTTTTTGCCACTTGGGCAGAGAAGGTTCTCCAATAACCGAGGTGGAGCCATACATACCTTTTAACATAAACCCAGCAGGAATGCAACCTGTTCTCACAACCACTTATCTCTTGGCATTTCCCAGCATTCTTGCAAGGTAAAGAACACGTTATGTCTAAATCATTCTTGTTTCTTGCTTCTTCGTGTTATTATCATTACCATCTAAGGCTGTCTAATAAGGTGATATATTTTTTTTTTAGTATTGTGGGTTCACCGTTCTTGTTACACGTGAAGGAGATATTAAACCCTGAAAGCACGGTTGGGGCACCGCCTTGGGTTTACTACTCAATCTATGCGTTTTTCGTATTTCTCTTCAACATCTTTGACATTGTAAGTCTTGGTTACTCTTTTTTCTCAATCTGAATTTCAATCTTCCATGAACATTAAACATTTTCATATACCGGGTTACTTGTTTTGTTATGTAGGCCAACTTGCCAAAGGAAATAGCCGATTATTTAAACAAAATGGGAGCGAGAATACCCAACATAAAGCCTGGGAAAGCCACAATCGAGTACCTAACGAAGATACAAGCATCAACCAGATTTTGGGGTAAGTTAAGTTGTTGCTCTTTACACTTAACCGCGTATATAATTATATAATGTAATCTCTAAACACCATTTTTGGTTTGGTTTGATTCAGGAGGTCTTCTGTTGAGCTTTTTGGCAACATCATCTTCTGTACTTGATCATTATCTACGCAGCATTAATCAAGGCTTTTCTATCGGCTTTACATCGGTTTTAATCATCGTAAGTGTTCTTTCTGCATTCAATATCATTCAGTTAACAATTTCGGTTTCATATATCAAACATTAAACACTGCCAATTTCGTTTTTGTTGATATCTTGATTGATTGGCTACAGGTTGGTTCCATTATTGAACTCAGAAGATCTTACCATGCCTACAATGTAATGCCGAGTTTAAGCAAAGCCTTGAAGAGGTATGGTGTGTAATGGGATTAGAGAAACAGGAGAGATTATATATGTTTGTGGTTTAGTGTCTTTGTAGCTTTTTGTTTAGGTTAGGTAGATGATTTGTATTAAGGTTGAAAACACATTACCATCATAATCTTACCAAGGAGATTCATAGACTTAATTGCAAAGTTTCTACTTCAAGAATCTACCAAAGCATCTGCAACACTCGGAAAGATTCCGCAGAAAGTTGAACTCTATTCAAACCTTTCTCAACTCAGAGAGGACTAGATTGGAGTTAAAATTTTGAAATATTACTTTCCAAATTTTTTTATTTATTTTCTGAATTGACAGAATTTCATAATTTATGTCAACTGGTTTAGTTGTATATTTCGCTAAATTTAAAACACCAGTTGGAGGCAAAGTTATTTTTGGTTAGCAAATAAAAGTATATTAATATTAGCATTAAATAACAAATAACGAATTCATTTTTGCGAATAGTGATGACTTAAGCCGCAATCCACCCACGGATCTTAGTGTCGAGAAGGTTTCCTATGTAATTATACGTAGCTTCCGATGGATGAATCGAGTCAAAGAACAAAAACTCCGAGTGATTCGGACACATTGGAGACAAAACATTACACATGAAGCTCGTCTCTAGAAACCCTGTTCCACAACATCCTCTCTTCGTCTCTTTAAACCCTGTTTTCAGATTCCACATGAGTGATCATAGTGCTCAATATTATCTTAAAAGGAAAACTTGCGGAACAAGTAAGATTGTATCTTATACCGTATTTGCTAGGGTTTTGCATCATGTCGTACAAAGGGTCATATATATCGGCGTAAAGGATCTTGCTTCCTGTAAGAGATGTTTGGATCTGAGGTAATAGCTTCTGAAGTTTCTGATTGTATACGACGGAGTCTTTGTTCTCTTGTTCTAAGCAGAACCTAAAGATGTTGCGGAATTTAGCAGTCATTTGAATCGGTAAACAGCCAATAGGAGGTAAACCTCCGACCACAATATTCCGGCAACCTAAGCTATAAAGCTCCTGCACACACACACACCGGAAAACATTAGCAAAGGCTGTTCAAATAACCCCGAATCCGAGTCAAACGAGATTCACTCTTTGTTTAGCGATGAACATGTTTGAAACTTTACCCGGACGAGATTGTCAAGCCTGGTAAGTATGGAGTCTTGGTAATTAGAGATGAAAGGATACTCAAGACGCCTTGTAGGAATAGTGTAAAAGTTCAAGACGAAATCGTTAGTGCCTGCACTTACAACCACCAAAGCATTGTTTATAATCTCCATGGCTTTCTTGTCTCCTACGATACTTTTAAGACGAGCAATGTAACTCCTGAACATCTTAGGTTGTTCCGAGACAGGAATCGCCTGAGTCGAGAGGCTGGTTAGTTCATCGTAACCGGCACCGGCTGATGCAAAACAGACTCCGGTTACGATGTCTTGGTCGGAGAGGTTTGGTTGTAAGAAAGGAGGAACAAACTGTTTGATGTTGTATCTGGCTGCGAGTATGTCGGGGATTAGTTTGCCGTTTGAGAATCTCCCGTTAGCTTTGTGGTCTGGGAGATCAATGCCGTAGGGAAGGTGTGTAGCTCTGAAGATTGTGTTTAAAGGGTAATTGTTGTTGCCTGTGTCCACCGTTGAATCGCCGAATATTAGAATGGCTGGGAATAGCGGTTTCGTTGTCGCGTTTGCGGCTGCGTTGCAGGACGCGAATAGTGTTGTCGCGATGAAAATAGTGAAGGTTATAGTTTTAGGAGTCGCCATTATTTGTTTTTTCTTTTCTTTTTCTTGTGTTTTGATTAAATTGAAATGTGAATGGTGATGAATTTATAAGGATTTTTAGAGGCGAGTTTGTTTTTCTTTTTGTTGTATGACCTAGCTGGATTTTTGATAATTGTGCGAGTTTGTTTTTCTTTTTCGCTAAAATGAAAAAGAACTGGATAAAGAGCTTTGAATTGTATAGTCTAAATAAAGATTCACCTAAAGAAAACTGAAAAAACAAAATGGTCAAAGAAAATAAAGTTTAAATCGTTGGTAGAGGGGTTTAACAATTGATAAGGTGTGTAAAGAGAAATAATATATCCCTACAAGGCTATAAATACTTCTATAATCTTCTACAAACCTGTATATATATGCGCATTGTAAGAGGAAGACATAATATTCAATGTAACATTATTGCAAACTATAAAAGGTGATCGGTTTAACAATTCATAACGTGTGAAACAAAATCACATAAACAAACTAACATACATATATAACTCTAAACTCTAATTCTGATTTCCGGTTTTAAAAAGGGTAATGTAGCAAACAAAATTAAATTTAATAATTTGCGTGCAATTGTACGGGTATACAAAACTTCGTGGGAAGTTTTCTTTCTTTTTACCAACCATTAGTGCATAGTTTTCTTGAAGGTAAATCCAATATTGATGCTTAAAAAAAGCCAAAACTTGGGATGCTAAAACTTATCTTATTGGGAAGCGCCTGCTACAAAATACAACGTTACAAACCTTAGGCTCCTCCAGAAAATGTTGAAATTTTTTTAGATCAGGCTTGAAAGACGCCGTGTTTCCTTATGGTTCCACACCTAAGTTCGAAATATTGAAAAAACTATACCTCAAATAATGGGCTGCATTTATCAAATAATGGGCCTATGTTAGCACAAATGGGCCCGTTTTATTAGTAAATAAGGCCGAGCAAGAGCTTCAGAAACCCTAGCCCCAGCTATTTATTTGTTAATTACCGCTCATCGTCACGATTCTAGGGTTTCAGGCTTTCGGCGATCGGCAGACTTGAACAGCTACAAGATGGCGACGCAAATCAGCAAGAAGAGAAAGGTGAATTTCGCTTCTTCTTCCAGTGGATCTCTTTCTATGCATTGTAATTTCGAACCGTTTCAGTAACTGTGTTGAGTTTTTATGTAGTTTGTAGCGGATGGTGTGTTCTACGCCGAATTGAATGAGGTTTTAACGAGAGAGCTTGCAGAGGATGGTTACTCTGGTGTGGAGGTTAGGGTTACTCCCATGAGGACTGAGATTATCATCAGAGCCACCCGAACTCAAAATGTTCTCGGTACGTTGAATCTAACCTTCCTTTTGGAATCTATGGGACTTGTGTGTGTGTGTGGGAAATCTTAGTTATTGGGTTTCGTTGGATATAGGTGAGAAGGGGAGAAGAATCAGGGAGTTAACATCACTTGTGCAGAAGAGATTCAGATTCCCTCAGGACAGTGTTGAGCTTTACGCTGAAAAGGTCAACAACAGAGGTCTCTGCGCCATTGCTCAGGCTGAGTCTCTCCGTTACAAGCTTCTCGGGGGACTTGCTGTTCGCAGGTATACATTTCTATTCGTTCTTTTTTACTATTTGTTTGATCTGAAGTGCATTGAGAATGAGATCATCAATTAGCTTGTTACACATGATGAAGTCACATTACTTAATCTCCAAGAATATGCTTACCGTACTTGGACGCAGTCTCACTTTTAGATTTGGTTGTATTGGTAATGCAAATGGTTTGAGCTAGGTCTTGGTTGGTTGCTAAGTATACATTGAGCATAGTTATTCACCCATCTCTGATGCTCTCATTTCTTAATAAAAGCAGGAGGTTAACATTGCAATAATCTTTTTTTGTACAGGGCTTGCTATGGTGTCTTGAGATTCGTCATGGAGAGTGGTGCTAAGGGATGTGAGGTGAGTATAAATCCCAATATTCTCTTATTGTATTTTTCCCCACAAAATAATCTGAGACATTGATCATATCAAAATGCGTACTCAGGTCATTGTGAGCGGAAAGCTCCGTGCTCAACGTGCCAAGTCCATGAAATTCAAGGACGGTTACATGGTTTCCTCTGGTCAACCAACCAAGGAGTACATCGACTCTGCTGTGAGACATGTTTTGCTTAGACAGGTGTGTTTCTTCTTCTGAGTTAGTTGTCCTCTCATTGATTGACTATGTGAACCAGACATAACTCTGGTTAAACCACAAATGTGCAGGGTGTGCTCGGAATCAAGGTCAAGGTCATGCTTGACTGGGACCCCAAGGGACTACTGGGACCAAAGACACCATTGCCAGATGTTGTGATCATCCATGCTCCCAAGGAAGAAGATGTCCACTCCGCACCTGCTCAGGTTGTTGCTCCTGCTGCTTTCGTACCTGAAGCTCCCCTCACTGCCGTAGATTACCCTGAGATGATCCCTGTCGCTTAGAAGAACCAAACTCTTTTTACTACTGCTCCTATGTGATTTTGTTCTTTTAACTTTTCTGCCTCTTTTGACAGTTTATAGTTTTCGTATCTTTCGAATCAGACACCTTTCTTCAAATCTTATTTCTATAATTATTACAAGTTTCCTATGTGGTACTTCCAAAAAGTTACTTTCTCTTGTGGAAATTTCTATCAAGTTTATTGCTTATTCAATTTTGATAGTAACTACTGCATTGATTACTTGCACCTATAAACCATAACGAAATAATAAATCCATTTATTACCATATTAAATAATTTAGTAGTTGAAAAAATCGTCTAATAGTTTATTTAAATTATGTAACGATAATACTTTCTATTAATTCTTGATCTTATCTAAATAAGATTTAAATCATAACTCTTCTCTTTTTTTTTTTTTTGTCACGAAAAAATCATAAATCTTCTTCATTCTTGTAAATTTGTAAACATTTTGAAACAACGCCATTAAAGCCAATATCGCTAGAAGTGTGTGTTTTTCTTTACTCAATATAGAAATGAAACTTGAGAATCAAATAGTGAAAAGCCATTGTTTCTCAGACACACAATTCATCGAATCATTGATTCGTTTCGTTAACATGGCCCCACAAGATGGCATACTAGAAGAAGATGCCATTCGGCATCCAATAATTGATGCTTCTTTTTCAAGAAATCAAACAAATCGTCTCCCTTTATAACTTGTCCTCACCATTCAGTTTTGATAAGAAAAACCTTACAAGAAGAGAGAGAAAGAGACAGAGACATGGGTTGTATTCACTTCGAATCAGCAGATCCATGGACACTTTCTGTCCAAGAGAAACCACATGACGAAACATCAAACACAGTGTTTCAAGAACACGAGGACAAGGGCGGCGAGCAAGGAGGAATACATGAAGCTTGGGCCGAGATCAAGAATCGCGGTGGAAACGGCGGAGGTTATTTGGCCGGCGAGAGCAGAAAGAAGCTTGAGAAGAGGAAGAGCCAAGTGTTGCTGGAAGGTTACGTGGAGGCTGCTGCAGCTCTAGATGATCAAGACGATCTGACGAGAGCTAAGAGCTTGACGGGTGATGATCTCGAGGAGCTAAAAGGTTGTTTAGACCTAGGGTTTGGGTTTAGCTACGACGAGATCCCTGAGCTCTGCAACACCTTGCCTGCTTTGGAGCTATGTTACTCCATGAGCCAGAAGTTCTTAGATGATAAGCAAAACCACCACCACAAGTCTCCAGAGATGTCTTTGGTAGAAGATGATTCTCATTCACCACCGACCACGACCAGCCCAATTGCAAACTGGAAGATCTCTAGCCCTGGTAATTAAATGAATCTCTCAGTTTAGATCTAAGAACATTTTATATCTTCTTGATATCAATGCCTGATAACTGTTTCGTTTTCATGGTTTGCCTTTGATTCAGGTGATAATCCAGATGATGTAAAAGCTAGACTCAAATACTGGGCACAAGCCGTAGCTTGCACTGTTCGATTGTGTAGCTGAACAAGAATCATCATCATCATCTTGTCTGAACATAATGGTTGAACCGGAAAAATTCTACTGAAGACCTTTCTTTGCATGAATGAAGTCTCTGCCACTGTTAGCTGAGAATAGACCTGCAATGTGTCCGTGGAGAAACTGGTTTGGCTCTACTTTTTAATTCTATGTATGCGTAGTTGTATTCTTAGTCTAGTGTTTTTAATGAAATTTGGAAATAAATGTGTCAATGAATAAAACTTTCAATTTCTTTGTCTACACATTCTCCTGACTGGTCTCTGCGAGCTTTCTGTCTAAGTGCAATAAGGGTTGCTTTAACATCTGACATCTGAATAGAGTTCTTGTCCTCGTATATGCAGTGATGAGATTTAAAGAGACAAAACTCCAACGTAAGTCCTCTGTCTTTGGCTGAGGTAACTGATCTAACTGTAAGAGTTTGATAACAATTTTATGCTTTCATGATCTTGATCTGTCTTGTTTTCGTATCATTGGTAA
Organism: Iljinskaea planisiliqua; assembly: GCA_900108845.1. NCBI lineage: Eukaryota > Viridiplantae > Streptophyta > Magnoliopsida > Brassicales > Brassicaceae > Iljinskaea > Iljinskaea planisiliqua. The sequence continues at coordinate 6,577,017 of FNXX01000004.1, read as the reverse complement.
TTCTTAAATGATGGTAAAGCTCGTGACTTTGCTTCAGTTACAAGATGTCCAAAAAAGAAGAAGAAGACAACATGTCCTTACTTGTGATTCTTCATCTTTTTCGTTCCCGTTTGTGGGAAAGAATAACAATCTTGTGGTCATAAGTTAGGAACACGCTTAACGTGTCGTGTACGATAGGGAAAATTGTAACAAGATCCTTTCACGTGTTCTGTTACGTATCCAACTGTCTTATTAAGCCAGTAGAATTTATGACTCAGCATAACTTTTTATTTAGTTTGAGCTTTAAAACGAGTCACATGATAAACATGATTCTTTCATCAATGAAACGACATGTCAACAATGAGAAGACAACATTTTATTTAAGACACGGACCCAGAGAAAATAAGTTTGCAATGTTGTCGATTCTTAAGAACAAACATTTAGACCAGAACGAAAATCGATAAACGTTTGATAAATAGATAAACTCGTTCTTGAAACTTCCGATGATGATCAAGAAGAAGCCTGTCCCAACAGAGTTTGAATGTCTTTCTGCACAAATCCAAAAGAACCGGGTTATAAATACATGAAAATGTGAGGATTCCGGTTAAGGATAGAACCGGGGCCTTGTAGATACCTCGAACTGAAGAGGAGAGGTTCTGGGAGAATATCTCTGAGAGACTTTGCCGTCAGGAGAAACCAAGAACTTAGTGAAGTTCCATTTGATTGCGTCAATGAGCAAACCTCCTTTCTCTGCTTTCAAGTATTTGTATAACGGCGCCGTGTTCTTTCCGTTCACATCTACCTACATTGCCGTCAAGTATTTTCTTTTACAAAAACCCAAATCTTTTTTTCACTATTAGATATCATCACTATTAGACATCATCACATGCATAGATTCAGAAAATAAGACCTCAAATATGTTTTGTAACGCCATATTTATTCGAAATCCTGGCTATGACTTTTTAATAGACTATATGGTAAGAAACCCATACTTAACCTCACAAATCTTTAAATATCTGATTTAGTAGAAAGGCAATAAAGAAACCCAAAAAAAGAGAACAAAAAATATACAGTATATTTTGGTCCAAGTCCACTTTTGGTTTTACATTCTTGACTGGATATGAATGTTATAGGATTGTATAGCGTGGCAATTTCAGATTAGAGTGTGATTAGTAGAGATTGTACATACTTAAATTTGATAAAGAAAAAGTTAAAGTACCTTGTCAAAGATGGGGAATTCAGCTTTGAACCTTGTGCAGACAGTTTGTTGAATTTCTTCATTGTTTCCTGGTTCTTGTCCCAAGAACTGATTGCACGGGAACGCTAATATCTCCAACCCTATTTATTTATTTTTAATTTATTTGAATAATATTTCATAACTAAAATATGAAAATCAGATTTTGTATATATATTGTAACAGACCTTGTTCCTTGTATTTTTCGTACAGAACATTCAGTTCCTTGTAGTTCGCATCCGTCAGACCACTGTATTTATAAAAAGTTAGTTCTAGTTCCAGCTTTTCAAAGATTCTGTTATTAATATGAATGGATTTAAGCAAACTAAAAATGAAGACATGGATTATTAGAATCCTACATAACAAACTAAATATTTATGGTAAAACCGTAATTGCATAAATTCGGACTGATACTAATCAAACCAAAACCGATTTGATCAATAAGATCTTTTGTGTTTCAAAATTCTCTCATATCTTGTGAAATTAAACAAACCATAGTGAATATTAACAGAATTATATGTTAAATAGTGAGAGGAAAAATAAAATAAAATAAAAGGTTTTTACCATTTGGAGGCAACATTCACAATCAGAAGAGTTTTGCCTTTATATTGGCTCAAACTCACATCGTTACCTCTGATATCCTGCGATGTTCAACAAATTAAATACAAACACATATACATCTTTATCAAATGAACTTAAAATTTCTTCTGTATCTAATATTTATATGAGTGTCTCAAGAAAGAGAGAGAGAGAGATCAAACATTGGAAGTTCCGTTGGATCAAAAATGAAATTCTCTTCTTCTTCTTCTTTTTGTTTGGGTCTTTTTACTTTGTTTATGAATTAAGAATCAAAGATCAAACATAATGAAAAGCCTTACCTTGACGGTGAAGTCGTAGATAGACTTTGGAGATTCATCTGCCATTTTTGGTCTCTCTCTCTCTCTCTCTTTCTGAGTTTTTTTATTTTTTTTAGTTTTGGAGAAAGATAAGAAATATAAATGTTATCAACATAATATTTCGTGTATATATATAAATGGTAGAGAAATGAAACAGAAGGAACAAGATGCTCTAAATGAGGAATCCCTTGTGACGAATGGTGGTGGGGTAGGCATCCATGACTTCATATTTAATGTTTCCCAATCTTTTTTTATTTTCTTCTTCTTTTTCTCTGTCTTTCGTTGATTATTCGGTACATGAACAAAAATATTTTGTTTACATTATAAGAATTATGATTATTTTTCTTAAACAAAAAGGAAATAAATAATCCTGTTTTTAGAGGTTTAATTATCATTATTTAATTTCATATATTAATGGAATAGGAAATAAATTTCATAAAAGCTATCAAATTGTCACCTTGTAAATGAGAGTTGTGTAAACTTGTTATATCTAACTTTAAGAAAAAAAGAAAAAAATCTTTATCAACAAAGGAAATATCTTTATTAGGATTCGCTATCAATTATGGATTGAACAATTATTTGACCCGATTTTCTCACTAATAATTTATTTAAAGAGCTAAAACCTTGAATGTTAGGATTACATTTCTAGAACTTTGATTCTTAGGTGTTGCATTTGTCACGTAACAATAATATATACCATACTTAATATTTCATCTACTATAAAATAAAGAAAATGTCATTGGAAAGATACGTTTTCAGACTTGAACTAATCCAGGATTTTAACAGATATTTACTAGATTTAATCAAGAAAAATAAAATCCATGATATATAGTTGTATTTTCTCATCGCTTACAACACAGAACATGCATGTATAAAAAGTTGACCAAATTAAAGTTGAAATGAGAACAAAAACAATTCTCAAAATCTAACAACCATACTTGACAATTTCAGTCTATTAGGTCGTATCTAAGTAGTTGGACCGACTTAATAGACATTTGGAGTACAACTAACTTATACAACATGATGGAAACTTTTAATAATATTGTCTTTATTCATTGTAAAAAAAACTAACTTATACAACATGATGGAAACTTTTAATAATATTGTCTTTATTCATTGTAAAAAGAAAACTGAGAAGATAAAGTTACTTTTACGTAACGCAACAGGAGTTTGCAGTTGGGTCGATGCACAGATATGGTGTGAATTTAATGTATTACATATCGTCTCCGTATCTCATTTTCCACAATAATATATATGATTTATTTGTGCTTATATATACACATATATAAGTTATTTTCCTACTTTTAAACATTCAAAACCGAAATAATTCTCTGAAGTCTGAACAATTGTAACCTTTTTTAATAAATAGTTAACTTGATTCCACATTGCATGTAGTTGACATGAGCCTTCCATAAGTTGTAACAAAAAAAAACTCCGAAGATAGTATTTGCAAATAAACTAGTCTTACAGTGAAGTGAAAAGCAGCTGTTTTATGAGTAGCTAAGAATGTGAGGATGTTCTTCCTAAAGACAGCCTTCGATGATGTTTGTTGCAATAATCTACAACCACTTCTCCTTCCAGTTTCAGTTTCTTCCCTGAAACTACTCCACTCTCGACTGCAACAACTTCCTGAAAATTAATCTATTCAGACACATGCTTAACAGATAAGATAAACACAATGCTCTGCAATGGAAAAGATGTTCCACACCATTCATATACTTGCTGGGCTTGATAAGAAAAGAGCACCACACATTCAGGTTTGGTGTATATAATGCTAGCCATTTAGGAGTTAATCACCGAGGTTTGAGAAACTTAATTGGTTCTGACGATAAGAAACAGAACCGGTGTGGCACGTAATTATAAAGTTCTTTAGCTAGGCCATTGTATATCTTCCTCGTATACAGAGAGTAAGAGAGTTGGATAATAAAGTCAAATACTAACCTTTGAGCGGAAAACCGAGGAACCCATTCAAAAAATTAGAGGTAATGTATTGTACTCAATTCCAAATTGATGGCTAAGCAGCTCATTTTTTTCTCTCGTATTTGGTTCCCTGGGAAAAGTCATTCACAAAGAGGAAGATAAGAACCATTTTAAGCATTTGGCTACTTGAGAATATGTACTTTTACTCATATTGGATTATAAAGTAAGTAATCTTGGGATTTTTAGTTTTGGTTTTCCAAGACTTTAACAAGCGCATCCACAAACATGTAGTTTACTGCTTATATTTTAATATGGCCTGCCAAACAAAAACTATAAAGAAAACATGAAACTACTCATATATTAAGGTCTCATTCAAATAATATATAAAATGATTCCAATAACTTCTCAGACATTATTTAACTCATACTCAACTTGTCTCCATTCCAGGGTATCTTGTATGTTAGATACGATACTGCTCGTCCATGGAACGATGGAGGATACTTCAGTTCTTGTGAGGGAACAAATCTCTCCATTTTATCACATACATGAATGATGAATGTAAAGAAGAATGTCATTACAGATATTATTTTACTGCAATACAATATCAAAATATTAAGAACCACTGAAATTAAGGAGATAAAGCCAAGACGGAAAATAAATTTTATTTTAATCTGTTTTTTGCTCGAATAAAAGAGATTGAGAAATAGAATACTCATCATGAAAAACGAACAGCTGTTTCGACTCTACCCATTTAAACCATATCTATTTATATTTTACATAGAACAAGGTAGTCTTATATTAAAAAGTAATAATAATTATAATAAAAAAATCAAATCTTATGTATGTATTCGTTATGAAAGTAAATTTAAACTTCAAACGGACAACATGGAGAGATTCGAAGATCGTCTAACGTTGGAGAAATCTGAATGTTCTGCTCTTATCTGGGTTATGCAATTGGTCATGTATTTGAATAATTGTGCTTACAGCCGAATACTTAAGAATGTTCATGTATTTGAATAATTGTAGTTGTAGACGAAGATTAAAGGATGATCATTTGTGTGAATAATTGTAGTGGTGGCCAATAATCAGATTTGTTATTATATAATCTAGCAAATCCATTTAGCAAAAAAAAAAAAAAAAAATAGCAAATCCAAAGACCAAAACGGGCGTCGAGTGTTTTGCATGGAACGTTTGAGGCAACGGTTAAGATCGTATCAGATGGTAGATCTTCCCGTCTGAGATCCATGATTGGCCCGTTATTCAATTTCCCAAATGTAACAACAGTTTGATTCAACGGTTAAGATCGAATCTATGGTGGATCCTCCGTGTAAGATCGACGGCGCGTAATTCAATTTCCTTTTTGTTTCAGTTGTGTGTACACTAAACTAAATTAAAGTTTCCTTTTTTTTACCCTAAATAAGATACGAAAGCGCTTCACATATTCTTTCTAAAAATTTCCTTTTTCTCTTTCAACAAATCCTAAGTTTCAGACTCTATCTAGGGTTTTTGGTTGCAGCGAAGTAAAAAGATTCTAATTACGAACAAAAAAATGGAGTTTGTGAAACCCTTAGGCAAAGGTTCGTATGGTTCCGTCAATCTCATCAGATTCTCTAAACCTGATGGCACGAGCCCGTACTACCATGCCGTGAAAAGCTCATACGCACAAGACTACGAGTGTCTCTACAAAGAGTTTCAGATTCTGTCTAAACTCAGAGAATGTCCTCGTATCGTGCGAACGTTCGGGACATCTTTGTCGAGAGGTGTCAATGATTACGGAGTCAGAGTTTACAATATGTCGATGGAGTACGCAGCTGCTGGAAGTTTAACTTCTTTCATGGAAACAAGATTGTTGACCGATACGATGATCAGAGAGTTCACTCGTATGATTCTTCAAGGACTTGTCTCTGTTCATGATCACGGGTACGTCCACTGCGATCTCAAACCGGAGAACCTTCTTGTGTTCCCGCGTCATGAACACGGAGGAGAAGTTTCATATGACTTAAAGTTATCGGATTTTGGGATGTCGACAAAAGTTGGAGAGGAGTCGGAGTTTTGGGAGTTTGACTCTCCGTTTTTGGGAACGCCTCTCTACATGTCGCCGGAATCTGTTCAATACGGCGTCGCCGAGAAGTCGTTGGACTTGTGGTCGTTAGGGTGCGTTGTGTTGGAGATGTATACAGGAAAGCCTCCGTGGCCGTTGGAAGATTCGAAGGAGCTTTTGCGTTATTTGTTGAATGAGAAGGCACCAAAGATTCCAGAGTCTCTTCCTTGGGACGCAAGGCAGTTTCTACTAACGTGTTTCGCAAGAAATTATCTGGAGAGAGGAAGCGCTTTGGATCTGTTGAAGCATAAGTTCCTTCTTGGAAAAGTTTCTGACCAGAAGAAAGTGGTGGTTACCGGCGCCGGAGGCAAGAGAAAGTTGGTGGTGGTTCTGAAATCTGAGGATATTACGAAGAAACCCCTAAGGGTGAAGATTATTCCACCAAAGCCACCGAAGTTTAAGAAAATTCAGACTAGGCCCTTGAGGTTGAAGATCATACCTCCCAAACCACCAGGATGCAATCTCGTTTCTGTTCAGTAGAATGTGTCACTTGGTGTAGATCAAGCTAATTAGATGTTGATACGAGTTGTGAAAATAGCACAAAGGCTCAAGCCAAATCTATTTTACAAGGATCCCAAGAATTGAAGAAGATCAAGGGGCAGCCAAGTTTAGTTTCTTGTTTAGAATTGTCACTTGGCATAATCATCTCATAACTTTTGTTTTTTTTTATTCGTAGTTCTTCTTCTTAGAAATCTGATGTCCCTACTCTGTTTATATTTTTGTTCTATAAAGCCTATTACAGAACTTTGTAACAGTTGGAGAATTTATGTTTATGGAGTTTGTCTTTCGTTCTCTTTTTTTTTACTCTGTCAAACAAGATAACAAGTTTAGATAAAAAGTGTTTCGATGTCTGCAGAGCTCGATTGAAGATGAAATTTCCACTGAACCACCCTCATACTTATAAACATTCAAAATCCAAGTACTTCTATTAAGTCTGAACACTCGATTTTTTTTTTTTTATGCAACTAAATAGATTCTGCATTGCGTTTCATAAGTTGTTGACAAAAAAAAAAGGACCTGGAGCTAACAAAAGTATTTGCAACAAATTAGTCTTACAAGTGAAGTGAAAAGCAGCTGTTTTATGAATAGCTAAGAATGTGTGGATGTTCTTCCCAGAAACAGCGTTCGATGATGTTACAATGATCTACGACCACTTCTCCTTCCAGTTTCAGTTTCTTCACAGAGACTACTCCATTCTCGACAGCAGCAGCTTCCTGAAAGGGAGTATTCAGACAACTATTTAACAGGTAAACTACAAAGCTCTTCAGTGAAAGAAGATGTTCCACACCATTCAAATGCTTGATGAGTTTGATGAGAACCGAGCAACAGACCTCTGTGGGTATTTTTACATTCAGGTTTGACATTATGATTTAGCCATTCAAGAATAAATTGCCAAGGTTTGAGTTAATGTTTCAGATGATAAGAAACAGAAATTCTTTGACATTTATGAAGTTCTTTAGCCAGTCCATTGTATATCTTATTTATAAACACAGATTACGACAAATGCTAACCTTTAAGCGGAAAACCGAGGAACCCATTCGAAAGATTAGAGGTAATGAATTGTACTCAATTCCAAATTGACGGCTAAGCAGCTCGTTTTTTTCTCGTGTTTGGGTTCCCTGAAAAAGCCATTCACAAAGAACAAGATAAGAAGAACCATTTTCAAGTCAGGAGAAAATGAGATTTTTTTTTCCACCATAACAAAGTACCTTCAAGTAATCTTGGGATTGAGTTCTGGATTTTCCAGACTTAACAAGCATCCAGAAACATGTATTATACTGATTATTAATATGGCCTGCCAAACCAAAAAAAAAAAGAAACAGAAAGAAAATAGAAAACATGAGACTACTAACATTTTAAGGTTTCATTTCACAAAGATATAGATGATTCTATATAACTGATCAGACAATATTTTACTCACAGTCAACTTGTCTCCAAGCAAGATAATCCAAAAGAATCTTGTATGTTGGATAGCATATTGCTCGTCCATCGAACGATGGAGGGTACTTCAGTTCTTTGTGAGGGAAGAAATCTCCCCATTTTATCACATATGTGGATGTAAACAAGGATGCGATTGCAGATATTATCTTACTGCGATACAATATTAGCAAATTAAGAACCAGGAAAAATCAGGGAGATAGAGCCAAAACTGTAAGGGAAAAGAAATTTTAGTTTCACCTGGATTGTCTTTTGTAGAGCTCAGATTCTTTCTTCAAAACAAAGCTGGAATCGATGATTAACTTAATTAATACCTAAGATCTCTAAAAACTGATATAAAAGAGGTCCAAAAATAAAGACCTGTATTCATCACTGACACCATAGGCAAATTGAATATCCTCGAACTCCTCGAGAACAGCCACTGCACACGAATTCATAAGTTTCAGAGCTTGCTCATCATTTGGCTTCTCAAATTCATGAACGTCAGAAAATCTACCAAAATCCAAGCAAGCTCCATAAGTACATTTTCAACACAGAACGTTAGTTGATTAGTAATAAGAATTTGTCATCTTGCTGTAGATGCAAGTTAAGATTCAAGAACTAGAATACGCCCTAGATTAAAATGACCTCAACATAACATCAGCAAACCGAAGAGGTCAGCTAAAGAAGTATATCATTTCATGACATAGCTGAATCCTAGGGAGCACACGGACTTTGACTAGTCTAAGGCTTCAATGCAGTATAATGCCTAACAAGGTTTTAGGAAAATAAGCCAACAAACTAAAGAATATTACCTGTGAAAATGACAGCCGTCAATCCTAACCACGACCCAAGTTAAAGGTAACAATTTGTTCTCAAACTGAAACGACCTAACAAGATCTGGTTCAATTTTGCCAATATCTTTCGTGAAGTAACCAAGATCACTATATAGGGATTGGTGCTCATTCCAAAAGCTTTTTCCAGCAATATTCTCTGTATGTACAAAAACAGCCTTTCTCCTCAGTCTTTTTACAGGATTGCCATTCTCATCATGCTTTACAGTTTCTTCCACCTGAATGAAGTTAAATGAAAGTATCTCATATTCGAAATCTATAATAAATCTGAGGCAAGCAAGAAGCAGTGAAAAAAAAGATCTGACTTTTCACAAAACACAGTACAAAGAAGATAACACATATTTTCAGCTAGTTACATCAACATCAACAAAGCTGAAGTAATAGTCTTCTACACATGACAATATTTTACAAGGGTTCAGACAATTAACATTTAAAATGAATAACCTAAACGTACATGTGCGCCAATTATATTGTTCAACAAACTGATCTTTCTAACAGAAAATATAAACTATCACCTTTGTCTTGAAAAGACATGATCCTTGGCGAAACAGTTCAGGTAGCGTTTTGTAATTGACACCAAATTTCTGAAAGAGAAGCTCATTTTTCTGCTGTTTTAGTGTACCCTGCAGGTACCGAACGGAAATAGACAAATAGTGTGATCAAACAATGAAATATAATCTCTAATCATGAAACCAGGCGAAGGTATAAAGAACATTGATATCTGTCACAGAAAAGCACTAACACCACACCTTAAGAAGCTCTTGTGTTTCACTTATGGTCTTTCCACTTTTAACTAACATCCAAAAACAAGTGTCATACTGATTATTGGCGTGGCCTGTAACGAAGAAACGGAAGTTGTTAGAAGCTCCCGAAGATAATTCACGCAAATAGGTATCAATAATATATGGAACAGAAATTAGCATGGAAGGTGTGTCAAGTACAATATTTCTGAGGTCAGAATGTCTTACAATCCTGTTGTCTCCACGCGAGATAAACTTGAAGAACCTCTGCCGATGCACAACTTATAACTTTTGAGCTGAAGGAAGGAGCATATTCCAATTTTCTTTGGGGAAATAACTCTTTCCATTTTGTTACATACACTGCAGCAAAGAACGAAGCTACCAACGACAAAATCTTACTGCAGATTAAACAAAAACAAGAAGATAAAAAAAACCATGAGTCAATCAGAGAAAGAAAACCACATATTATCGTGCAAAAGGTTTTTACATATCGATCAAGCTTAGACGAATCAATACCTGGCTCGTCTCTGGTAGAATCTTGATGTTTTCTTAAATACAAAGCTACAGAAGACACGGAAAACAATTAAAGGCGATATATACATGGATGAGTGAGAGTGTAAAAGCCTAAGACAAATAAAGTCAACAAAGTGAAATTAGAACCTGTATTCATCACTGTATCCATATGCAAAGATGATATCAGGATACTCTTCTAAAACCGCAGCTGAACATGAATTCATCAGATTGAGGGCTGCTTCGTCATTAGGCTTCTCAAACTCATGAACTTGAGAAAATCTATAGTTGTTAAGGAGGTAAGAGGGCGTAAGAAGTAAAGAGAGCATTCTAGACAAATAAATATAAATACATCCTTCATCAAAGTTTAAGTTTCATGAACGATTTGAAACATTATCGGCTCAGTGAGTGATGAAACTACAGCAAATGCAAGTACTTTTCGCAATCATGCTCCAAAATCCATCAAAGATGCTGTCTTTAGTCATAATTTCCCTAAAAGCTTTCAGAGAGACAACAAAGTCAACAAGACCTAAAAGAAAACGACATCTGACACGATGAACAACCTAATGAACAGATTACAGAACCAAAACCAATACTAATTTAAGAGCAGAAGCCTTATCAGACTCTCATATTCGTCCTTTACACAATCTATACACCGTCACATTCTATAGAAGAAGAACAAACAGTAATAAAGTTCCTAATGATCTATAGGCTATCTCCCTTCTCGAACACCAATAAACGAATGAAAATATGAGATTTTTACCTCGAAAAATCACGACCATCGATCCGAACAATGATCAAATTAGGAAACATAACTTCGTCTTCCAATTCGAACGACTTGACATACTCGTACTTGCTATTCGCCATATTTCTCCAGGTTTTAACCAAAACTATCTGCTTTTTTTTTTTTTGATTGTACGCTTGACTTTGAACTTTTCACATAAACAGACATACACCTCCTGATGCCATTATCAATGGAGCTGACTTAATCAACAGAAACCGAATTTAAGCCTTTGGGCTTCAGAATCCGACAGTGGCCAGTGACCTGTAGTTCTCTCTCAGTTGATCGGCGAGTCTTCGACGGCTCTTCCACTAAGCTTCGTCGCTTCCTTTTTCCTCCTGGGCTTCTTCTGCCTTTGGGCTTTTTCATATATTCTACTTATTTTAATGCAAAAATTATTTAAAGACAAAACAAACTTCACAGCAGACTTTTGTAACGGCAAGACGCCGAGACCAGAGTGCAATCGAACCGGTTACTAAACCGACAGCTGAGCCTTCCGACGACCCGATCCGCTTTTCTACACCATTGCGACATTGCCGTTATTCCAAAAAAATAAAATAAAGGTTTAACGCACTTAGGACCCTAAGCCGGGGTTCTCCAGTTCGGTATTTTAGCTTAGACCCAAAGGGTCAGACAGGTATTCAGTTTACGGTTTCATTGTTATATTTATCCGGTTTTGCTGCAAATCGAAAGTTGGAAAACCAGAAAACGTCTGAACCGTCCGGTTTTTCTCAACTTCCCGATTTTTTTAACTTATTTTTCTTCATGTATTCTAACTCGTTGAATTCTAAACACATTTTGGAATACGATGCCTATGTCTCCCATTGGCCATTATTACAAATGTTTTCACAAGTAAATCATAGAATGATCATAATTGCAACAAACACATAGATGGAATGAGTACCAACATAAGTTATGTGTGTGCTCATGGATTTATTATCAACTTATCAAGTGATAGAAGCAGTAGGATCTTCATCTCAAATAACTACGAAGACCTGTCTTAACTCTGACACTCTACTTGCACTGTAACAAAACCTGTCTTAGACTCTAGATAGCTCAGTAAAGATAATGATCCAGTACGTACACTGTAATAGAATCAGTCTCTAGGACTACGTACTCACAAGAATCAGTTAAGAGATGAAGCTGTAGAAGAAGCAGAGCGCAACATGTAAGTTTTATGTCTAACATTCAGGAATGGATTCTCAGTTCATAGAATTACTCAAAAATGTTTCAGATTCGTATGTGCATTCTCTCAACCATGCTTGCCACCAGATTCAAACGAATAAAATTCACCAAAAGTATCCCTTAAGACGCGCAGAGCTTATGAAAACCGTGCACACATGCATAAAAGAGGAATTATCTATGCAAAAGCTTTAAGCAACCAGACACCTGACCACCATCCATAATTCAGGAATCCAAGTCCATTTGTACCTTTAGATTTCTCCTCATAATTAAGGTCTCAAAGAACAGATCTGTAAGGCTTAACTAAACTTTTGTGTGTCTATCTGGCTTGATCGACAGGTGGCCAAGTGGTTGCTTCCATGCTTTGCTTAAGAGATCGCTTCCGGTGCAGCTAATCTCCATTCAACAAGTGACTACTAGCTCATGTACAGTGCGGAGGAGTGTGACGCCATGCCTTCAAAAACAATGCAGCCAAATTATAATTATGTTAAGATAGTATTGTATAAAGAAAAATATATAACGAGCACCAACAAAGGTAGGAGACAAGTCCTTGGAAATAGGTTTCAGCATGAAAACATGGTAATAGACTTAGAATTGCGTTGTGCACTTAACGATACCTAACTTTCCAAGGAAAAAAAATAAGAAAAAAGGTTGAGAATGCTTTGAGTATCCAAAATTTACACCGTAAACCGAGATCTCGTTACCTAGCAAAGATGCCAACATACCTGTGGCAAATCAACGAGATTTTCAGCTGTGTCTTTCTCACTTAGAATGATACAGTAGGTCAAGTTCCTCACCTTTCACTTCTGGATATCTTAGTGCAACAACTTTCATCTGGGAATGTTAACGGCTTGACTCAGCTTATATTTTCTTCTTTTACTTCACTCTTAAGTTTACCCTCGCTCCGTGGATTTTTTCTTTTACCTTGAATATGATGCACAAATGCAGCTACTATGACATGCAGCTTTGGGGGAGGCTTGCTTGTTGAAGAGACATTGTGACCAGCATCTTTCAAAGCTTTAACAACTAGCTTTTGCGATTTCTGGAAGTGCGCATTGCACAGCGCAGGTACAGTCGATGCAAGTGTAGGTTTTCCACAAAGTAATGGGCCTGCAGGAGCTCTGAATGCAACAACACAAACAACTTAGCGTTACAAGAGAACTGCTAAAATAATTATTATGTGCTTATTACGAACCAACATACATATATAAAATCTGGGTTGTAACAAACTGAACCTGATAATGATAGTGTATCATACTGGAACCTGGTTAATGTTTTGTTTATCCATTACTATCACAGTTAAGACTATTCACCGTAATAACGTAGTACACCGGTCAAGGTTAAGAAAACAAGGTCTATAAACGGTTACCGAGAATCACTAACTCGGGGTCTAAAGCTGAGAATTTTCTACCAAATCCCTTTTGAAACCTTGAAACGGAGCCAAGTGTCAATCCCAAATCCTTTCTGCAAACTCGGAAACGAAATAGTTTCTTGGCTCATTACAAGACAAGAGCTTGCAAGGCAGTTTCATTTCATCATCACTAGAACATCTTAACCCAACTATAATATGCAAACAACATAATTTAAAACACCTATCGTTTTCAAACGCAAAACAAGCACTAACACGACGATTCCTGTGAACTCGAAAAGTAAAGGGAGGGAAATTGAAACAAACCTTTTGATGACGTTTGTACAACCCGTGTAGAGCTTCTGCTTGCTATCCTTGAGAATATGCAGCTGACAGTATTTGGTGAGAGCCATGGCTTTGGCTTTGCATCCATACATACAGCTCCCACAATTGCTATTTGCGTACTGATCAGCCTTCACACCATTACCTCCGTCATTGGTAGTACCGTTGTCTCCACTACCTTCAACGGCAGCACCGTCTCCGTTTTCACCTTCAGGACCAAGCCTCCGTCTCTTACTGGGTTGGTTCTGTTCGTCTTTGAACGGACTAACGCCGTACCTCCAGTAGTACTCCCTGTGTTGCGCCTTGAGATCCTCCATTAGAGCCCAGTAATGGTCCCTGTAGCATTTGGCGAGCTGCTTAAGGTTGTGCGATCGGCGCCGGAGAAGCTCTGGGCGGGTGAGGTGACTGGAGCTTGCGAAGATTTCATCTTCCAGTGACATCGTAATCGGTGAATTTGACGTCGACGGTGAGGCGTTTGAGCTAGGGTTAGGGTTAAAGATCCGAATTTGGGGTTCTGCTGAGGTGGAGGCCACGGCGGAAGTGGAGGCGACGGCAGCGGAAGACGGAGGTCTTGGGGGTTTTGAAGAGAAAGGGTTTTGCTGTGGTCCGTTCTTGGAAGCTGACGCCATTGTTGTCGCCGGAGAATGACAGAGTCAAAATGAAAGATTACTTGTTAAAAATGAAATCCTTTAATTTCTTGGGTTTTTTTTTTTCTTCATAAATTTGAGCACTTGCATTATTCGCTTCCGAAAAATCAAAGAGGCCCATTAAAGTGAGAAAGAAAAGGCCCATTAAGAGTCCATTTGCGGAAACCAGTGTCTTGAGTTTGTGACCTAGGTATAAATTCTATCATCTGTCTTGTGATAACACACCTGCGCTTCACCATTCTCTTGAGATTACTTCTCGACTTTAGGGTTTTCAGTGATCGTCAGATTTACACAGCCACAACATGGCGACTCAGATCAGCAAGAAGAGAAAGGTGAATTTGTAATTTCTTTTTTTCGTCCAGTGAATCTCTTCTGCGGAATCTTAATTTTGAACCGTTTCGTTAACTATGTTGAGTTTTATGTAGTTTGTAGCGGACGGTGTGTTCTACGCCGAATTGAACGAGGTTTTAACGAGAGAGCTTGCAGAGGATGGTTACTCTGGTGTGGAGGTTAGGGTTACTCCCATGAGGACTGAGATTATCATCAGAGCCACCCGAACTCAAAATGTTCTCGGTATGTTGAATCTAACCTTCCTCTTGGAATCTGAAATCTGTGAACTTGTTTGTGTGTGTGGGGAAGCTTAGTTATTTGGTTTCGTTGGGTATAGGTGAGAAGGGGAGGAGAATCAGGGAGTTGACATCACTTGTGCAGAAGAGATTCAGATTCCCTCAAGACAGTGTTGAGCTTTACGCTGAAAAGGTCAACAACAGAGGTCTCTGCGCCATTGCTCAGGCTGAGTCTCTCCGTTACAAGCTTCTCGGCGGACTTGCTGTTCGCAGGTACGTCATTTTTTGCTTTGTTAGCTTACGGGTCATGAAAGCATTCACCAAGCATAAATAGTTTTGTGTATTAGTGTAAATGTGTAACTATTTTAGGCATCAAGTCCTCACCTTCATAGAGAAAGTGGCACATCCTCTATGTTTTTGTGTACTTGTTGTATCTTGCTAATGGACTAGATCTTGTCATAGTCCGTCAAGCAGATTTTTTTTTCAATTGAAGCTCTCATCCGAATATGTTAACATTTCGATGATCTTGTTTTCTTTAGGGCTTGCTATGGTGTCTTGAGATTCGTCATGGAGAGTGGTGCTAAGGGATGTGAGGTGAGTATAAATCCCAATATTCTCTTATTGTATTTTTCCCCACAAAATAATCTGAGACATTGATCATATCAAAATGCGTACTCAGGTCATTGTGAGCGGAAAGCTCCGTGCTCAACGTGCCAAGTCCATGAAATTCAAGGACGGTTACATGGTTTCCTCTGGTCAACCAACCAAGGAGTACATCGATTCTGCAGTGAGACATGTTTTGCTTAGACAGGTGGGTTTCTTCTTCCGAGTTACTCGGTCGCTTTCCCCTCATTGATTGACTATGTGAACCAGAAGTGACTCTGGTTAAACCACAAATGTGCAGGGTGTGCTCGGAATCAAGGTCAAGGTCATGCTTGACTGGGACCCTAAGGGACTACTGGGACCAAAGACACCATTGCCTGATGTTGTGATTATCCATGCTCCCAAGGAAGAAGATGTCCACTCCGCACCTGCTCAGGTTGTTGCTCCTGCTGCTTTCGTACCCGAAGCTCCCCTCACAGCCGTAGATTACCCTGAGATGATCCCAGTCGCTTAGAAGAACCAAACTCTTTTTACGACTATCTTTTTGTTTTGTTTTGTTTTGTTAAACCTTATCTGCGTCTCTTTATGATACTAGTTGTTTCCGGTTTGTTTCTAAACTTATGTTTAAGGTTTATCAAAACTAAGTTCAATGGAATTTTGGGTCTTAATAAGAAGAAAAAAATGACTAGTACAACTTCGAACATTTAGAATTGCTCTGGTTGTCTGTATATATACGTACATATAATCAAGACTAAATGCTGCAGTTCTAGATGAGGCACAAACAAATCTGCAGAAAAAAGAGTTGCAAGTCTGGCTTTACAAAAGAGTTACTGTGATCGGTGTAGTTTTTATTCACTAATTATGTATCTGTACATAAAAATGGATTGTGACAAAATTAAAACACATGGCTCTCAGTATAAGGAGCTACAGCATCAAAAAAGGGGATGATTGTTAATAATTCTATAGCTTTACTCGCTTATCATCCGGTCCGGTCCAGTCTATTAGATCAGACCGAGGAACCCAGATTTGCGACAGTTGTTCTTCAGCTACTGTATCATTGACAACACCTCGACACCCTGGAACGCCACATGAACATGAAAGACGCTCGTCAACTGAAAAGAACCTGTATATTAGAAGATCAGAGTTAGCAAATGATTAACAGAATATTTCAAATGATTGAAAGGGCATGAAAGTGAAACCTGTAGTCATAGGTCAGCTCTTCCCATTTAGCTATATCCCTCTTTGCGAAAATGATAATGTGCTCATCTCCATTAACACTGATGACTCTCGAGTAGCAATTTGGCTGCGTAAAAGTAAGACAATGTTTTGTTTTTGCAGATGCTAACTAAATCAAATACAAACAATTATAATTGATGGGGGCCATAGACATACCACACAGGAATGATTAATCAGGTGGGCAATGCTTCCCGCCCTTGTAGCATCTATGACTCGCTCATCATCAATTCTAAACATATAAGTCCCCGCACCCTATCACATAAGAAACAAATTACTTTCCCAGATCTTAATGATTTCATTGGTATCCATGGCTTATACTTTTAAAGAAATGCTATGAAAGAGTAAAAAAAGAAATATAACGGTTAGTAAAATACATAGTACGATTTAGATGAATAAAGCTACGGATCAATCCGCTGGTTCATTATTCCAGTATTGTTCATAGATCTTCCATATATGTCACACACAAATATAAAAAAGTTAGTCAGAACTGCTTACCACAATTGAATTGTAGATAAGACGTTCTCTTTTGTCAGCTACTGAAGGTCTAACAAGTTCTCCAGTGTATTCAATCACCTGCATCGGAATCATACAATATTTTCTTGAATGACACTTTCCAAAACGGAATTTCCAGTTCAAGCTAAGTGTGCTCACCATATCTCCAGCCCTGTGCGGAAGCTTTGCAAAGATGCCAAAACCATGAATTCCCGATTTCCCTGAAAAGAAAAGAAAAAACGAACTTTTAGGAGAAAAAGAAGATTATGTAGAAGATGTTTCTGAAAGAAATCCTGCAAAATGATTAATGTTACGGAAATCCTACTATTTTGATCGTAGCATAGCTTTGAAGGACCTGTGAGATTCTTTAACATTTGCTGATAATTTAAGAAGAATGAATGCTTACCAAATGCTAATCTCTTCCTGTATGTTTCCTTCATGTATTTATATTTCTCAGCCATAGAAAGGATGTTGGTTGGAGTATTCATCTGTGACACCTTTGATCCGTGCATGCACTCATAGGTTGAAAACTCATTTCGAGAGTGACCACCAATAACATATGGCTGATTCTCAACAAATAACCGCTTTGAAGAAGCAGCCGCAAGAGCATCAGGTTCCTTTCGTCCTCTTCTTGCAAAACAATTATAAGGCTCTGCAACAATAAATATGTTGAAATTATCATCTATGCTGCTGACCCATATGATGCAAACATGAATAAAAGTAGAAAAGAATGAGAAAATGTTAGAACTGGGTATTAAACATAAAAGAGGATATGTAAGAACGTGAAAGAGAACACACAAAATTGTGAAAGAGGTAAAAGAATAATGAACAAAGAATCCATTCTCAAAATTGTGGTGCAAATCTAAAGTTAATCCACAGATCAACGATGTAGCTACATACCAGTCCGAGCACACCCAGATGGATTAGGTGGTGGAAGATACTCGGAAATTTTGTGAGTGACGGGTTTGATCTTGTCTTCTGACTCTAGGCAGGCAGTTGATGTTTGTCGATGCCTCTTGCAGAATGAACGCATGCGGATACACTGATCTGCTTCTTCATCGTCCTTTGGTACAAGGAAAAGTCTATCCTCACTCTCAAGCTACATGGACAGTCAGGATAGCCATCATCAGTTAGAAACATCTCTTGTGGACTAGCTGTGTTTTGAGTGAACTTGTGTGTAAGTATGAATGCAAAATCTTCTGATATCCCGTAAGATATGAAAGTACCTCAACACAGAGACCAGCAGCTCGAGCGCAGAGTGGATGGTACGCCACACGACAAGAATTGCTTGAACACTGAAAAATGTTGTCATTTTTGACATTATATCAACTCATTGCTGGCCTTTGACAGTAACAACGGCGTGTACAGTTGTTTAAATGTTGAATGTAGCGACCAGAATCCATTGTCTAGAACACAACTTATACACTGGCAAACATAACTCTACTTTTGCAGATATCACAATGCAATATATCAAAAATCCAGATCAATTAAAAATGCATGGGACTTGGGCAGTGGACAGAAAGAAACAATACATAAGCATTAAGATCTCCGCTGGAAAACTCATAGGACACACATTTCCGCCAAGTGGATTTTAAATATGCATCATCGCTTTTAGAAAGAAAAAAAAATCAATACGTTGATAATATCTGTAAAAAAAGTCACCACCTTCAGAAGCAATACTCCAAAAGATTTACAAAAATGATCAGAAAATTATGCTGCTATTCATCTACTGAAAGCCAGTAATATTGGCAGCATTTTCATCAGGCAATTTCAACTAGATTGTGTAACGTGAATCGATCACAATACATACGAATGATTTAGTTTCTCTTAGCATAGAACGAAATCTTACTTGAATACAAGCTCCATAAGATACCCCACAGATCGTGCA
Organism: Iljinskaea planisiliqua; assembly: GCA_900108845.1. Taxonomy (NCBI): domain Eukaryota; kingdom Viridiplantae; phylum Streptophyta; class Magnoliopsida; order Brassicales; family Brassicaceae; genus Iljinskaea; species Iljinskaea planisiliqua. The sequence continues at coordinate 6,557,781 of FNXX01000004.1, read as the reverse complement.
CATTAATTTCCAGCGATCCTAGGTTTAAGAATTTGGAAAAAGAGAAAGAGGGATAAGAGTTTTGAAAAGGCCACAGTGTCGGGGTAAAGGAATCAGAAAAAAAAAATGAGCACAAACCTTACTGACTTTATTCACCCCATAAATCGGTTCCATCTTCTTGACATCAGATAAACATGTTTCTGAATAAATAGCAAGTGCAAAAAATGGTAAAAGGCCTCCTATTTCTTCAGGAGAAAGCAAACTTATAAATAACAACAAATCATTAATATTAAACCTGGGATCCATATAGCACAAGCTAGATGAGCCCAGCGCCCATCAGTTGTCGGCTTCATAGCACCCCCTAAAAGAAGTTTTTATTATACACTAGTGCAAGGACATAAAGACTCCACACACTAAGTGGTACGGTCAAATTACCTACTACAGGACAAAGACAACACCGTGGAGTTATATCAGGAGCTCCGGGACGACATAAGTTGCATAACCACAAAGCACCATCACAGGGTTCTAGTTCTCCATAGCATCCCGCATGGACCTAGTAGTGGACCAGACATTTCAATTTGAGTCACACAAGGAACACGGAGTATTGTCTAAGAGTTACGATAGCTAAAAAAAGATTAGAGCATCAGCAATACCATTATTCTACATTTATCACATTGCAGGAACAAATTGTTCTCATACTCCTGCAGCCAGAAAAAAATTATATATCAGAACTTACTTACTAAAGCGCAAAAGATTGAAATCTCCAATCGAGAAACAAAAAGATGCATCCTTAACCTCATCCATGTGACAGACATTGCACTTATCAAGATCTTTCCAGTCAACACGAACAGGTCGATAACCAGTAGGATGATCTTGATGCCTTCCCAAACTATATTTGCACATAGAAACATTGGACGACAGTCTGGATTTTGATAAACCCTGCTAGATAATGGTTTATTAGGGTGCCAAAGCATATTAGCTGCAATCACTAGAAGCTAAACGATAGTGCAATGGTATAAAATAGGGATCATGCACCAAACAGTATAAAGATTAATCATATATGTTCCCAAAATCTAGCAACCATATTGATAAGTATCTTCCTCGTGAAATAATACAGTGATATCCTACTATAACTGATTTGTTATAAAGACTGCAGAACAGTGCTCACTCTTTAGTTTTACTAAAAAAGCACATAATTTCTTACTAACACTAGACCATATTCACATATTTTATCCTTACAAAGTGTCTGTAAATACTTGTAAGCTGACTTCGATTAAGAGCTCTTAATGGAAGTCTCACAATTTTCTCACGAAAGAGAAAGCAACCCTAACAATTAAAGATTATAAGCCATACTCACTAGACAGACATAATCATTTCGTGGGGGAAATAAGCGTGGTCTCATTTATAAACGTGTAATTCTAATATGCTTTTGGACAGGAAATGACGAATTAGGGTACCCGCAAATCAATTAGAAAAGAGCTGCAGAAAAACAGTAAGTGCACAAGCTTGAACATCTTAGAAACAAAACTTAGTTTCCTGCATTAAACATTCTGTTAAACATAATTGAGCCCTGCTTATACGTTTTAGAGACAACACAGAAGTCAGATGACCACAAAATGTTCAATGTCCAGACATTATTTACAATTCTTGAAAGACTGAGGAGCAAACAGATTATCATGAAAACACATACAAATCAATTTAAATGCAACGACAAGATACCTGTACAAGTTTAATGACTTCCGGGTTGGAGAGACCAAACATGTCTGTACCAGATTCATTTAGTTCATCCCCCAAAATGTTAGGACTATCAGTAGCACTCTGGACCTTTCTTATCCTGTTATATATCTTATTCCAGCAGGCCGATGGAGTAATCCCTTTGAACTGCCAAAAAATAGTTATCAATGTTAGCCAGAGATGCACGCTTGACCCCAAAACACGTACAAACAGTATATTAGATGATTTCAATTCACCTGCTCTCCACTCTCTGCAGTCACTCTAAACAGAGGGCGAGTCTTGGACTCGGCATCTCTGAGCACTTCCATCTTGTACAAGGCAGATGCGCTATGATCTGCTTAAATCCAAAAGCGACAACCCGCATCACATTGATGAACTAATTTCAACCAACCAAATATGGAAGATACCTGATTAGTAAGGAAGAGCCAAAAACTTATTAATAAATAACCTTTTAGTGATGTGAACTTTCTCATAGCCGTATACCCTTCAGGCCAAATATAATTCTCATCCTTGAAAAACTGAGAGTCTGTCACAATTTTTCCTGTAAGACAAGTCATATGCCCATGCATGATCAGTGGAGTTCATTCCTATAGCCAACTGAAATAATCAACCATAGCACGAAGGATGATATACCATACTTATAAGTTTCAAGCCTTACCAAGATTTATTATTTGCAGATCCCCTATTGTATACCGGAAGTCTACAGATTCTGTTGGTCTCAACCACACTTCCCCTTCGTTAAAGTGATCTCCACCCGAGTTCGAGCTGCCCTCTTCTGCACTATTGGTTCTTTCTGAATACTCTGAATCAGCTCCTTTCTGAAGTTGAGTCATCCTTTCTGGAAGCCGATGTTCCTTCAAATACCTGAGTGAGGCAAGATAACAGTAACTTCAGCCTTTCAGGACAGGCAACAGGTCTAAGTTTCATGAAACATCGGGAAACAATTTCGTCCAACTGTTAACGTAATAAGTACTGGAAAAACGAGAAAGTCGAATGTCAGTGAAAAGAGAGGGACTTACACTTTTGCTTCTTGCATGCCCTCTTGAAACCGAGGTTGTTTGCACTTCAAGTGAGATGGCGAGAGAAGCCCTTTGATAAATGAGGTTGCTTGCTTTACCTTTATTCTATACAACCAAAGGATGTTAACTTCAGCTTGATAATGCGTAACATTCATCTCAACAACTCGGTAGCAAAACAAGGTGTCTAAATATTTAGAAAACAGGCTAACCTCGCAAAATCATGGGTGCCAAAAAATTGTACCAAGACTGATCTTCCTCCAGATACCTTGTTGTTTAGACCTTTCCGCTCTCCGATAACAGATTCGTCCACAATAACTGCTGGCCACATAGCATGACCTGTCCGAAAAGGTAAGCAAATGCAGTGCTATGGAAGTCAGTAGGTACTTTTCCTTGTCTGTATGCTTCAAACAGCAATAACTTACTGAAAGCATAGAATTTTTTTTTAATATATTCATAAAAAACGGAAATAAGCTTAGTACAAACCAGCTAGTTTCGCCCATACAATGTCTCCAGGCTCAAAATCTTGACAATCCTCCAAATTAGCTGCCAATACAACCATCTCATCGTAATCACGGCCGCCAACAGTCACATCATTAGTACAAACCTTCAGATTTAACAGCTCCATCTCTTTACAAGAAACGAAAAATTTGATCATTTCACGATCAAGAACTAGATCCTCACTAGATCCATCCCCATATTTAACCTAAAGAAGAATTCAACCACCGTTAGAAGACCGAGCTTTTAAACATTCTGTAGCTCACAAAATTACCAAAACTCAGAACTAAATGGCAGAACTCAAGTTAGTGTAGACAGAACTACTTACGATGTGACGCTTTCTCTCTAAACTGTATCCAACAATAGAACCTGTATACCAAGAAGCGTCCAGCGGCCAAAAAACCTAGGGATTAAACAGCAGTTGATTGTTAAATTGTCCCCTTCACACACAAAAAAAAAAGGAATGCAACAGCTTAAAATGGATAACAATCTAGTTTTACACTTGCCTTGCATTGCAGCCCTATGAAACTTGTTGGATCTGCATCATCATAACTCAACCTGCAAAACCAAAACTCTCTCATCATACAAGACCACGGGAACAAGTAGCATGCCCATTGACTGACAAGAGAACTAAGAAAATCATCAATTTAAAACAACAGCTCGCAAGGAACCAAAAAGAAGAAGTCCAAAAAATCACACAATTTCTCAAGTCCGTGACTTGAATATTTGAAAAGTCAGAGATAAGCCCTGACCTGACCCATCTCTTAGCTGAACCAGAAGCCAGAGACACCTTGTCCTGACTCTTGACAGAGCTCCCCTTCCTTCGGAATGACCCATTTTGTTTATTTCCACTTAACGCATCGTTAGTACTGCAACCCCTCAAGGTCGGACCAGTAAAACTCCTCAGACTACTAGAAACCTCATCCAATTTCTCCAACTCGCAATCACCAATCCTCCTTTTCTTCTGCTTTTTCTCCTTAAACCAAGCGTCTGCATCATCAAGCTTCAAACTTTCACCGTTCCCAGCTACCACCGACTCCAGGAAAGACTCCTGCCGCGGCGGCTTCTTACGGCGGCGACAGTAGACGCGAACAATCTCAGGATGCCGAGTCCGCAGCTTGTAATCATCCGCACGACAACAGTCGGCACTGGCGCTCACGCCGCTACCTACACCCTCGAATTGCTCAATCATCGGAAGCTTCTGGGCCTTAACCTTCTTGGACATCAGACTGTGAGAACCGACGGCATTAATACAGCACATTGACGACGATGAAACCGAACACGCGCGCTCGATAGTCGCGCAACTAACTGGAGCTTCCACCAGGTCGTGAGAGTCGATTTCGATCTGAGTTTCATTCGAAACAAACGCCATTTGCGATTATTCGGATGGAGAAAGCACAGGCGATTCAAAAGGAGACACCTTGCCTTGTCTCTCTCTCTCCTTCACTGTACCCCCAAAATTTTATCCTAGGGTTTCTGTGGAATCCAGAAATTGAGAAATTAGGGTTTATAAAGCAGGAATCGGAGAAAAACAGTAGAGAAACCAAAAAAGGAAAAAAAAAATCTTTTGGAGGGAGAAGAAAAAAGGCTTACCGTTTCCCGCCGTGTTAGTAAGATGACAGCTCTCTCAGATCTATTTGCTCCGCCTCTTATATATCTCCGCATAGATACATACACTCACATTCATGGTGTATGTATATATATATACTGTATATGATATCTGTATATTTATTAATTTATTAGAAGAAAAAAAAAACTCCACTTGTCGGGATATTTGTTGTTTTCTTAGTCAATTATTAATGGGACAATTTGTTGAATAACCAAAAATGGATGTATAATTAATATAACACTTATATCTTGACTATTAATCATCTAACAAATGTTGCATATTTGTGATTTTTTTTAATTTTAATTGTGTTCTATTCCATTGTGTTCTATTCCACATCTCAACTTTGAAGTCAAACATTATTTGCACATTTCAGTTTTGATATTTGTCTCAAACTCTCAGCTTTTTCGTTCAATCAATCTGTGTTGTTTAAGTTCAAGCTCTTAACTTGCTTAACCAATTCAGTGAGTCAATTATCTGATAGATTTCGAATCTAAATTAGAAAAACGCAAAAATGTATCATAGGTGCCAGGTGGTGGCTTTGTGGATCTGATGGATCTTCAGGTTTGAAGGAGAGAATGAGATTTGTATGGTGGATTCGAATCTTCCTCTACGACAAAATTGTAAAGAAAGAAGATAAGATTAAGAATATTATTGGTGAAGAAATAAGAAATAATAAAACTTTAGAATTTCTTAAAAACAAAAGAATCAAAATGAGTTAATAAATTGTATGAATCATACAAACAAGATTAATCCACGCTTTCTATATAATTAAGGTGAATCGCACATTAAGTTTTTAAACAATAAGAAACAATCTTCATAGACACATTATTTGAAAGAAAATAATTTTTTTTTTATATTAAACTGAAAGCATGGATTAACTTGTTAATTTGTGTGATTCAAACAGCTTGTTCACTCACTAATTGAGAGAATCAATCATTCTTATTAATTATTCCATCAAAAATTATGTGAGTCATTCAAATTTCTATTTATCATTCTCATATGAATCACCCTTTTGATCAAATAGAGATAGTTGCATAACCAACAGTTTGGTTCCATCTTTTATCCTTATGAGGCCATCCCAGTAATCTTAATTCATTTGGTATTAGAGTAATATGTCCATTCATTATCTTGTATCTATTCAATATAATTTATCTATCAATCAAAGGTCTGAAGATGTTCATATGGATCATATAATCTTGGTGTCAGCCTTGTGCTTATATCATTTTTGTGTCATTCAAACTATATCTTTTGTTTTCTATTTTTTTTTGTATTATTTTTGTTTGCAGTATATAGATATAAAAAGTAAAACCATCAGAATAGTTCTAAAGATATTTTCTATTTTTCTTCTTTCAAAAAAAGTTCTAAAATACAAAAAAAAAAAAAAAAAAAATCTTGATTTTTATTTTGTATTTGTTTCTCAAAACTTTTATTAAAAAAATGTTTAATTAGATTATTTCACTTTGTTTTTTTTTTTAAAAAAAAATGTGTTAATTTTGTATTCAAACGAAAATATGGCAAACCCAAGACTACAACAACTAAAATATAAAATTGATTATAAAAAAAAAACAATTAAAGAGGAAGAAAATAATACAATACAAGATATTAAATCAAAGATTTTTAATACAGATATTTATTCTCATAATTTTCATATTCATATTTATAATTTGACAAAGACAAAAAAAGTTTTCATTCAAAGTCAAAGGTTAAATAGATGGTAAGAAAATCGTAAAATAAATTAGCTAATTTATCTCATTTGTTTTGAGTTTAAATTGTCCATAATTTCTAATTTATTTTAATTTCATTGACCATGATAGTCTTGTAAAAGAGTTTATAAAATCTCAATTTATTTCATTATAACAACACACCCTTGAGTGAATTAAGAAATAGTATTTGTAAAGAATTTTTCTTTTGGTTTTGCTCTTATTTTATGTAAAGAGAGTTTAGGAATGTATTATGAGTTTTTTTTGCAGCTAGTGTGGTCTCTTTCCATCAATCATCCCTTGTCTAAGAATCTAAGATCTATATCTGAAATGTACGAGACAAAAAGAGTAATTTCCTTAATCTTACATCATAATTAATTTTTGGACAAGGCTATTGACATGATATAGTTTGAAGATGTTCATAAAGGACAACGTGGCTAGTTGACAACTTATGGTTCTTGATCTCATGAATCACTAGTCACATGAGGCAGGTTGCACTATCCTAAAATGGTAGCATGAAATCTAGAACATAAAAAAATAATATGGAATCAATCAAAAAGTATAAAAACCATAAAAAGGATATGGAGGAGGTAATCTGGTTAAATTAGAACAAGATGTGATCCATAGCTTATAGTGTTCCTGTAGTGAGCTTAAAAAGATAGATGACAGGAAAAAGATATGATTTACTCAAAAAATGGAAATATAATCCGGTTTTGGGGGAGAAAAAAATGTGAATGAAAAATATGGGTTTATGTAAAATGCCAGTTAAGTGTGTTTACATCGAAACTAAATATCTAGTCGAAGTCAACGATTGACGGTGCTCTAAATTGGTATGTATGGGATGGACACGTATAGACTTTTGATTAGGCTTTGTGATATGTCACGTTTTTTAATGCTACGAAAATAATTGATAAGTTATCGGTTCACCATGTACAACTTTTTGGTCCAAGTATCCACACATTATTTGTTGATCGACTTTCTCTAGGTTCCCAAATAATATCACACCAAGACATGCATACATACATTTTAATCGTGGATTTGATGAAATAGTATACTTAATTTACGATACTACATTGTATCTTGTGGCTGTTATGTTATATATATATATATAATTTATAGTTTAGTAGAAGTTAAGATCAAACTATGTGGATGGCTTGTTCTATGTTTGGTGTATGATCATACGATATTTGATATCATTGTCGCATTCATCCACACGTGGACACTGAAAAGTATAAATAATCTTAAGTTTTTCATAAAAGTATAAATTACATAGACATGGTCACATGGCTGATGCTTTGCCAAAACAAAATCAATCAGTAACACATATTATTGTTTCAATCATATTCTTATTTGGATATGTAAATGACCATAACACATACTTATATAATAGGGTAATTCTCATGAATATATTTTAAAGACAAGACCTTTTTTCATGTTTTTGTTCGGTTTTAAACGAGATTCATCAAATTAAAAAAAAAAACCAAATTTTGAAACACATACATTTCCGACAATAAATTTTTGCAAATGACCTATAACTAACTTTGTGTTTATTTTCCCCTTAATCAAGACATAAGCCTATTTGGTTGGAGCAGACCCGGTTGGAGTTAAACCGGTTAAAGACGACCCGGGTCAATCAAAAGGATGGGTAGTTAAACAACCCTAGGGATTTAAATACTCTTTTCTCCTCCAGCTCTATTTGTCCCTCGCCAACTATCATCTTCTTCCTCCTCCTTCTCCGCCATTTCTGTCGCTCTAAAACCCTATCATGCTCTGCTGATTCTCTGCCTACTCAATTCAGCTCTCTCTAGGGCTTTTGGACGGCAAAACTCAAATCCAATCCACCACCGCCTCTGATCGTCTGTGGCCCACCCTCTTTCTAGCGTACTCTGTCTAGTGCTGTCTCGATTTCCAAGCTCTCAGGAGGATGGATCTGCCTAGCCTCGCTTTGATCCTCCGAGCCGCCGCGCTCAGCCCCAATCCCGATGAACGCAAAGCTTCTGAGCAGAAACTCAACCAGGTCTCTTTTACTTGAATTCTCCTTGAGATGTATACACGGTTGCTGGTTTTTTAATATTCTTCGCGAGTTTGGTCGGTTCTAGCTTAGATTCTTTTGATTTTAGCGTCTTGAAGTTCCCTGTTCAGCTGGCGCTCTCGTTTTTCGTGAGCTGAGTTCGTGTAAAGATAATTTTTTTATAAAGTTAACTTTTTGGATTTGTCTTCTCGAGTCCTTACTCTTAGGATGTTCGGCGGATAAGTGTCTTTTTCCCAAGACTGTAACCCATTTTTTTTTATAGATCGCTATTGCTTTAATCCCCTATAATCTGATTTCCGTTAGTGTTGTAGTTGGGACTGTAGTTCCTGACGCCTGTGTATCTCGTTATCTATTCTCTTGCAGTTGCAGCACACGCCACAGCATTTGGTGAGATTATTGCAGATAGCCGTGGATGGAAACTGTGACATGGCAGTGCGTCAAATTGCTAGTATTCAGTTCAAGAACTTCATTGCTAAGAACTGGTCACCTGAAGATTCTGGTAATATTATATTTTCGTAATTTTCGTGTCCGGTCTTGACTTTCGGAAGCTCTTAGGTCAATTCGTATATCTGACGGTGCAGTAGAGCAGCCGAGGATATTGCCAAGCGACAAAGAATTGGTGAGGGACAACATCCTCATCTATGTCACCCAAGTTCCAACCTTACTCAGGTAAATTTGCCATATATAGCTTTGGGACTTATCATCCTAGTCATTCGGTTTCTTATCAACTCATTTGTTTGTGCTTTCTGGTAATTTGTCTGCCTGAGATTTGATTTCAAGTGACTTTGTGAAAAGATGTCATAACATGTCTGGCTAATTACGTGTACCATCATCTTGTCTGATAGATAGCCTTGAAGCTGGTAATCCTCACTTTTTTTCTGACTTGGACCTGCAGCAGGCTCATTATCATGCATCTCTGTGTCTTTTGCATTATACCTAGCTGCTAGATATCTTGAAACAGTGGAGGCCAATCATAATTCTGTTTCTTCTCCTAATTTCCTGATCCAGATCACAACTTGGAGAGTGCCTCAAGACAATTATATATGCTGACTACCCAGAACAATGGCCACGTCTTCTGGATTGGGTGAAGTACAACTTGCAGAATCAACAAATTTATGGAGCTTTATTTGTGTTGCGGATACTCTCTAGAAAATATGAGTAAGTTCATCATTTCCCATTCGCATTCCCATTCCCGTGTGTATGATTCAAAGATTTGATAGTGAAAATTTTTGTATGATTGTCTGCGGTGGCAGTAGCGCAAATTTTAGTGGTAATTTTAGTGGTAACCACTCCTGTGTAGAAAAAAATTAAGGGAGGAGACAAATGTATTGGACAAGGAGTGTTAAGATGAATTTTAAAAAGTGTATTATTAGAATACAATGATGTTCATGGCTCTTTCAAACAATATTCGCAATGTCTTATGAAGTTTAGATGAGTTCCAGCTAGGAACCAAAAGGCGTGCATTACATATAAAGAAGCAGAAAAACTAGATGACAATCTCATTGTTTACGCATAAGTAGCCCATCCCCTTGATTCTGTTTCATAATTTTGTTTTCTAGGTTCAAGTCAGACGAGGAAAGGACACCAGTTTCCCGCATTGTGGAGGAAACATTTCCTCTACTTTTGACTATTTTTAATGGACTTATCCAGATAGCAAATCCCTCGCTGGAGATAGCGGAATTTATGAAGCTGATATGCAAAATATTTTGGTCATCCATATATGTAAGTCGCTAGCGAGATCAGTTACTTGTGCTTCTCTCTGCGGAATTTTACATTTTGGTTTTCCTAAACTTAATACGCATATCCCTAAAATTGTTGTATTTTAGGACACGGACTCCTAGATAGGTGGTTCCAAGTTCCAACTCCACTTGTGACCCCTATCTCTATTTTCTTGTATTTGAGATTATCATTGGCATTGCATGGTGTCTTATCATATTGGCAATTGGAAAATTTGCTAGTTAAACTCTTCTTTGGTTTAACGAAACCCCAATAAATAAATAAAAGTTCTTTTCATAATGATTGATGGAAATCCTGATCGTCATTGTGTTACTTTCCAAAGATTCACCACATGATTCATTTTGTACTATTTTCTGTGGCAGCTGGAGCTCCCAAAACAATTAGCTGATCTTAACGTATTCAATGCCTGGATGGTTCTGTTCTTGAGTGTTTCGGAGCGTCCTGTTCCAGTTGAAGGCCAGCCTATGGATCCGGAACTTAGAAAATCTTGGGGCTGGTGGAAGGTCAAGAAGTGGACAGTGCACATCTTAAACAGGCTCTATAGTCGGTATATCTCTGAAGTTAATATGTTAAACAAAAAGTACTCTTGGAAGGTTCATTGAATTTTTGTGAAAATTTGTTGTGATAGGTTTGGAGACCCAAAACTTCAAACACCAGAAAACAAACCTTTCGCCCAAATGTTTCAGAAGACCTATGCAGGCAGAATTTTGGAAGGCCACCTAAACTATCTGAATACAATTCGTGTTGGAGGCTATCTTCCTGACAGAGTTACCAATCTTCTCCTTCAGTACTTAAGCAACAGGTTTGTTTTAAAGTTCCTTGTATGCTTTAGTTTCATTGACATCAGAATGCCCGCTTAGCTGACTCAATTTCTCATTTCCCTGGCATTGTAGATTTGTTTTTTGGTCAACTATTTTAACGTTATTGATTTTTACTAGACACTCTAGATTTTATATGTTTGTTTTTGTAATTTTAAAGTATTCTACCTTTATCATCTGTTAAGATGTATTGTTGCCATCTTCCCTGCAGCATAAAAATAAATGAAAAAAAACTACTACTATGATTTTGACGTATGTGCCATTTCTCGTTGAAGGGAGTTCTTAATCCTTTCGTACTAATCTATTGTATCTGCAGCATTTCGAAGAATAGTATGTACAATTTGCTGCTGCCTCGGCTGGATGTTCTGCTTTTTGAGATTGTTTTCCCTCTAATGTGCTTTAATGACTCTGATCAAAAACTTTGGGAGGAAGACCCACATGAATATGTGAGGAAAGGTTACAGTAAGTATTAAAAAATGTGACTTTCTTAAAAAGTCTTAAACATATCATATTTAATGATATCTGTTGTGCTGCATTGCAGATATCATTGAAGACTTGTACAGTCCGCGAACAGCGTCTATGGATTTTGTAAATGAATTGGTTCGAAAACGTGGGAAAGACAACCTCCCAAAGTTTGTTCAATTTGTTGTAGGGATCTTCAGGAGGTAATTCCATTTGAGTTCTTCTGCTTGGATCTTCTTCTTTTAATTGTATCTTGTTGTGTGAACTTGTTTATCCACTGTTTTTAGTTTTGACGAAGCTCCTGCTGATCGTAAGCCTTACCGTCAAAAAGATGGCGCTATGCTTGCTGTTGGAGCTCTTTGTGATAAACTGAAGCAAACGGATCCGTATAAATCTGAACTAGAGCGAATGTTGGTGCAACATATTTTTCCTGAATTCAATAGTCCAGCTGGACATCTTAGAGCAAAGGTATTCATTGTTTTTGGCTTTAAACTATGTCATTGATACCTCAGCAATCCGTGGTTGCCATAATAGGGTTTCTGTTGTACTTCTCATTTTATTTGACAACTCTCTGTATTGTGCTTAAAAAAATTTTGAACAAAAGAAGGAAGAAAAAGGATAAATTATTGCGATATTTGGGCGACTGCTGCAAACTTGTCGATATTTTAGGATGGATTTCCTGTTTTTTTTTGTTTTTCCAGTATTTCATAGTATATTCTTTGGGAGTCCCTTATCTGTTTAACGATTGGGTTTTTGGATGTAGGCTGCATGGGTAGCTGGACAATATGCCCATATCAACTTCTCAGATCAGAACAACTTTCGTAAAGCGTTGCACAGTGTTGTTTCGGGAATGCGCGATCCTGATCTCCCTGTCCGTGTTGATTCAGTTTTTGCATTACGTTCATTTGTTGAGGCGTGCAAGGGTATGTGATTTTCTCCTACGCATTTGTATGGATGAATCTGTTTGCACTTGTTTACTGTGTGCGTTCTCTTCTTGATTATGTGTGGGTTTATATATATTTCTAATTAAAACTGTCTGGTCAAACTTGCAGATTTGAATGAGATACGTCCAATCCTCCCTCAATTACTTGATGGTACGTAACCCTTGTTTTTAAAAACTAGATAGTCAGTATCGTTGGAATAAACTAATTCTTTCACTTAATGGTGATCTTGCTCCTATCAGAATTTTTCAAACTCATGAATGAGGTAGAGAATGAAGACCTTGTTTTTACGTTGGAGACCATTGTCGATAAGTTCGGCGAGGAGATGGCTCCTTATGCTTTTGGATTATGCCAAAATCTGGTAAGAAAATGAGCTCTCTTATCTGTCTAGTTTTCTCGAAGATTTGAACTTTGAGATATACGTATTTCTGCCTCTCCTTTTTCTCAGGCGGCTGCATTTTGGAGGTGCTTAAACACTTCAGAAGCCAGTGATGATTCGGATGACATGGGAGCTTTAGCTGCAGTTGGTTGTTTGCGTGCCATAAGTACAATCCTTGAATCTGTTAGCAGTCTTCCTCAGCTGTTTGTTGAGATAGAACCAACGATACTTCCAATTATGCAGAAAATGTTGACCACTGATGGCCACGGTAAATTGATGTATAAAATTACTTTTTTAGTTTTTCTCATTTAGCTCTGGTCCTTAGCTTGTGGACTCCGAGCATAAGTAAGTTATATTGTGTCCAGATTGACTTTTGGACTGATCCTTTAGCCATTTTGATTCATTCCATTAGTATGCATCTTTAGATAGGTCACTTATGTTGCCGTTATTTTTTTTGTGTAGTAGCATCAGATCTTAAGATCACTCATTTCCTTTTCCAACTATTTTAATATAGATACTAAAGCATTTAAATTTTCATCCTATTTGCTTTGGCAGACGTATTTGAAGAAGTTTTGGAGATTGCATCATACATGACCTTTTATTCACCTAACATTTCCTTGGACATATGGAGTCTCTGGCCATTAATGGTGGAAGCGTTGGTCGATTGGGCAATTGATTTCTTTCCAAGTATGGCTTCTCTCATATCTGTTTTCTGTATAGTTTACTCTGTGAATGTAGAACCTCCATGTCAATCTTTTTTGTTACATACACTAAGCTATTCTTTGGAAATGTAGATATTTTGGTTCCAATGGACAACTTTATATCAAGGGGAACTGCTCATTTCCTCACTTGCAAGGAGCCCGACTATCAGCAAAGCCTATATAATGTTCTTTCAGCTGTAAGTATATTTTCTGATAGTCATAGTGCATTTATAGGGTCTGTGCTCGTTGATTGTTCTTAACTATAAGGTTATGGAATCCTTGTACATATCATGAAGGAAAGAATCTTCCTTTATCATATAAAAGAAATTGCGAGTTTTTCATGCCTATACTGGTAGAGTGTTGTTGGCCTCTAGCGTATTGGGTAAACGCTAAGGATTCACATATTATACCTTCGGCATTACATATGATAATTCTTTGTTGCCTTCATGGCTAATTTATGTCTCACGTTTCTGTTTCTACAGCTTATGACCGACAGAAACATAGAAGACAGTGATATCGAATCTGCTCCAAAGCTTATTGAAGTTGTTTTCCAGAATTGCAAAGGGCAAGTGGACCAGTGGGTTGAACCATATCTGCGACTCACTATTGATCGGTTACAACGAGCGGAGACTTCATACTTAAAATCTCTTCTTGTACAAGTGGTAAGAACTGTGTGGAGAATTTGTTGACCTGCTGTGATTCCAACTTACCAGTTTATTTGTTTAATTAGAGGTGATATGTTCTCGCAATGTCACTATATGAATTAAGCGGCTTGCATTGAATGATTCCATTGTTGTGTTGATGATTATAACGATGGGTTGAACTTTTGTTGCAAGTGAACCACGATCATACAACGTAAATTTTGCTTTCTTGATCAAGTTCTCAAAGAAAATTATGATTTCTACGCAGGTGGCAAATATGCTTTACTACAATCCAGGTTTGACGCTTGGTGTATTGCATAACACGGGGCTTGCTTCAACAGTGTTTGATCTTTGGTTCCAGATGTTGCAACAAAAGAAAAAGAGTGGCCTGCCAGCAAATTTCAAAAGGTATCGTTGATGCTATTTTATTAAATCTTAACTTGTTCATGGTAAGCTTATAAGTGTAATGGTTGGACTTCCTATTTTTTCACTGTGATTAGCTGAGAAAGAGATTGCTCTTTTTATACCAGGGAACACGATAAAAAGGTTTGCTGCTTGGGTTTGACTTCATTACTTGCTCTCCCGGGTGGTCAATTCCCCGACGAAGCGCTCCAGCGTATTTTCAGGGCAACACTTGATCTTCTAGTTGCATATAAGAATCAGCTAGCTGGTATGTTGTGCTTATGATCCATTTTCTCTCCACTTGGCGTGGTAACGTTTACAATTATTCCCTTTCCCCTATTTCTCGCAGAAGCAGCAAAGGAGACGGAAGTAGATTATGAGGATGAGATGAATGGACTCGAGAGTGATGACGACGACGATGATGATGGGTCTGATGGGGAGATGGGGATGGATGATACCGAGGATGGAGATGAAGCAGAAAGCATGAAGCTGCAGAAATTAGCTGCACAGGTTTGTTTAGTGCTTGTATCGACCTCCCTCTGTCAAAGATGCCTTTTTTGTTTGTTTGCTGGAATTGACTCTTTTCAAATTCGCTTGTTCATTTCATAGGCAAAGTCCTTCCGATATGATGATGAAGATGACGATGATTCTGATGATGACTTTAGCGATGACGATGAGTTCCAGTCACCCATCGATGAGGTGGATGCCTTTGTATTCTTTGTCGACGCAATTAGAGGTACGGCTATATAAAATCTTCTGATCACCATTCTCGAGCACACAGTCCTATAGGGAGCTTAATTTTCTCCAGTGTACATGTTGCTTAATCGCATCCTTGTCTTTTGAACAGTTATGCAGGCATCAGATGCACAGAGGTTTCAGAACCTTAACCAGTCGCTGGACTTCACTTATCAGGCGATTGCAAACGGAATAGCACAGCACGCAGAGCTGAGAAGAGTGGAGATCGAGAAAGAGAAGCAAAAGAAGGCAGCAGAAGCTGCTGCTACTCCTGTTCCTGCTATATAATATTTATAAGCACAGCAGTTCATTTTCCTGAGGTTCTCGTTCATACATATTCAGCAATGCCGCTTGCTTCCAGGTTATACAAACAAAGAAGCAGATTTTGTGGATTGTAGCAAAAATACATCATCATCTCCAGAGCCTTGTGAAACCGTGTGGTTGCGGTCAGAAGGTTTGAATGTTTTGGTGAGATTGATTGACGATGATGATGGAGTCTCTTGTGGTCTAGAGAAAAGGTGTGAACTCTTCTTCTTTTTGTGCTTATTCTTTCATGGTCCTGTGTGTTGTTGCGTCTCTTCTTCTGGATTGGTGTATTCATAAAGAAAGAGATTTTTTTGGGGCGGGTGGGGGGTTTTTGTCTTTTGTGTACTCTTTTATCAATGTTTATTACTGCACACATTGTGTCTTGTCTTTTTGGGATGTGTTAGTTTTTTTAGGAAAGTTATATTGAATTTTTGTGATCTCACACAGAGATCTGCAAGGTCACTCATCAGGTTGTACGACCATTCTTTCATAAAGTGAAAATTATTCTGTCATTCAAAAGTTATTTTAATGTGCTTATTTATTTTCAAAATAAAACATAAAAGATTTCATTACCGTTTTCTAGTAATCAATCAATTAAATAAAGAGATACCCCTTAACCATACCAAATTTAATTCTAGCTTAGAATAACGAAGTTCTTCTCTATAACTTCCCTCTTTTGTAAGAATAACAATTTATCTTCCGAATAATCATCATATGATGGTAACTTCATTACGAATAATAAAATGTCTAATCTTATATTCCTGCTGAACCGGATACAGAAGCTATCGCGTGTCATCGAGATTTGAGACTAAAAAAATATTGTATTGAGTTTGTTTTGCAAAACCAATGTTCTTGAAATGTTAAAACATACATTTCCGTTTTCCAACAAGGTTTCTTTTAAAGATAATCAAATAATACCAATGATTAATTATCGGGTATCTTACTGTACGATTCAAACTTGAAGGAAAATTACAAACATGAATCTATATTTTTTTTTTTGCTTTAATTTTCTATGGGAGAAAGAAAACAAAAGAAGAATCTTACTGTATGAAACTTTGTAGAGAGTAACAACAGTTGAAGAAAAACAAAAAATAATTCAGAAATAAAAATATAGGTCACGAGGAAGAACAGCAAGAGAAACCGAAACCTTGTTTGGAGGCCATATTATCGTCCTTGACGAGACTTACTCGGTTGTTGTTGGAGCTCAATTCGGTTTTGTACGTGTCGGAGCTGAGTTGTTTCCGGCTAACATTAGTGTAGATGTCGCGGATCACCATTTCGAAAGCAGTTTTAACGTTTGTGGAATCGAGAGCCGATGTTTCCATGAAGAATAGTCCTTCGGTTTCCGCTAGGGCTTTGCCTTCTTCCACGCTCACTGCTCTCATGCTTTCTAGGTCGCACTTGTTTCCCACCAGCATCCTCGCCACCGTTGTATCCGAATGCGCTGCCACATTCAAAGAAGCAGATGATTCAACATAGTTTTACCAAACCAACATTCAGATAAAACTTGAACAGATTCTCATGAATCTTTACCCTGTAATGCAAGAGCATATAGAGAGTTTATGGTTACCTAATGAGAACCTAGAGACATTGTGTTACCTACTTGTTATAGAAAGTGAAACCATTATATACCATTTCACTCTCCTTTTAGTAAGTTCCTATGTTTCCATTATCTAAAGATTAATTTCTTCGCGCCTACTGTGTCTAAAGAGAGATTCAAGAAGCAATGTGTGGCTGAGTCCTTAGCTAAGCTCGGAAATTCCAGAAACAGGGGGCACTAACTTGTTCTAAATTTACCATAAGAATGAACAGAACCTAATCTTCAAACATGTAAAAATCCAAAATTAAGAGTTTCTACTATTTTGAAAATATCAGTCAGATTAATGGATCTAATTAGCTGAAAAAACCTTACAATATTCAAAAACAATTGCATTTCAAACTCAGAGAGAGATTCGCTAATTAGTCAAACAAAAAGGACCATCGAACAACCAATCTATTGTGAAACCAAACCAGATAGCTTACGAAACATACTCTTGAGCTCATCAAGCCAACGTCCGACACTATTGAAAGTGGTGCGACGGCTGATGTCGTAAACGACGAGAGCTCCGACGGCGCCACGGTAATAAGCGGAGGTGACGGCACGGAAGCGTTCCTGACCAGCAGTATCCCAAATCTGAGCTTTGACCTCCTTACCATCGATCTCCATGCACTGAGTCTGGAACTCGACGCCGATCGTGGCTTTAGAATGAGCGTTGAACTCGTTACGCGCGTACCGAGAGAGAAGGTTCGATTTCCCCACGGCTGAGTCTCCGATTATCACAATCTTGAACAGATACTCCTCTCCTCCTTCGTCATCGGACGACATCCTTCTCCCTCTTCTTCTTCCTTTCTGAGTTCTAGATAGAGAAAGTTGCGACTGCTTTCACGTTTTAGAGAGAGAAAGAGGTTTATGTGGGAAAGAAACAAGCTGGCGAGGAGGACATACTGCGCATGAAGTGGTTCATATCATTTTATCATTATTGTTTTTTGAATTATGTGCCGTCAATTTCGGTCGAATTTTATAATTTATTAGAAATTAAAAAAAAAGAATGGGCCAAAATTTGTTATGTTACCCAATAAAAGCCCATAATCAATAACGTTAAAGTAGGTCAGGCTATCGAGCGCGGTTGGTCTAAAGTGACTTTGTTTGTAATTGCTGTTGAACGGATGGTGAATGGTTAAAATATCAGATGAACGTATAAAACAGGCTTTTTTTTATAATCATATTTTCACGTAATTACATTCATTACTTAAAAAGAAAGAAAAAAAAGAGGAAACATTCGGTCCAAATTCTCATATGCTTTAGGGGACATTCACTTTTTGGATCAAATATCAAACTATATGAATCCTATGTAAAGTTCATGGGTCCATGTTTCCTTTTCCACCTAACTTTAACCTAATTAAGGTCATGTTCCCATTTTAAAACTTTAACGTCATACGAGGAGGAAACAGCATAACACTTTCTATATAGATCAGCAAAAATGTGACGGTAGTATGAAACTAAAAAGTTTTGGTTTTATTAGAATAAATAAAGTTTAAAGATCTAACGATATAAAGTTTTGTTGACAAAAAAAAGAAGCAAAGAAAACGATATAAAGTTTTTAATCGCCAGTTTTGTACAGTTATCATTTGAGGCGGTAAAAACATGCAAATTAATTGATGATTAATGATCTACAAATACATTAATTTGTGCTATGTTTTTCTACTATAATTCTATACATATATAGTGTTAATTGATACACGTTTGATATCAACATCTTTTACCGTTACTTTTTTAGACTAATAGATATACCTTCGGTTCATGTTTTCACTGTCACAACGACGACTTCTGTCGGAAACTATCACACACATATTGTTTTCGTCATTCGCGAGTGTTTCTAGTGATTTATTTCTTTTCTTAGAAATCATCTACTTTGTATCATTTAAACACGATATATAAAAAGAATAAATAGCCTATGTTCTCACATATATATATGAAATTGAAGGCGAACATTCCCTAACGTTGGTCAAAATTTGACCTAGATTATCCGGGATGTAGAAGAACAAGAGAAGACTATATATAGTCAGTCATCTTATAATAAAAATTCGAAGATACATTTCCAACTGGACATAATGTATAGTTAGTCAACTCTTATTTGCATGAAACATAGAACTAACAAATAACAATATTAAGGAAAGAAAAAACACACACATAGAATTAAGTAAAAAGGATGATAATGTGAAACAAACAACATAAATTAATCTAACGTGTCGTTCAAACATTACAACCCAAATAATATAGAGCTAGATTGTCTTATAAATTCCATCTAGGGAAAAAGTTTAGTTAGTCAAAAAAGTTTTGTCTCCTAGTCAATCAATACTAGTTTGCATGAAACATATAATTACGTAAATAGGACAATAAAGTGCAACAAATTACAGAATCCAAACACATTTATTAACAAATTACAGCCCAACAAACTTAGAGCTGGATTGTTTCAATTTTGCTGTGCAAACCAAGTTTTTTAGGGTAAATGGTAAAGAATGATGCTTTTGAAAAATAATTCCACCAAATGATACCCTAACAAAGTATTTTTACCATATGACACATTCTTTATGTGAGAAGTTCATTTTATCTTTAACAGGTCGACGTGTGGCGTTATGTTTGTTAGAAGTAATCCTTTAAAAGAGAAGGATGTGAAGTTACAATTAATTGACTTTTGTTGTGTAATTATGAAAGGAGTGTTTTTTTGTTTTTGTTTTTGCTAAAAAAAAACTTTAGTTGGTGTCATAAAATTATATAAATAGAAAGGTTTATGTCGTAAAGAACAATTTATTCCCATCATAAATTTCGGCTAGGAGGAGAGGCATCATTGACAATATCAGCAACAAGCCAACAATAGTACTCATGGCTCCCAAAATCTTACTTATTCGGTTATGAACTTACCCAAATCAAAAACATTGAAAAAAATATAACATATATCAGCTTACTTTTGAAAAATGGAAATGGAATATCCAATTCTTTGTTTCTTTGCAAGTTACAAATAATACATTATGTATTTTTAGTAATAAATACTACTCCATTTTTTCCACAAAGAGTAATTAACACTATTCATTTGGATTAGAGAACATTTTAAATATATAAATTTTTATTTCTTAAACATACTTATTATTAAACATTAAATTTCAAAATTCATTTATTTTAAATAGATGATAGTATAAGAATTATGGTTAAAAAGTTACACTGCAAAAATGTAAACCCACATTCTTTTTAAACAGAAAAAAACAATTTATAAAATGATTTTTTTTTTTCGTGAAACAGAAGATGCACAATCTAGTTGTAAGCATAAATATTAATGCAAAACACAAACAAAAACTTGATTACACTTTTTTTGTCATCTATGAAAGTTCCTATAACATAAAAATAACTTTAAATTAACTTTTCGTTTTGTGAAATAGAACAAGTCCAATTTAACTAAATGCATAAAAATAATTGCGAACACAAACAAAAAACAGCCTACAGTTTTTTTGTTATCTAAGGAATTTCTTACAACCATCAGCATATATACAGGCCTAAAAAATATTGTTTGGATCATTTTAGTCCTAGAAAATATTACAATATATACAACATATGATTAGAGACAGAGGAAAGTAGATTAACGACGTTTGTCCAATGCATCATTCGTTGTCCCTTCAAGAACATCAGCTTCTCACCCTTTCTCTTTAAAAAATTTAAGGAAAATTTTTCACTGTCCTCTTCATCGTCGGTATCAGCTGGTCTCGAGCTTATTCTCCGACAATTAAGAAGATCGATATAAGTGTCGAGATCGTGAACGCAAGATATGTTTCGAACATCAAAAAAATCTAGTGTGAGTTCGACCCCAACATGAGCATAACATGAACAACTCCATGGAAGCTCATAAAAACCACCTACAACCCTAAAATTCTCATTAAATAAAACACCAGGAAGTTTAGTGATCGGATCGTTAACGTTAGTGATCCTCAAAACCTTAACTCCTAGCTCCTCGCAACGCTTCTTGAACTGCAAGTTACCAACCCTAGGACCGGCAAAAGAGAACACAGTCACGGGAATATCTCTCTCGCCGGTCCTCCGGTTTAAACCAAGTTCCGAAATGTCGTAAGCAAGAAGATGAGCCAATGAGCTTCCCATGCTATGTCCAGCGAGTGTTATACTCATATCTTCTCCTTTGTGTTTATCCACCAATCTCGAGATCTCGGACAGAAGCTGTTGTCTGCAGCTCTCTAGTCCAAATTTGCTCTTACTCTCATCGGATGTGTATAAACTCAAGAACCCGGATTCGACCTTCACATCAGGCCGCACGTTATGAGGATGGAACCTAGCCGGAGTTAAAGAGCTCATGAAATTCGTCAACCATTCGGGATTAGTTATCGTTCCACGAAACGTAACCACAATGTCTCTCCTCCCTAAACGTTTTAACGAGTCATCAGATGAAACTGCAACGTAGCCTACCCAACGTGCGCCCCTATTCGCCTCGTTCTGGATCGGACTGATATTGATGTTTACGTCCGGCGTGGCGTAGATGTATTTGGTGACTTGGTATTCCTCAGGTTGGTCGATTCCGGTTTCTCTAAGTAAGGTTTTCTTGCCATACATGCAGTTTAAGTAACGTTTAGAAGTAGGGTTTAGATCGAAGGCTTTGTAACAAGTGGAAACTAAGTTTCCGTAGCGAGTGAGCTCTTGCTGGAGAAGAGGATTTAAAGGTTCGATAAGATCTTGCCAGTTGTTACATCCTTGTATCTCTCTCCAAACCCGAGACAACGGTACAGTCGCTTCTGCACCAGAGCACGGTGCCTGAGCACGAGATATAGGACTAGAAGCAACCGGAGACGTTAGAATAGGTGGTGCTAATAATACTGAGGAAGAAGAAGAAGAAGAAGAAGAAATTACAAGTCTTTTGGAGGTGTGACTGTTGGAAATGGGGAGAGAGACAAGATAAGGAAGAGAGAGAGTGTGTTGTAGGTTTTTGTCTGATCTTTGATTTGGAACATGTTTCAAATTAGGGTTTTGGACCATAGATCTAGCCACCATTGTTGGAAGACAACTTCAACAATTAGAGAGAGAGAGAGATCAGAGAAGTTCGGGTAAGTGTTAAGAGAGACAAAAGTATGTGTAGGCGTACTTATAGTGAGCAATTGATAGAGAGTTTCACATGTTTTGGCGTGTATTTGACTTTGAAATGAGGTTAAAATATTCGAATTATGATCGTTTTTGTGACAAATAAGAATATTTTATGTGGTCGGTCTTCTATTGTTAAATTCTATAATTTCGTCTTGTAGTTCTTGATTTTCCCTAGCTAGTTCAGTCTTTTATACGCGTTACCATATGTGTGTGAGTGCAAAATAAGATATTAATATAATCATGAAATATCGTTAATTCCAAGTTACCAACCTCGTATACGTATTACTTGAGAATACTAATTACAAATTCAGATTATTTAGTTCGAGTCCGATTTGAAAAAAAATAATGTAGTCAACTGATTTAGGTGTGGAACGGAAAACATTAGATAAAGATATCCTAAGCTTCCTATATGGCTGAAAATAATTAAACTATTTCATGCATGTGTAGCAAATCTAAAATACATGCAAGACGAAACCAAACCGTTCAAAACAAATTTTATCCATATCATATCAATTTTCACTTAAAAAGGTAGTATGCTAGAAAATTAAAGAAATAATATGTCTGAACTTCATTAACAAAAGATAATATAATAAATATCTATTCTTGTAAATGTCTCCGAATTTTCATTGCGTATCCCAATTTTATTCACTGTAAGATGCACCAGATATCCTTAATGGTAAGACAAAACGACAATAAGTCATTCATAAAATATCAATATTGTAAATTTAATTTGATTATCTTAATAATATTAAAACTATAAACAAAACTTAAACCATCTGTAAGTGGATATGTGTTACAAGGTTTTTTTATGAAGTTTTCAAAATTTCTCAGAGAAATTTATTTGATATCCATGAATATATTGTTAAAATACTACCAATGTGGATGCCTTAAGTGCAAAATATAAAATATTGATTGTCTATTAATTTCAACAAACAGTAACTTTAATGTGTTTCTTTTTTGTATGTGTTGACCGAGAAAAAAGAACCTTGCATATATGTTAACACTCCTCACATCTAAGT
Organism: Iljinskaea planisiliqua; assembly: GCA_900108845.1. Taxonomy (NCBI): domain Eukaryota; kingdom Viridiplantae; phylum Streptophyta; class Magnoliopsida; order Brassicales; family Brassicaceae; genus Iljinskaea; species Iljinskaea planisiliqua. The sequence goes on along the minus strand of FNXX01000004.1, from coordinate 6,534,396 downwards.
AGTCAAAAAGTGTCAAAGAGCTATTATCTAAGTCTGTATATAAGTATTAGTACGCGTATTTCTGTTAATATGTGTGTATGATTAATTACATTATTAAATTCATATGGCTGGTCGATCCAACACAAATGTTTCTATAATACTACTTTCCTTTTTTAGAAACCTCTTTTATTTGAGAATAGTTTTTTATTTTTAATAAAGAAAAGTATAAGTACATTAACAGAGACCCCAGAAAACGTGAACTGCTAATTTCCATGTGATTGTTTTTCTAAGTTAAATACATTTGGCTCGATCGGCTTGAGACTGAATATATTTCGCTCATATCGGATGTGAATTTGAAATGGACGGGAAATTGTTATGCTCCACAATATAGGGTGTTTTACCTAAACGTACGAACATTAAAAAGTTATATATAGTCCATAACTTTTCTTTTCACAATTAAAATCAATTTTAGGAATTGAAATAATAAGTACGAGTATACAAGGGCGACATACAAATATACTGTCACGACGCACGAGCTACATCATAGTTCATGGACCCACAAATTTTTTATTTCCCTATATTTAGGTTGTAGAACAACGGCCGGAGAATATATATATATATATATATTGTACACATACATATTTTTTTTTTCTAACATGAACTTAAGTCAAAAGAAAGCAAACAAATTTTAGAAAAATTGTGCATTTGAAAGCCCTTCAAAGAAAAAGAAAAAAAAATGGTGCAACATGAGTCTGGAACTAAGGAACTGTTGGAATTTGAAGTCAAATTTTTTTGGCCTAATAATTGCTTGATTATCAGTTTTAATATTTTACAACTAGTTTTTGAATTAGATTAGTAGTTTAAAAGTAATATGAATTTTTAGTGGTTAATTGGTTATTTTAAAAAATAGTAAGTAAAACAGTATTTTTTATATTGCAGCGGTATAAAATTACCACCAAACCTTTAATTTTATTATATAAACTGTAAATACAAAAATAGAAAAATCAAATATACGTATAAAAATATATCAATATATATATATACATATAATATATTCCATTTTAAATAATATTTTTAAAGAAAATAATTAATGCTTTATAAACAAATAATCTTTTTATACTAAACATTTTTTTATAACTCTAAATCAATAATAATCTAATAAACTCAATTAATATTTTTGAAAATTTACATTTTATAGTTAGTAATGAATAATAAATGCATAGATAAAACTAATTATACGTAGTCCCACTACTACAGTTGTTGAGCTATTGTATAAACAACATATGATATGTTCACCATATAAACTTCTCGCATGTATAACCAATAACAGTATGATCGATGCTTGTTTTTTTTATAATGGATAAAATTTATACTTTTAAGCGATTATTTTTGTATCCTTGAGTTGTTCTATATTCTGTGAACATAAGAAGCGAACGTAGATCTAAAGTTTTTGTTCTGTTTTCAGTATAAAAACCCAATCCGATATCTGATAAATTGAATTGGTATGAACGAGACAAAAAAGGTCTAATTGGATCATAAATTTTTTATTTAGTAATCAAAATTTGAAGTAACTGAACTCGAAAGATAACTACCAAACCATATGAAAATTAACAATATGTTTGATAAAAATCCGAACTAAAACACCAAAAACTACTTGGTTTCTTCTATTTCACTTTAATTATTAGATTATTGAAGAAAACACTAAAAAAACATGATTGGTAGTGGAACATTCGTAATCTTCACACTTTTCGGCTTGGACAAGAATACGCGGAGATGAATGTATTTGACTTTGACACGTTGGCAAAGAAGTAGACTGAAAAAGTACGTATTGTTCGTTATTTGACTCCTTCCTACGTGGCATAAAACATCCACTCAGCTTCCTTTTCTTTTCTGTTTTTATTTATTTTTTGTTGCAGTTATTAACGGAAACTAATTCTCAAATTTTATTTTAACAAATTTCCCATAAACATAAATTATTACTAAAAAAAAGGTTCTAGTTACGGTTAGAGACATTACTTATCTCGGACCTCTCCTCGATGTAATTATACAACATTAATCCAAGCGAGCATCTTTTAAGAAGTATAGAAATTAATTGTTGCTAGTTTTGCTAAACTATCTGCATCGCCATTAGCATCTATTATTATGAACCTTTGTTTTTCAATCTCAATCAGTAATCTTCTAATTGAAGATATGTTTCGTTGAAATAACTTAGAACTCAAACAAGTAAACAAATTTCATTGTACAATTCAGTTAGTATCCTTGCAATGAAAGCTATATGGACATATGTATGGTTTGTGAGTTTTGTCTCTAAAACATTAGCTCTTGTCTCTGTTCAAATATGAACAAAGGTATTTTCTGCAGATGATACTGGATTATGGTGTGTAACTCTCAAATATAACAGCTTAATTTTCTGTCTTTCGTACAACTGATTATTTCAATCTCTTGTACAATTGATTTTTTATCCAAGAATGTGGTAGTGCGGGCGTGGACTTACACGCTGACTAGATATATATATATATATATTTTTTTTTTCTCAACGTCTAAAAATTCTTTTAAAATTTATGTTGAAATTTTATACATTTTTGTTACCCAAATAAAAACTAACCAATGTGATTACAAAGATAAATATCAGGGATTAAAAAAAAGGAAACAAAAGTAACTTCTAATAAATTTCAGATTTATCTTCACTAAAAAGAGAAAAAAAAAAGAAATTTTACTTTTACAAGTCTTTATAAGAAAATGTATTTCTTATGCCTGATATGTATATAAGCATTCCTACAGATTAAACCCCCTCTCAATCTCCTCCCTTCTATTTTATTCGTCACATTATTTTGAGAGATTAATTGATTGTGAAAAGATAAAGAAAGAAATACAAAAAAATTCTTACATCTAATTATCAACCAGGATGGTGATTGATGTTGATGATCAACCTAGCGAGAAATATCTGCAGGGAGAAAAGAGACGACTTAATCTTTTGACAAGCTGCATGTTTTGGACTATTGGTAATGATCAACCTGGTGAGGAGTCTACGGGAGATAACAGACGATTTGATCTTTTGACGAGATTGGTTTTGGCTAATGGTAATGAAGAAATACGAGCGAGGCGAGAAAAAAAAACAAGAGAGAAACATTTTCATGATCAACACTATAATCAAAGAGACGAAATTGTTAGGTAAACGAAAGATTGATCATGATGCTCCTTCTTCGTTTGTCCAAGAGGCGTCGTGTTATATCCGAAGAATCAATCAGAGCACAACCGATCATAGAAGCTAAGTCAAACCGTCATGGTGCTTCTTCTTCGAGTTTGTCATCCGTCGAGTGATGTAGTGGGGTATCTGACGAACCAATCAGATTACAACCGATTAGAGAAACTAAACCAGTTAGAAGAAGAAACCGGCCGGTCAAAAAAGAACCGAGGGAGACGCCGGAATGGGTGGTTGAGCTGATGTGGAAAAAGAACGGTGCAGATTCGAAGCTGATCATTGAGAAGGAGATTACGGCGACCGATGTTTGTATAAATCAGGGACATCTATTGATGCCGTTTAAGCAACTGGCGGAGACGGATTTCTTGAATGAGGCAGAAGTGAACATTCTAAAAGAATATCACGAAAAGTGTTGTGAAAAAAGTGTTGATGTAATCTTGGTGGATGGTGATGGTGGAGAATGGAATGTTAATCTAAGAATATAGGATATGAGGTCAATTATCAATTATGTCTTATGTACCAAACAGAAAAGGGTCGTCTACCATCTCAAGCCAAAGGAAGGCCAAACTATTAGTCTCTGGTCCTTCCACTCCCAAGATGGGAATCTCTATTTTGTTATTCCCCTTAAACGTCCAGATCCAAATAAGGTTCAATTTCAAGCTCCATGTCCAGATCCGGCTATGGCTCTACCTCTGACTCCTCATATAGCTACAACTTCAGCTTCAGTTTCATTTATAGCTCCAACTTCAGTTTCATTTTCATTTTTACTGGTATCTGACACAGAGACGACGATGGTGAATCTCGAGCTCCGGTTGTAATTAGAGATTTTTTACAAAACAGCTCTACTATATTTTGCCTATGTGACTTAATCTATGTTTATTATGGACCTAAGCTTTCTATTGTTGTGTCACCAAAGTGGCTTCTTTTTCTTTAGGCATTCATAGATTTTTTCTTTTTTTTTTATATATATATATATTTTTTTTTTATAATCCATTTCTCTGTAGTGTTTTAGTTTCTTTAATCTTATAAAATGGATGATAATTATTTTTATTTTAGGAAATTTGTGTTTCAAACTAGTTTAATGTCTTTGAGTAAATAAGATGGGAATAAACCAATTAATTACACGAAGAAAGATAAACCAATCAAATTCAATGCAGCAAAGAAACAACATTTAGTGGATAACAAATAAATAGAATTCAAGAAAAATATGTATACTCAATTGGTAGCAGAGAGTGAGGCTATGAGCCACGAGAAGAAGCCAAGCCTTGTTCTTCTGCTAAACCTCTCAGCAGAATACTCCACCAACTTCTTCCAGAGGTCTCCTACTTTCAATTCTTTCAAAGCGATCCTTTCAATCACCTGAAAAGCTTATACTATATATACATAACGTGCTTTTCTTTTAGATAGTGATGTAGTTTCAATGAATTAGGATTCTTATAACCTGACTGAGATTTTGCATGGCTTGGAGGCCAAATGTGTAGTATGACATGAAGGGTCTTCCCGACTGGAGAGAGTAGATTGACAGCATTATAGAATGAGAGCTATTTTTAGAAGAGATATAGATGAAAACGGGAAAGCTTACCTGTGAAATGGCAAGCCATTGAAGCATAATCTTCAGTTCTGGATCGCCTCCAAACACACCACATCCCCAGTTCCCTGTGGCTACACCAATCTTCTTCTCTTCATGATCGATACACCATCTCCACGAGCTTTCTACAAATTGGCTCGTTGAAGCAGATGATGGAAGAGGATCCGCTTCATGTTTACATTGATGCAAGTACCCGGTAAAAGCCTTGTTAACCTCTCTACATATATAAGAAACAAAAAATCAAAAATATGAAAATCCCAAAACTGAATAACTGAAAAAGGGTCTTTGTTATTACCGAAGTAGGCCATCAGGTTTGTACTGCTTCCTTCCTGGCCGAGGCATGGCATCTATAGCTACAACTCTTGTTTTTCGCCTCATGTAACTATCTAATTCCTTACTGTCTGTGTAATCACCAGCGAATTGGAACGAAGAACCAAACCTGAAGAATTGCTTTTACCATGTGTGGTTGGATTTCTTAAAAGCAAATACAAGAAGCTAAAACATGTCTAATGCACTGGTAAATTACCCTGTGTACAGTGAAAATCTTTCAGCACCAACAATCTCAATTGCTTCATTTTCATCCATACGAGGCAAGAACAACATTCCAGCTATGAGTTCCGGATTGATCATGAACCTTATTTCTTCCTACATAGAAAGGCATCTTCAGTAGTTTAAACGAATCATATAAGAAGAAGTTGAAAGAAGGTAGTAACATTTTCAGACCTGTAGACATCCGTTACGAAGAGTAAGACCTCCAAAATATTCATCAGCAAATTCTACCTCAAGAGCTTCACCGGGTTGATCTTCTATAACTCCGGCGGCGTGAACCTACTCCAGCAAAAAATATGAGTTAAGAGCATGGATTTGGAAGCAAAAAAGACTTAGAATGTTGTTACGTAACCTTTACGGAACAAAGTGGGGTGATGGATTTGGCCCAGTGATCAGCCTCAGGATAAGAAACATAATGAGGATCGTATTCCAGCGGAAGAAACTTCCTCTCAAATGAAACAAAGCCTCTGGGCATACATTGACATATCCTTTCAAAGTAATGGACAATGCACCTTATTTTGCTCTCTTGTTTCGTGCACTGACGCGTATACAGAAACCTGAGCAAAACACAACAAGGATTTGTAACTTTGGGACATATACTTGTTACTTGTAAGGATAAGAATGGAGCAACATACGAAAACAGTTCATCGAAGTTGATTCCTTGAAGATGCTTTAAGCGTCTGTCAACTTCAGGGAACAAACAAAAGAAGGAACATGCAAGAATGGCTGCAATCAACTCCTACACAAGACCAAATATAATACCGAGGGCTGAAAAATGATCACCTTCACCTCCAAAGAGTACAAGAAAGCTACTATATCTCGATTCATATAGCTTACATCTCATATAAGGAAACATGTTTTTCTTTTCTTTTGGACTCAGTGAGTGTATACCTGGCTAAGAAACACAGTTCCAGCTTCTTGAGGGCCTAATAGACGAAGCCCGGACGTAACTCCATCAAGAACATAGTCTGCCTTCTGATAGTGCATTTCTAACATTGAGGGCAACTTGATAAGTAATCCACACAACGCAGGAACCACCTCACCAAAAAACTTAGCTGAATCTTCTCTGGATATTTTCTACATGGATTGACAACAAAAGAATGCTTTATAAGTAATGCCCCATGTTACATGTTCACATTTAGTTTCACCTTGAGCGAGACACAAGTAAATCAAGAAGCACAAAACAAAAAAAGAATGCAAGAAAATAGAAGAATAGTTACCTCGTCAAAGAAAAGCGCATACCCTTGTGACGCATAAGGTGCGAGATCAGATGCATTCAAGGAGAGGGATTTACGCATAATCGTGATGTGCAAGGCAAGAGCCTCTCCAGAGTTGACCATTGACTCACTCGGTCCCTTAGACATTTCTTGAAGCTCTTGTTCAACAGAAGGTGGCCAAACTAGAGATGAAGACTGAGGCACAAGAGGCAGATACTCAAGTAGTGACCTAAGATCTTCCCTCTTCTCCATCCTTGTTGCCTTTTCTAATTTCCTGAAATAGATTTAAGAAGCAGGGAGATAAAAGTCTGCAACGGATTAAAGGAAAGCAAATCGACATCTGATGTTGGATCTTATATTCGTTGACTTGCTTGAAGAAAACGAAACCCATTTCTATTTCTTTATTAAGAGATGGAACCAAAGTCAAACAAGAAGACGTTTTCCTGAGAGACTCAGTCCGTTCATTTTATTCTGACAGAAATTTTTTAGACCGATCTAACTTTGAGTGAAGATTGTCAGCATAATACAAGATAACTTGTTTCATTTAAGCAAACGACTGATTTAAAACAACATTTGCCAAAATATACAGGTTTGCTTTGTTGACCCTTTAAGCAGAATATTCTAGAGCATCATGTTCCATGCAAGTAAGTTTCATTTATTTACTTTTCTAACCGGAGATGAGAACAAGTGAACAAGCACGTTGAGAAGCAGAAATCTAGCTCTGTTCATCCTCCAACTAAAGAAACTGAGAACGGCGTGTAGTCTGTACACTTTGGGTAGAAACGGCACCCAGATTAATGAACCGGGAAGTTGAACTTGAACCGAATAATATTTGGTGGTTTGTTCCGGTTTAGTAGATCAGTCTGGTTAATGTGGCTTCCTTGGGATTGACAAATAAGTCTGAAAAAATCTTGCAAACAATACTCTGAAACCTCGAGTCCAAGACCGAGTTAACTCGCCAGATTCAACGTGAGCTTTTATATCTTCTCGTCCCGTGTTAAGGTAAGTTTGCTGAAAACCCTAAATCACAAAGTTGTGTACTTTTTATTCTTCTCATGTCGCATCTTGGTGATTCGTGGTTTTCACGAACTGATGTAGATTTGTCGTGGTACCATGGCTGGGGTTATGCAAAAGTTCCTTGTTGCATCAATGTTCATGTGGATTCTTCCTATTGCAATATTATACGGATTCAACAATGATTTGCTTCCTGGTAAGGAGGGATTGGCTTTTTCTTCTTGCTTTGCTTGTGCATCCCCAATATATTTTTATTTATCTTTGGAACAGTTTGATCTTTGATGTAGCAAACTACTTGTAACTATTCTGATGAACTTTGGACAAGCCTTGATGCATCTTAAGAGGGTCTAGTTGCAGAAATAGATTCTTAAGGAGTTGATGAGTTATCTGGTTTTGTTTTTCACATTTACTATCAAGTCTTTCTTACAACTATGATCTGTAGATCTATGTAACTCATCATCAAAAGTTTAGTCTTGTTGATTAGGAGCGGCTGGCTGGATTGTGGAGGTTTTACACTTGAAGCATTTCATCAGATTGAGTTTGACGCAGAGAACCACTATCAGTAGAAGTTAGGAAGGATGTTTATTAGTTTCTTTTAGGGGGAGCATATATTAGGAACTCGTCCTTGTTTTCCTTAGACAAGTATCTTTAGTGGAATTTGATTCATGAGAATAGCTTGTTGTTGGGATCTGATGGCAGATTAGAGAATTCTGATTCTAAAATCTTTTGGAAACTGCAAACTTATGTGATTAGAACTTAGTTATCATAGAAAAGAGTTGGATTTGAAAAACATGAGACTGAAAGGCTGCAAGGGGCTATCCTATTCTTGTATCCTTTATTCTTATAACAAAGGCATTTTAGTCTTTGACGCTTAGTTCATGTAATGAAGTTTTGGTTATCTATGATGGCCTTTTAATCGGTTATTGTATCTTTGGCATTATTTCTCTCTCTCACACAAAGCTTACCCTTTTAGTTTCCCAGCTTTAGATTTGTATATGTTACAGAAATCGTTTAAATTGCAGCCATATGTGTCTCGGAGCTTTTACAATCTCTTACACTGCTCTGTTTAAATCTTTGTCAGGTTCAACAACATTGTCTCCACATTCTCTGACACTACTGAGTGGATTTCTTGCGGTGGTATCAGTCAATGTAGTGATTGTGTTCTATATCTGTCTGGCCCTGAAAGAACCTGTAGATAAACACAAGCCAGACGCTTCGTTTGTCGCAGAGGCCAAAGATAGTGTGAAGAAATTGACAGCAGGAGTCCCAAGTACTGACCCGGCACTCAAGAAACAAGAGTAAGAGTTAAGCAAATCCCATTTTCTTATAACAAGGAACCACGCCGAGATTGCATCAGATGGAGCAGACCTCAGGTTTCAGCAATGTATTGTTATAATTATAGAGATTCTTGCCTGGTAGACCATCCTCTGTTGTGACATTTGAGGGTTTTGGGGTTGTTTGAGCAACAGAAACATCAATGTTCGTGTTGAACAGAGACCAGAGCTAATGTTGAAGGGACAAAACTCACAAAACCATATGTCCATAGTTGCTGTTCCTTCATTGCAAGGATATTTAGTGAATTACACCGTGAGATTTGTTTACTTGTTTAAGTTTTAAGTTACGTCAACGAACCATATCATCAACTTACTGGTTGAAATAGAAAACAACTCAGTTCTGGTTCCGGTCCAAAGAAAAATGTGGACAAAAAAAAGGATCAATTTGCTTCAATTCAAATTCTATTGAAATTTTCGTTATCCGTTCGATGAGAGAAGATTACAATAAGCATATTAGATCCAATGAAGCTTTGATAGTTGGATGAATAACTCTCAAGTAGAGTCCTCCTATAGATGGGAAGAAAAGGCTCCAATAACATACATGGAAGCCATTACCAAAGCAGCTAATACAATGTGCTGTTTTGTAGATGCGACATGGGTCTCAAAACAATAGGAATTGGCTGGGTACTGATGGATCCTGGAGGCAAATAGAGCATTATAGGTTCAGTATTCATACAACGTACTGAAAGTTCCATAGAGGCAGAGGGCATATTGGCATATACAAGTGCGGGAAGCAGTAAGGCAACTTAACAAGTTAGTTATGATTATGAAACCTTCTGTGGCTATTCAAAAGTATTATACACTTAACTCAACCCAGCAAATGCCAATTCTGAGAGAGGAGAAATTCGAGGCACCAAACCATTACAGTGTACATCAAAGACATAGATAGCTACCTATGGCCTCCACGAATCATCAACAAAGGTACCTCAAGTTCATGGTCTGCACTGTGTAAATGCTGGCATTGTGTTTCTTAGCCAATTATAAATGAAGCTATGAGATTGTTGGTGTTGAAAGATTTTCATGTTACTCAGGGCAGACCATGAACTGAAGTAGATGTTAAGCTTGTATTAGTCTTCAAGATTTCCAACACATGTTGGTGCCATTTAGGTATGGACTCTCGTTCCATTACGCTGGCTGTTACACTTACTTATTTGACAACTCTGTTCTAGGATTCTATCCCAATCAACAAAATTGAAGCCCTTCATATAAGAACGAGTAAAAACAAATTTATAGATCATAATAAGCCAACACAAAAGGTCTTCTAAGTCTGCAGTATTCAAACAATGGCCACTCAAGTTAAGGAACTCACTGTTCTGAGAATTTCTCCGGGAGGAGCAGTTTACAGACTTGTGGAGCTTTTTAGTTGGTTATGTTAAATGCTGTCTTCATTCTCTGCACAACGTGTGGTAATGTATCGAGGTTCTCCTCAATGGCTGTGTGCACGCAACTCTCCATCTCGTTAACCGCTTCAGGCCTTATCTTCTGGAGCTTCGCAGCCTCAAATTTGTCTTGACACACCATCAGTGATCTGTTCAGTCTTTCCTGTACATTCAACCAACAGAGATGCAGGATCAGTTCATTACCTTTCATAATAAGGACTTTGTATCTCTTTTTCTACTACCTGAAACTGAGCCATTTCGTTCTCAAAATGCTGCTGAGATTTGACAACAGGGACACTGCAGTACTCGACGCAGTTACTTATCTCCTCTTGATTTCTTCTTCTGTCGAAGCACTCGTATGCACATTTGAAATAAGCTTGCTGCAACAATGAAACAGGTTTTCGATTCATTTGAAATTACTGGTTCATGTAGCTCAACATAGCAACCAAAGAAAAGTGAGTGGTGAGCAAAGAGAAGGTGTTCACAACTTCACACTCATGCATGTCTCTGAAGATACATATAGACCGAACCAGAGATATTTCCAGATATTTTTTATTTATTAATAGTCTCTAGTCATAGAGATATCTAACTCAATAAATCGAAAGTTACTAACTTTCCAGGAAACTAACAACTGAGACTCTTTATCAAATGTCTTACATTCTAAAGGCAACAGCTTTCTGGAAATATTGACTTGGACATTGCAGTTTAAAGTACAGAGATTGAATCAAAACCAGTAAAAAAAATCATATCAAGAAGCTAAAGTTGTTAATCAGAAAGCCTTAAGGATGATGAGCTCACACACGATCGAATACCTGGAGGGTGAAATTGATGTGATCTTGGATAGGAGAAAGCTGAGACTGAGCAGCTGCATTAACTTCTTCAAGCTTTCTTCTTAGCCTTTCCGATACGATTTGCTCCTCCGCCGCAGCTATGTGATCCATCGTCTCTCTCTCTCTCTGATCAGGTAGAATTTTGGATTTGAGGGCTTAGGGTTTAGCTGCTGTTCTTTAACCAAGCGGGTTTGAGAAAATTGGGCCCGGTTTGTCTTCTACCGCACACAGAACTGGTTTCATTAACCGATATAAACCGGAAGAGAAATTAAGCGCGAAGAACAAGTGCCAGGATCAATGACCAAGGTTTGTTCCCTCAAGATTTGCCCTTCCTTGTCGCAGAATCTGTGTCTGAAACTGTTTCAAGAGTGTTGGACTAAAAGTTTCTGACTTTTGCTAAGTCGATATATATATTCTTAGACTGGAGTTTGAAGCTCAAGCTGAATAATCAATTACTAACAATGTAGACAAATTATACAAGTCCCACGTAATGGGATGATGCATTTAAAGCCACCACAGAGTTGGGAGATTAAGCAGTAAGAATAACAGAAACAGCCATCACTGACTGTGAGCCGACTTCATGGGTCTTCATCAATATATGTTACATAAGACATCATCAGTCTAAACATTTTTGCTGTCTTTCATTTCATTAGTCTTGAAGACAGACAGAGGTTTTAGCAGTGGTGGAGTCAAATCATCAGATGTGCGAATTAGACTGGAGATTGAAAGCAGGGAAAGTTGGAGTCTTTACAGGAGCCCAGATATCAGCACCATTGGTTTGAGCAACCCCTAATGTATACTCCATTGGGACAAGACATAACCCTCTGCTTCTCAAACTGTACTCCTCCAGCTCCTCCTGGTTACAGAGACAAGCAAGAGATGTTTTGTAGTCTAAGATCAAAGATTTTTAATAGTAAAAAGGGCTCAATATTCTGCTCACCTGCGTAGTAATGGGAGTTGTTTGCAGATATGGAGCGCTTAGAACCTGTACAGACAATTGAGAAAAGTCATTGTGTTGGATCGGAAGAGACGATTGAAGCATGTTCGGATTCGAAACAATGTAGGAAACTAGAGCAGACCTTGACTTGTTCTTGAAGAAACTGAATGTATTGCATCGCCTCTAGGAGAACTGATGCAGTGTCGGTCTGCACAGAGACTTTATCTCATTTCTGTTGCTTGAAAAGGAAATTTTGATAGAGTAGTTAGTACCTTTCCATAAGGGGAAACTAGCTGTTGAAGAGCTGAGATACGTTCTCCCACCTTATCCTTCCTCTCCTGTTAAACCACAGACAGCTCATTAGCATGTTGGTCCAAGAAAGTGAGGGAGCTTCATTATGAAGATCGGCGAGTATCATAAGACCTTGGAAGAGAAAGAGAGATCAGACTTGTGTCGTTTAATGCTGCTTTCTTCAAGAGAGCAGACACTACGCTTATTCTCCATCATCATCCCTGCCGAGTCTCTAGAGTATTCCATTCCTTGACATAGACCAAGACACAAAAGATCGGTTTTTCAAAAGATTATGCTAATCTCGTGGCTCCATCTCAAAAAAGTAAGTCGCAGCTGAACAAACATAACATTACAACTCAAAAACAACTTGCTTTTGTTATCTTTGCAGCGCCACAAGGTTCCCTCAGACAGACAAACAAATTGGTGATTTTGGTTGCAAAATTCAAAATAAATTGTGAACTACAAAAGTTTGGAGTAACCAATGCACTGGAAGATACGACTTTGGATTATAGAATTAGTAGACAAAGCAATGGTCAAAGAAAGTAGATAATTGTCAGAGATTAAGCCCTTAAGATCTCATAAGCTTAAAGTATATTATATTATGTTGAGTAGAACAATCATAGATGTTTAAATAAGATATCATACTTTGCTTCCATCCAGAGACAAAACATTGTATATGCATGATATTCTTAATCAAGAAACTACGGAATTAAACCATTTATGAGTTCATTTATTGAGTAGAACTGGTTAAATCATTAAAGGTGATATTTTCTGGAGTCGAATTAATTGCATTAAAAATAAATAAATACAGCCAAGATTCAAAGCTAGGGAACTTCAATAGAAAACCCCACAAGAAGATGAGAAAAAGAAAAAAGTAATCTTTAATCCATCTTGCTCGATATGTTTAAGATCATCCTTTAGATAGTTAAAGTTAGTTCATTAAGGCAAAGAAGAAAAAAAAAGAATACCAAAAATGGGGAAAAAAACAGAGGAAATGAAGGGGGAAAAAAAATAACAAAGAACTTACAGAGAGAAGAGACTCAGCATTTGCTAGAAAACAGCACACTAACCAACAAGAACTTCACAAACTCTGAAAGTTTTCTTCTTCTAAGCTTCTAAATGGGTTTTTGGTTTCTAATCCAAAGCAGCATAAGACACGATGAAACCCATAAACGATGCTTTTGGTTTTGAACGGAAAGTCCACGACTTTGATGAAAGCTCGAGCTCCAACGGTGACGCAGAAACCAGAGGTTTGATGAGAACGGCGTCGTAACCTAAAGGGTAATGAGATAGGGCAACCGCAGAAAACTCGACATGAAAGAGAGAGAGAGAGAGAGAGAGAGAGAACTTTGTTTTGTGTACAGAAGAAAGCAAAGAGAAGAGGGGACTACGTTTCATATGTCTTTTTCTTTATTTTGTTTCTCCTTTCGTATTCTTCTTCATTTACTTCTCATTAAATCTAGATTTTCTTGTAAAACAAAAAAAAATATTATTAAGGAAATAGTTACATATACATAATTTATACAACTTTCTGGTTTAAAATATATTCATACCAGTTTAATATAATAGTTGCACAAAATTACTATATAAATACAAAACAAATTTCACGATTTTAATATAACACTAACAAATTTTTTATATAGTTTTATATTATTCACTAACCGTTTATAATTTTAGCTGATATTTGTTTCACTTTTTTTTACCTGAAAAATTAGTGGTTTCTAACATAAATTTTAATTCGAGGATTAAAAAAAATCATTAAATTTTTTTACAATAATGATTGGGAAGTAACTCCAAGAAATTGGTTGTACCGTCTGGTGTATATATTTGGAGTTAACGAATGTATTGAAATGTAATATTTGACAGCTAATGTACAACCAATGAAGAGAGGTCCTTTTACCAGTCCCAGATAGAAGTCGCTTTCAACTATTTTCATTATAAATAAACACAAACACTAATTATATTGAAAGTGACATTTGATTGTTTTTTATTTAGTTTTGTCAAAAAGATTTTGACCAATTCTGCTGCATATGTCTCTTCTTTTTCAACTTTATGCCTTTCTTGTTTTTGTTTTTTTCCACCCCTTCTTTGAATTTTTCTACGGGAGAGGTTAATGCATTGTACCTTTTGGTTGATATCCGAGTACATTCACACACACACCGTCTCTTCTATACAGTTTCACAGCTTTATGTATAAATACGAACAGAATCTCTTGTCTTTTGGTCTTCCTCAGTAAATTATTAATAAACAATTCAACGTAGTTAGAAATTAAACTCTAATAAACCAAACGAAAAATATGAACAAATAAAAAAGCACAAACCCAAACTTTACCAGAAAACTGAATTTTAAAACTCTTCTTAATTACAACAAATCCAGCATAAGAAGAAAAAGAGGTCTATATATCTCTGACATGACATTTTTTAACATTGTCAACAATAATAGGCTTATATATCTTTCGGTGGAATCTCTCTATATATACACACATATGACCTAACAACAATATCTTGCATGCAAAAATATTAAAATGGTTAGAAAATTACAAACGTCGGTCGGACCCACGCGGTTTCGACATTTGTTTCTTTGTCACTATTTTTCTTTTGTCTTCGCGGCGACCAGATTTTATTTAGGTTTTTTTTTTATATTTTAAAAGAAAACAATCTTACGTACGCACCAACATGGACCTTTTTCAAAACATGTTACTACTTTTTTTTTTGTATATTATGTTACAACTAAAACTATAATATAAAAGAAATCAGGTTGATAGACCAAATGTGTGTTGCCCGCTCGAACCATTTGGTTTAGCAACAATGCGGATCGTTGGAACCTCTAATAAGCAAACAGTACGAGATAGTTTCCAAAAATGCACCAATTAATCAAAGATGTATTGATGTTTTAACTTACATTCGAACATCACTATCATCCATCTTGAATGCCTCAATAAGTTGGTTGGTCTAACAATAAAGAGAGGTTATGTAAAACAAAACCCCCCCACGCTTCATTTTCCACTTGTGCAAGGAAAAAACTATTACAAAACTTATAATCTTTAGTAATTTCAAGATTTTGAATCACAACGTATAACATGTGTTTTAAAACATGAAAGAATCTTTTTTAAAATAGCTAAAGCCTGTTGATTCATTTCCAGCATTTCAACTTGTTTGTAGCGTCAATGATGCTTTGCTTCGTTTCCAATCTCTGGCACTTGAGCAATTCCTCCAATATAACTGCAGATTCTGGAATATCGCTCTCTCCGATTACAGAGTCAGAGCAAAGCCCAAAGAGCACTATGTTTACGTCATCTTCCTCTTCTAGTTGCAGGCTGAACAAGTGATCGAAAACCTTGAAACACACGAAACAAAGGAGATCAATTACATATTTGAGACTCTTCTCGTGTCACCGTAGATTCACGGGCTAGTTTCAGATCAGGTCAGTGAAAATATGCAGAGATTTTACAAGGATCGAATCACACTTGCTTTTACCTTTTTCATTCTTGATACTACCATATCTTTGACGGCTTGTGACCTCGAGACCAAGTTCACTACGAAAAGACCGTGCTGAGGAAGAGCACGCTTAACCGAGAGAAGAAATGTCTCTTCGATAAACTCAGATGCAGGGCAAGTTAATCCGCCGCTGCAGACAGAAATCATACCAGCAGGATCAAAATGTTAACTTTATTTGGGAAAAAGTCATAAATGTAATACCAGCTGGTCTTATGCTTACCTTGAATCTGCTGAATCCACATCTATAATAAGAATGTCAGGACATGTTCCGCCTTCTGCATTACAAGCGCTGGAGTTGCCATTGGAACTTGTTGACTGTGTTTTAGAGACATCATTCGACGTTTTCTCAGAAGAAGACTCAGAGTTTGTTATATCTCTAATGTATTTGATCCCATCAGCAATATGCACCTATTATAAGAATGGGACAACGCTGTAAGATGGTAATGAATATAAACATGATAAAGATTGGAACTTTTGTTTTAAAAGAGAAGGGATTTACCTTCAAGCGATCATTTTGTGTGAAGCCAAAATAATCCTTCCCAACGTTAAGCATTACCGGGTCAAGCTCAACCGCCTATTCAACGAGATACCATCATATATATGTGGTAATCGAAAATACACAACTTGATTAACCCTTATAAAATAAAAAAATTACCTCGATATCGAAAAATGGTAAGCATCCATGGAGGAACATGGGAAGTAATCCTGCTCCAAGACCAATTATAACAGTCTTAACCTGAAAAGCATCAGAATATTGCAGGATCAGTAAAAAGCAAAGTTAAACAATTCTGAGCCATTGCACCATGAACTTATTTAGAAACAAACAACGTGGCCACAAGTGAATAATGCTCACCATCTTTCCACTCGATTCAGCCTTTTTCAGGTAGGAAGATACCAATGTGAATCCAGAAATAATTCCAGCGTGGTAAGAGCTAGCCAAATAATCATGAGAGACCCTCATAATAGGTCCGCTCGATTCTGAATTGGATACAAGCAAAAAAAAAGCATGAAATTTTCACGTGCAATGACAGTACAGTATCACAAGACTTAAAAAAGTAAAGACTTTTTACCTTGGTTTCGTTTTCTATTTCCCTTTCGTTTAGATTGGGAAACATTTTTACTTTTCTCTGTTTGAGATTGATCAACAATCTCACCATCCTCTACAAGCAAAGCTTCAGACTGTATCAAATACTCGGTTCTTTTGAATACAAGGCGTCGAAATGCCAAATCACTAGAAGGAGATAAGCCTCCGGGATTACTAGGAGTGCTTTCATACACCACATCTTCAACGACAACTTCCCCAGTCAAGGAAGACGTCACCTATATAAACCGAGATAAAATGCAAGAAACAAAAATAAGATCCAGATACCAACTAGCAGAAATTCATTCAAATTTTGCCAAAAACTGGTAGATAATCTTATAAAAGAAATGGAAGGTTATATAGTGATTTATTGAAAATAACACCTCGTGAACAGTATTACGCTTTTTGATCCCATCACTTGCCATCATATACCTGCAGCACCAAATTCAATTCAACAAATAATAAAACAAGAGATATGAGAAGAGATTTTGAGATTTAGGATTCTAGAACAATTAAGAAAGTTGGGAAAACAAATTAACAGTTGCATCAAAAAAGCTTTTAGAATATAGAGAACTAAGAGAAATGAACATACGGAATGCGAGCTGCTTCATCATCGTTTCTAGGAGCTAGTTCTGTCACCATGGGAGATAAGTCATTCTGACAGGAAAAAAGTTACAAGATATGATTAACTAGTAAGTAAATAAGATAATGCATCAAACAACTTTATATGCAGATTTTACCTGGATATCCTCCATGCTGGCGCCACTATGGCTAATGTCGAGATAAACCTTACACAATGAAATGAAGATTTGATTAGATTCTCATACCGAGATAGGCTTTGTCAGATAGAGCTTACCATTATGAGACGAGCGGCCTTAGAACTCTCGACAACCTGCCACTGTCCTTCCTCTGAACAGAACAGCCACTCATGAGCACGAGTCTGAAATTTTTAACACTCCTTTTAATAGTTCAAACGAAATTATACTAAGCATCCACATTACTATTGCAAATTTAAATCGAAGAGATTTATGATGTTGACAAAGATTACCTTAGGGACAAGAAAAACACCACAATGATACACGAACGGCTCGGTCTGCTTCTGAGCATCAAGAAGCACGGCCCTATAACTGAAATTGCTTCCTTGGCAACCCAAAGTAAATTTTATACGACGACCTCCAGTAAGCTCTGCTAAATCTCCTTTAATACCAAGTTTCAAATCTTCATGGGAGTACAATAAGTCTGAGCCGTTATTGCAGTCTCTACGTATCTTGTTTTCACTCTCAAGGGCTTCACACATACCAGAAGCCTAGAATAATAATTCAAAACAATAATATTACATTAGAGAAGAGCACACCAAAAGTTTTCAAGATCTACGAAAAACAATATATGAGGTGAAGGGTGGTTTCAATTAACATTAGGTGACCGTCAAAAAGAAGTCCAAAAACAATAATGAATTATAGTCATATTCAACGGGAAGGAACGATCAGCGAAAAATAAAACTTTGGATGCAACTCAGATGTACGAAACTCTTACCTGACTATCATTGCGGCCAAGAGATAGAAGATCGAAAGAAGAGATAATCTCATGCAATAGAATGGACTTTTCTTTTTCAGCCACCACCATAAACGTCTTAAGACTCGATCGTTTTTGGGAGATTGAATGAACAGTCATCTTCCAACCAAAACGAAACCTTGAAAAAAGCAATGCTGCCGAAACACTAAGAGTTTCAATAACCATGAAACAGTTCACATAATGGTCACAAAAGTTGACGTTGTGCAATTACCTAATACATGAGACTCTGCCAACGTCAGACAGATAAACTTCCCCCCAGGTTTCAGAACCCGCTTGGCCTGAGAAAAGAGGTATTGATGATCTGATTTGAATCGAATCAAGGAAATAACGCATAAAAATTTATCCTACAGTCAACCAATTGGAATGCAAATCTGCAATGTAGAACAAGCACGCACCTCTGATAAGTATTGGTTTCCCAGCTTCGTACCAACTTCTGGCTCCATCAAAGCATCGAGAGCACCTTTATCGAGAACCGTATCAAAAGAATCATCGGCCAACTGGGCAAGAGAGAAGTAAAAAGCTTGTGTTACTGAGAGACAAGAGCGAGAAGCTAGAAAACAAAAACAGAGCACAAAAGTTACAAACGGAGCCAAAACCTGCATCTTTGTAATGTCCATAACTCGCCAGCGTAGCTCGGGTCGAGTCCTTATGTTCCGGCGAAGCATATCGGAGATAACAACCTTGGAAAAGTCGACATTGGTGATGTCACGGAATCCGGCATCGTACAAATGCTCGGAAAGGCGGGAGTTTCCGCATCCTGGAACCAGAATCTGAAGCGACCCAGAAGAAGAAGAAGAAGAAGAGGAGTCTCGGAGGAGAGGTAAAAGCGAGTCGCGGAGCTGAGGCCACTCAGCATACCACTCGAACGAGTCGTCGTTGCCTCTGAGAGTGAAGAATTTATCCCAATTCTCTTTGCTGGTGAAGTCTTCGAGGGTTTGTAGGAAATCATCTGCTGGAGCTGCTTTGCCACCTTTCTTCTTCCCCATAGCTCCGATGGAATCCCCCTTAAAGTCCCAAAAACCCTAATGATTCTATCTCGCCTGACCCCCTACCTGTGACAGAGCTTGGAGGTGGAAGCTGAAGTACGGTTTAATTTTGGTTCAAGAATCAATAGCCGAATCAAACCGAAACAAATCAAAGTCTATCAAACCGAACCGAAAAAGTACCCCAAACTTGGGCTAGAGCTTGATGAATGGAAATAACTGGGCCTCATATGTATTTTGCTAGATCCACCATAAATTTTTAACAATGGGTTATTATCTTTCAAACGGACCGGTAATTTAAATATCCTAATGTGTTGTTTTTTGTTCTTTGACATGAATTGAATTATTTCTTTTAACCAAATTAAATTGAGTGATTTTCAGTTTTCATTTTCGGTTTCTTGCTTACATAAGCAATGACATCAACCGCTAGATTTGATGGCAGTCTCTCCTGGGAAGATGACAAGCAAATTAACTTGTCATGTCACGTCTCTCTCGTCTCTCAGTATAAACAACATATTAACATCATTACTCTCGATACAGTATATTATATTCACATAAAACCAGTAAGTTCATCTGGCGTAAAATGGATCTCAAAAGAAAAACAAAATGTTAGTTACTATTTCGAAAACATGTACTAGAAATCAAACATCACAAAGATAAAACATAGAGTCCAATAGGTGAATGTTATTTTAACTGTTTAGCAAAAGCTATAAGTTATTAGTAAATACTACAAAACTATAAAATTGTTAGTGAATAATTTTTACTGTTTAACAGTTTTTGTGATTATTAGCATTTTGTTAATTTTTTTTTACAATTACATCTTATTTGTTACCGACTCATAATCATATAAAACTACATCTATAGAAATTTTTCTGACAAATATCTCACCAGTTAAAAGAATAAAAAATATTAGAAAAGAAGAAAAAAGTTGAAAACCGACTTTTAAAAAAAATCTACAAAAATTTCCTAAATACCATGAATACATTTGTACTTTATATTAGTCAATCTTTTTAGAAAAATAATAAAACTTAACTACATAATTTAATCAATAATTATAATAATATCTTGTTGAGAATTTTAATATAGTTTTAAACAATTAGAGATACTCCAAAAACATAAATATTCTATTCATCAACAATTAGTTTTGAATTAAAAACTCACAATTTCTCACAGACTCAACATAAATTTACTTTGTAAACCAAACATAAAAATTGGTTTAAAGAGATAGAAACGGTAACTACAAAAGTATTAGTGATGTCATAGAGTAACTAACTAGTTAGGCTTAGACCGAAAGTTCCCTTTCCACAAATAAGGTCTTCAAAATGAAGTTCAAAAACGATATTATATTATATGCCCTCTTATTATTATTATTCTTCTTCGATTTTTGTAATCCTCAAAAAGCTAAAATTAGATTCGTTTCTTCTAAAAGGTTCAAATTCTTGAATCCGTAAGTGTCGACGTGTAACTCATTAAATCCATCCCTTATATAATAAGATTGCATACGAATTTGAATGGACAGATATTGTGGGCAGTGATTGGTATCAGAGTCACTGTCTTGACTCTTGATAGAGCAGACCTAACGAATACAAAAGGCGTAGGTGACATTGATATATACATACCATCACAAACCTAGCTGACATCCAAATAATTCACTTTCGTCTTTCTTGCTTGTTTGTGAAAGATAACTAATTTGAGCCACACGGTTGTCTGATTTCTGTTTTTATCTCGTCAATATTTTTTGAAGCTTAAAATATTTTATTCTTATTTTAAGAAGCCTAAAACAAATGTTAAAACGATTTATACGTTACATTAATATTATATACGTAGAACTTTTTATTTATAAAAATGATTGAAATTTTCTAAATGTAAAACAATGTCATATTTCTCTATTTATATCACATGTTTACAAATTACAACTAGATATATTTGTAGTACATGTTGTTTGGGTGAATTTCGTTCATTATGTATCTTAACATGTGGATATCAAGATCCATGTTCACCTCCTGTATTAACGTCATTTCAAAACCATTCCGCTCGATAAACATGGTAGAACCTAACGTTGGACATTGCTAGATGAGTATCGAATGTATTGCAAGAGGTGAGCTGCACATTTCTTGAGATCAGATACGTCGAATTTGCCAGGTATACATGTCCCCATAGTGTGTCCTATATAAAACCTGCAAGTTATACAACACTTTTAGAATATCGTCAGGTCACTAGCATATCTACTTAATCAAATTAAAGATCCAATGATTCCGTATAGCTGAATTCAGAAGGTTAACTTTATAAATATGCTCTCCATGTCAACAGTAAAAGGGGAGGATATATTCTCTAGAAGAAGATATACCTGATCACAAGAATTTTTTTACTGTTCTGAATTTCCAACTGCTTACTTGGAAGATCAATGGTGATTTTAACGTCATAATGTTTTTGAAAGATACCACATCGATGCCCTAGACAATTTAACCTGGGTCTTTTTTTATTTTCTGTTATTAACTGATTTTTCTTCGGAAAATTATAACCATTCTACTCAAATATTTAGACTATATGACATAGACACTAGAAGTTGAAACATATGCGATAAACTAAATAAAAATGGTAGCTGAAGAGAAAAGTTTAAAGAGAAAAAAAATTGGTGAAAAGAAATGTAAAAATAAGAAAATACTTTAAAACCACAATGAAATGGAAAGAATCAAATGTTAACAAATTAAAATGAAGACAATAGTGAGAATTAGAAAGAAAAAAAATCAACATAAAAAAGAAAGTGTTTTTTCTAAAAATAAAAAAAGAAAGTTAATGCCTAAATGGTAAGAGAAACTATATATAAGGAGGATATATGCAATAGTTGGTAAAAAAAATATTGAAAAAAAAAATTTATAATTTAAACTCATATAATAACATATTAAAAAGAAAAAAACTGAAGGATAACTCTTCCAACGTGGAGTACTAACTTGTGGATTAGCTCCTTGATTTAAAATATCCTCCACCACTGAAACAAAAAAAGATGAAGGCATAAGATTTGTAAAGAATTAGGACCCTTGGCCACATCTTATTATACGATACACATAACATAAGACTAAGACAATTCTATAAAACTAAATCACTGACCCACCAACCTTTTAACTTGACTATTTTGTAAAGGGTACATCAACGAAATCTTCTACAGAAAACGCTGCATATATATATATATATATATATATATATATAGCTAATCTAATCACTCCCCACCACATCTAGAAGAGAGTGTTATCAACAACAACATCAAAAACTTAGGGGAAAAAAAGAAGAAGAGAGAAGAAAATGGGAGAAGAATCGAAAGCAAAAGTGTTAGTCTTCTCGTTTCCTATCCAAGGACACATAAACCCTCTCCTCCAATTCTCAAAACGTCTTATCTCCAAAAACGTCACCGTCACATTCCTCACCACTTCCTCCACCCACAACACCATCATCCGCCGTGCTGTCGCCGGCGGAGCCACCGCTCTTCCGCTCTCTTTCATCCCCCTCGAGGACGGCTTCGAGGAAGGCCATCCAGCAACCGACTCTTCTCCCGAGTACTTCGCAAAGTTCGAACAAAACGTCTCTCGAAGCCTCTCCCAACTTATCTCCTCGATGGAACCCAAACCAAACGCCGTCGTGTACGACTCGTGTTCACCTTGGATTCTCGACGTTTGCCGGCAACATCCCGGCGTCGCTGCGGCGTCGTTTTTCACTCAGTGCTCCACCGTGAACGCGATTTACGTCCATTTCTTGCGTGGAGCGTTTAAGGAGTTTCAAGACGACGTCGTCTTGCCTGCGATGCCTCCATTGAAGGGTAAAGACTTGCCGGTGTTTCTGTACGACAATAACCTTTGCCGACCGTTGTTTGAGCTTATTAGTAGCCAGTTTGTGAATGTTGACCACATTGACTTCTTCTTGGTTAACTCTTTCGACGAACTCGAAGTTGAGGTAATTATTCTTTATCTTAGAGTTTTTGTTGTTTTTTTTCATATTTATTAGTATTCATTATCTGCAAAATGAAATCCAAATAAAAATATTTTCACGTGATACATATAATGGTGGATAGTGGATAGTGGATACTACTACTATCCTACCGAATCACTGATTCAATTGGTACTAGATGTGAACCATATAAAAAATAAAACAAAAACATAGCAATATTAAGCTAAAGTACTTTAGGTATTTTGCCAATTGCACTCCTCTACTCAAGTATGGTTGTAGACCTGTACGTTCATGTATTAATATGAAACCTAATGATAGTGTGGTAGTAACTATATAATTAAATAATAGCAAAAAAATAAAACAAAACAAAATAACATCATTTTTCAGACGACAAAAAGACATTCATCTTCGAATCGAAGATGTCGACTAATTGGGCGAACATCCCAAGGTGCAGATTATTTGTAGCATATCTTACGCAATTGTATGGGTCTTATTAACGTGGCAAATATGTAGCCAGAAAACGATCTTACATATACGTGGCATGCCTTACGCCTTTTCATTATTTTAATACACATCTGGGATTAAACATGTGTCATGTGTTCCTGTCTAGTTGCTCTAATTGATATTTTGCATATAGCTGTAAAGATATATAGTAACATAACATCAAATTTGATTTTTACGGTATGATTACTTTTCTAATATTTTGTTTTTACAAGTAGTTTTACTTTGGGAGAATTGGTGAAATAACCATAACAAAAAACAAAATTAAATAACTAGAGAGAAGGTAGAGAGATAGGAAGAGAAAAGAAGAGAGAGAGAAAGAGAATTTGGTTAGTTTTCTAATTTGAGAGTTTTTTGTGGTTATAGAGTGCAAATACTCTTTTACTTTTGCACATTATATGATTTTTTTTTTTTGTGGCACATTATATGATTTCAGTTCTATAAAACACGTTTGTAGATTTTATACCAATTAGTTGAAGAAAAAAATACAATGATTATTCCCTAACTAACTCCATAATGATGAA
The DNA here is from genome assembly GCA_900108845.1 of Iljinskaea planisiliqua. NCBI lineage: Eukaryota > Viridiplantae > Streptophyta > Magnoliopsida > Brassicales > Brassicaceae > Iljinskaea > Iljinskaea planisiliqua. The sequence continues at coordinate 6,509,979 of FNXX01000004.1, read as the reverse complement.
TTGAGAGTAGTGTAAACTATATATGAGCATTAGACATGTTAACTGTCCCAAAGAGCGAAGACAGGCTTAACAATATTATGAATTAACATTGGATTGTGTCAGAAAACTATCTAATTTTCTTTCGTCGCCACAATGAAGTTTTGGTATATTTATAATTTACAGGTTGAATGGATTTTTTCCCACCGTTAAAAATTCTAGACTTTGGGACTCTGTTTTTCTTCTTTAGATTTTTTTGGTCCACCACTTAACCTACAGACGCTGAGTCCAGACTTTTCTGTCTGGCCACTAATTTTATTTTCGAATATTATAAACCCAAAAGGATTTGATTCAGAGATCAGGATCATAATTGGTCCAGAGTAGCAAACGTTTTAGTCCGAGAACTTTTAGGTTAGGTCGGGCCGGTTTGGTTGACACATTTACCCAACTTCTTAGAAATGTCTCTTTGGGGTATGCGTAATTTCAAAATGAAATAAGTTTCCTTGTTTTTGGAAAACAAAAGTTGATGTCCAAGAATAATTGAACACAAGAAGTTGATAACTTTAAAGAATGACGCATATGGTACAGCGTTTAGCTTACAAAACCTGTAAGTCGTTGCCGTCATTACACACGCTAAACATTTGGCTTCAAAATGATAAAGGTACATTATCATAAATGTATAATTGGCAAAAAGGCAACCTACAAAAACATATGGTGTTTTATTTAGAGTCGTAAAAGGAAGTAGGCTTGGATGTTTTCAAATATAATTTCATTTAAATATTAACATTTTATCGTGTGTGTTTTCATGTGATCTAGAAAATGTAATTCATAGTTTTATACTTCATTAAATAGTTTTATAAAGCAAATTTTTGCGTTCACAAATTCCAGATTTTCTTTTGGATTAAAACACTAAGATTGTGATTTTTTTTTGTTTTTGAAGAAAACTCACTATTATAAATTTATGATACGTATACGTAAAAATAAACGCTAACGCTTAAACACGTTGAAACTTTTAAAGTTCACGGGAGCCCTATTAGAGACATGGTCTCTATTCCAAACCGGATATATTATAATATATATAGTGAAATATATTCATGGACGCAACGCAATTGATTTGGTTGATTATGAAATTGTTCTACCTAGTGTATATGCAATCAAGCTACACTAACGTTTCTTTTATTGCATGTATATACTGAAGTGATACTTCTTTTTTCCTCAGGTCCTAGAATGGATGAAGAACCAATGGCCGGTCAAGAACATAGGACCAATGATTCCATCAATGTACTTAGACAAACGATTAGCAGGCGACAAAGACTATGGAATCAGTCTCTTCAATGCTCAAGTCAACGAATGCCTTAACTGGCTTGACTCAAAACCGCCTGGTTCAGTGATGTACGTCTCCTTTGGAAGCTTAGCGGTTCTAAAAGACGATCAAATGAAGGAAGTTGCGGCCGCTCTAAAACAAACCGGCCATAATTTCTTATGGGTGGTTAGAGAAACAGAGATAAAGAAGCTCCCAAGCAACTACATAGAGGAGGTTGGTGAGAAAGGACTGATAGTGAATTGGAGTCCTCAGTTACAGGTTCTTGCGTATAAATCGATAGGCTGTTTCATGACGCACTGTGGGTGGAATTCGACTCTAGAGGCTTTGAGTTTAGGAGTTGCTTTGATTGGAATGCCTGCTTATAGCGATCAGCCGACTAATGCTAAGTTTATAGAGGATGTGTGGAAGGTTGGGGTTAGGGTTAAGGCAGATAAAGATGGGTTTGTGACTAAGGAAGAGATCGTGAGATGTGTTGGAGAAGTTATGGAGGAGACGTCAGAGAAAGGGAAAGAGATTAGAAAGAATGCTTTGAGATTGATGGAGTTTGCAAAAGAAGCTTTGTCTCAAGGAGGAAACTCTGATAAGAATATTGATGAGTTTGTTGCTAAAATTGCTAGGTAAACTGATCGTACCCATGCATGATGCTTAATAATGTGTTTTTGGAGTCTTAGTAAACTAAGAACTTTATAATGCAATTTGTGTTTTTTTTTTCGTTGTTGTTGTTGCTTCGGAGTTGTTTTTGGTATGAACAACGTGAAAATAATTAGAGTGGGGAGATATTTTTGGGATTGAAAAATAGAGAAACCAAGAAGTTAAGTTTTATGCCACTCGCTTGGGAAGAGGAAAGGTTGGAAAGATGATGATCGAGATCTCTCCTTATGCTCATTAAAGAAGAAAAGTTGAACAGCTACTTCGTTAAAAATTTAATATATATATTTTAAAAATTTAGTATATGTTTTTCATAACTAAATATATAAAAATGGTTAAAAAGATAATGTCAAATATTTATAAATGATTATTAGAAAATTTTTAAAAATAATTTTGTCCAAAGATCCATTGAACAAAGGAAAAAAATATGAAAGATTCGCATTAATTTCGTTTTATAGAAAGTATAAATTTCTTACTTCTTGCGCTAAAGTGATTGACTAATTGAAAATTGAAATTATTGTATACGTTATAGTTGATGAAAAAACACGTGACGACTGGCTGTGACTTCTGAGTTTTCATTCTATAGACGTTGCTTAACCTTTAAGGCGTCCATACGTGTAAATAAATCTTTTGATTAAATGTATATACGACGTGGATTCAGAACACTATAAACTAATGATTAGAAAAGAGAATTTGGTAGCAAAAAAAAAAAACGAAGGAAAAAAAAAAGGAGAGTTGTAAGCGTGAGGCAGAAGAACAGAGTTTGGTTTCGTCTGCTTCCTATAAATCTCATCGTTTTAAGGGTTTTTCGGGTCATTCAACCGATCATGAATTATTCGGATGATGATGGCATGCTCGATATTGAGCCAAGTGAAGATAACTCATACAGTGACGACGCAGGCGATGATTATGGTGGATTCGCCGAGGAAGACATGGACAAGGATCCCAGTTGGAAACCATCTCAGCTAGGTTACGTAGTTCTCAAGGAAGAAGACATTCACAAGAATCAAAGAACCGATATAGAAGAAGTTTCTACGGTTCTCTCGATTAGCCAAGTCGAAGCGATAGTTCTGCTACTTCACTACCAGTGGAGTGTTGGCAAAGTCGAAGATGAATGGTTTACTGACGAAGATAGAGTCCGTAAACTCGTTGGCATTTTGAAGGAGCCTGTCGTTGATCTTAACGACGGAGACGTCATGAATATCGAATGTGGAGTTTGCTTCGTGTCATATCTTCCGAAGGAGATTGCTAGGGTTTCTTGTGGTCATCCTTATTGCAAGACTTGTTGGACCGGTTACATCACTTCGAAAATCAACGATGGTCCGGGATGTTTGACGGTTAAATGTCCTGAGCCTTCTTGTTGTGCTGTAGTTGGTCAAGATATGATCGATAAGGTCATATCCAAGGAAGAGGATAAGAAGAAGTATTATAGATTTTTTTTAAGGTCTTACGTAGAAGCGAGCGTGAAAAAAATCAAATGGTGTCCATCACCAGGATGCGAATACGCGGTTGATTTTGGAAAGGGATGTGAAAATTATGATGTTACTTGTTTGTGTTCTTATGAGTTTTGTTGGAACTGTAGTGAAGATGCTCACCGTCCCGTGGATTGCGACACGGTGTCGAGATGGATATTTAAGAACAATGATGAAGCCGAGAACACGAACTGGATACTTGTGAATACAAAGCCTTGTCCTAAATGCAACCGTCAGATTGAGAAGGACAAGGGATGTAACCATATGACATGCTCAGAGCCTTGTAGATTTGAGTTTTGCTGGATTTGTCTCCGTGCGTATCCATGTCCCGGGGATTGCCACATGTTTAAGGTTCATGATGAGGCTACAAATAAGAGAGAAATGGCGAAAACTGAGTTGGATAGATACATGCATTATTATGAAAGATGGGCAAGTAATCAATCGTCAAGGCTAAAGGCTATGAGAGATTTGAAGAAACTTCAATCGGTGCAGCTTAAAGAGTTTAATGACAAACATGGCACACCAGAAACTCAGCTCGAATTCACTGAAGAGGCATGGCTTCAGGTTAGTTGATATATACAATTAAATAGTTAAGAAGATGATTGGTAAATTTTTTCTTGAGCAGAGTTGGGGTATTTTCTCTATTATTGGTTTTACAATTGCAGATCATCGAGTGTAGGAGGGTCTTGAAATGGACATTTGCTTATGGATACTACCTTCCTGAGCATGAACATGCCAAGAAACAACTATTCGAGTATTTGCAAGGGGAGGCTGAAGTTGGTTTGGAGAGGCTTCATCATTGTGCAGAAGTGGAGTTTAAACAATTTCTCAACAAAACTCAAGATCCATCTAAAAATTTAGATGATTTCCGCAAGAAATTGATTGATTTGACTAAGGTGACCAAAACCTACTTTGAAAATCTAGTGAAAGCTTTGGAGAATGGTCTTGCTGATGTGGCAATTAATGAGAACAAATGAACAACAGACACACTATGTCTTCTACCAAAAGACAAAAGTTTATGACAACGGTCTAAGCACGATCCAAGTGGTAACTCAGATCTCTCAACTTATGTTTTTGCTACAAAGGACCATAGAGTTTGTGACAGTGTTTACATTAAACCCTACTTATTCTTTAGCATTATGTAATTTGCACTGTTATTTATACGTTGATTGCCTCCTCTCGGCCACAACAATCTTGGTGAACCAAAACCACTACCAGCGTCTTTTCTTTAAGAAAATGCTCTAGGCCAAGAGCAAATGTTTCCTCCTTTCAATATTTGTGAATGAAATTCATATTAATCTCGGGGCTAGAAATTCTGAAAATAGAACAAAATGGAGTTTTCTTACCACTCAAACGTCTAGACAGACCAGCAAATAGATGGAACTCGATCCTTTAGTCTCGACAAGCAAGAGTTTTATTGGAACTGAGAGAACTCAAGCTTCCATAAAAAAAAATTAAACATTATACATCTTTTGTCCATAACCCTTTTTAAAAAAGTGGTCCACAACTTTTTTGAATTCCTTTCAAACAAATTACATAATAACAACATGAAAAAACATGCTCCACAAAAAAATTAAAAAAGAAGAGTAAATAATAAAAATATAGTACTTTTTTGGCGCACGCCCACCTAATTTCCTTCCACGTTTTTATAAAATGTTTAGTAAAATCTTCTTTTACCATCAATTTTTTTCATCCATCATGAAACATGAATATTTCTCTGTAAACATCACACCAAATTGATTTTTTTTACCCAATACACTTCAGAGAAACCAATCCTTCAGGAAGTAAATACTCTCACATTGCATATAAACTTATTCAAGAAAAAAACATCATGTGTGTAATGGAAACATTCCTTCAAAATCTACACTCGACCGAGTTGAAACAAAAAAAAAAGAATTGAAAATATAAAAACCTTTTATGAGTTTATCCAACGTAACATTGTAAATAACGGGACATATAAATGTTATAATACCCTCGTACATAGGAGAGAGTAGAACTAAGAATCATCATTCATCATCACCCACTCATTGTTTTCTTCGTCTCTTAAACAAAAAAATGGGTGAAGGAAACGGTCACGTAGTGTTTTTCCCATATCCATTACAAGGCCACATTAATCCAATGATCCAACTCGCCAAACGCTTAACCAAAAAGGGACTCACCGTCTCACTCATCATCGCCTCCAACAACCACCGTGAACCTTACACCTCCGACGACTACCCCATCACCGTCCACACCATCCACGACGGTTTCCTTCCACACGAACACCCTCTCACTAAGATCAAAGATCCTCAACGTTTTAACGTCTCTACCACTCGTAGCCTCACCGATTTCATCTCTAGGTACAAGGTTTTGCAAGATTTGAGAGTTCTTTGTCTGTTTTGTTTTTACTAAACTGGTCCGCAACTTCGTTGAAGTCGCTTAGAACTATAAAATATAATAATAACATGAAAATTCATGCTCCACACACACACTAAAGAGTACAATATATCACCGGACACCCCCCCCTAACCTCCTCCCTTCATGGCTTCATCTTCTCCCCGTTCCACACATTATCACCATCTAAAACTTTCATCAAATTTTTACGTTTTAAAAGTTATAGGACGAATGTGTTAGAAATATAAACTAAAAATGATATTTGATCACATATTTATTTAAAACAATCTTATTCTATATTACAAATGTGTTAAAAATATAAATTAAAATAAGTGAAATATTATTAAATATTATCAATCTAATAGAACTAGTTTTTAGCATTTTAAGAAAACTATTAGCTAATATGTTTCCACTATTCAAATTACAGACTCTACCGAGTTGTTAAATGAAGAAGATTTAACAGATATATATATATATATATCCTTTTGGAATAGTACTATTTTATCCAACAATGTAAACAACGAGACATGTGTATATCGGAGACATAGTAGAAATATATATCATCCACTTATTGTTTCTTTGGCTCGTAACAAAAATATACAAAAAATGGGTGAAGCAAGTGGTCATGTGCTGGTGTTTCATCATTCACTTCAAGTGGCCACATTAACCCAATATTGGTCCAACTCTCTAAACGGTAATCCAAAAAGGGACAAACTGGTCACACTCGTCATCGCCTCCAACAACTACCGTGAACCTTAAGAATAAGAAAGAATGATCTAAAAAGGCCAAGAACAGAGCTTTTACTTTGATAAGCTAAAGAATCAGCCAGCGTTTTTATGATTATGGTACGCAAAATAATATTCAGCACCAGTGTGATATATGTACTTATGCAGGATGAAGTTATCGGGCAGTCCTCCAAAAGCTTTGATCTATGATCCATTTATGCCCTTTGCACTGGACGTAGCCAAGGACTTGGGTGTATACGTAGTGGCCTATTTCACTCAACCATGGTTGGCTAGTCTTATATACTACCACATCAACGAAGGCACCTACGATGTCCCCGATGATAGACACGAGAACCCGACGCTTGCATCGTTTCCGGCTTTCCCATTGTTAAGCCAAAATGATCTCCCTTCTTTCGCCTGTGAAAAGGGGTCTTACCCTCTGATATACGAAGTTGTGGTTAGCCAATTCTCTAACTTGCGGCGAGCTGATTTGATTATCTGCAACACTTTTGATCAACTTGAACCTAAGGTAAAAGTTTTTTTTGTTTTGTTTTGGTTTCATGTATTTGAGTTATGAGAAGGGTGGTTTCGTAAGTGTTTGTGTGGAACGTCTTTTCTAGGTAGTGAAATGGATGAATGATCAGTGGCCGGTGAAGAACATTGGACCGGTGGTTCCGTCCAAGTTCTTGGACAACCGGTTGCCGGAAGACAAAGATTACGAGCTCGGGGACTTCAAGACGGAGCCGGACGAGTCTGTTTTGAGTTGGCTGGCGAATAAACCAGCCAAGTCGGTGGTTTACGTGGCGTTTGGGACATTGGTGGCTTTGAGTGAGGAGCAGATGAAGGAAACCGCAATGGCGATCAGACAAACCGGATACAACTTCTTGTGGTCTGTTCGAGATTCGGAGAGAAGCAAGTTACCGTCTGGTTTTGTGGAAGAAGCTGTGGAGAAAGACTGTGGATTGGTGGCTAAGTGGGTTCCTCAGCTGGAGGTTTTATCACATGACTCAATTGGATGTTTCGTGACACATTGTGGATGGAACTCGACACTGGAGGCACTATGCTTAGGGGTTCCATTGGTTGGGATGCCTCAGTGGACGGATCAGCCGACCAACGCTAAGTTTATAGAGGATGTGTGGAAGATTGGGGTTAGAGTGAAGACTGATGAAGAAGGATTTGTTAGTAAGGAAGAGATTGCGAGTTGCATTGTTGAGGTTATGGAAGGAGAGAAAGGGAAAGTGATGAGGAAGAATGTTGAGAAGTTAAAGGTGTTGGCTCGTGAGGCCATCTCTGAAGGAGGTACTTCAGACAAGAACATTGATGACTTTGTTGCTATTTTGACTTGAGAATCTTGAAACTGAGATTATCTGAGTGTTGTCTGTTTATTAGTTTAATTACCGAATAAGGCCTTATTTGTCGGTTAATTTCCAATTGGAGTGTTTCTGAGTCAAAGTTTGTCTGGTCTTTTGTACCTTTAAAACTTGATAACTTTTTATCCTGGTTGTCACCTGCAAACAAATCCATATTAGAATTCTATGTTATAAAAAAATAAAGATTTTTGACTATGAGAAAACAAGAATAAAGAGCTTTCGTGCTACTTATATGAATATGATACATTGTATCTCAAAATGCTCAGTTATGTGCATTGGAGAAATCTACATAGCTCGATGAAGTACTTTCCGCCGTATATGTTTTACATTGTACACGATAAGACATTGACAAATGGGAGAGGGCGCCATTTCTTTTCGTAAACTTTGTACCGAATTTTATGAGAAGTGAGCTCTTGAATTGCTGAGTTCATCGTGTTTCTGAGTTAAACCTCTCACCGGTCCTCTGTACTATCTCCTGAGAAATCATCCGTTTGGTTTAGAAACATACTCATGGCATATGTGAGAGCTTGGCTCTAGTACTATATTAGAAGAGTTCGGGGTAACCAAAGGTAAAACTCGAAATACTAAACAAAATTGATAAAAGAGATTTTAAGAGAAAGACTTTTTACCAAGGAAACTTGAATGTATCTTTCCACCATCCTTGTTTTGAGCAGTGTGCAAAGATCCTGTCCAATCGAACTATGATCTCAGAAAATGTCGGCCTTACAACAGCTTCCGCATCCCAGCACTCCTCAATCAATCTGTTTAAAATATATAATTTAAACAATACGTTGAAAGAGGTTGGGTAAAGGATCGTCACGGACCAATCAAATGATTTTACTACACACCAAGTGCAAAAACAAAGTTCTGAATTTTTTTATGTAAGTTAATAAAGAGATGAGTACACTTACTCTCTCATCTCTTGGGGACAACTTTTGGACTTGGCCTTAAACAAAGGTCTTCTTCCTTCCAAACACATTAGCTTCACTGCCTCTTCTGGGGGCTTAGGATGGAAAGGTTGTACTCCTTCAATCATCTGAAGAATTTTTAAGATTCAAACTCAATCAATATATTGCTTCAATGGGATGTTGTTAGAGAATTTTATTGGCCTCTATCAACTAGAGTGGTTGAGAAACATAATAAAGTAATTTAGAGAGCATCTAAATGAGCGAGTGGATTTAGAACCTAAACCAGATACAGCCATCAAGAAATGTCGATGAGCAGTATTATCACGAATACTTGACATCAAGGGTAACCATAAAGACCTACCTCATATAATACGACACCAAAAGAGTATGAATCCACACTTCTGTCAAATATTTCATCTTTGTAAACCTCAGGTGCCACACAGTAATCTGCAAAATTGTCTCGTGAATTCAGTATTCAAGTATTTCAAGTGTCGAAACACTTTATGTACTTGTATCAAAGTTGCTAAGAAATCTAGATGTTAGATGTACAATTTTGGGCTAGAACTCTGTCGATAGTCCCAAACGTGAGCCACTGGGTTGGGATTTTAAATTGATTAGATGACATTACATATGGACACTTACTTGAAGGATCTATATGTGCCCCGTGATTAAGGATTCTTGATTTATCAGATGAGAGCTTTGCAAAACTTATCAATCCAAATCCCGCCACCTTCAAATGTCCTCCATTATCGAGCATAATATTTCTGGCACCTTACAAGAAGTTGCGGAAATTAGATAACAAGAGGTCCAAAAATATGTTCACGAAATAATTAATGTGCATATGCTTCTTTATTTAGTTATCTTACTTGGGTTTTAGATCACAGTGGATTACTGGTTCTGGTTTACACTCGTGAAGATAATTTATTCCCCTGAGAAGAGCAAAATGATATTTCTTATCAGAAGATTAAAACAAAAATGCAGTTGTGATTTGTATACAATCTTGCAAACAAAATAAGAAAAAGAAAAACACATGCCTGGCTATATCGAGGGCAAATCGTATAACTTTGGATGGAGAAAGGCGGCCTTTCTTTTGAAGATAGCTCCCAAGGTCACCCTACAAGTTACCACCAAGCCGAGAAAATGATTTCATAGAATCCCAAATTTGCTTAATGAGATAAAAATATTGTAAGGTGTAAAAAGAGGGAGAAGCTTACTTTAGGATGATACTCAGACACAATCATCATGGGGACATTTTGAGTAACAGCTCCAACAAATTGCACAACATTAGGATGACGAACCTTTTCGAATAAAGTAATTTCGTGTTTGAAGGCCTTTCTGTGGGTAAATAATATAACAATTTTCAGAACAAACGTAACACATAAGAAAGATAGAAAAAATCAGAGATTGACACAGAGGGAATGAAGTAAATTCAAGGAAAACAGACCGAAAATACACAATTTTAAATGACTACATGAACTATGACTCTAAAATCTTACAGCTCATATCATCATCACAATGAGCATAACAAATGCTTTTAACGATCTATAGCTTAACGTAAGAAGAAAATTTAAAATCACCCTATTTGAGACAGATAGTCATCAAAGAGAACGAGTAAACGTACATGGTATCATGATCCTTGTAGAGATCCTTATCAAGTATCTTTACAGATACCTTAGTCCCATTCCACTTAGCAACTTGATATATTCCCTGCGAAGAGTATTATTTTGTTAAAAAGAAGCATTAGCTGGAAAACTAAAACAAATTACCACGACGGAAAGTGAAGCAAAAAGAGCCCTTGCCTTTGAGATACCATCAGCTTTCCGAACTTGAAGCTCTTGTGGATTCAACTCGTATTCAGGAACTTCACGAGGATTCGCCACAACCATCGGTGTCCTTTTGGTTCTCTTAAAAATAAAAAAAATGTAACTAAACGCAATTGATGAAGATACATGGAAACGAAACAGAGCTCGATAGCATACCGGAACTTTGGCTCCACGGGCTTTCAAAATATTGTAAACGTCTATGTTACCATAGTACTTAGCATCAGCAGCTGCCTATCCACACACGACAAATTAAACCCTCAAAAAAAAAAAAAAAAAAAAAAAAAAAACTAAAAAGACACAACGAAAATTATTAAGTTGGAGGATTTACAAAAAAAAAAAAGAAGAAAGAAAATTCAAAAATTACCGTGCTTCCCCAACGATCACGAGCATCGATGTTAGCCTTCCTAGTAACTAGAAGCTTAACGACGTCGACGTGGCCTTCACAGGCGGCGATGTGGAGGGCCGTTCGACCGTCGAGATCGATGCTATTGACGTCGATTCCTTCGTCGAGCAGATCCTGTACGCCTTCAACGTCTCCTCTACATGCGACGAAGAGGAGCTGCATCGTGGCGTCGAGGTTATCGGGGACGGCGAGCTGAGGACGGCCAGAGCCTTCCGGACTCCGGCGAATCGGATCGAGAGAAGACTGCCGGCCGAAGCTGAATCGCATATTGTTCCGGCGAGGATCGTGCGACGCCTGTCGCGTGAACTGACGGCTAAGCGTACGGCGAAGCGATCCAGTTGAGAATTGCCTCGAGATCCCACGTTTTAGCTGCCCCGCGATGTTCGCCATCTTTTCCGGCTTCTTCTTCTTCGATTTCAAAATCTCTTTTTCGTCTTCTTCTTCTGATGGAATTTAAAATCAAACGGATAATCACATTTTTTGCTTTTTTTCGTTCCTTTTGGTTTGATCTGTGAGGATTATGTGAGATCCGCTTGAAGCGCGTTGGGATATCGAGGAAAATTAATTTAATTTAATTGTGACATTATTGGCGACGTATTGACTTTGATTTGACTTTTGCTTTCAATCATTGTTTGGCAACTCCCGCGTAAAATTGGACTGTTGTTGATCGTCATCCACTTATTTCGCTCGCTTATTGCGAATTTGTTAAATTAACCCTTATATTAATCATAATTATAAAACTACCCATAAACATTCTCATAATTGTGGATAAGGCTGACGTGTCGGCCTGATCCAGTCAAGGCCTTTTGGGCCTTTTAAAAAGCCTATTTAGCTTTCATGTATGACCCACAAATAGACACTTTTGATTCGGAACCTTCTGTACGGCGTTTGCATTGAGAGAATCTTGTGGAGTGGTCGTCACTTACCATTTCGTCGTCTTCAATCCCCACCACAAGGCAAAGTAGCAAATTCTCGGACTCTTCTCTTCAATGGCAGCCATTTCCGCAAGTTCTTCCCTATCCCTTCGATGCTTGAGATCGGCATGTCCAGATTCTTCTCTCCCTCTCGTACCCTCCACGACGCGAGTATCGTTCCCGTCGAAGGTTTCGTATCTGTCCGGTAAGTCTTCGCACCGTGGCGATGAAATGGGTAAGAGAATGGACGGATTCGTTAGAAGCGTCGATGGGAAGATCTCTGACTCGTCTTTCTCCGAAGCTTCTTCTGCAGCTCCAAAATCGAAGTACTGATAATATCTCTCTTTGAGTTCGTTTGCTTTGATTGAACTATTTTATTTTTATTTTTTGTTAATAGTTATCCGTTTCCTATTTTGTTTATGTGCATGTTCATTTCGATTTGTGAAAATCATCATTTTCATTCAGTTGTGTTTGCGATTGATTGCTTTTTATCTATTTACAGATCAACTTCGTTGTCGATGTGAATAGGTTTGTGAAGTGTCTAACACTAACGTTTTCTTTGTAATTTAAAACAGGGTGAGGAAGCACACAATTTCAGTATTCGTTGGAGATGAAAGCGGAATGATTAATAGGATTGCAGGAGTTTTTGCGAGGAGAGGATACAATATCGAGAGTCTTGCTGTTGGTCTGAACAGAGACAAGGCTCTTTTCACCATTGTTGTCTGTGGAACTGAAAGGGTACTTCAGCAGGTCATCGAGCAACTCCAGAAGCTCGTTAATGTTCTAAAGGTTGTATTTTTATCTATATCACACTCATCAGTTTCTGCATTATAACTGTGTCATCAATAGCATCTTTACACATCGGCTGATTTGCTTGTCACTGATTTCTAAATTCATTAAGAGATCCTAGGACTATGTAAATTTATATCTATGCTTTGTACCTCCGAAAATTTGTGTCGGAAGATTACATTTGCAAACGCCTTTTTTATTTACTTAATTGAGTTTGACTTGCTAATTAGGTTGAAGATATCTCGAGTGAGCCGCAAGTGGAGCGTGAACTAATGCTTGTAAAAGTGAATGCACATCCAGAATCCAGGGCAGAGGTAGTCTTCCTTGCCTGTGGGAAATCAGAGTTTATTGTACTTGCTGGTTGCTTTGGATTCAGTATAGAGGTGGAGTTTATTTACTTTCAACTTTTGACTAACCTCTGTTGAATGAATTTATAGATCATGTGGCTAATTGACACATTCAGAGCAAGAGTTGTAGATATTGCAGAACATGCATTGACTATTGAGGTACGTTTGCTTATGATATGTGCTGTTCTCAATACTTTTTTCCTGTTGGGTTTTGGATTTCTGTTTTCATTCTCTTACTAATCATTGGAAGACATAAATCTTTTTTCTAGTGTATCATATGAAAATTTCTATCTGGTGGTTGGATCTTCCGCTGCCTTTTGAAACTGATGATGATCCACATGCAGGCTTTTGTTTCGGGACAAAGATTCAATTTATGCTTGTGTATTAAGGGTTTCTTTGAAACGTATGGTGTATCTCCTTCAACATATTTGAATGTCTACTAACTAATATAACGAGAAAGTTCTTGAACATGTTGCTACACTCGAGCATACTATGCCAATAATCTGCATTCTAAAATTGTATTGTCTGTCCTGATTTCTGTGGGAGTGCTCAGTGTTGTTTATGATAGTTAGAGAAACAAGTCCATACGCATATTGTTCTTTTTACCTTGATTATGAGGAAGTGGGATACAAAAATTGGTTTCTGTAATCTACATATTTTAGCTCTTTAGTATTCATTTCTTAAGCTGTCTTGCAGGTAACTGGAGATCCTGGGAAGATGATTGCTGTGGAAAGAAATTTGAGAAAGTTTCAGATCAGAGAGATTGTCAGGACAGGAAAGGTAGTGGGATTTTGGAGTAACTAGATTCTATGGCTTCTGAATATCATATTGTCATCCAGTTTGTGCTTTCTAATGGATGTATGTAATAGTTCCATCTTTCAGTGAACACTGGATATAAAGACATAGATCTCCTGGACTTTCACTAATTTAGGGAATATGGAATGACGATTTTATAAAACAGATAGCACTGAGAAGGGAAAAGATGGGCGCTACTGCTCCATTTTGGCGATTTTCAGCAGCGTCCTATCCAGATCTCAAGGAGCAAGCACCTGTTAGTGTTCTTCGAGGTAGCAAAAAAGGAGCTATGGTTCCCCCAATTGAAACAACAGCAGGGGTGCGTGCTTCTCTCCTCCTTAGATTACTTAATTTCAACTTGAAGTTCCTCACTTTTCTTTCAGATATATGGGTTGCATAAAAGGTTTGGATTTGGCATTTTATGAAGTTAAACGAAATTATAGAGGGCAGTTATTTCCTTTTACTTTTTTTTGTTTGTGTGGTGGCTGTCTGCGATTGATTGGCACTGCAATGGGGAATTGCACAATCTTTGATGGTCTGCAGATCTAAATATGCTTGCATATAGCTAAAAAACTGCAAACTAATGTGCTTCTCTCAAAGGAGAAAAATCTTGACGCATGCAATTCTAAGGCCCTTTTGTTTTCTAGCATTAACTAAATTAAATCTCCTCACAAGTTTGTTAATCGTCCAGTGTTAAAAGTTATCTTTGCTTTTAAATGTAGGGAGATGTTTATCCCGTTGAGCCAACTTCTGACCTAATGGTACATCGTGTTCTTGACGCTCACTGGGGACTTCTCACGGACGAAGATGTAAGCGAGTTTGTTACTAGTTTTATATAGATTTTATAGATACTGCCATAGGTATGCGTGCCATGATGCTAAATAAATATATGCAACATAAATGGCAGCGGTTTCATGATGTGGTTTGCATTACAAGAGCTTCACTTATTTGTCCATTCAGGTTGTCTGGGACTCTTGAGTTTGAATAATCCTTACTGTTATTATCGTATGGATGAATCATTTTCCTATATTTTTAGGTAGACATGGTTAGGTGTGATCGATTTAGTTACATAAATGCATGGAGTTTATAAGATGGTTGTGGAGATTGTTTCTATTTACTGACATTGCTGGCGGTATTTTTAGGTTTTTTGTTTCTTTGATAGTAGTTCTTCTTTTTTGACTTTTCAGACGAGTGGACTACGGTCACATACTCTATCTTTGCTTGTAAACGATGTTCCAGGAGTCCTCAATCTTGTAACTGGTGTTTTCGCTCGAAGGGGATACAATATTCAGGCATAGTCCTTATCTCTCAGCACACACACACAGAGTGCTTAAAATTTGCTGATACACTGACTGATTTTCTTTTTAATTAGAGCTTGGCTGTAGGACATGCTGAAACAGAGGGCATTTCACGCATTACAACAGTTGTTCCTGCAACAGATGAATCAGTCACCAAATTGGTGCAGCAACTTTATAAACTCGTAGATGTGCATGAGGTAGGACCACAAAAAAACAACCGTCTTTCTTATATATTTAACAGTTTGAATGCTCTTGATGGCTCTATCATTGGCTCTTTTCCGTTTTGCTATTTCTCTAGACTATAGATCATACATGGAAGAATATCTTTTGAACTCTTTCTGGATTTTCCTACATCTTTTCCGGATCTTATGTGTTTATTCGAATAGGACTTTTATTTCCACGAGTACAAGCTTGCTGAACAGAATCCTGAGCATGCTGTACAGTAACTTTGCCAGCATTAATTAAATTTTGTGGGGTTTCTGCAGGTCCGTGATCTTACTCATTTGCCATTTGCTGAAAGAGAACTGATGCTGGTTAAGATTGCTGTGAACGCTGCTGCGAGAAGGGATGTCCTGGACATTGCTAGTATTTTCAGGGCAAAAGCTGTTGACGTATCCGATCATACAATTACTTTGCAGGTGAAAAACATTTCTTATAAACTGGATTTCTATTTGATGTGTTGTTGCAGATCAGATGAGAGATAGGTCTTTACATAGGTCTTTTAACTTGTTCGACATGATTAGAGTTCTGTTTGACAAAATATATGAAGCAGACTTGGAATTTCCATCGTAAACCCTTTTTCCCTTGGTTTTTTGGATATGTTGGTGAAATTTATTTGCTGTGGATACAGCTTACTGGGGATCTTGACAAGATGGTTGCACTGCAAAGGTTGTTGGAGCCCTACGGTATATGCGAGGTTAGTTTTGCAATCTATTTTCGTCTTTTAGTCAATGCTATATTATTTGTCCTCGATCAATCCCTGAGCCGTAGTTAGAAGGCTCAATTGTTCGGAAAGTTGAAACATTTAGAAGTTTGTAGTCTTGTTGACTTAGAAACAGAGGAGTGAAACCTAGGTCTTGTAAAATCAAGAACCGAAGCTGGACCATTTTCTATTGTATTCTACCTCTTCTGGTTGTGCTTAGAACAAGAATCAGTTGAACAAGCTACTTTTTATAACTTATGCGTCGTGTTGATGTCTCTCATGTATCAATCACAGGTTGCAAGAACCGGGCGTGTCGCATTGGCTCGTGAATCAGGAGTGGACTCTAAGTATCTTCGTGGATACTCCTTTCCCTTAACAGGCTAATAACCCAATCGCAGAGTAGGATACAAAGTCTGTATCCATGGAACAGCAAAAAGACTTTTGAAGATAAAAGTTTCATTACACATTTTATGAGCCAACCCAAAGATCGAGCCAGAGAGACTGTAGATATGTTTGGGACTTTGTTTATTTAAGAATTACTAGATTTTGGATTTTTGTGACTTTCATTTTCAATTCCTTTATTTTGAGAAAAAAGTGTTGTTGGAGTTACTCTTCGCTCGTTATTTTTTGACTTCTCCCAATAGTTATTTTTTTCTACGATGTATATATCACACTTTTGAGATCATAAAGACGAAGAGCACAAATGAACTGACTTTGTTAAATGTGGAGAGTCAAAGTCAATCTAAGTAAGCGTTGACTGAACTGGACGTGTACCTAAAGATGTTTGTCCTACGTATCTTTTAGAAAGAATTCGTCTAGAATAGATAACAACATAATTTGGTTTAATGTAGAATTTAGCTGATTTTTTTGTGATGTTAGTAATAGTAACAGAGATATTTAGTGGAATCTAATAGAATATGAGATATTTAATTTGCTAATAGAATAAATAGAATTGTGTTCGATTTCAGAACTAAAATAGTTGAAAAAATAATAATTAAGTATTGGATGAAATAAAATTATTTAAAAAAAATACAATATTGGTAATATGATATTAGTAACTAATTATTTAAAAATAAAATATTAATTATTAAATCATCACACACGTCTGTGATGATTTATCAACAGAAAGTAGGCAAATCCCTTGTCGAGTTTAGCAATTAAACCAAAAAGTAAATGTGGTACCGACTAATTTGTCTGATAATTATGCATCCGATATCCGACCACTCATATATGCGGATTCTCTTCTAATACTGGTCAAAAGATTCTACCACTTTCGTCCGAGTATAAACAATTCATGTTCAAATACATCACTCTAGTTTGGTTTGAAAAATAAAAAAAAAATGCTCTCTTTTTAATTTTACGTGCATGTTCCACTGGCGGATAAACCATGTACTGGTCAAAATTTTGTCAGCCATTATTCCACCTACGAGATTTATGCACACATCCCCATTAAAATATGGGAGTATATAACACTTGTGGACCAAACACACTTATGTAAATTTGTATCTTATGTTGTTGTCTTGTCTCTAAGTATAGGTTGTCCAGATTCCTCTCAAGTCTCAAATCCAGTTATAATAACATCCTCTGCAGCTCTACTACAAATATCAGCAATTTAAAAAGTAGATTACAAAAACTTTTACACAAGCTGAGTGTCAAATAAATTCCGATTAGCTTTATTTTTGCTGGAAAAAATAAATAAAAACGTCACCCATTGCACCTGGACGGGGACAACAATATAATTAAATTCACTGGTTTTCGAAATCGTGACAAAAGTAATTCAATCATTCCAACGTCCAAAAAGGCTCATACAACTCTTTAAGTTCCAATATCTTACCATTTTTCGAGATTATTCTATTTTATTGGGAAAGCTTTGGATCATTGTATTACATATCTAAGTGACTAAGTGTGATATCAAACCTTAGATTTGGAAAAAATGGAAGAAAAAGTTGTGTTTTTTTTATATGCATATGTAAACGAAAAGTTTGATTATTGCAATTATAAAAGCACAATGATTAATGAGCCGACCACGTGCTTTTTATAGTTTGCTCGTTTATTTAGGGTATTTGTCTGTAGTGACTACATTATTATCAGCCACAATGACTGGATCGATCATTTGTTTATTAGCATTACTTTCTCCACGGAATAAAATACATTATTTTATAGAATATTTGAAGTAAAGAGTATAGTAACATAAACAACTAAGCTAAGAAATATCAGTCAAACTACGTTGTTTTAGAATTTAAAATACACTTTGGTTAGAAATGCAAAAAAAGAGTTGTAAGAAATGAGAGTTTTCTTTGAGCCATCCTTAGTTTTGTCTTGTACAAGACAATTCTTTGATTACACCATCATACTACTGTAGAAAACTTAAAGAAAATCGTTAATTAACTAACTAAGGGATAAACCAAAAAACTAACTATAAGTGACGACGACCTGACTTTTTTACAAAGCATTCAACTAGAGTAATTATACCAAGTTGTATCGTCTTTTAACTCTTCCTTCATTAGACTTTAAACTCGGAGTAGGTGACATGGAACCATCAATAGAAGAGTCAATAAAGTAGAGTCACTAGAGACCTCTGCTAACAAATTTTGGGTTAAAGTGCACCAATTTCTATTTCTTTTCATCCTTTCTGATTATATTAAAAAAACTTTTTTTTGGAAAAATCTTAAAATTTTATTTAAGATTTAAATTTCTGTTTATTACATAATTTAATACTACTAATTTACGGACACAAACTTGATATCTTCCGACACAAAAAATTTAAAGAGAAAAAAAAAACTTTATCTGGTAGGAGTGAGGTGAAATTAAAGCGTGTTAAAAGAAGGCACTAACAACAAAGAGGTGTGGCTGCTAAAAATTCTTCAACTGAGGATGATGCTGATGTTCTGCGTCTGACATTCTCTCTCTTTCTCTATATCTGCGCAACTTCTTCATCTACGTCTCTAGGAAAAAAAAATCACTATACACGTGGTGAGAAGCACAAAAATATTAAAACTTTTTTCAAACCCTTGTTGAAATTCGAGCTCTTTTGGGTTCTGCTAATGTTTTTCTTGGTCTTCTGGAGGTAACTGAATCAATCTGATTTTCCCTTTTTCTCCGATCTTTGATCAGTTCCAAGTTTCTTCACAGCTTGGGGGCGATTTGACATGAAATCTGGTGTCTACTCTCCAATTCGTTTCCCCTAAAGTTCGTTTCTTTTCTTCTTTGCTACAAACATGGATTATTCGAGGTGATACCAACAAAAGCTTGTTATTTTTTCTTCTAGATTTGAGCAAGTATTGTTTTCTGAAGATTGTATGTAATGAGATTAGGTTAGATTGGGGGAAAGTAGATAATCTGGGGGGTTAGGTGTCTTTGTTGATAACGACGAAAACTTGGAGTAAGAGTATGACTATAATGGAGGAGAAGCAGAGTAGTCCGGTTGCAGAGAAGCAGCAGGGATTTAATGGTATAATAAACCATACGCCAGAGAATCAGACGAAATCAATGGAGAAGCAGCAGAGTTTTCGATGTGTGGAGAATAACCAGCCGAGAAAGGCGAGAGCTTTAGAGAAACAAGTTAGTTTCCAAGGTGTGAGCCTTGAGAATCATCAGCCAAGCAGGCTCGGAAGATCAATGGAGAAGCAACAGAGTTTTCGAGGCGTGACCGTAGAGAATCAGAAACGTGGAGTTTTGGAGAAGCTTCCGAGTTTTGGTAAAGCAACAATGGAGAGGCAGAAAAGCTTTCGTGGTGGGTTTTTAGAGAAGCAGAAAAGCTTCCGTGTGGTGATGGAGAGGCAGTTGAGTTTCATTGGTGAGAGGAGGAAGAAGAATGAGTCTCCAGGGAAAAGAGGAGACTCGCCTCTTCATATTGCAGCTCGAACCGGGAACTTAGGTAAGGTTAAAGAGTTGATTCGAGGTTGTTGCGATGGAGACGGCCAAGAGTTGAGAGAGTTGCTGTCAAAGCAGAATCTTGAAGGAGAGACTCCTCTTTATACTGCAGCAGAGAATGGGCACTCGGTTGTTGTTGAGGAGATGTTGAAGCATATGGATCTTGACACTGCTTCCATAGCAGCTAGAAACGGGTTTGATCCATTCCATGTCGCAGCTAAACAAGGCCATCTCGGTAAAAGAGACTTCTTTATACTTTCTTCAATTTTTCCCCAATTCAATGAGAACGTAGAATCATCCGTGGACTATTCTCTTACTTTGGTTTCCCTTCTTTTGCAGAGGTGTTGAAGAAACTGTTGGCGACATTCCCTAACTTGGCAATGACAACAGATTTATCGTGTACGACTGCATTACACACGGCTGCAACACAAGGACACATTGATGTGGTGAATCTTCTTTTGGAGACAGACTCTAATTTGGCTAAGATAGCTAAGAACAACGGTAAAACTGCGCTTCACTCTGCAGCAAGGATGGGTCATGTGGAAGTTGTTAAATCTCTGATTGGTAATGATCCAAGCATTGGGTTTAGAACCGATAAAAAAGGGCAAACTGCTCTTCACATGGCTGTAAAAGGTCAAAATGATGATATCGTTGTTGAGTTGGTGAAACCTGATGTTGCGGTTTTGAGCGTTGAGGATAACAAAGGAAATACCCCTTTGCACATTGCCACAAACAAGGGCCGTATCAAGGTAGTAACTCTTTACTTGCTTTTCTTAATCATCCAAATTCGTTATTAGACTAGTGTGATAGAAGGGACTCATCATCATGGAAGGATCCTTCTCCTCGGTCGATATTAGTTCTCATATAAACTGTTCATTGACTTCTCTGCAGATAGTGGGGTGTTTGCTATCTTTTGAAGGCATTAACCTGAACCCAATAAACAAAGTTGGAGATACGCCACTCGATATCGCTGAGAAGATAGGAAACGCAGAGCTTGTGTCGGTTCTGAAAGAAGCAGGAGCTGCTACAGCTAAAGATCTAGGGAAGCCTCAAAACCCAGCTAAGCAACTGAAGCAAACGGTCAGCGACATAAAGCACGAGGTACAATCTCAGCTTCAGCAATCCAGGCAAACCGGTGTAAGAGTCCAGAAGATAGCAAAGAGACTCAAGAAGCTTCACATTAGTGGTCTAAACAACGCTATAAACTCAGCAACTGTCGTGGCTGTGCTTATTGCCACGGTGGCTTTCGCAGCCATTTTCACAATACCCGGTCAATACGAAGAGGATCCGTCGAAAGGAGATTTGCGAGGACAAGCTCATATAGCAAATAAAGCGCCATTTCTGGTCTTCTTCATCTTTGACAGCTTGGCACTGTTTATATCCTTAGCTGTTGTTGTGGTGCAGACTTCAGTTGTTGTGATTGAGCAGAAGGCGAAGAAGAAGCTTGTCTTTGTGATCAACAAGCTCATGTGGTGTGCTTGTTTGTTCATATCCATTGCCTTTGTTTCTCTCTCTTACATTGTTGTGGGCAAAGAGGAACTGTGGTTGGCCGTGTGTGCAACTATTATTGGCGGCACGATCATGTTGACAACGATCGGTGCGATGTGTTACTGTGTGGTCATGCATAGGATGGAGGAATCTAAATTAAGGAGCATAAGGAAAGAGAGAAGCAAGTCTCAGTCTTTCTCTATGTCTCGTATGCCTTCTGATTCAGAGATTCTAAATGGTGAATACAACAAGAGAATGTATGCACTATGAACAACCAATTTGTAGAGAATTTGGACAGCAGGGTCTCCTCATGTAAGAATAACCAATATATACTTGTATTTTGTACCTGTAAACCATTGCTATTCGATATTTTTCGAGTTTCTCGAGTAGAATAACAGATCTGTAATGAATTTGTTGAAGTACGAATGCGATATACACTTTTCTTATATCCAATGAATCAAAGAATGAGAAAGAAGAAACTATAACCTGATGAAACCCGAATCTTAGTTGTAAAATAAAAGTCTTGATCTCCTACTGGGGTCTGAATGCATTTTTTTGATGGCTTCTCAGTTCGTCTGCTCCTAAGATCTAGCTGTAGTGTGAAGTTAACAGGAATCATCTTCAACCTCGCCTGGTGCTTCCACCACGGTAATTATCCGTCTGGTAACGAGTGGAACCCTCTAGATTCTTTGACATGCTGGTGGGTTTGGAATAAGCGAGACTAATTGATTTGGCTGCTGAGAAGCAATGGCGGACTTTGATAGAGTGGCTTGTTGTTCTGGTCGAGCAGCTTCCCTGGATGTTTATCATCAGGGTCACTTCTTTGTCACAAGTTTCTTCACACGATAAGTTTTGTTGGTTGCCATCAAAGGACTCATCTGAGGTGTGAAAGTCTTCATGATGAACCTTCACCTGCACTGAAGCATCTGGTTTTATCATCCCAGCTCCTGGAGAAACCTAAAGAAATAGTTATCTGATCATTAAATTTTGCGATGGAAAAGGGGGAAAACAGAGATTCATTGGTTACAAAGAAGAGAATAATAACCTCGAGCCAGCGGGGGAGACCAAAGGTGCCTCCATCATCTCTAACGACAGTCTGACCCTTACAGAGGATGTTGAAGATGGCTCTACTCGAGTTTGACTTGTTTGTGATTGTAAAGATGAATGTGTCCTGACTCTGAAGAAGAATGTTGTTGGTACTCACTGACGTTTCTGGAACCGATTTTAGTTCCTCGAACATGGATCTGAGTTTCTCATTGGACCTTACTATTTTCCCTAGCTCCTGTCTTCGCACAGATTTATCGGTGTGAGCTATGTTAGCATGAAGTTTGCAGCGGACGGGTTTGTGATCACTCTCAGTCACATCCATGCAAGCTTCATACCTGTTAACAAAATGCATAAGGTGGTGAGAAAGCCGAAAGGTGAAAGGGAAGAGAAAGAAGATCATGAGATCGCGTGATGGAACATTACATTACAGTCGAAGAAACTACAGGGCACTTCAAATTGCACTCAGAAAACGGGCTTGATTGGTTGTCTCTGTATATAACTCTGTCACACCACGCAGGTATACGCTTTTTCTCCCCTGAATCATACCCTGGAGATAAGAACACTTTAGAAATTAATTACTTGGTCCAAATCTTGCTCTTTCTACAAGCATGATAAGTTCTTGAGCAACTCAAGGAAGATTAACCAGGAGAAGTTTGCAGAGAATTTCAAATCTATCTTTTACCTCCAAGGCCTGACTTATTCTTTTCAAATTTGTAAGTCGGCGGAAAGGTGATCAACGCCTCACGCATTCCTTGGAACACTTTTCCTTCATTCATCTCTGCCCTAAGTTGGTCTTTCTCTCTGAGCCAATCAAAAGATCGGTGTGAAATGAAGTCCCTCGCTTCGTCGTAGGTTATACCAAACAACCTATAATTGAAGTCACCGAAAAATGCAACCAAATCTGCTGCTGCTAAATCAGATTTCTCTTCTTCAGTGCTGATGTTTGTATTCTGGGAAACAAAGAAAAAGAACAACAACATTAGAAGGGAGAAACAACAGAAGCCGAGACGGAGATTGTGAACCAAAAATGTTTTGAGTGCTGTACGTAATGAGCTAATATAATAAGTTCATACAGTGTTGTTCTTTAGTGCTTGAGCAGATGTTGAAGCACCGGCTGCAAGAGAGAGGGCCCATGGTAAGCCAGAAGAATAAAGCAGCCAAAATAAGTACGTGGAGAAGCCAAGTGAGCAAGACAAAAACAGGTACGACACTATACCAGCTGCAACAGTATATAAACTTTGTCCTTTGGAGAAGACCATTGACCGATATATGTGATTGAAATCCGCGTTTCTCCGTGTAACTGCCTCCAAGTGAGCAGCCAAGTGACAGTTCACAAAGCACATGATCCGGTCATAAACTCTGATTCTCAAGCCCACACCGCCCTGTTTTTAACAACGTAGGAACATTAATCTGATCAACAATGATGACTCATCCTCAAATGAGGTTAGCAAGGTAACCAGAAAATGAGACGCTAATTCCGTTATCACTCGATCATACATTAAACTAATTGATTTTGTATTAGACAGAACTAAGTGAAAGATAGCTTTAAAGACAGACCTTGTTGCCAATGGCGCGGCCAAAGCCACATGGAACTGCTGCGACATCAAGATCTCCAACATGTGTTCTAATATCCTTCCTCACCCTAACCAGAAAGTTATAAGACATGAGGTGACAAAAAGATGGTTAATGCGGACATATGATATAACTTAGTACTCTTAAGACAGGTGAAAGGCTTTATATGCTATGTGAGGAAAGAAAACGACTGTTGTCTAGTACACCTGCAATCAATAGAGAAAACAAAAAAAATTGTAACTCGTCTGGAATGAGTTCTTTGCCTACCAAAGAGATATTAGCAGTCCGGCCAATTGCCTTGAACCCATACGTTCGAAAGTATTTCTCTCATCCAGTGCATTTCCAATCGCATCAAGCCACCATTGCCCCACAGCACTTCCTTCAACCCCTACCTACAACCGCAACCCAAAGATGAGGTGACTTAGAGCAAACAAACGGAGGCAAAGTAAACATTAATCCTTGGTTGATTTTCCACCCGTTTTAAGCAGAATCAGTCATGAGTAAATAGCCCTAACAGAAGGAGTTACCGTTTCCTTAGCAGTAGACATGGCAAGGAAACCAGCCCCCATATCAACCTCTTGCAACCCAACAGCGACAATGCCAACATTTGAAACAGAAGAGCCCAGCCAAGACATAAGGGCCCCACGTGAAGCCCGTCCTTCACCAACATTCCAAGTACCAATCAAGATCTTAACACTGTCTTGTCGGGCATACGTATTTTCCTTTTGAGACAATTCCGTTCGGATTACGCTGTCTAGAGGTCCTGGTGATGTCACATACCATCCTCTTACACCACCATGTGTGGCTAAACTAAAAATGAAATTACCACCTGCTGCCAGCTTTATCACAGGTTCATTGTGTGAAACCCAGCTTGCAACTAGCTTTCCACCAAGATCCAAAATCTGGATGTAACCACTTGCATAACCCACATATATTCGATCACCAAAAGTGCAAAAGCACAGAACAGCCTGCTGGTGATGATTCACTTCCCGCAAGCGGTTTCCATTTCCGTCCCACTGAGCAATTACGCCGTTCATGCTTCCAGTCCAAATCGATCCATCTGCCGCTATCGCGATAGCTTCTACTTTCCTAGGATCTTCCGCAAAAGCTCCTGTACTTCTAGTGGCAGCTCGACGAACAGCTCCTGCAGCTCCCATTATGGCATGGCGTGATCTTTGCAGAAAGCCCTGCGATTTTTCCTTTTTTGGTGTGGAGAAGAACTTCACTTTCGTTTCTTCAACTTGTTGACCTTGCGTAGGTATGCCATCCACACGGTTTTCAACTTGCCCATCAATATTGAAAACTTTCAGAAGGTCTTTATTCTGAGCATCCCTGGACAGATACATCTCTCTCTTTGAATGATCAAAACAGAAAAAGTTCCAAATATTCTGAAATATTCATAATCTGTTGAAGACTAAGAACAAAAAAAAAAGCCTACCACATTGAAAATGAGAGATGCTGCACAGCCCACACTTTAGCTCTTACTGTATCAACTAACAAAAACTTGACATCTGACGAAGATATGCTGCATGTACCATTGACAGTAACTTGGCTCCTAAGGTCAATACCAGACCTCTCCACTAACAATGCAGCCATATGCTTCTCCTCCGGTTTAAGCACAAGAGACTTCTCTAAAGAATCCAAAGTCCATATCTTTATCACTCCGCCTTCAGAGCATGACCACATATCACCTGCATCATTCACAAGACGGAGCCAAATATTAACAAACCATCAAAAACTAGATTAACCCTCAGAATCAGAGAGGAGACTAACCATAGGAGCTCATGACAATGTAATTCACAGGACCACGATGAGCTTGCCACGAGAGTCGTTCCTTGAAAGGCTTTGAATCATCCGCAGTATTACTAATCGGCTGATCCATTTTCCAAGCTCTGATTTTGCCATCCTTGTGGCCGCTCCATACAAGCCTATTGCCGTGGTCAATCATCAAACACAAGGTGGGCGAGATTGTAACAGATTCATGAAACGGCGCCGTATCCTCGTCCCCTCGCCGTACCTGCCCGCCGATGCCATAACCGACCTCGTACGCTTCCTCCAAGTTCCAGAACCTCACGCCGTTCTCCTGTCCCGCCCATAGCTGACTTTCCGTACAAGCAATGTTTCTCAGAAACTTTCCTGTTTGGGTCTCTCTCAACGGATGTGGCCGGAGCTCAAGACACGGCGGCCGTCCAGGGTTCACCGCCGCACGCACCGGCACTCTGAAAACGTCGACACCGCCTCCCGCGCCGATGAATTCCGGAAGGGACTCGAAATCTTCCCCTCCTCCAAGGCCGGCAATCTCACCGCGCTGCGATGCTGGTTTCGACGGAGGCGTGACGAAACCGTAATCCTCCCCGTTGCCTCTGTCGCCGCTGGTTCTGCCGTTGCCGATGGCTCCTCCGTCGGTGGAGAACTCGCCGTCGGAGGAATCGAAATAAACAGGTTCGGAGTCCGCCGTCACGGATCTAGAGCCCTCGTCAAGGCTATATTTGCGGATCGGATAATGTGGCCTCTGCTCGTATTGCTCAACGTAGGAATGTGTCTTACGCGGCGGAGGATGAGTGGGGACGAGCGATGCCAACGCCTCCCGCTCGTCTGCTTCGATGATAACCGAATCCATGGAAAAAGATCAAAGGAACTCGCAAAATGAAGAATTTTGGAAACCGGGACGAGCCCAACCATGAAAGAGGAAATGAGAATGAGAGATTGAGAGAGAGAAATGGAGAAGAGAGCACGTTGCAAGAGAGAGAAACATGATGATGATAAGCGTTTACGGACGGACGCGAAGTCTCTGCTTCTGAGACTCATAATTTGATCATCTTCTTCTATAAATAGCAATTTCAGAAAGAGGAATAAAAAAACATAATTTCAAATTCAAAAGATTGATAACTTGTTCATCACTTCATACATTCTCTTCAGACGTATAGAAGAAACCACTACTTTACATAATCACAAAGACCTATGCTTAATCGACACTTACACGACTGAAGGAATCTGTTCTTGGGAATTAACGACACCATTCAAACAAGGTGGTTTTGCAGCTCCATAATAGAAGAAAGCCATGATTTTTGAGAGCTCATCTGCTGTTTTAATGCCTGCAAATTATATTAAAAATGTTCTAAGTACAAGAACGAGGTTGTAGAGATTCCGGTATTGAACAAGACATTACCTTTCTCACGGTATAATATCTTCCCGGCTTTAGTGAAGATGATCTCTGGGAATACAGAGACTTGCAAAGCAGAGACCAAATCTGTCTCAACCACAGCATCAACAGCAACACACTGGAAATAATAATGACCACGGAGAATTAAAGCACAGCCAAAATATAGAACAAGATCCAAGAATGGTTTTGGAAATGGTAAAGATATTTGCAAACTTACTCTTGGTGAAGGAAGACCACAGTTCCATATTACTTGTATAGCCTTCTCTAGTTCTTCCCTGAACTTTTCATTTTCCTTTGGCCTGAAATTAGCCGATACTCGTATTAAGTTTTAACAAAAAAGCTCGAAATACTATAGAGAGCGAGATCTGTTACATATATAGCAAAGGTTGAAACTTCTAACCACTAAAGTGTGTTGAATCCATAAACATAGTATCCCAAATAAAAACCTATTCAAATTCAGGAATGAGCATAAAACTAATGTGTAGCAATTTGACAAGCAAAGCAGTCATGAAATTTGGCAGAGTCAAGTATGAGGCAATCAAAGCGACCACTAGCATAAAACAAAATTTGACAGTAAAAAAAAAAACAGTTACCACAGACCTTTTGTAGCGGTTGTGAACAAGAACCATGAGCGGACTGATATCTTTGAACACTGCCTCCTCCCATTCCGCAGTTGTGAGATCTTTAATCGGGCGTATGTAGTTATCATCTTGCCAAACAATCTCCTTCTCACTATCATCTCCATTATCGTCGTCATCATCATCATCATCCTTCTTTTCGTTCTTAATAGTTATCTTATTGAAGAACTGATTGAAGCTAAACCCCCAACCATCAGCATCTTCTGGCCAATCAGGATCCTCCTCGTTCACCACAAGAGGGTAATCAGCAAGAAGCTTTTGCATCTTCCTCCTCTTCTCGACGAGGTCAATCTCTTCCTCCTCAATATCAGGATGATTATCAATAACCTCTCTTATCTTCTTCCTCCATTCCCGTCTCTCCTCTGGATCATCGAGACTAGCTGATCTCTTTTCAGATGTATCTTTCTTGACTCCATCGTCCTCGTCATCTTCACTGTCGCTTCCTCCTTCTTCTTCTCTCCATAACTTCTTCCCAAGTTTATCAACCAAACCAAAAGCTTTCACATTTCTTCTACACCTCATAACATTACCCTTGTAGCCATAAAGCCAGAGCGAAAAAAAGGTTTCAAATTGACCTAATTCGGAACTTATCTAAGCACAATCAGAGGAGAGTGTTAGGTCATCGGAAACTAACCGAGGAGGCAAAGTTAAGCGAACCAGAACACTCGTATCTCGAAGAAGCAACCTCAAAACCATTTCTTTTGCAAAGAGGGAAAGCAGGAACGCCGAAAAACAGTGGGTAAGGGATGAATCCATTCTCTTTAACAGGGCAAGCGAATTGTGTTGAATATGGGAGAATCATTTCCTCTGAAACCAAAATTTTCGCTAAAGCAAATGAAAGAGGTTGAAGAAAACCAAACACCCAATGACGAGTGGAATCGAAATAGATTTGAATCAGTTCAACGAACCTTGAGTTGTGACGGCAACAATCTGAAGATTGAATTTTGGCACTGAATTATTCGATTGTGCTTGCTTCTTCGTCTTCCCCACCTAAAACTGTAAAACCCTTTAGAAAAACCCTTTGTTGAATTGGGATAGAATCGTAGAAGAAAAGCTGTCAAATAAGAAAATGACACATCACGCACGAATAGTGTGTTCTTTTTGGTGTTTAAAAAAAAAATACCATTTAATCTATTAAAATTAGTTATTTAATGTTTTACATAAAAAATTATCTAGTTTAATTATAATCAATCGCGATGACATATCATTCTAATATAAATAGGAGTACCTCATTGAACTCCGCCACTCGGAGAACGACGCTGGAACGTTTGGCTCATTCTCCGGCTCAAGTTTCAGCTCTGGTTCATGACCAATTACTGTTTATTCTCGACTCTAGTTTCATTACCGTGCGATGCAAATTTTATCTTTCTGGAATTTAAAAGAGTTTACAACATAGACTTATAATAACTAGGGTCTAATTGGTGTTTAGGAAAGGTTTTAGACAACTTAAACTTTTTGTAAAGTCATAAAAGTCAAAGTTTTACCAATACAATGATTTAAACTGTAGATAATTTTAAAAAATTTCTAAAGCCTTCAAAACCAGTTTTTAAAAAATTCCTTTTATTTTGTGCATATTTTTCTAAATCTACATTTTCAAGGTTTAACTAAAAGCTAGAGTTTCTAAAACCAAAATCTCTATGGCCAAAATCTAAAGTAAAAGCCTAAAACAACAACTATTACCGGTAGGAGACTTAGTTTAAGGGCTTTAGAATATTTTTGTCGTGTTTTTCTATATAGATCTTGTCAAGGACTAGAGTTTCATTCACTTGTTTCGAGATTTATTGAAAATAGCCAGAGAAGAGTAGAGTTTTTCGCTAATTTGTTGCATTACTTTCACTTTCTCACTGGATGATTACCTTATCACTTCCTTTTATCTTTATATAAATGTCACTATGAAAATACAAATGATACACTGTGTCTGAAACCAGATTGAGATTTGTTGTTTAGAACACAAGTTTTGAGTCCAGTACTGTTAATTAAGTAGATTTGGTCGAATTAAGCCAATCAAACAAACCAACTTTAGGCTCTCTTCTTTTCTTGTTGCTTCTTAACCTCTGGTTCGAATACTCGACCAGTTTCATCCATAGATCTCCCACCGTCCATCCTTTAGATATAACCGATTCAGTTACCTGTAACCAAAACCGGAGATCAATCAGAGCACAGAACATCGCTCTGTTTTGTATAATTCCATCTAGAAAATGAGAAAAACGAAACCTGATTTAGGTTATGGAGTGATTCAAATCCAAAAGTGTAATAAGACATGAAAGGTCTTCTTGCCTGAGCAAAATGTAATGTTGTTAGCAAAAGAAACAGCCATTGATTGATAATTATGCACTTAATGGAGAGAAATAGTTAAGGTTTGACCTGTGAAACAGCAATCCATTGAAGAAGAGATTTGAGCTCAGGATCTCCCCCATAAGCACCACATCCCCAATTCCCTGTAGCAACACCAACACCATCTTCATGATCTATGCACTGATTCTTGCAGACATGGAGGAAACCACAAAGAGCCTTATTGGTCTCCCTGGAAAAAGAATGTTCAGAAACAGTGATGATATAAGAAGACAAATTAACAATATAAAGATTTAGTTGATTCAATCTTACCGGAGGAGGCCTTCAGGTTTGTATTGGGAGACTCCTGGATGAGGCATAGCATCGATGGCACTGATTCTTGTCTTTCGCCTTCCGAAAACATCAATATCTTTTGTATCGTTGTAATCACCAGAAAACCTAAAGGAAGATGAATATCTGCAAAATGTAGGAACCATTTTCTGTTTCGTAAGTAAAACAACATGTCGGAATAACATTTAATGTCTCTGTTTATATAACTCAAAAGTAGATTTTGTAACCCTGTGTAACGAGAGAATCTTTCGGCACCAACAACTTCAATCGCTTCAGAGGCTTCCATGGCTGGTAAGAAGAGCATACCAGCGATCAATTCTGGATTTATCATGAACCGAATCTCTTCCTGTGTGTGTGGTTTTCAAGAAATGATTCACATCAGAAACATAGTCAAGATTTGAATAAACTTCACAAGATCAAAAGGATATTGAAGCTACAGTTTATAGACCTGGACACATCCCTTGCGAAGAGCACCACCTCCTAAGTACTTGTTGGCAAAGTCAACTTCAAGAGCTTCAACACTTTGATCCTCAATCAAACCAGAAGTACGAACCTATACCATTTGAAAATTGTAACTTGGGACACAAACTCTTTACAGAGACAAATACAATCAAGCATCGATCTACTTAGTTAAATAACCTCAACAGGGCAGAGATTGACAGTTGATGTGCTCCAAAACTCTGCATTAGGAAAAACTTCGAGACCAGAAGGATCTTGTTCTGAAAGGAGAACCTTTCGTTCGAATGAGACGAATCCAGGAGGGATACATGAAGATAGCCTCTGGAAGTAATGAATTAAACATCTTATCTTGCTCTCTTGGTGCTCGTTTTGTCCCATGTTGAATAGGTTTCTGCAATAGGTCAACACAAGATCTTGAATCTTTTTTTGGTAAATGAAATTTGTTGTTTGAGAATGTATACCCGAATAGTTTGTCGAAATTGATGATTGGAAGACTATTCGAGACTCTATCATCGACAGGAAACAAACAGAAGAAAGAACATGAAAGCAATGCTCCTATAAGTTCCTGCCATATTGATGAGAATGTGTACACATTACAATCTCTGTCACTGTGTTGAGAATTTGCTTTAAAACATATACCTGGCTGAGGAACACAATGCCGGCTTTCTTGGGGCCTAAGACACGAAGACCAGTTTCAACTCCACTGATGAGATTGTCTGAATTTGAGTAGTGCAATTCCAAGAGAGATGGGAATCTCAGAAGAAGACAAGCCATTGCAGGTAAAACCTCGTTAAACCATCTGCTTGATTCTTCTTTCGCCATTATCTGCATCAAACCAATACATTATTCACTCAATCAATCTGAAAAAATTCGTAAATACTTTTGTGTGTGTGTTTTTTTCTTATTACCTCGTCGAAGAAGAAAGCGTAACCTAGAAGTGCTGAAAAATAAAAATTAGATGTCAAAGACAGAGCTTTACTCATGTCATAGATGCAATCAGACAGAGTTTGTCCCGAGTAGACTCCGCTGTGACTCGGTCCTTCGGTCAAAGCTTCTAAAACATTCACCAAGTGAGACGATGGCCAAGACAGAGACGAATCTTGAAGCGCTAGAGGCAAGTAGGCTAAAATCGTCTCAAGATCTTCCCTTTTCTCCATTGCTCTGTATTCTATTTTCTTCACCTTTAATTCTTTACTTGAGAGGTGAAGTGGCAGGCTTCTTTCAGATAGATGAAGGCAGAGCATAAATATTATAATACCCAGCCTGTTTTATAAACTAAAACTTTTGACTCTAGAGATTATTAGTTTATTATATCCTTGCTTGTGGATCAAGGAACGTGGAAAGGATTATTCAGATAAATTCCACCACGCTGATTAGTCAAGGAACGTGGAAAGGATTTTTCTTATAAAGGGTTTATTTAATTAAGTAGGCAACCTTATTTTATTTTCTGTATTTTCCCAAAAGGAAAATAAAAAACAAAACCCTATGAATCTCTTCACTAGTTAAAATTTAAATAGTTCAAAATTTCTTTTTTAATATAATAATCCAGTTTCACAGGCAAACAAGACCCAATAACATGAAATCCTAGGTATTTTCCCTATAAATAATAGCGTCGAAACTCTGTAGATATTAAATCACCAGGAAGTGTTAAAGATCGTTTTGCTTCAGCAATCTCCTAATTCGTTTAGCCCTACATCAGATTTGAGATAAAGGTAATATCGAAAACCAATTTCGATTACTTTTTCTTTAAGCCGATCAGTGAATCATCCATAACTTTCTAACCGATTGGAATTTCGCAAATCCAAGACCACCATCGGATTCAGGACGACGATACGAAGCTGTAGAGCTAAAAATCAGCCCGATCCGCCTCCGCAAGCGGCCATACGCGCCGTCAGAAGATAGTGTGTACCTTACGCGCCGTCGCCTCTCCACCGTCGCCGCTGTGACTCACCCAATTGACTCGGTCGATTCGGTTTGGTCCGGTTTAAGTCTGGTTTGATTATGGTTTGACTGTTGACTGGTCTGATCGTTGACTCTGACTGGTTTGACGTTGACCGTTGACTTTGACCATTGACCATTAATTGTTGACTGTTGACTTTGACATTTGACTTTGACCAATTTGACCAATTACCTGTTTTCGCCGTTCGATAGCCGTTCTCACTCGATTTTTCGTGCTGATTTTAGGTTTAGCATCCGTTTTAGCATCCGGAGTTCAAAAGCCGCAGTTAAGCTCCGTTTTTGCTAAGGTGAGGGCTTTCCGCATAATTCTGTACTTCCTTCTAGGACACCTTAGATGGAATCAAGTATTAAATGTGATCGGTATTCTCTGATCGAGTCTAGGTAGTTTTGTTTGTAAATTAGACTTAGGATTATAGATGATTCAACCAATTGTATATGCATTAAAATGATAATTGTTCTTTTAAACATGTTTATTTATATAGTTAGTTAAATTGTTAGACGATAGGATTGCGGGGGTACAGAGACATGACTTCTGTACTTGCGTCGCGTGTTGTGTGCGTAGTGGTGCTGGCATCTCAGTCGATCTGTTGTCTAATACCATTAGAGATCGATAAATCGTCTTCGGGAGGTGCTGGCGGTCACTGGAGCCGTCAATAAAACCGTTGTTTGTTGTTTGGGTACTTTAGGTGTCGTATTTGCTCATGTTTAGTCTTGTTACTGTTTTTGGAGTCTATGATTGGAACTGCGTTTTCTGTAATTAGTATCCCCAACCTCACTGAGTGACTCCCCTGTTACTCACCTTTTTTCCTTACTTTTTCAGGTGTGACGGACGAGTAATAGATGTGTATCGGATCTGATGTTATTTTGGGATTTTCACGTTTTTTTCGTATTTCATTTTTAGACATTGGTTTTATTTGAGATATTTCAGTTATGGATTTATTTAAGGATTTCCAAAAATTAAGTTGTATTTATTAAATTGGAGTATTTGAGTTATAAAATGTGATTAGTGACACACTGTTCTCAAGCGAGGAAGAGACGGGTGTTACATTTAAATCCTTAAATTAATGATCCACTTTGTTTGTTGAAACAAATCGGACGAATAAGAAAATGACATGTTGCAAAAATCTTATAGTTAAATTTGTGGAGTATTACGTTTAGTGTGTACTTGTATAGGAAGATGATATCCTAGATTTAATAACAAAAAAAATATTATGTAAATAACTGACAAACCTGATTACAATAGTTGATGAATGAAAGTGATATATGTGATTGAGTTTCTTATCTATCACTCCTGTTAGTCATTTCTTAGTCATTCATGTTTTTTTGGTCCTTTTTTCTTTTTCTTTTTAAGCTGTTGTGTCTCCTGTTTATTCTAGATTTGATTCAGCGTATACTATGAATTACGGATTTCTTAAGGTTTGTTTTCTTTCATATGCGTAAATGTAATTGCAAATGTGTCAAGACGTATAATGTACACTCGTACCAGTCACAGCGACTTTACAGGTTTTAGATACAGCGATCTCACACATATCTGACACAAATATAATGATGTTAGACCTCAGCTCCTGTTGTAATTAGAAATTCCTTGCAAAACAGTTTTACTATGCCTGTGGGAAAATGAATATTTAATTCCCCAACTATTTGGAAAATGCGGATTAATTCCTGAACTTTCGTATGTGCAAATTAATTTCTCAAGTTTAGGTTGATTATGCAAAATTAGACTCCAAAAAAATCAACGTTAACCAAAAAAACAGACAAGTTAACGTTGACATTTTCTGAATCTAATTTTGCAAAGTCAACGTAAACATGAGGAATTAATTTGTGCATGTGATAGTTAGAGAATATGTTTGCCAATTACAAATACTTGAAAAATTAAATGACTAATTTCAAAATATAATATGTTTTTAATATATAGGTATTTAATATTAAAAAATACAAATATACATATTTATTATTAAAATTTATTTGTAATATTTTAAAGAATTTTTCTATAACACTAAAATTATAAAATTTGAAAAAATAATTCAAATATATACATAGCTATGTAAACACTTAACAGATTAATTTTAACAGTTATATAACTTTTTGGTTTTTTATAATATTAATAAATCAATTTTGACTATATTTTTGTTTTTCATGCATGAAATGCTTAAGAGAGACATACATTGATTCTAAATAAATCTTTTCTTCATACTTATATATATGCATATAGTTTTTTTTTCTTTCAAATTTAATAGTTTTCAGTGACACGAGATAATGTTTATAACATATGTATATTTTAAAATTGACATCAGTTATTTAAATTTATTCATAACAATAATAAGACTGTTCTCATATCACTCAAATTAAATTTGAAAAATAAAAGCAAATAAACTATATACACATTTATAAAAATATGATGGCAATGTTGAATTAAAAATAATGAATGTATCTTTATCTTTTCAATTTTTAAAATATAAATCATGAAAAAATAATCGAAAAAATGATCGGGTTTGTTTCTATTTTTCAGGTAGTTCAGGTAAATTGACACCATAAAATTCAAAAAATAAATTAATATATTCGATTTTTTTATCAAATTTAATATATATATATATATATATATATATATATTATATTTTAAAACTATTCATTTAATTCCTGAGCTATTTTCAATTGGTAGATTAATTCTCAAATTATCGTTTACGCAAATTAATTCCTCAAGTTTACGTTGACTTTGCAAAATTAAATTCAAAAAAAGTAAACGTTAAATTTTCCGTGTTCTTGGTTAATGTTGACTTTTCTGGAGTCTGATTCTGCGTAGTCAACCTAAACTTGAGGAATTAATTTGCACATACGAAAATTTGGGAATTAATCCACATTTTTCAAATACTTCGGGAATTAAATACCCATTTTCCCATGCCTATGTGACTTAATTTTTGTTTATTCTGGAACTTAGCTCTCTACTACACAAATAGCTTCTTTTTCTTTAGGGGTTTATAGGACTTTTTTTTTCTTTTTCCCCATTACTTTTGAGTGTTCTAGCTTCATGTGAATGAATGATAATAATGTTTATTTTAGATAATTTGTATCTCAAAATGATTCGTCTTTGAATAAA
The DNA here is from genome assembly GCA_900108845.1 of Iljinskaea planisiliqua. Lineage (NCBI taxonomy): Eukaryota > Viridiplantae > Streptophyta > Magnoliopsida > Brassicales > Brassicaceae > Iljinskaea > Iljinskaea planisiliqua. The sequence continues at coordinate 6,473,977 of FNXX01000004.1, read as the reverse complement.
TGCTTTAACTAGAGAAGATCGGAATAAACCAATTAATTACACTAGAAAAGATAATCCAAGCAAATTCAATGTAACAAAGAAACAACCCTCTAATTGATGGGTAACAATTCACAAGAAAAATATGTATAATCAATTGGTAGCAGAGAGTGAGGCTATGAGCCACGAGAAGAAGCCAAGCCTTGTTCTTCTGCTACACCTCTCAGCAGAATACTCCACCAACTTCTTCCAGAGGTCTCCTACTTTCAACTCTTGCAAAGCGATCCTTTCAATCACCTGAAAAGCTTATACTATACATAGCGTGCTTTTAAGGTCTTGAGATAGTGATGTAGTTTCAATAAATTAGGATTCTAATAACCTGACTGAGATTTTGGAGGGCTTGGAGGCCAAATGTGTAGTATGACATGAAGGGTCTTCCTGCCTGGAGAAAGTAGATTGAGAGCGATTTCGCTGTTAGATGGAATGATAATTGTGTGTTTGCAGGAGAAGTTGATGCAAAAGAAAAAAGAAAAGCGTACCTGTGAAATGGCAAGCCACTGAAGCATAATCTTTAGTTCTGGATCGCCTCCAAACACACCGCATCCCCAATTCCCTGTAGCTACACCGATCTTCTCTTCATGATCATCGATACTCCATCTCAGAGAGCTTTCTACAACTTGTCTCTTCGAAGCAGATGATGGAAGAGGACCGGCTTGATGTTTACGTTGATGCAAGTATCCGGTAAAAGCCTTGTTAACCTCTCTATAGAAACAAAAGGAGTAACCACGAAATTTACAAACCTTAAAACTATATAAGAAGAAAGAATAAGAAAGAAGGCTGAAAGGCAAGTTTTGATTACCGAAGTAGGGCATCAGGTTTGTACTGTGTACTTCCTGGGTTTGGAATGGCATCTATAGCTATGACTCTTGTCTTTCGCCTCCTGAAAGTGTCAAAGTCCTTCTTGTCTGTGTAATCGCCAGCGTATTGGAACGAAGGTCCATACCTAAATGGTGCCACCATGAGTTGGAAATCTTAAAAGAAGACTATAGTAAGCTTATCATCAACTTCAGTTCACTGGTACTTACCCTGTGTAACGTGAAAATCTTTCAACACCAACAATCTCAATAGCTTCATTTGCATCCATACGAGGCAAGAAGATCATCCCAGCGATAAGTTCCGGATTGATCACAAACCTTATTTCTTCCTACATAGGAAGACGTTTTGACATGTTCAGCAGATCATTTATTTAAGAAAAAAGTGAAACTAGTAGTACATAAAGTGATTCACTGGATAAAACGGCATAGTATGCAATAAGAGTTTATATTTTAAGAAATGGAAAAATAAAGAAGTAACAAGCCAGACCTGTAGAGTATCATAGCTCAGAGTAAGGCCTCCAAAATACTCATCTGCAAAATCCACTTCAAGAGCTTCACCAGGTTGATCTTCTATAGCTCCAGAGGTATGAATCTACTCCAATAAAAAATGAGCATACTCACGAATCGTCTGAAAGAAATGGAATCAATGGCGAAGAAGGCTTAGCTAAGACTGTTTCTACGTTACCTCAACAGAGCAAAGCGGGGTGCTGGATGTGGCCCAGTAATCAGCCTCAGGATAGGAAACATAGTGAGGATTGTATTCAAGCGGAAGAACTTTCCTCTCAAACGAAACAAAGCCGGTTGGCTTACATTGACATATTCTTTCAAAGTAATGGACAAGGCATCTTATTTTGTTTTCCCGCTTCGTGCAGTGGCTCATAGACGGAAACCTTAAGAACAAAACAAATAGGATTTGTAACTTTGACACATATATAGTTGTAACTTATAATGATAAGAACGGAGCCACTTACGAAAACAAGTCATCAAAGTTGATTCTTTGAAGATGCATTAAGTGTCTGGCAACTTCAGGGAACAAACAAAAGAAGGAACATGCAAGAAGAGCTGCAATCAACTCCTGCAAAAGACAGCAAATAGATGTGGGGTGAAAAACTAGAAGAAGAGATGATTGACGCTTGAATGCAAGCAATTTCACCTCTAAAGAATACTCGAAGGTTAATATATCAACTTTCATTCAATTTGACCAAATACATGTTTTTAAACTTAGTGAGTGTATACCTGGCTAAGAAACACAGTTCCAGCTTCTTGAGGGCCTAATAGACGAAGCCCGGACGTAACTCCATCAAGAACATGGTCCGCATTCTCATAATGCGTTTTTAACATTGAAGGCAACTGGAGAAGTAATCCGCACAGAGCAGGAACCACCTCACCAAAAAAATTAGCTGATTCTTCTCTGGAAATTTTCTGCATCACAAGAAAACAATCGTTTGTGAGTCTTTTATGAGTCCATACCATTTCTTAATGTCCGATGCTAAATGTTCATATATAGTTTCATATTTAGAGGCACAATGAATAAAGTAACAGAAACAACCAAGAAGATATATGAAAGGACAGAAGAACTGTTACCTTGTCAAAGAAAGTAGCATACCCTTCTAATGGATTAGGTGCGAGATCAGATGCATTCAAGGAGAGGGATTTACGCATACTCGTGATATGCAAGGCAAGAACCTTGCCAGAGTTGACCATTGACTTGTTCGGTCCCTTAGACATTGTTTGGAGCTCTTGTTCAACAGAACGTGGCCAGACTAGGGATGAAGACTGAGCCACAAGAGGCAAATACTGAAGAAGTGACCTAAGATCTTCCCTCTTCTCCATCTTTATCGTCTTTCCCAATTTCCTGAAAGAGATTTACAAAGGAGAAGATAAAAGTTTGCAACGGATAAAGGAAAGGAAATCAATATCTGATGTTGTATTAATGTATTTATATATTACTTAGTTCGTTAACTAGCTTGAAGAAAAAGAAACGAGGCCCCACTTTTATTTTTTTATAACAGATGACACCAAAGTCAAACAGGAACACGTTTTCCTGAGAGACCGAGTCCATTCATTTGCTCTGACAGCAGCTTTGATCGGGAAATTTCAGCATAACTTGATAAGAGAAATTGTTTTCTTTTAAATAAAGACTGATTCATTCATTTGACTAAAACCATAAATCAGCATGACTAGTGCACCCGAATGAATGATGCTTGAGGATCACGAACTGGTGAATAACTGTATATACAACAGCATGAAGATGCAGCAATCAACTTGATCAAGGCGAATTTGCAGAGTCAAGACGGCAAGATAGCCTCATTGGTGGTAGCTAGAGATGGAAGTAGCCAAGAGAAGAAGCCTAGATTTGTTTGCTTGTACAGCCTTTGAGCAGAATATTCTAGCATCATGTTCCAGAGATCTCCAACGGTCCATTCGTGGGAAAGAATCCACTTGGTCACCTGTCCTTGTAAGATGATGTATCAGTTGGAAATTCAATGAAAGCTCACAGACGGGCTGAACAGTACAATACATCGGATGCTCTATTCCGCTTAATACAGATCCAATTCTCAGTAAATGTCAGGTCTGAAAGTAGAGGAGAAAAAGAAGAAACTGGAAGAGAGGAATCATAGTTGTGGACTTTTAAGGAGCAAGAGAGGTTACCTGATCTAGGTTTTCGAGGGCCTGCGCACCAAACGTGTAGTATGATATAAATGGTCTCCGCGCCTGGAAAATAGTCATGACCAAGTCAAGAAAGAAGCTTCAAATGAAAACCACTATATCTCTCATCGCCCAAACCAAAGCGTTGGAAAATTTGAGTCTAATCCTAGAAAAGTGACATGTTTTTAGAGTCAAAAAGAGTCATAACACTAAAGTTTGTGGTCTTGGAAAGAAGTGAACTTGTACCATCCAGGAAAATTACAATTATGGTGAGAAAGGGCACCTGGGAAGCAGCAAGCCATTGGATCATGGCCTTTAGTTCTGGATCTCCTCCAAAAACACCACATCCCCAATTCCCAGTCGCAACACCAACATCTTCATGATCCATGCAATTGGATCCTTCCACATAAAAATCTCCAACAAAATTGCTAGCAGGCTTTTCTCTATTTGTCTCGACATCATTTAATGGAGCTCCGTGTGACTGTACCACCAGCAGTAGAAACAAAAGGAGTCTGAAACTTCTACTTTCCAAAAGATTACTTAAAAAATGTCTACTAATGAACAAGGGTACTAAAGATTCGTAGCAAAATTTCCAACCGTAGTGGTTTCTGTATGCAAAAGACCAGAATCTTGGTCGTCACTGGCAAGCTGAATTTCATTGTCTCCTTTATCTATGAATATATTCTGGTGTTGCCAAGACTTTCTATGATTAAAAAAGCCACATAGAGCCTTGTTAATCTCCCTGGAAAAAGACAAAAAGAGAGAAAAAAACACATTAGATTTTAAGTGTAAAGAAAATAAAAGAGTAGCAAGCCTCCAAACTGTCAAATAAACATAAACTATAGATTGTCTAAAGAACCTACGAATCCCCAAAAGAAGGTTTCACATACCGCAAAAGGCATATATCTTTAAAATGTCTCATCTTCGGGGCACATAATGCATCTATTGCAACAATTCTGGTTCTCCGCCTTTTGAAAGGATCCATTTTCTTTTTGTCAATGTAGTCACCAGCAAACCGAAATGTAGATGCATACCTACAGCAGAAAATATTTTCATAAAAAAATAAACCACTATAAAGAATCAACCATTATTCAAAAGTTGATAATGTAGATGCCAAACCATTTCGACGTCAGTAAATATATAACTCTTAGCCTTATTTATTTTATGATGCATATCTACAGCATAAAACAATAATTTAGTGGCACAGTTCCTTTTCTATTTCAACGTGCCTAAATCAGAATTTGTACAGACTGACATGTCAACGAGCCTATTGGTCCATAGAACTATCAAAATGCAGAGATTGATACAGCCACTAAGTAAGCAAAGAACGATGCTACAAACTACCAAATCTCACCCTGTGTAACATGAAAATCTTTCTGCGCCAATTATTTCTATAGCTTCATTGTCATCCATGCGAGGCAAGAACAGCATGCCCGCTATTAACTCAGGGTTGATCATGAAGCGGATCTCCTCCTGCACACGAATCCATTTGGAAGCGTTTCATACCAAAAATGAACTCAACTATCACGTAAAGGATCATGTATGCTTCTGAAATCTAATATGCATTATGTCTCAAACCTGTACGCACCCCCTATTTAGGGCACCACCTCCAAGATACTTGTTAGCAAAGTCCACTTCCAGAGCATTGTTAGATTGATCTTCTATCAACCCAGAAGAGTGAACCTATAACAATAAAAGCAGTCTGAAAAAAAGTAATGTACAGTCATTTGCAAATACTGTGGTGCAAAGTAAGGAAATTCACAACCCTGTTCCTGTTACCTTAAAAGCGCAAAGGGAAATGTGAGACTTGCTCCAAAATTCAGCATCAGGAGCAGTGGTAGAAGAATTGTGGTATTCGGCTGGAAGAATCTTGCGTTCAAATGAAACGGTCCCGGTAGGCAAACAGGAGCACACCCTTTCGAAGTAATGCATAATACACCTTATCTTGCTTTCATGACTTTCGCTATAACTTTCATAGAGGTTCCTGAAAAGCAAATGAAACTCTGATGTCGGACTGCATTTACCCGAAGTCGAATACTTCATATGAACTTACTCAACGGACACAAGACAAGATACTACAAGTGAATTTTAGATTAAAAACAAAATCTTTACATGACACATGGCAGCCGATTAATCATAAAAGTCTGTTTTATTACAACAGGCTTTTCCAAGTCTAACAAGTGAGCTCTCAATGAAAAGTGAAGCCATATGCGATCTCTGGAGGATTTACTTTCTTTAGACTCTCGACTGTGATCGTCAATGAAATAAATAATAAAATTCCCTTTCTTTCATAGAACTTGTTTGATCACTAATCACTTAAGCCGCATAAAACCGACTTTAAAATATTAGGCATTTCGTCCAGACTTGACTAATGTAGGCCTAGCTGTTAGGAAAAGTTTGGAAGTCAAAGCGAGAGATCACATACGCAAACAAATGATCAAAGTTGATGACTGGAAGGTCTTTTGCACCTCTATTAGAAACTGGAAACAAACAAAAGAAAGCGCATGCAAGAAGAGCTCCAATTAACTCCTGCAAAGTTGAAAAAGGACATGTAAAGGAAGTGATAATCCATAGAGACACACACTACATCTTCGAAAAGACCAGGTCATTACTCTTCCAAATACATATTGCAATGGTCTCTAACCTAGTTGCAAAAAAAAAAAATCATCTTTCATATCTAACAAACTGACCAACATCGTGTACAACAAGTTTAAAACGTTAACTTGGACGTCATCTGATTCAGGAAGTTGCCAAGAACCAGAACGAATCGACCTATTTTTTATGTGTAATTCGAATAGAATATGAAGCACCTTTTAGCTGATATGTAGGTGTAATAGCACTTCGAATCAATACCTGGCTGAGGAAAACTATGCCAGCTTGTTGGGCGTTTAACAAGCGAAGACCTGTTTTGATTCCACGAACGACATTATCAGCATTTTGGAAGTGCACTTCTAATAGAGATGGAAGCTGAAGGAGTAACCCTGCCATCGACGGGATAATCTCATCGAACCATCTCTTTGATTCCTTCTGGTGAATCAGCTGCAAAGTATAAAGTAGAAGACTTTCATTCCGCTACTCAATGCCATCACAGAAAATCTGAAGCGAGGGTAAAGGAAAGGGGATGATTACTTCGTCGAAGAGCAGTGCGTAGCCTTGAGAAACAGAGGGAGCGAGAAGGTGGGATGGTAGAGAAAGGGATCGTCTCATATCGGAAATGGCTTGCCATAGAACTTCTCCCGAGTCAACTCGGCTGTGAGACGGTCCTTCAGACATGGCCTTTAGCGCCTCCACCACGCGCGGCGGCCAATACAGAGACGACGAACGAATTACAAGCGGAAGGTACGGAAGAATCGAGTTAACATCTTCCCGATTCTCCATTTTCAGAGTTTTCTGATCTCACTTCGTCTTGAAAACAGCCTGCGAATCGCTTCTGCGACACGATTCTGCCGCCGTTCGGAGAGAAAAGCTCAAAGTCTGTAAAAACTAAAAAGTCAAGAGTGAGAACGAAGCAAGTTTGCTTGAACCGGGAAGTTGAACTTTAACCGAACAGAAAATGTAGTGGTGATGTACCCGTTCACTTCGGTTTGTTCGGGATCCGAGATTCGGAATCCAGGATGGGATCCGTCCGTTTAAATTATCCGGATATCTTCATCCCTTAAAAAGACCATTCTATTTTAAATTTTTAAATAGTGATATATTATATCAGTGAAAAGTATAGAAAAAGATATATAGGAGTAATCATGAGGTTTGTCTTAAATGTAATAAAATAATATTCAAGAAATAGTATTTCCATAGATAACAAAATAAATTAAATCATTCTATTTTAAACGATGCTATATATTTAGTAGGTGAAGGAACATCTAAGAGGATATATGAAAATAGTGATGGAGTTTATCTTAGATACACTAAACTAATATTCAAGAATTAGTATTTTCATTAACAGATTAAATGATTTTTTTCATATTACCGGTAGTTAACTCAGTGCTCTTGAATCTTTAAATAATTGATTAATAAACATACAAATGTTGAAAAAAATTAATAGCACATTTGGCTAGTATTGCCTATTGAATCCACTCACTCAGGTTCGCTGTTTTCAAAATTGATATTATATCGCCAGTTAATATAGCTTATGAGTGTGCCATTGCATATAAAATCGGATACATTAGTTTCATTCACTACTTATTTTACGTATGTTCCCGTCGTTTCACCTTTACATTTTTTGCTCTGTGTCGCACGACTTAGTCCACAGTTTCTGCTCTCGGAATCTTAAATTCAGACAACGAACTTATCGACATAAAACGCTAATAGAGAGTGACTGAAATAAAGAAATAAAAGGTGGTAGTGGTGGAACATAATACATCACTATAATTTCCAACTTGTAGAAAACGGAGGCCCCCTGTGGAACCCACAGTAGACTTTGACTTATCAACGATTTACACAGTCAAGTCAATAACAAACTCGCGCCATACAGAATTATAGATTATTATTGCAAATTCGCTATATTCACATTTCTACATTTATATTTACTGTTTCCTTGAAAAATATCCAAATATCCAATCATGCATTTTAAGAGTAGCACGATACATGATTATCACTTTTTTCGTCAAACTTTGATTTAGAAAACAGAGCTTTTAATAGAGATATAGCCTGATTTAAAATAACAACAACAACAAAATATATTGAATCATTTTTCCTCCAAAACCATTGATAAACAACAAATTATTTACAATTTTCAGCAACCATGTATCCGGATTTGGGATTCCTTAAACACGGCAGACTCCTAACCATATATGTTCAACAGAAAAAATAAATTGGGAATATTTTTAAAAATATTTATTAATTTGTTGACACAAATATTTTTTTTTTTTAATATGGAAAAACAAAACCGTAGAACACGTAAAGACTTTTCAATATATTAGTGGCAGTTGCTGACCATAAATAACAAGAGTAGACTCCGACATCATCCACAAGAAGAAACTTTCTCTAAACAAAATTGATTAAAATGGCTGTTCCCACGGGACACGTTCTCCGGCCTCTCCTCCTCGCCCTTCTCTCCCTTCTTCTTCTCTCTTCTTTCGTCTCCTCCACCGAATGGCTCGACATCGATTCCTCAGATCTCAAAGCTCTTCAAGTCATCGAAACAGAGCTCGGAGTCAACGGTCAACGCTCTTCTTCCTCCACTGGTGTTGTTAACCCATGCGGTCGCGGAGGAGTTTTCTGCGAGAGGCGGCTCTCCCCCGCCACCGGAGAATACGTTCTACGTGTAACGAGGCTCGTCTACCGATCCCGGAGCTTGAGCGGGACCATCTCGCCGGTTATCGGAATGTTGTCGGAGCTCAAGGAACTCACTTTGTCTAATAACCAGTTGGTCAATGGTCTTCCAGTGGATGTCTTAAACTGTAAGAAACTCGAAGTCCTTGATGTTCGAAACAACAGACTTTCCGGTCAGATTCCGGGGAACTTTTCTCGTTTGATCCATCTTCGAATCCTTGATCTTTCTTCCAACAAATTATCCGGGAACTTGAACTTCTTGAAGAATCTACGCAAACTGGAGAATCTCTCTGTTGCAAACAATCTCTTCTCAGGCAAGATCCCCGAGCAAGTTGTGTCGTTCCATAATCTCCGGTTCTTTGATTTCTCTGGAAACCGGTTTTTGGAAGGCCCGGTTCCGGTTATGAGTAAAACCAAGCTTCAGACCTCTCCACACCAAACAAGACACATTCTTGCTGAAACTCCATCTGCAAATTCCACGAAGAAGCCCAACAACACCACCACATCAAAAGCGACAGGGGCACCTCCAAAACCGGAGAAGAAGAAGAAGAACAAAAAGAAGAAAGTAGCGGCATGGATCTTAGGGTTCTTCGTTGGAGGCATAGGCGGAACAATCTCTGGCTTTGTCTTCTCGGTGATGTTCAGATTGATTCTTCAAGCAATAAGAGGATCAGGAAAACCAACAGGTCCTTCCATATTCAGCCCATTGATCAAGAGAGCTGAGGATTTAGCTTTCTTGGAGAACGAAGAGGCGTTAGCTTCTCTGGAGCTCATTGGAAAAGGAGGTTGTGGAGAAGTTTTCAAAGCGGAACTACCCGGAAGCAACGGGAAGATCATCGCTGTGAAGAAAGTGACTCAACCGTCTAAAGACGCCACCGAACTTGTAGACGAAGAATCCAGGTTTCTTAACAAGTACATGAGGCAAATCAGATCAGAGATCAACACAGTTGGGCAAATCCGGCACCGGAATCTTCTCCCGTTGCTAGCTCACGTTCCCAGACCCGAGTGCCACTTCCTCGTTTACGAGTACATGAAGAACGGGAGTTTGCAAGATATACTAACCGACGTTGCAGCTGGACACAAAGAGCTAATGTGGCCAGCAAGGCACAGGATTGCTTTAGGTATAGCTGCAGGGCTTGAGTACCTTCACATGGATCATAACCCAAGAATCATTCACAGAGACTTGAAGCCAGCAAATGTTCTCCTTGATGACGACATGGAGGCTAGAATTGCAGATTTTGGGCTGGCAAAGTCAATGCCCGATGCAGTCACGCACATTACAACCTCGAAGCTTTCGGGTACCGTGGGATACATAGCACCAGAGTATCATCAAACTCTCAAGTTCACAGATAAATGTGATATCTATAGTTTTGGAGTGATTCTTGGGGTTCTGGTGATTGGGAAGCTTCCTTCTGATGAGTTTTTCCAGGATACTGACGAGATGAGTCTGATAAAGTGGATGAGGAACACAATAACATCGGAGAATCCAAGCCTTGCTATTGATCCGAAGTTGATGGAACAAGGATTCGATGACCAGATGCTTCTGGTTCTGAAAATTGCTTGCTACTGTACTTTGGATGATCCGAAACAGAGGCCGAACAGCAAAGATGTCAGGACTATGCTGTCTCAGATCAAGCACTAGTGTCTCTCTATGATATATTGTCTGCTTCTAAATGTGTTCTTTTACATTCCCTGTCGCATGAGAAATAACTTCGAACACAATAGTGTCGGTTGTGATGAAAATGTATAATTTAAATGGATTTTAATTATGTGTTATTGCTCTAAACATAAATCATCAATCTAATACATTAAAAAAAAATCGTATCTATATACATGAAGGAAAAGAGCACTGCAATTATCAACCATGGAATAACAATGCCTTACGTATTTCGCTTCTGTCTTCTCTATAAGCAGCCGTTGAGAATCTCCCTTAGATATTCTAGCTGCTCATGACTGCCTTCATGTTCTTCCCACTAAAAAAGAATAAAAACAAAGTCAACACATGTTGAGATGTATAAACTCGTAAATGAACAAACATTATCAATTAAGTTTTTCTCTGCAAAAGCAAGAGCACGTGAGCTGTCTACCTTTCAACAGAAAAAAGGAAAACATTGTCCACTTAATTCTCATCACCCTAGTAACTCAATTCTAAATTTGGAGGTTTTAAAGTTTTAAACCCACCTCTTGAAGAGACAAGGATACCACCTTCCACCCAGCAGCAGTAACATATCGCCGCTTCAGCATCGTATGCCCTAATGGTAGTCCTGCACAGACACAAAAGTGAAATGATCACTGAGTTTGGGTCGGCTCCACCAAACACCCAGTTTATCACAGAAACAGAGTGATAATACATACCGGTATTTCTTGAGAAATGAGTTGGCCCGTCGATTTCTAAAGCAACTTTCTTCTCGACCAGAGCAACATCGACGGTGTAGCCATCCACATCATGTTCTTTAGCCCAATCAAGCCCTGTACTTATAAGAAGGCGTCCAACTTCTTTTTGAAAAGATGAGGTTATTTTCTGATTGAACCTTTTGGTTTTTCCTGCACGGGTTATTTTTTCTTCGAGCCCATGACAAAGTGACAACTGAAGGTGGGGGCCCTCAACCTTCAAGCACTGATTCACGAGATACACCTGAGAAGCAAACATGACATCTTCCCTATACTGTTCTGAAAGCCTTTGCTCCTCCAAAGTGGTTAAGATATTCCATATATTTGCAAAGAAAGGTCGCTCCACTTGCCCAAGAACAGCATAAGACCATGCTATGTTTCCAAGCTGGTCCCTGTTAAAGCTAAGTGTTGGAGATCCTGAAGCACCATCGCGTACTTCAGCGTCTGCTACTTCATCATAGTTTGATGTTTCTTTCGTCAAGCAGCACTTGAACTGGTCACTGCCTTTGAAAGCACTATCCAAAGATTCAAGCAAGGGATCAGCTGGTTCATAAAGCGAGGCAAATGACCACAATAGCTGAGCTATCTCTTGGCCTTTAAACGTAACGATAATAGTAGATGCCCTCTTTGACAACTCAGCAAAGAGTTCTGGAGCAGAATGCCGCATGGAAGCAAAAGCCCCTGCAATATTAGCAACATTCTGAGAATTGAACTCCCCAACCTTTGATGTGGCAACTTCTGCGACTCTATCCATCTCTGTCAAATAAAGCAATTCACCACCGATTTTGGACAAGGCCCAAGAAATATTTGAGATTCCTTGAGCTGAACATTCTGGTAGGCACGTCATTGCAAGAGCAACAAGCATTGACATCTCTCTTTGCCGAGCAAACGCAAGCCTACGAGTTCTCATCATCGAAACTTTCTCCATGTTCTTGGCAATCCGGTGGAGTGCAGTAGCAATGTTTAAGGGAGACAATGGCGAGGGACTTAAACCTTTGGCAACAGCCATGATTGTCTCAGCTGTTACTTCCAATACCTCTTCAGCGGTCTGTGCTTCTATTATAGCTTTGTTCAGGTTGATCTCCTTCATACGATCAGAAGGTCCTGAAAACTGGGATAGCCTCTGAACTAATTGCTCCCTCGTCTTCTCCTTCTTTTCCTCGAACATTCCACCAGCTAATGAGCTAACTCTCCTCCGTAGTTCCCCCATCTTATCCTCCACCGACCGATCTAAGAAGTCCAAATCTTCTTCCTCTGCATCGGAATCATCTTCGGGAATACTTTTAATTTTGACCTTGTCTTTGTTTCCCATCACTTTCTTGCTCTTTTTCTTCTTCTTCTTCTTCTTAAGAGGCATCACCTCCGCCATTCTTGAAGACAATCCTCTAGCCTCAATCGATTGAAGTGCAAGTTTCCTCGCCCTTACACACCAATCCATCCCTTCAGTGTCTTCAAGCGCTTTCGACTTTGTCTGTTTTTTCCTCTTCTTTGGAGGTTGGATATCCAACGGATCAATCTCCCCAAGAAATTCTGACTCCCAATCCAAATCATCATCATCATCTTCTTCTTCTTCTAGTTCTTCCTCCGAGTTACCAATCACAGACGAGTTCTGAAAACAATACGAAGAACATACAAGCTAAGAGATCACAGAAAAATTTGTTGTGCAACCTTATCCTAAACCTTCCCACACCATAAGAGCATCATGAGCCGCATACAAATAAAGACTAAAAGTTTCATAAAAGCAAACACCACAAGAACTCATTTTTACCTAATTACTTGACTAATCCAGGTTCCTATGATATAACTATACCGACAAAATTCTCGACAACTAACCACGGAAAGAGGAAGGTGCTCGAGTGATCCCGTACGGCGATTCAAGGAAGCCCTCTGCGCGACTGGAGCAAGGAATCGATTCTTCTTATCAGGGAGAGGCAGTATTTCTGGACATGGACCAAAGAGCGTGTAAGGCTACAATAGCTTGGTTAATTGAGAAACAACGAAGAGAAGAGGAAATGAGGTAACCTGCTGCGAAGGATGAGGAGGAGGAGGAGAGAGAGAGATGTGGATGGCGGCCACTGTGATTAACGATGCGGTTGCGTAGCTCCGGCGGACTGAGGCAGAAGCACCGCCATAATGGAACTATACATTCCATCTTCTCCTTCAATCGGAGAAAATTTTGATGGCTGTGATTTTTAGCAGAGACTGGGTTTTAGCTAGAACCCTCTCACTGCTATAGCGAGTTTGCTTTCAAAGATGTCAAATTATCCTTATGATCCCTCAAATATACTTTCTTCTCCATTTCAGCGAATAAGACTTGAATATGTAATATCTAAACAATTACTCTAACTCTAAATAGATATATATACCATCAAATAGAATAAATCATAAATGCACAAACCTATACTGTCCTGCTAAAACATCTCAAAGTTCAGCATCTATATACAATTAAAAGACCAAATATCCATTTTGGAATTCTTTTTCTAACAAATCCAAAATGTTACAAAAACAATCTCATCAACATATATAATAATATTCAATACACTGTGTATCATTTGGCCAAAAAAAAAAGAGAGTACACCATGTATCACTCTGCCTATACACAAATGTAAACTGTAAATGAAAGCATAGAAACCACAAACCAAAAAAATGAAATCATAAAAGCAGAGAAGCTTTCCTGCTAAAACATCTCAAAGTTCAGCATCTATATACAATTAAAAGACCAAATATCCATTTTGGAATTCTTTTTCTAACAAATCCAAAATGTTACAAAAACAATCTCATCAACATATATAATAATATTCAATACACTGTGTATCATTTGGCCAAAAAAAAAGAGAGTACACCATGTATCACTCTGCCTATACACAAATGTAAACTGTAAATGAAAGCATAGAAACCGCAAACCAAAAAAATGAAATCATAAAAGCAGAGAAGCTTTCTTGCTTCTAGTCAGGGAGAAAAAAAAAATAGAAAGAAAATGGAAAAAAAGCTTCCCTTTCTGTAATATATGCAAAAATCATGGCTTAATAAATAAATATAAAATATTTGTAACCGTATGGAACCAGACCGTCCGTCTATGTGAAAGAGAAGGTCTTGTTCGATTATAACCACATTCGTACTTGTTGTCTGCCTTACTCAGGCAATGTCTGGAACAAGAAGTGGAAATCAGATCGCTGCCGGAGAAGCGGCGGTGGATCGACGTCGGAGAGGCTAATGGTCCCGCCGTGGAACGATTGCGAAACTTCTTCCACTGAGAAAGGAATGCTGGAAAGATACCGGCAAACAGTGACTTGCTTTGAAGATTCGAGAGAAATTAAGATAAAAGCAGAGACATTTTTTTTTTTTTTTTCCTGCGATACCTTGAATCGACGTCTAGCAAGAAAGAAGGGTAAGTCATGTTGACTGAATCTTCTGCCATTAGAGTTCTCATCTGCTTGATCACCTATTTTATTATCACCACAAAATCGTTGGATCATGAGTCCAGCTTGTTTTCGTTTTCTTTGTTTAGGTGTTTCATTTTGAACGAGTTTTGGTTAATCCATTGCTTACCTCAGGGGAGAGTCCTTGAGTTCCATATTTGTCGTCCCAAAACATAGTCCCAATTCGATATACTTGTGGAATGCTTAGTACCTGAGCCAAAAAAGGAAAATAATTTGAGAATTAAAAAAGTTGCAGCCTTTTTCCATAATCAATAATATGTGTAGCAATAACTGAAAGTAGAACTGTTGGAGGGTTTTTAGTTTTGATGCCAGAGTATATGATCCTTCTATAGGCTTTAAAGTCTTTACCGGGCATATCTCTTTTGTGATCTCGTCCAATGATTTTGGTGTCTTTTGATGCAATACCTGTAGAGCGACAGTGTATATCAAATGCCGATTTTTTTCACTAATTACTGTATGTATTTTCACCGACAGATATATGGTTTGAAGTTTTTTGTACCAGAAACTTCACTGCTTGCCTAATGTGTTGAAGTTCATCCCATGGTGATCGTGCTGCCTGCAGGAGACAAAAAATATGATTATGTAAGTTACTCTTTTTGTCTTGTTTTGCTCTTCGCAGTGATTTGGTAATTAATGCTTTAGCCTACCTCGTCTTCTGCCTTCAGGCACCACTGCTCTAATTCATGCATGCCCATTTTCAGATATTCTCCGTTGCTAAACGAACAACACTCTCGACGAAGCAACAAACTGCCAGAAGATAAACTTCGTAAGTCAAGCTACGTCTTAACTAATTTTTTAGCTACTTGTGTCTTATGCAATATATTTCTGTACCTGTTAAAGAGCTGCACATTTATGTACGAGAAAACCTGATGGAAGAGTTTTCTCGTGATCATAGATGGGACCTGGAGATCAATAAGACTCAGTGAAGAAACAGGAAGAAGAACAAAATTAAGCTTAAGATGAATATCTTCGAAAGTGCTTTCTCTTACATGGTTCTCTACCATAAAGGTCAAGGTATGTTCAAGCTTGTTGGTGATGTTCTGCCATTGTACATATGATGCCTGCTGCTTGGCAGTTGTGGTTAAGTGGATACTTTTAGTCACGTTTCGCAATGTTCTGGCTCTCCCCGGTCTTGGTGCCTGTTACATCTCACATATAGCACCTTGTTAACATACGTGATTAGCGAATCACTAAGATATGTTCCATAGTAACTTGATGAGGTGATGTACTGACATGAATACAGAGATTCAGTAATGGGTTTATCTCTTTCTTTAAGTTATCTCGGATCATTCCATATGTTTTCTCAACGTATGCGGCTAAGTGTTGCTTGAATAGTAAAGCCGGGTATTTAGCTTCAACCATCTGTTGGTCATTTGATATTCCAACCATCCCACTGTAGCCACTGGATGTTTCCAAGCCCACTGAAGATGTTTGCATTCCCTACAGTATTGTTACCAACAGTTACTAAGGCTCATACAAATTAAACTAGTCGGAGGTTCACTTTTACGAAGCTTACTTGCGCCAATCGCCCAAATAGTGTAGTCTGGGAAGATCTATTACGTCTTGAAGCCCCATTATTTGTATTGCTGAACTTGAGTGTAGATTGTAGAAGATATAAGAGGGTAGAGCTTGTTGTGAGCCAATAAGTTAGTTCCCTTGTGTCATCTTGGCTTTTCTGTACCCAAATTAGTATGATTTAAATATAAAGTTTTGGTATCAGAGGGTTCAAAATCTTACAGTTGAATAGTCACTGTCTTTAATTTATTACCTCAATGGACGATCGAATTTTCTGAACAATTCTATCAAATATATTTGTTTTCTCCGCTTCAAATGATCTCCATTGAAGTAGTGCCTTGTAAACTATCCAGGCTGCCACAGATCTGTCGTTATCAAACCTTCTCTCGTCGGTGAGGCATGTCATCAGCACATCATGGCTCTCCTGTCCAGTAATACTCATTATAAACTCTTCTGTAATGAAACAGGTATTGAAGTATCTTTTGCTTGGTTGGTTATCAACGTATGGCTCTTAAGTACAAACAACTTTTCGAATGATACCTGTTGCCTATCTGTTAGAGATCTTTGTTTTGCTAACACAACGATTGGATTCTTTTGCTCCTGAACAAATAACAAAGGATGAGGAACTGTAGAGTACTGTTTCCTAACTGGGCCTAGCAAAGAAAACATACCCTTGTTGCCTGAATCTCTTCTGTTTGATGTCCATTTTCAAGATCCTGCACAGTTATATTACATCAATGCAAATGTTATACTTGTTTTTTTTACTGAAAAATTATATGTTGACAGAAGTTCTCACCTTTTCAGATGCAGAAACTGCTTCAGGAGGCACTATCCTTTCTACAGCAGCTGTCTGTCTTCGAAGAGATTCATTTTCTGTCTCTAGAATTGCTACCCTATCTTTCAGGCTGATAAGAGGGTTTTTTTTTAACATTTGGTCAGATATGTGATGATATCAGGTACAATTTGAAATCAGCATATTTTTCTTGTTCTTCTTTAATTTAGCTAATGAAAAATTTCAAATTCACACAGCTATGCATGAAAGAATTAAGAAATAGAATATAGTAAGATGAGAGAACTGTTCAGCTCACATGACCATACCTGATTAACTCTCCAGACTCTTCGGGGCTTGGTGGAGCGGCCAAAGCCTGCTGACGCAAGACCTGATTTTCGGATTCAAGGTTTGACAGGTTCGTATGTAATCTGGAATTTACCAACAATACTCATAAACCCTGACTGTAAAACAGAATTATGATTTCAATGCCTTTAAGGAACTGATTGAATTTATACCTTTCAATGACCTCTTGAAGTTGAATGGCCTTTGCTTTTGCATCTTCTGCTTCAGATAGACTTGCCTTGTTATCTCTCTCAAGTGCGGAACATATTGCTTCAAATTCCTCAATTTTTCCTTTTAATTTCTCTACCTCTACCTGCATTTTGAAGATATTGTATCAGGAAAATATTTGCTACTTGGTTGAACTTGTAGCTCAAATTTACCTCCAGATCATTGTTTTGACTGCTCAGTAACTCCAGTTGAGTGTTGTCTACAACTGGAACCTCTTTGATGACTGGTGGAGCTTGTTCAATGGCTAATTTTGCTGCTTCTTTCTCTCGTATGATTTCAGCATGGGCTTCATCTAGCTTCTCTTGCAATTCAGTTAAAGCATTTTGTAGGTTTACGATTTCTTTTCCTTTGGCTTCTTCGAGATCAACCTAATGCATATTCTTGGAATTAAACCACTATGTACTTTTGGCTCTAGCAAACTCTCATCCAAGGCAATTAAGTAGCAGAACGAAGAACTCTAGTTTCTAGTTTCATTGACAATCACCTTTTGATGCTTCTCTAATTCGAGACGCCAGGTTAGCTCTTCCACACGCTTCTCTAACTTGTCTTTGGCTTCTTTGAGCGCCCCAGTTTCTCTTGCAGCCTTCGTTTGGAAAGATTTTGTTGTTAATATTGTTTTAGTAACTTAGACTGAATCATTGCCTGCCTCGTAGACAGAGTAGATTGAGATAAATCACTCAAAGTACCCTCTTATCGATGAAACTTACCATTTTGAGCTTTTTAAGCTCTTTTCGAGCTACTTTAGCTCTCCACAGACATTGTAATGCTAATGTTGCTTTTCTGTACTGGTTATAGGCTTCATGAGCTTGGTATCTTCTCCATTCCCTCTGTTCGAAAATATATCAGTACGAATATTCATAAAAGTATATACAAAATCATCTTGACCCTACTTTGTCCCTTGCAAATAATTTGATGCTTATACAAATAAGAATAACCTTGTTGCTTGACGTCTGAAACAAGATTTGTGATAAGAGTAGTCAAATTATAGTACCTGAACTATAATAGCTGCCTTTGTTCTTCTTCTGTGCCTATGTTTGTTTCGAGCAGCCATTGCCCGTAGACCAGTCTGAATAACTGTTGCGGATGCCTGGAGGTTAATGTAGCATTTCCTTGCTCTATGAGCACGAATGTTCTTTTGGATACAAATTGAAGCAGCTTCCCTCCGCATGTTCTGATATAACTTGCGTGCAAGTTGTGCTATATTATCAATACACACATGACACACAGTTAGTGTGAAGGAGGTTGTGTCCTGGCTGAAAGTTGGACTAGCTTGTGACATTATATATCAGATGAGAAAGCTCATATTCTACTCGTTCTTAGTATAAAGGGCTCTATTGATATAACAGTTTTAATTCATAGCTTTGTGTTTGGTATGGTGTTACTGTTGAGTGTTGAGCCAAAGGTAAAAGAATAAAACCTCTCCAAAGTTTTTGCATATAAATTGTAGCCTTTTTCTGCCCAAGGAACTCTTTTCTTGTCAAATAAGTCCTGATCTGCCTCTGAATGTGTTTGGTTGCACCAGCTAAAACCTCGGTTCTTCGTGCATCTAGTTCAGCCATCTGTCCGGCCCTAAGAAATATCTTTGTTTTCCCTATCTGAAAAAGAGAAATCAGAATGCAAGTTTGGATTGAACTGCTAGTGAATGGGTTGCTTAAATTATTCATATTTGACATGCATGCAACCAGAGCTTGACATACCTGGTAGCCTTTTAAACCCATTTTGTCGCAGATTGAAGCACATGCCGACTTTTCATCAGATCTGTCAATAAATATTGTGATTTTCTGAGTGTTGATTGGATCAGGAAGTGATAATCTGTCTTCTTTCTAGATATGTAATATTGTGTATTACATACCCTTCTGGTACGTCTGTTGCTAGCATCACAAAACGATCAAGAAATTCATCGAATGCTCGTTTTGTTGGATAACCAGCACAACTGATTCTTATAGCTTCTAGTACACCCTGTTCACTTACCCAGATCGGCTATAAGTAAAAACCTTATGGGAAACACATGAACTTGTTCAAATAGAAAAACCCTGAGGCTTTAGGCTTACTCCGCATCTTAGTTGGTTTAGGACGGTGTCATTCTCAAAAATCGATGGCTTCAGAACTGTATTTGGCTTCACACATCTAATATAATGGGGCTCTGTTGTGTTCAGCGTCTCCATTAGAGCTTGGAGTTGTTGCTGGATGTAATTTAGGTCAGGAATCATGATCTTGAGCAATGTGCAAATGATATGTTTTATATCAGCTTACCTTGAAACGGGTCCCAATTGATGAAAACTTGGACTGCTTTGATGCATCCTCTGCTAGTGGTGGAAACAAATTGGCGACAAAAGAGCACTTAGATGCATCTAACAAAGCTTGATGTTCTGCAACAACATAATCCTTGTTCTTGTCGAGAAAAAACTCTGCTGAATATGTAACCTGAGCCAGAAAAGCGTGGTTACTAACTAGCTACTGTAGTTACTTTAGCTTAGAGTCTAAATTTTTGTTCCACTCACATCTCCTGCGTAGTGGTTGACAGTAAAAGCTGTTCGGGCAAGCTTAGGCTTGCTGAAACGCTTGTGTCCTTTATATGTTTGATACATCTTCTGTGCGAACGTCTCATGGGTTGACTTGGGAAACATGCTGCAGGGATGAACCTCATGGATATGACGAGAGGAAACGGTGCTACTTAGTTCTAAGGATTGATAGTTGCTGATACACTTACCATGCTTCATCAAGTAGGGCAATTATGCCTCCTGGTTTCTGCAAGAAAGAAGATGCCATTCATTGTTTTCTCTGCTTGTACATGCTGTGGAGCCAATGTCATCCAGATTTCTGATGTTAGTTGCATAATTCATACCTTCTCAATAAGATCTAAGACATCCTGGTTGTCAACAAATTCAACATAGCTCCAGTCTATTTCCTCCCTCGTGTAATCCTCTTGCTCCATCTTGAATACATGCTGCGGAGAAAAATTGTTCCATGTAAAAGTTCTTTGCAATGTGAATTGAGGTTACAGTGATTTAATATCCTACCTGATTGAAGTGCTGTTGCAACTTCTCATTTGTGAGATTGATGCATAGCTGCTCAAAACTATCAAACGAATAGTGTTATTAGATGTTAAGCTCTATGTGTACCCATCGTTTCAGTTCTATCAGGTTTACCTATTGATCTTGAAGCTTTCAAAACCATAAATGTCGAGGACTCCAATCAAGCTTGTAGCATTCGGGTCTTGACCTATTGAGCTGTTGATCTTATCCACAATCCTGCCATAAATTGAGTTGAACACAGATCACTGTTGGAGTGTTTAGAAAACTGCTTATCTAGAAAAAAGTCCTGAAGGAAAACCATGTTAAATTTGGTCCCTCTTATGACCTATCCTACCTCTGCGCCATTTAAGTATTAAGTTTTTGTCTCAGGGATTGGATTTACTCACCAGTCAAACAGCCTGGAGTATACTGTCTTGGCTAAAGCATCACGGTTTAAGGCTGCCGATTCCGGGTCAAGCGGCTTTGTGATGTTACCATCCGGAGTGACAATCACACGCTTGCAGAGTGAATCTTCCAGCATCTTCTCATTGCACCTGCGTCAAGTGGATGATCAAAAACTTGTCAGCATTGCCATTTGGAACTGTGCTGAATCTAGGGGTCTAATGTTAAGGATGCTTGACGAAGATACATGAGTAGTTCTGCTGCTGTTTGGAGATGAAATCTTGATTTATCATCCCTGAGTTTTGAAGAATCCGCGTCTTCTCCTTTCATAAAATTGACATTTCCAAGGTGGAGGATGGCAGCTACTACGCGGAATATGGCATCCTTAGAGTTGAAGTTTCTGGTCAGTATATAAAAAGTTCTACCATCATTCTGTATCCTTAGAATGAGAGTCATGAGACAAACCTGTGCCTCTTGTCCAATTCCCACAATGTCCATGGCATTTCTGGTCTCCATATACTCTCTTGCATCATCTACGTTCGAAACCTCATAGCAGTTTGTCTGATTCAGATAATGGAACGTCCTTGGATCTCCTAACTTGAATCTCTTTACTTCCTGAAAAATTCGAACGTTCGTATTGCTAAGTTTTCTCCAACTCTATTGCTTTCTCAGGATTGTTACTGATCATTTACCTCAGGAGGTGCTGCACATAGCATGTAGAAGCAGTGATAGTTCCTCTCAGGGTCTGAGACTTGACAAACACGAGACCGTTCCAGAAGATAAGTTCGGATTGCAGCTCCAGATATTTTCCCACGCTTGTCGAATTGGATCTCAACAAATTTTCCAAACCGACTGTTAGAAGAAGGACACAGAGAATTACAAACAGTTCAAAAGAAAAGATGCCAAAGGAAGATTATGTGTGTGTTTCAATAGATTTCACCTTGAATTGTTATTTTTCACAGTTTTGGCGTTTCCAAAGGCTTCCAACACTGGATTAGACTGGAAACAGAACAATTTAGAATGTTGGAAGCATTTTTGTTCGAACGCAGATAAAATCATAGCAAGTAAAAACTCACCTCTAAAACTTGTTGCTCAACGCTTCTCCCTTCAGTATCTGATCTGCCTCCCATGAATGCAAGATACCTCATGAGCATTTTGGTTGTCTCTGTCTTTCCAGCTCCACTCTCTCCACTAACCAAAATGGACTGGCTCTTTGCCTCATTTATCATTGCCCTGGTATATATGGACAAGCTTTTGGTGAGCTAAGTTCTGTACAGTACGTCTCCACCTCAGGGATTAGCAACTTCTTACCTGTAACTGGTGTCTGCAACAGCAAACAGATGCGGGCTTAGCTCTCCAAACGCAGCTCCTTTATACTGCTCCATCATATGGACGCTATACAAATGTGGAAGCCTTTGGAATGGATTCACAGCAATCAAGATGTTTCCAGTGTAAGTCTGCCCTATCCAAGAGTTTGCAATTAGATAATCTCAACGTCTACTTTTAAAACGTTGGATCAATGGAATGTTTAAGATATCACTTCTTAGTTACTGACGTATATCTCGTTTAAAGCAAACCGGCAAGCGAGATTGTGGAGGACCCCTGGCTCGTGGAGGTAAGCCAGTTTAGTCATGTCGTCAACTCCTGCAGGTGGCGCCTCTGTATCCTTTGGATAGACACTAGAAATACTAGCAACCATCTGTCAAAGTCAAATCTATACTTCAAATTTCTACTGCAAAAAGATTTTATTCTGTGTGGTTTTATAAGAAATGGAAAGTATCTTCTCACTGTTTTCCCATTTGCAGCGAGTATTGTGGCATTGGTGCCTTTGATTTCTGTCACTTCTCCATTAATCCATGCGAGTTCTGGATCCTCGACCCAGACATGTGACCCGAGTGTGATATTTACAGGAGTCCCCTTAACATTGTTCATCAAAGCAAGCTTTTCAGTATTCACATTCAGATGAAAAGATAGGATATGCAACCAAAGGTTCATGGGAAGGCTTACCATAACTCGAGCTTCTCCAAGCTCTTAAGGCTGAGTATCTGCAGTAGTTGAGGAACAGAGAGATCAAAAGAGAAGGTAATATAGAAAGAGAGATGAATCATAAAAAGAAAAAAAGGCGACTCTGAATCCAAGAAAATGCAGGAGATTGTTAGCTAAGAAAATGCCCGTTTCCTTCACCTCTCAGGTTCCACCAAGTCTCTTTATTGTTTATTTTTGAGATATTAGAGCTTAGGATGCAGCAATGGCAGCAAATCAACTTCTTTCAGATATTCTCTCTTGGGTCATTGGCTTGAAAACCATATGCTTTGAGCATTCGATCGGAAACTGTTTGGTATAAGGTCACTCTTCATATTTTTCTCCTTTTCAAAGCTTTATGCTGTACTTCCTTTTGAACATAATGGGGTCCTCGTAGCTTAAACTAAATGTGAAAAATTGCTGCTTTTAGAAAATAAAGTTGTCTGCTTTACATTTTGATATTGCAACTGCTTAACTTTTCTCTCGATCGGCCATGGCCAGGTAGGTACTGTTTAGCTGTGAAAGTGAATGTCTTCCTTTCTTTTTCGTAAAAAAGACATTAAGACCCTTCACGTTTGGTTCCATCTCTTGCAGAGCCAGAGGCTTAAGGGACGTGTCATGGAGCTTAAACTTGAAGTCATCCACCTTAAAAAGTGCAAACTTGTCAAATCTTATTGAAAGTTACAGATTTTGTCAACTTTCATGTTCTTATTTAATAATAATTGTGTGTGTGTGAAGGCAACGGCCGGTCGTGAACCCGCGGTGGCGGCTGAGGCCGGTGTCCGAAGCTGGGCCATTTGGTTTAACTTTTCCAACTAGACTTGGTTTCCTTTTTCTTTTTCTTTTTATTTATGGTCGAAAGTTTTTTCCATATTATCATATAGTTTATGTATTCTTTGAATATTCAATCATGCATCATTATCTGTCTAATTTTCCTAATTTCTCGATCCAAGAACATCATGATTACATGTGCAACCCTATGTTTCACCCTTTTTCATAAAAATACTTAATAAAAGAATTTCTCAAAATATCTTATATATATCAACTATAATAACATATTACAAGGATAACATCACCTTTGATTTTATAACCACCCGTTTAACCAAAAGAAAAAGGAAAAACAAAAAGACTAGAAAAGTAACAGAATTTGACTAATTTCAGTCTCGAAAGAGAAAACAAAAACAGCTAAAATGACTAGAAGTCACCTCCATGACATTAAAAAAAAAATAAAATAAAAAAAGCTAAAATTAGCAATAACAAGAAAAGAAGAAGGAAAAACAAAAACAGATTGCAGGTCTCACCTATTAATGCAAAAAAATTCAAACACATGATGAACAAAAAAACATTTTGGTTAAGGGAAAGGCCGGCCAAAACCCTTTGGTGATCTTAGAGGATCACGTTTACCTCTATTCCATTAGATGGCTAGTCCCGAAACTATTACTACACACAACCAAGATATATCCTATGATGTCAGTACGTCCCGCTACGGTAGTGTAGTATGTTATAACCAAACGTCTATTGCCGCAAGCGGAGATCATAATGGCTGGGAGAGCGGACAATCGATTGAAGCCGCACTTCCTGTCTTTGTAACCCAACTTTTTGTCGCTAATTTTAGCTACCGGGTGTTCTATTATTTGACTCGCCCGCTACGTCTTCCTCCTTTCGTCGCTCAAATCCTTGTGAGTTCAAAACTAATTTAGCTAAACATTAGTACTAGTCTTGAACTGTTTTGTTTTTGTTTTTGTTTCTTCTAAACGTGTATATCATCATGACCATGTTTATCTTCAAAGTCTTGGTAATTTTTCGAAGGTAACAAAACTTATTATTGTGTCCTTGTGGGAAATATAATCTCAATCAACATTGTTTTGTTTTGGAGAAAAATGTGAAATTAGAGATTTAGAGCGTGGTTTGCATTTCTTTAACTTCATTGTTCTAACAAAGGAAAATCAGTTTTTTTAGTTGTGTTCGAAAATGGTGATTTTTTTTAATAAACCATTTCTTTTAGAACACGAAATGAGAAAGAAAAAAATCTGAGATTTGGGCATTTGCAATATTATGCACATTATATATGTGATATTTCTTTTTTTTCTACTTCAAATTAATCTGGCACATTACAATATATCATTTCGTATAAATTTGTAATAATTATAATGTTTTCTTGCTATTATAATTTGCAGTGCGGAGTACTGTTCAGCCCGACTGTGCTCGGCAAAAACCACCTTGTCCTCGAACATGTGTTCCCTTATAGGTTCACAATGGTTCTCGAGACATTCGCAAACTTAGCTCTTGTCTACAACATTTTCCTCCTCGGTCTCGGTATGGACTTGAGGATGATCAGAATCAAAGAAGTAAAACCAGTGGTCATAGCCATCGTTGGCCTTCTTGCAGCTTTATTGGCCGGTGTTGGCTTCTATTACCTTCCCGGTAATGGAGACCCCGACAAGATCCTCGCAGGTGGTCTCTACTGGTCAGTTGCTTTTGGTTGTACGAATTTCCCTGACCTTGCGAGGATTCTTGCGGATCTCAAGCTCTTGCGTTCTGATATGGGACGCACGGCCATGTGTGCAGCCCTTATTACTGATTTGGGCACTTGGGTTCTCCTCGTTCTCGGAAACGGATATTTTACCAAACAAGGTAACATGATTGTTCCTTTTTTAGTTTATAATTTGTAGCTTAAGCTAAAAAAATATTGATACCTTTCTTTCTTTCCCAAACAAGGTCATCACATTATATAAGGATACGAATATAGTAATTACAAACCCGATAAAAGATGCATACCATATGTGACAACTCAGTGTTCCTCAAGAATCTCACCAAGGTTCTCCAGAAATATTAAATTAAAAGTATTTGTATTTATAGAATGAATAGGCATCTCAAAACCTAAAATACTTTTTTAATTAATATTTTACGTGAACCAATATTCATATTCTCAGTTTAATATTTATTGAAAACTGATGTGAGATATTTGCAATGAGGAGCTCTTACATGCTCTGATAAAGTATATCTTAAAAGTATAAATTATGTTCAAAGATTATTAGGTTTCCTATTTTACCTCAAAAAAATATAATATACAAAACCCACATTTTTCAACAAATTTTTTATATATTTGTTTTTAGTGAGAAGAAAACAATATCTAAAACGACTAAACGTGTGGGTAGAGTTATTTATACTTGCTATTTTCGAATATAAAAAACAAAATTGACAGATAAAACTAACGATATAAAATTGTTGTTTTTTATTTTTTAATTTTGCTTGATGCTAGGAAACTGAGAAAATATGTAAATTAAATCTCTAATACGAACTCACATACGTATATTATCAAATAAACACCTCATGACACGATGACATTAGTACTAACTAAAATTTTTATGTAATTTAACATGAAAAAATATAGGTGTACGGAACGATATGATGCCGTACGCATTATTTTCGACCATTGCTTTCGTCTTTTTCTGCATCTACGTGATCCGTCCTGGAATCGCTTGGGCCTTTGCCAACACGGTCAAAGGAGGCCACGTCGGGGACACTCACGTATGGTTCACTCTCGCTGGAGTTGTTATGTGCAGCTTAATCACCGACGCATTTGGGGTCCACTCAATCACCGGAGCTTTCTTGTTCGGTCTCTCGGTCCCTCACGACCACATCATTCGAAACATGATCGAAGAGAAGCTCCATGATTTCCTCTCGGGAATGTTGATGCCTCTTTTCTACATCATTTGCGGTTTAAGACTCGATCTTGGTTACATGTTACAGAACATAAGCGTTGGAATGTTGGCGTTTGTGATTTCTTCGTCTTTTATGGTGAAGCTTTTGTCGACTGTTGTTTGCTCCATCTTCTTGCGTATGCCTTTGCGTGATGGTTTCGCTATTGGTGCACTTATGAACACCAAAGGAACTATGGCTTTAGTCATACTCAATGCAGGACGCGACACCAAGGTATGTTTGAGAAGTTGTTCATTGATTAGTCTTTTGTCAAAATTTGTATTTTGTTATCATTCATATATTAAGATCACAACATATATAGGTTTTATAAAAGAAAACGTAGTTTGGTAGTAATTAATTTTAATTACACTAATATAATACTAGAATGCAATTTTCATTTTGTCTTCGTGAATTCCATCATTTGAATTACTTACACATGCTTCGCAGGCGTTAGACGTGATAATGTACACTCATATGACGTTGGCGTTCCTGACGATGTCAATAGTGGTGCAGCCACTTTTGACCTATGCGTACAAACCAAAGAAGAAAACTGTTTCCTATAAATACCGAACCGTTCAAAAAGTCAAAGGAGAAGTAGAGTGTCGTGTATTAACCTGCGTCCATGTCCTCGCCAACGTCTCCGGCATAACCAATCTATTACAAGTCTCTAACCCGACCAAGCAATCTCCTCTCAACATCTTTGCAATCCACCTAGTTGAGCTAACCGGTCGAACCACGGCTTCGTTGCTCATAATGAACGACGAGAGCAAACCTAAAGCTAACTTTTCGGACCGAGTCAGGGCGGAATCTGAACAGATCGCTGAGTTGTTCGAAGGCATGGAAGTGAACAACAACGCAATGATGGTTCAGACCATCACTGCGGTGTCACCTTACGCGACGATACACGAGGATATTTGTACGTTGGCGGAGGATAAACGAGTCAGCTTCATTTTATTGCCTTACCATAAGAATTTGACGTCGGACGGTCGGTTAGGCGAAGGAAACGATGCGCACGCTGACATCAACCAACAAGTTTTGAGCCATGCGCCTTGTTCGGTCGGGATCTTGGTAGACCGTGGCATGACCATTGTCCGGTCTGAATCTACATCGTTCCAAAGGGAGACCACAAAGAAAGAAATCGCAATGTTATTCATTGGAGGTCGGGACGACAGAGAGGCTTTGGCTTATGCTTGGAGGATGGTGGGACAAGAAATAGTTAAACTCACGGTCGTGAGATTCGTCCCGAGCCGGGAAGCTTTAGTCTCGGCCGGGAAACTAGCCGTTGAGTACGCGAAGGCGACACAAGTCGACGAAGAGAGCATCTATGAGTTTAACTTCAAGACTACGAATGATTCTTCGGTGACTTATATAGAGAAAGTGGTTAACGATGGTCAAGAGACGATTGCAGCGATTAGAGAGATGGAAGATAACCATTCTTACGATCTTTACATTGTGGGAAGAGGGTACAAAGTAGAATCACCTGTGACCGCGGGTTTGACAGATTGGAGTACTAGTCCGGATTTAGGGATTATAGGCGATACATTAGCTTCATCGAACTTCACAATGCAAGCTTCGGTTCTTGTGATCCAGCAATACTCAGCCGCCAACAGAAACACCGCAGCAAACAATCAAAAACATGTTGAAGGTGGAGCCAAGACCCCTCAAGAAGGGAGTCCTTTTGTGGATACTCATGCGGAGGAGGAGGATGATGACGAAGAGCAACAGTATCAAATGGGAATGCGCAAATGACAAGAGTTTTTTTTTTATTCCATAATGTATACAATTCTTTCTCGTTCAGTTGTTCGTTTTGTCAAATTAATCACTGAAATAAAATCAGATGGATTATGTTACCGAGGTTCTCCGATGGTAGATTCAATATGTTCAAGTAGAAACCGTTGCAGCTTCTTTCTTAAATCTTCGACTTTCTCACTTGTTTCCGTTCTGTTTGAGATCAGATCATCCAACCAACAGTTCACCGCTTTAAGGTGGACAAGAAGAGACTCTTTTCCATTTGCTTCTTCATTCTTCACCAAGAAGGACCCTTTCTTTAGTGAGTTCTCCAAATACTTCAAGAACCATTGGCTGGAAACACTGAGTAGCTCGTCCGCTAGACTCACTGACTCTTTCAACCTGTTTTTACCTTCTGATAACTTACTTCTCTCAGAAACAGAACGATGTTTCGGTGAAGGCAGTTTCACACCCTTGTAAGCTTGGTTTTTTGGACTTGTTGTCTCCTTTGGATTCAGTTTCTCAGAGGAGTTTTGAATAACAATGTAGTGATGATGGTCTTGGTGTGCAGCACCATCTTCTTGCTTTCCAGGCTCTTTGAATAAGTTGAATTGGGAAAAACCGGTCACTACCGCATCTTGAACCCAAGCTGCTGCATTTTTCTTAGCCGCTGATCGACACGAACCGTTGTTTCTACTGTGAGTAAGCAACAGATGGACTGCTTTGCCTGTATTCTGTGTACTGTGGTAGATGTCCAAGAACCGGCGCACAACTTGTCCCGCTGATAAATGTTTAGAAGAATCACATAGTTCAGCGAAGGACCTGAAGGAACATAAGCTAGATTAATAATGAATGACTCGGAGACTCGTGTAATGAAACTAACAGAAGCCGGTTAGTGATAAAGAAAAACATACTGCAAACTGAGCAGAACAGACTCCATGGCAGATGCTTCCTCTAGTGCGTTTGCTGCGGCCGAAACTGCTACTTGTCTATGTGATGAAACTTCCTGAAATAAGAGATTGAAACACATGACTACTACTCATTCTCAGAGTCGCTAGAACTTGAGGATTGATCGAAAAACCGTACCTTTCCAAGCAATTGAATGGCTTTTGGGAGTCCAGTCCATAAGATTCTCTGGTCAGACCAAGTCCTGTGACTTGAAGACAACTTATAATACGCAACTGGAGGAGCCACTGTCTTTGACAACGACTTGATACCATCTTTTGGAGATTTGGCTATGGATATAGGTGATGCAGGAGGCTTAACCACATTTCTGTTTCTTAACGCAGGGGTTTCGCAGTTTGATGGGGACTCACTCTTTGGCAGATTCTTATCAGTCAATACCTGAACATCGAAATCTATGGAATCAAGAAAGATTATGAACTGTGAAGGCAATATCAAATTGTTGCATATCTAAAAGAAGTAACTTTTAAGGTCTCTCGAAACTAGTGTGGTTGGTTTCACTTACATGTATCAATCTCAGACCATTGTAGCAACTTAAAGAACAAGAAACCATGCACCACTCAAACACAACTTCCGCAAATCCAAAATGTAACAAAAAAAACAAGCGATAAAAAAGCTCGATTCACAGAACAGAGGAAGAAGATGAAAGATGTACCAATTTGGGTTTGAGACGTGGTGTAGAAAGAAGCAATGCAGCGTCACGGCGGTGAGTCACCGGAGGAGTGTGATCCCAACAACTCCGTCTAGCGGAATCCAAGCTCAATCTCCTCGCTTCACCGAGATGCTTCTTCTTCTTCGTAGCAATGGGCGAAACAGAGACCTGAGTAAACTTAAGCAGCAAATCACTAGAGAAGAGATCGCTTGGGTTCCCAACGCACATCCGCCGCTTGGGGACTGGCTTCAAACCACGGACGACGGGAACAGGACAACCTTTCTCGACGTGAAAACCGCCGCGAATGTAAACAAACTGCCCCAGCTGTATTTCGTCGGAGCGTATCAGATCGGCGTCATCACCGGCGGAAACGGCGACGTAAGCGGCGTGGAGAGAGTCAGAGACTTTGACGAAGAACCGTTCGCTACGCCACTGGTCGTCGGAGAGACAGGGGACGATCTCGATCACCTGGAGGAGGGGGGAACGGTGGGAAGAAAACAACGGCGGCGAAGAAGAAGCGACCTTTCCGGCGGCGATATCAAGAAGGTTGGAGAGAACTCCGGGAGTAAGGGACGCCATTGTAAGTCGACAAGGGAAAGGAGCATCTCTTGGGAGAAGGAAGAAGAGTGTGGGAATCTCAAAAGAGAGAGAGAGAGATGTCTCGGGGAGTGTGGAGAGTTCGTCGTTTTTACTAATGGCGGGAAAAAGCAGACAGTTTTGTCATAACGCTAAAAAGACTCTCTCTCTGTCTCGGAGATTTGGAAGGTTGCAGGAAGGTTTTGTTGGTTGCAGGTGTAAAGCACGAGGACTTTTTTTCTTTATTCTTTTTTTATTATTAATTGTTTTGTTTCTTTTGAAAAATCCTAAATGCACACTGTATATTTGGATTGAACCAGTTAAAACTAGTAACTAGTAAAGTGATTAGAATCCGACCAAAGGATGTCAAGGGTATCGGGCCCCATTCATTCCGTTACACAGCAGATCAAGACTGTTCTGCAAAGATTTTGGTTTAGTCTGTCAATATAGTCTCGTCTATGTGACAAACCATAGGTAAATTTGAAGAGAGATTTGTACTTTATGAGATTGTTATTACAATCATCGAGATATTATATATGTCGTCTATGGAGAAGTAGTATAACAGACATTTCAATTTTGTAAAGAAAATGGAATTTTAGATATGTGGAAACTGAAAATGAGCATTTACTATGCTAATAACTATAACAAAATTAATATCCAAACAATTAGAGAATGAAAAGTTTAAGGTGGTTCATAAACACAAAGGACATACACACTATTCAGGCTTAAAATGCTTAACATAGACAGTGTCGGTTCAATGACTATAATGGCGGCTATGTACCATTAGTCAAAATTTTGGCCTTTTAATAACTATATTTTATAAAATCTGGAAGCCAAAAATTAAAAAAAAAAAAAAAAAAAAAAGCTTTTTGGCCCAGTGGCACTGGCTTAAAATGGCCCATGAACAAAGTCTCGTAGAAAAATATCATATCCAATAGAGAGATTCTCTTCTTGCTCCCAAATTGACTGTCCAACAAATCTGCTATTTATGTTTCTACTTCTTATTCACACACCTTGAGTTTCATTATAATTGAGGAATCTTGAAAACCAATGTAACAAATTGAAAGAAATTTTCATATTTTGGGTTTGTGTCCTTACTCAACCTGAAATTTTGTCTTCCCCATATATTATAAGTTTATAACATTGCCTACGTCCATTCATAATCAACCAATGAGATTAACAAGAGCGAGATGTTGAAATGAATTGATAACATCGTGGTCAAAGTAGCATAAACAGTTTTTTCTTAAGTTGATTAATTATGATGTTGATGAATAATACACTGTTCTATATAGACATACATAGAATAGATTTAACAAAAATTTCATACTATTCTAAGACAAAGACAATATAAATATATATCATACATAATATATAAAATGCTATACATAATAAATAGCAAAGTATGACATATAACACAAAAGTTATATAATATACAATTTATTTAGTTGATTTAAATTTTAGTTTATTTCTATAATATAAAAATTGAGATATATATAATTATCTATACTAAGAAACTAAAACATAAAACAAAAAATAATGTGGAATGAGATGAATTTATATGTTCTATAAAGAACTATCCAAATAATATACAATTGATTGCTAAGAATATAATCGTCTTTAACATACAATATTTGTTATTCAGTTAATTTCCAAGTTATCATAGCCATATGTTTAGTAATTAATTTTTCTTGGTAATTAAGAAAATTGATCCATTAACCCTCGAGACCCATTTTGTATCTCTGAAATTGTAAGTCTACTCGCATTATAGCGGACAGTATATGTGTAATCCGTAGATTTCCGACCCTAACTCAACAGTATTCACGGTTGGAGAAAAAAATCAAATTCAAACACACACGAAAAAAGAAACTTGATTATAATAATATTGATCAAGAAAAGAAAAAAAAAACAAAAATCTTGATAACATGTCAAACTCATGGCGATGCTTGGTATAGCGGCACAAATGAAGTGTCTGATCAATGATCATTGATATGATTTTTTGTTGACACTCCAACTTGATCATTGGGTCTCCTGTCAAACCAAAGTTCTTATAAAGTTGTACAGTTGCTTTAATTCTACATTTCTTATTGATATCTCTCTTTAACCACTCCTCTTCCGTCATTTTCTTTTTTTTGTGTGTTGGAAATTTCAGACCAGAGATTAAGATCATATACGATAGGATATAGAGTGGTTTATTTTCTCTTCCTATACTTGTAACGCAGTGAACATATACTATATTACTTTCAGACAAATTTTACAGTTTTACTCGAGTGATATAGCCACCTTGTTTTTATTTATGTATTAGTAGGGCTATCAATCCAAAATATGATGATGTAGCTAGATTACAGACTAAATATATGTGTCAAACTTGAAATCGTTTCTTTATTTATTAATAAAGCAAACTAACCTCAAAACTCACCGACCTCTCTTACGGTACAAATCAAAGTAAAATAATTTTAATTTAAAAAGGAAGAAGAAATGCACCAACAACTACTCCTAGCTAATCCCTTCATATATAGTTGTCTCCTCATGAAAAATAGAGTCTTTTTTTGTATGATCAAACATGGGAAGTGAAGTAATAAACCCGATCAAACCACGGTTCGATCTGAGCATGTCGAGAAGAACCCGAAAACCATGGTCGTCAAGTATCGTCAACGAGATGCAACACCAAGACCTGTCCATGCAAAGCTTACAACCAGAGAAAGAACAAGAGCAAGACGAAGACCGAGAGATTGATCGTAAGAGTTTGAACAATCTGATGAGATGCGAGCAAGAATCGATTGGAGAAGCTAATGGTAACAACAAGAGCTCTCTAGGTCAACATTTCGGGGAAGACGAAGGGATCAAGCAGACGATGCAACTGGTGGTCAAGAAGCAAGGTGGGGAAAATGGTGTTAAATTCAAAGGTATGATGGGTCGATATGTTAAGGTCTTGAGCGGTTTGATGAAGGCCAAACGTGACCGCAAAACATCGGCCTTGCGGTTAAAACCTTGATTTCGAATGTATATATAATACGTACGTTCATGTACGTGATACGTACATTTAGTTTAGAAATTTTTCGCGTACGTACGTATTATTGATGTGCACGTATGTTGTTGGCACTATGTACGCGTACGTACGTATTATTGATGTGGACGTATGTTGTTGGCACTATGTACATCATTACATGCACTTCTTGGTTTTGAATCTCATTGCATATATGGTTTTTTTTTTTTTTTGTGCTAAGAATCTCACTACATTAGTTTTGTTGTGTGTTTGAGCTCTTGCCAAATGACATTTTCTTCTATTAGATTTTTATATATCCGACTAATTTTTAGATCTTAGGGGGCAATAGTCGATCTTTGCCGACTAATGATTGTTGGTGAACATTAGGTTTATGATTGTAAATTTAAATATTTTGGTAGCTCTACAATTCTAAAATACTATAAAAGAAAAAACAAACAAACATGAAGAAACAAGCAAAATGTGGCTCTAAGAACACCTCCATTCAATAAGAAACAAAAATTTTATATTAATATTTTAATGTAATTTTACTAAATAATTATAGCTTTTTGTTTAAAAGAATTAGACTAATGATAAAATGACACCTATAAAAAAGTATCCAGTGAAAGTTTCTCATTATTAAAGCTATGTTCCACTTGCTATTTTTAAATTGTAATTGGGAAATTGTAAATAGAGGTTAATCAAGGCTAGCTAGAGATAACATAGAACACTTGCGCACCCTTTTGCAACCACAACCTCTTTGTCAAAGTTCTTTGGGGTTCCAAAAAACTATCACCATCAAAATTAAATAATAGAAGATCCATTTTTTTATTCTGAGTCTGGTAACTAGATTTACAAACCCTGACATATAAATACTGCGAATAATTATCTATGAAAAAAATTATTGTATTTTATATATTCTGTTTCGCTAACTCCCACAGTCACACGGACTTGCACGAACCATTTGTTCATTTTTTTTAGCTATTTTACAACAAAAAGCAAAAAATATTTCGTGGCGTAAAATGACTATCTGAATATAGCAAGATACTAACCATAGATCTGTCACAAAAATTATATTACTGCGATTTTCTTCTTATTTCCATTCAAATTAGATCGCTCCCTCGAATAGCCTAGGTCGTTGTTTGAATAACACAGTGACATAGATGGACGATACAACTGACGCTGTCTGACTGCGACCCCTTCCTCTCTGTTTTTTTTTTTCCTTGTCATTAAAATAATTGCAAGGTTAACTAATTTGCCAAATGTTTATATAATTTAAATGTAACTTATTTCCCAGTAAATCAAACAATATTTTTCTTTTTGTGTTTTTATTTACAATTCTTATTTTTAATATAAGCATATATACAATACAATTTCTGTTTTTCCATTTTCAACACGATACAGTTTCTCTTTGATTAATACAAAAGTGTTCATGATATGATCTTCCAAATTAAATATATATTTTACGTTCGGAATCGGACGCGTGGTAATTCTGTAGCTAACCTCCAAATTAGTGACGCCTCATTTCCTAAGAAGATAACATATAATAAGAACAGATTTTTTTGAATAATTCTGACAAATAACTATAGTTTATATCATTATCTTTTCGACGTCAAAAAAAAATCATTATCTTTTAAAATGTATTACTGCTTAATCAAGTTCTATTGTAAAAATAATTTATTACTATTATTCTGAGTGCAACTTTATTCTATACTAGTAATGTACTGCATGGAGAATAAATAAATGAGAAAGTATCAGGTGACTTCAGACGAAGGAAAAGGTCGGCGGTACGTGGCAGGTTTTCATTGGGTAGCCTTTTACCAATAAAACAGGAGATGCATAGCTTCACCGACCTTGTTAAAGGAACCTTGGCACCGTCAAAAGCAAGAATCTTTAATTAAAGTGCCAAGTCAGCTCTTTTTCATTTACTTTATCATGTGGTACGTACCATTATACACAGATAATACGTAAAGTAAATTTCTGAATTATATACTTAGTTTATTTGTTTGATATAAAAATGTCATTTAATTCATTCGACACTCGGTTAATTCAGTTTGATTCATAAACCTATGTGTAACTTTAAATAATGTATATAAGATGGTACAATACTGTATAAAATTAAATACAGACGTAGGATCCTAAGCAAACATTTAATCAATTTTCCTTTATAAAACGAACCTCATCCGTCAACTTCTTCATTAAAACCTCAAAACTCAAACATTGACTGTCTCAAAAACCCCTCAAAATCTCCAAAAGACTTTCACAAGAAAACGCAACACTGATCAAGAGTCTAAGGAAAGAGATAAGCCATGGGAAGAGATCACGAAGGAAGTCCTCCAGTTCCACTGCATCTCTGCGTCTTCGTCTTCATACTCTTCATGTTCGTAACGATTTCATGGTACGCGAGCTACGAACCAGTTATAGAAGGCTTCACGGACCAGCTCAAGCTTGCTCTCATGGCTTCTCCTCTGCTTTTGCTCTTGGCCGTCCATTTTCTATCCAACGATGAAGGAGGAAGGATGATGACGTCATTAATCCCTCTTAACGAGAGAGAGTCTTTCTATAGAGCTGGAGGAACGCCGTGGGGAGTGGCCTTCATGCTCGTCTTCCTCTTCTTCATGGTTTCTTATCAATCTCAGTTTCAAGAACGTTGGTTTCCTCTTCGATGAGAACAACATCGTTTTTGTTTTGTTTTTCTTACTTTCTTTACTTCCTCTTTGGGTCTTGTATAATGGATTTATGATGTAGTATGTTAATTATTTTTTTCCCCCTCATTTACGTACCATACCATTTTATGTAATCTTTAAATCTCTTTTGTCTCATATGGCAATACAGTATAGAATAATTTCTCATATATTATGCTTTTTGGTATCTGCACCAAAATCAATATGGGCAGTGAAGTATATAAAAAATTATGTAAATGACAAATTAATTTCTAGATAATTTTACTGACAGTAAAATTATAACTATATTTGTAGTATGATTTATTTAATATTAGTGGCTGGATCGTGCATATAGTGTATCAGAAAAGGCATTTGCCTCATGCTCCTATCAAAAATATAATTTAAGAGTATTTAATTACTAAAAGAAATATTTAGTCTAATAGTTAAAATTTATTTAGTTTCAATTAATTTTCATTTACAATTCTAGTAATTTACAATTCTAGTAATTATATTTTTCTTTCTCTCTATAGACGCCAAAATCTAACCAATTTTGACATCTATTTTTATACTATAATTTCAGTTTTCTTCCGCAACCATTCAAATTCGATTTATATCGATAATTTTCTTTTTCTTTTTCTTTTTCTTTTTTTATTTTCAAGTCTATTTGTATTTTGAAATTTATATTAAATTTCTTTATTGATTTCATATTTAATGAATTGGATATCTAAATAGACATGATGCTTATTCTTATTCTTGATTGTGATAATAATATAGACGAATTAATTTTTTCAACATGATCTTAATAAAATAAAAAGAACATCAATATATCCATATTCTTTTTCAATACTTTGACATTTAAATTTTTTTCTATCAATTCTGTTTTAGCGTTATAAAGTTATTCTATCATTGTTTTTTATAATATTTCATAAACTAGTCTTAACCCTTAAAACTGCTACCTTAGAATTTTTCATTACATAAATCATAATTAAAATTAAATAGAACCAATTTTTTAATAAGAGGAATTTTTTAGCGTTTTCTTAAAAAACCAAAGTCACAAGAAAAGTAACACTTTGTATTTGGGAAACGAGTGTTTGGTGAAATGTTTGGCAACAAACCAAAAACTAGCTAATAAGGAGAAGAATCAGGAGTGAAATTGTTACGAGTCAAGGTGTTGATTGATTAGGTTTGGTCATAAAGATTGTGCTTTACACGTCTCATGCAGACTTTATTTTCCTCTGTTGGGATGTTTTTTCTTTTAACTAAAAAAAAGCAACTTTTTAGCATTCATGGGATCTCCTTTCCATGATATCGATTTATTATTAGGAGGGAATCTCATCTTGCTTGGGAATTAAGCAATCCATGTCTTTTTCTTTTCTTTTCGGACCGCTATTTAATTGGAGTCTCAGTCTTTTCTCTTTCAAGAGCTTTACGACTTACTCTTTTTATTTCACTTCATATATAGTTCTCAAAGTTTGTTCTTGATGGTTGTATAAAAGCTCTTTAGATTTGACGAATACTTGATCACATTTGTTTCTCCTTCTTTTTTTAGTTTGTTTTTGGGCGAATTTGGAAGATGTCTCAAACTGCTTATTATCTCGGAGAGGCTATGCTAGACAGTGAAGTGGTGCCATCGTCTCTTGTGGAGATCATTGCTCCGATCCTTCGTGTAGCCAATGAACTAGAAGCTAGTAACCCTCGTGTTGCTTACTTATGTGAGTTTAATTTACGTAAACTTCACCTGATGATGTGACCTATGAGCTAGATCTTGAAAAGAAAAAAAAATTACTTGGTTGCTTTTCTCAGGTCGGTTTCATGCGTTTGAGAAGGCAACGAAGGTTGATCCCACATCAAGTGGTCGTGGTGTTCGCCACTTTAAGACTGCGCTTCTTCAACGCTTAGAACGGGTGAATATCATCACTTCATTTACTTCCTTTGCTAGGGTTATGTGTCATGTTTACCTTATTTGTTAAACTTGTGCAGGAGGATGAACCAACTCGTGCAGGAATTTGGAGGGACTCACGCGAAATGAAAAGTTTTTATCAACACTACTACAAGGAACATATCCAGCCTTTGCTACACGATGCTGATAAAGCTGACCGGTATGTGTTTATTAGGATCCATATTAGTTTTATCTCAATTGCAGTCTATTTTATGTGCTTTTCATTCATAATTACAAAATTGGTTTTGCATGTAGTGCTCAACTTAAAAAGGCGTATCAAACTGATGCTGTTCTCTCTGAAATCTTAAAGAATATGAATGTGGAAGTGCCTGATGAGGTGAAGTTGGTAGTAGATTATGTTTTGTTAAATCTCTTACTTTTGTTCTCATATGTCTTAATCCACGCTTTTATGGAAACATCTTGATATTTTTTGAATTGAGTTATCTAATTATTGACTCACTTTTTTTTTTTTTTTTGTGGTAGATTTTGAAAGCCCACACAAAAGTTGAAGAAAAAAGCCAAATTTTACGTGTTTTGGATAATGATGATGATATTGTCGGTGGATATCCAGCTCAACCACCAATTAGAGTTACAAAATCCAAATCGAAAACAGAAAATGTTGATCAAACATCTTCTGTTATCAACATTTTGGAAGAAGAAAATCAACAACTTTTAGAGGAACTAAATAAGACAAGTGCACAAAAACAACAATTTTTAGACATTCAAAATAAGAATTATGCACTAAAGGAATTTAAGGAAGAAAACAAAATTTTACTTCAAGACCTAAGTTCTATACAAGATCCGAACATTCGTGCATACCTGCAGGCTGAACAAACACGGATTTTACAAAAACGCATTAATCAACTATGAAGAAGTTATTTATGCATTTACTTTGTGTAAACAATATTTTAATGATTTTAATGTATCGTTAATCAAATTATTAATTTAGTAGTCTTTGTTGCGTCTTATATCTTTAATTTTCATAATATGTATCACTGTTGTATTTTAAACTTTTAATAATTTGAATAACTAAATTTATTATTTATGTAGAAAATAACATATTTTTTGTTTAAATATAATATAACAACATCTAATAATTGATGGATCATGTAGTAAATTAACAACAACAACAAAAAAATTATTCTAAAAATGAATGATTAGTATTACATTGTATGGAATAATTACTGTTCATAACTCATCTCTTAAACTTTATAACATTTTTCATTTTAAATGTTATTTTACAGTAAAATCATTTACAACCGTATGCCATTTACAATATTCGTTCTCCTTTATCTCTAAATTTCTGGTATATAGTTAAAATCAGGTTTTCTAGAGGGATTTCGTAAGGTTAACCAAAAATTCCATTAAATGTTTTGATTTGATGCTTAATTGTATGTTGAGTCAAAATCAAGAGCAATCCTGCTTATTGTTCTTGTGAATGCAGTGATTAAATTTCTTTTAATAGGCAAGATCAAAATCAAAGAGAACTTTTGCTAAGACCATCCATGCATCTCCGAGATTTGTTACGGAAACATAGGCTCACACTGCAAGCTTGGTGTGCAAGATTTTAAATCCAACCCACTTCATAGGCCTCATAAGCACAACAATAATGTATAATGTCTTCATTCGCTGGTGGAATCTTGTAGTAATTTTGTTTTCAAACTTTAATTATCGGGTTTAAATTTAAAAAAGTAGAGAAATTTTGAAAAATGTTATGTGAATCAAATTAAACAATTTTATCAACAATTTATATTATATTTATTTGTTAATAGAGAACAACTTTGGTATATAACATGTATACGTTTAACAATAACTATGAGTTCAACCAATAACATATATATTGGAGAACAGAAAACCTTTTTTAACAACACCAATTTCTTCTATTTGGATGGTATAAAATTGATAATCATTTTGCTTATTGATTACAGTTTTGTTACATAGTTCACTTTCCCTAATTTTATCATATTATAATGTCAAACCCTTTTTCTGTCAACTTTTATTATATTGAACTTTCGTGTTACGTTCGAGCATAGATATATCTAGAGAAATTATGACGTGTTCTTTCCTTTGACCGGATCAGGTCGAACGATATGTCCGTTACTTCCACGTCTTTGCCTTTGGTCATATACGCAAGGCTCTCCCTCTATAAATTAACTTCAACTAACCTTTTGCATGAACTAAAATTTTCAATCTCAAACTCATCTTCAAATCTTGACTTACTCCCAAGAAAGAAAAGAAACATATTTTGAACCTATCTCATCTCGAAATCGAGTTCTCTATCTATTACAACTAATGGAAGGAGGCTTAGGAACGATGTTGATGAAGGTGGTCTTGTTTGCACTGGTTCAAGGTTTGGTGTATCTCATCCTCTCTAAATCGTCGAGGGTTTTCTCTAAATCAAATTCGTTTAAGAGGGCCTCCAGTTTTCGGCCGGCCAGGTCCGTCAGCATCCGCCGGATTCTGGCGGCGCTTCAGGATATGCCTGCTGACGGCGAGATGTCTCCTTCCTCTAATGGCTCGTCTTCTTCTTCTTCTCTTACTTTGCCTTCTTTACAAGATGATGCAGCAACAACAACAGCTACATCATCATCACCATCTTAGAGACATATCTATTGGTTATTATCTGATTTATATCAGAGATATATGTGAATGTACATATACGATTGATTTATATGTTGACAAGTATTAAAAACTATCGATGGATATCATATCATTGAAAGTTTTATCTTTTTGAAAAAGAAAATAAAATAAAACATTGAGCCAGATCAAGTACATATTGACGTTGAATACGCAACATATTAATGAACTATCAAACATAATCAACAAATATTACAAGAAGCAATGCTTCGGTTTTTGCTTTAAGTTCCAAGTTGTGAAATTTGAAGTTTCTAAGTTTTAATAGATACAAATAAACGTTGTATCTACATAATAGTTTTTAGATTGATTTCATTCACAAATAAGAAAAGTAATCGAACTGGAAAAATTCATATAGAAAATCTGAGTTTCTGTACAGTGTCTGTTACGTATACAGATAAGAACATTGAGAAACTCTTTCAGTATTCTTGTTTGCAAAAAGTTCTGTCACAGAGTTGGAGCAGCAGGGAGATAGATTTTACACGATATGGAACTCAATGTTCCTTGTAGTGTTTTCCAAGAACTTCACCAGCCTGTAAAAGAGAAGAATAACTCCATGGATCACCCGAAAAAAGAAAAGAAAAAAACGCAGAGTACACAAAAAGGATCGATATATAAAGAACTGTTACTCAGATCAAGTGTCAAAATCCTTAAATCAAAACTTGGAGCGACCAAAGTATTAACAAAAATTGAGTTACAATGCTTGGTTCTTTGTACACGTTAATTGATTGTGTCAGTTTGGTTATTGATAAACAATGGCTTAAAGAATTTACATTTACCTGTGTTTTAGCCACCGATGTGTATCATTGGTCTATTAGCTGTCTTGGCAATGTCAAGCATTCCAGCGTGTGCGGCTTTCTTCCTCTTCACCTGAAACCCCATTGTGAAATCTTATGACTCAAACACAAAACCAATCTTTGAAGAAAACGAGGAAAGCTATTGTGAAGGTATGTAAAATCAGATGAAGCAACTAAATACATACAGCAGCGCCTATAATCTCCCTTAGCGCTTCATCATCAGCACCAGACCGGATAGGATCTCTCAAACTAACCTGGTTTATGGTGCGAAAGAAAATGATTGTCAATTTTAACGTCATTGAGAAGCAACCAAGAATCATGTTAGAGTGTAGATGTTCTCTAGCCATCTGAATCAAGAATTGGTTTTCAGTCACAGGAAAAGAGTTTGGAAATTTAATTTACCTCTGAAGGACCGAACAAGCATACTTTGAAGTTCCCATCTGCAAGTAATCTTAATCTATTGCAGCCAGAACAGAAGTGTTCTGTCATAGATGTGATGAAAGATACAGAACCGCAATGCCCATCGATCGTAAAGTTCTTAGCTGTTTCAGTCGGGTGATCTTGGATACGTTTTATACTCGGAAAGCGCTTTACCTGTTACCATAACAACTGAAACCAATCATGGAAATGCTAAAGGAAAGGTCGACTGATCTAAAAGAAAGGACCAAACATTTAGAGAAATCTACCTTACCACTTTATCCATCACTTCTGCATAAGGCACAAGTTTCTTTACATTCCAAACATTCCCATCAAAGGGCATAAACTCTATGAACCGGACATTGATAGGCTTATCGCGTGTCAACTCCACAAAATCACAAATCTCATCATCATTCAATCCCCTCATGACAACACAGTTAACCTGTAAAGACCGAAGAGACCATATACAAAAGCTCTCGAGCATCAAATATCGTTCTACTGCAATCAAATGGAAACGAGGAGAAACTATCAATATACCTTTACGGGATTGTATCCAAGAGCAATAGCGGAATCAATTGATTGCAGAACCCTCTCGTGCCCTTTAC
The DNA here is from genome assembly GCA_900108845.1 of Iljinskaea planisiliqua. Taxonomy (NCBI): domain Eukaryota; kingdom Viridiplantae; phylum Streptophyta; class Magnoliopsida; order Brassicales; family Brassicaceae; genus Iljinskaea; species Iljinskaea planisiliqua. Next base: position 6,431,424 of record FNXX01000004.1, on the reverse strand, counting down.
GTCTAGTCAGAAACTCAAACTTTGCTGGGACAAGAGTATCCAAACTGATGTTTAACGAATCAAGCCCACATTCTTTAAGCTTTGGTAGCTTTCTCGCAAGAGTGATACCGTTTGTAGTAATTGCCAAATTCTTCAAACCTTTTAAGCTAGACAACTGCAGACAAATCTCTTCGATATCTTTCCTAACTGTAGGCTCGCCACCGGTCAACCGAATCTTGTTAACCCCAGAGGAAACAAAAAGACCAGCCAACCGAACAATCTCAGACTGTGACAGCAACTGAGGCTTAGGGGTAAGCTCCACGCCTTCAGACGGCATACAATACTGACACCGGAGGTTACACCGCTCTGTCAAAGATATCCTCAAGTAGGTATGTAACCGACCAAATGAATCAATCAACATGTCTGAGACAGGGTTGTCTTTAGTCTGATCAACTTGAGCTGCATTTCTGCTAAACGAACGCTCACTAGTAGTCGTAATGGTTCTTGATAATGAGCTTGACCCCACCTGGCGAGAAGAGACCACAGTTAAGCATTGATTCTCTAAAACAAACACATCGCACAGTTATTATAAGGAAGGTCATATCAACATTCATCAGCTCTTAAATCCTTGAGAAACCATATTTACGGTAAAAGTTGTCATCTTTGGAAGAGAATTGAAACAAGTAACTAACTTTAGTGGAGAAAATGAATCCCAAATCGTACATAAGAAGGAGATTCAACAAAAAAACCAGCAAAATGAAGAGTGGAACAGATGGAAAATTTACCAAGAAACAGTTCAAATTCGTGAAACCCACTTGCAAGTCACTGATTTTGGAAAGGCACCTCCTCATCGTTGTTAACACGGGAGAGAAACAATCGACCTGACACAATCATTCAAAGGGTGAATATAAAACCTAATTGAAGTGAGAGAGAGAGGAAGAAAAGAGGTCACCTTTGGTAGGCGGAGAGAGTCTTCTTCTGGTAAAACAAAACAAAAAAGTTGAGATTCTTCTTCTATCGTAAATATCTAAGGCGTTGAAAAATTGAAGACGGCACTTAAAAGTAGTGAGTCTGGATAAAAAAAAAAAAAACACATTTGAACTCTTTCGTCTTTTCTGAGACATCGGCCGGTCTCGCCGGTGACAAGTTACCAGCTAATTAAACCGACGTTAATATGGTAAATATACTGGTCCGACCCGAGTATGGATTCAGATCTGGATCCGATATGTTTTTTTACTAATTAAGTTTACAATATTAAAAGAATTATGAATCATTTCTCGAGTATTAATAAATATTAGAAAAGAGTCCAAAACAGTCAAACACGCATGTGAATCCAACATTAAAAAAAGAAGTTTTATATTTGGTTTATTCTCGACTGATAGATAACAAGTGTCACTAACTTTCTGTTGTACTTACATGCAACTATATAGTAAACAAAATTCACTAGCCAACGAAATACTTCTACAAAAATTAACTAAACTAAATTCATTGAAAAGAGACATATCATCTTAACTCAATTTAGGCTATGCTGAATTGCTCTAATCACTTTTTTAATGTAAATTTATTTTTATTGAGTAAAAGATATGGAGAAATAGTGTATGCATATCTATCTTGCATCTCTGTCTTGTTTCACACTCTCACTTCACCTATGATTAGTAATTAATGTGCAACTCTTCCACCGTACATCCGTAATGTTTCACCCCCTCGTGGTCCACTTTAACTATGTGGGATTCATCCACTGACAAGTTATCTATTCGATTGAGTAGTTCTATAAAGTTTTTTTTTTGTGACAAAAGTTTTTAAAAGTTGTTGATCAGTTTATTGTATCAAAGTCTAAAACGGACAATATCGGACCAATGATAAAGTTTATACAAACGTTTAGAACCAACAAAATCATTTGCACAATTACTAGCTACATATATATATCGGTTTTCTAAATTGTCGTTCATATACTACAATATTTTTTTCAAAAATAAGTCAAATGTTTTTGGATTGGTATCCAACATTACTGTATGTTTACATGCTAAGAAAAAAAATTTGTACAAATTTTTTATGTTCCGGTTACATATAGATTCAGTGTTCAGTCGATGTACATATTTGTTATACTTTTCTCGATGATATATTAGGGATTTATTTGATAAAGTATAGAGATCTCTTAAATAGATATATGTTGGTGGTTGGCCACAGAAAGAAAAGAAGAAAATATATATATATATTGTTACATAAGAGAACGACCCAGCATCTTCTAAAGATTAAAAGCATTAGAACATGTGGAATATGGGAGATGATGTCGAGGACATTACTCATTGGCTAAAATAAAATAAAATAAAAGAAGTTAATAAAGTAGCAAAAAAAAAAAAAAAAAAAAAACATTGGCGCCTGTCTTGTTCCCGTTGCTATTCCCCATCTTTATCCTCTAAATTCCTGTCTCTCTCTCTTACTCTCTCTGATGCTACTTCTAGCTTGTCGTTCTATACGCATGTTCTTAGCTTCTCCTTGAAGCTATCGTAGGTTTTGATCATCCGCTTCTCTTTTCCTCTCTCGATCAGGTGATTATCGACCTCTTTGTATTTTTTTTCTTCTTCGTAATTGAGCCGAATCTGATTCAAAGGTTTAATTTTTTTACTTGGGTTTTTCACTGAATACTTTTGATTGAGAGCCCAGAGATTCATCATCTGGGTCTTTTTTTTTCCATCGAAACATTGTCCTCGGACTCGAAAGATGAAGCTTTGGTACTTGTAAAAATCAGAACTTTCTCGTCTCTCGCTATGGATAATAGTAGAAGATAGCTTCGAATCAATGTTCTGGGGTGATAAAGTTTGTGCTTTACACATCTTATGCTACTTTATTTTCACACCGTCCGGATCCTTTTTCATTTAATTAATAAAAGCAACTTTTTAGCATCTATCGTCCCCTTTTCGATGATGTCGATTTATTGATTGGAGTGAATCTCATCTTGCTTCACAGTGAAACAACTCATGTTTTTATTTTTCTTTGGGATGGCGATTTGATTGCAGTGTCTGTCTTTATGATTTACTCTCTTTTTTATCAGTTCAGATAGTTCTCAAAGTTTGTTCTTGATGGTGGCGTAAAAGCTCTTTGGATTCCACGAATAGTAGTTTATCAGATTTAGAAGATGTCTCAAAGGAGAGGAGGAACTGATCCGCCTCCGCCGAGGCGGATTCTGCGGACTCAAACTGCTGGCAATCTCGGAGAGGCTATGCTGGACAGTGAGGTGGTGCCATCGTCTCTTGTGGAGATTGCTCCCATCCTTCGTGTAGCCAATGAAGTAGAAGCTAGTAACCCCCGTGTTGCTTACTTATGTGAGTTGAATTTATGTAAACTTCTCCTGTTTTTTAGCTCATCTTAAACACTCCTAAAACAGTTTCCGTGGATGCTTGTCTCAGGTCGGTTTTATGCGTTTGAGAAGGCACACAGGCTTGATCCCACATCAAGTGGACGTGGTGTTCGCCAGTTTAAGACTGCGCTCCTTCAACGGTTAGAGCGGGTGAATATCATCACTTCACTTACTCTGCTTTGAGTTTCATTTTTCATGATTTATGTGTCAAGTTTACCTTATCTGTTGAACTTGTGCAGGAGAATGAAACAACTCTTGCAGGAAAGCAGAAGAGTGACGCACGCGAAATGCAAAGTTTCTATCAACATTACTACAAGAAATACATCCAAGCTTTGCTTAATGCTGCTGACAAAGCTGACCGGTTTGTGTTTTTGATGGAACTGTGTTTTTATCTCTATTGCAATCTATCTTTTATGCGTGTTTTCATTCATAATAAAAAAAACAAAATTTTGCTTGTAGCGCTCAACTTACAAAGGCATATCAAACTGCTGCTGTTCTTTTTGAAGTATTGAAAGCTGTTAATCAGACAGAAGATGTGGAAGTGGCTGATGAGGTGAAGTAGTATTTAAAGTCTCTTACTTCTGTTCTTATGGAGGTTTTAGCCATGCTTTCATGGAGGAAACATCTTGATATTCTCATGACTTTGGGTTACCAAATTATTGGCTCACTTGTTTCTGTGCATCCTTTTTCTTTTTTGTAGATTTTAGAAGCCCACACAAAGGTTGAAGAAAAAAGCCAAATCTACGTGCCTTACAACATTCTCCCCCTTGATCCTGATAGTCAAAATCAGGCTATAATGAGATTTCCTGAGGTTAACCAAACATTCCATTTCTCGATTTTATGTTTAGTTGTGTTTTGAGTCAAAGAAATAAACATTTGCACACTGTTCTGCAGATCCAAGCTACAGTAATTGCACTTCGGAACACTAGGGGTCTACCATGGCCAGCAGGCCACAAGAAGAAACTCGATGAAGACATGCTAGACTGGCTTCAAACTATGTTTGGTTTTCAGGTGATACTAGTGAATATCCTGTTTCTGTTTAGTTGCTTGAAAATATCTTCCTGTGTTGATTGTGATCCAAAACTTTAAATGGCAGAAAGATAATGTTTCCAATCAAAGAGAGCATTTGATTTTGTTACTAGCTAATGTCCACATTCGACAGTTTCCGGGACCTGAACAACAACCAAAGGTAAATATGTTTTCTTTTGAATTTCAATTTACAATTTACAGTTTACAATTCATGCGTCTAGTCCTCTGCATCTGCACTAACTGTCTAATTTACAATTTCTGCCTTCAGTTGGATGATCGCGCATTGACTATAGTGATGAAAAAACTTTTCAAAAACTACAAAAAGTGGTGCAAGTATCTAGGTCGGAAAAGCAGCCTCTGGTATGGATTTGTAGCGTCTCATTTTTTGTTTTCACCTTTTCTCCTTTCTTAAAAACATAGAAAAGATAAGTAATGCTTTGGTTTACTACCTATTTATCTCTTGTTCCCATTTGTAGGTTGCCGACGATTCAACAAGAGGTTCAGCAGCGGAAGCTGCTTTACATGGGACTCTATCTTTTAATATGGGGAGAGGCTGCAAACCTGAGATTCATGCCAGAATGCCTTTGCTATATATATCACCATGTATGTCTTCAGTTTCCCTGTATCTGCGTGGTTTGCTTGAAAGTGAATACATTTTGAATTTAGAGAAGAGCACGTGAGTTCAACTCTTGGTGATCTTGGCTACTACATAAGACATATTTATCGACTAGCAACCTTCGAAGAGCTCAAAACATAATATATACTGATGAGGAAACAAACCCATGTCCATGATTGAGTATTAGTGAGGAGTATGTGAAATGTTCACATGGTGGAGACAGGAAAATTTTTGATCATATTACGACATCCAGAACTTAGTAATGCATATTTATATTTACGTTAGGAAATTTTATCTTCTGAATTTGTGCAGATGGCTTTTGAATTGTATGGGATGTTGGCTGGGAGTGTTAGTCCCACGACAGGGGAGCATATAAAACCGGCCTATGGTGGTGACGATGAAGCCTTCCTGCAGAAAGTAGTGACTCCTATATACAAGACAATAGCTCAGGTTGCTTGCTTGGATTTTCTAGTCTTGACCTTTTTGTCTTCTTCTGCTGTCTTCCGATCCAATTCCTCCATTTTTCATCATCAAATATCGTGTACTGTAGGAAGCAAAGAGAAGTCGAGGAGGAAAGTCGAAGCATTCTGAGTGGAGAAACTATGACGACTTGAATGAATATTTTTGGTACAATGTAGATGATTATCTTGTAACCTTCTGGAATGTCACGTCTTTTACAGTTCTTCACGCTTGGATCTCCTTGTTTTTTTTTCTTTAATTTGTAGGTCAGTTCGGTGCTTTCGCTTAGGGTGGCCTATGCGAGCTGATGCTGATTTCTTTTGTCAGACAGCTGAAGAACGTCGACTTGACACAAGTCAGGTATGAGTCGTGTTATGGATCATAAATTTGTTAACTAAGTGTCTAATATCAAACTAAATTTCTATCCACCAGCGTAACTGCTCATAATGGATGTTAAAGAATTATACAACTTTTTATACTTTGAATTATAGTTCAACAAGTCATGAGAAATGTTAGATAGAAGTGTTACATTTGTTTTCCTCGAGTTTGACGTATCTAAAATGTCATGGTTGATGTTCACAATGATGCAGGATAAACCAAAAACTGGAGATCGATGGATGGGCAAAGTCAATTTTGTTGAGATACGTTCCTTCTGGCACATATTTAGAAGTTTCGATAGAATGTGGAGTTTCTATATCCTGTCTTTGCAGGTACGACTAGTTTTTTTTTTCTTTTCATTAAATTCAATTTTCAAACTTGTTTTTCTTGACGTGGCATGTAATTTGATGTATTTATGTCTTGTGTAGGCAATTATCATAATTGCTTGGAATGGATCAGGGGATTTGAGCGCCATCTTTCAAGGTGATGTCTTCCTAAAGGTTTTGAGCATCTTCATTACGGCAGCTATATTAAAGCTTGCACAAGGTAATGATTCGTCAACTTATACCATTTTCATGTGTTTCATTAATAATTGTCCAACAATCTACACGTCTTCACTTCATCTGTTTCTCTGTTTCTGCCTTTTCTTGACTTGCTTTTTCCTTTTTCTGAAATGGTTGCCAAATTTTCAGCTGTCCTTGATATAGCTCTGAGCTGGAAATCAAGACATAGCATGTCGTTCCATGCGAAGCTCAGATTCATCTTGAAGGCAGTTGTGGCTGCAGTATGGGTTGTACTCATGCCAGTAACTTACGCATACAGCTGGAGGAGCCCTTCCGGTATTGCGGAAACCATAAAGAACTGGTTGGGGGGACACGGAAATTCCTCACCTTCCCTTTTCATTATGGTCATTCTTATCTACTTATCGCCAAACATGCTCTCTACGCTGCTCTTCGTGTTCCCATTCATCCGACGTTATCTTGAAAGGTCCGACATTAAAATAGTGATGTTGATGATGTGGTGGTCTCAGGTACTTTATCCGTATCTATCTTATCTTAATAAGCCGCTAGTCCATGAATGCTAATTAAGAAGGTGACTAATCTTGATTCCATTTCTTGGTGATACAGCCGAGGCTATACATAGGAAGGGGTATGCATGAGAGTGCATGGTCGCTTTTCAAGTAAGAGTGTAAAACTATCATGCTAGGTTATAATATTGGTTTGTCTTACCGCATTGCCTAACGAGGTTTCGTTAATGATATCTAGGTACACGATGTTTTGGGTCGTCCTTCTAATATCAAAGCTTGCATTCAGTTTTTATGCTGAGGTACCACTTTTTACAAATATCTTGAATGCGTTTTTTTTCCTAATACAACAAAAGAAATATGTAAGGAGCATATAAAAACTGAAGACATTCTTCACCAACAGCCATTGAGAAAATTCTAGTAACATTGTTATCAATCCATAAACATATACGTTTCTCATACTTTCCATCCGCAGATTAAACCTCTTGTCGTTCCAACCAAAGATATCATGCGAGTTCATATATCAGTCTACCGCTGGCACGAGTTTTTCCCTCATGGTAATGTTTAGTATCATCTAGGTATATTCGTTCATTACATGATTAAATTTTTTATTAAATAATTTAGTTGTTTTCTCTTATGTTTCAGCCAAGAATAATATGGGTGTGGTGATCGCGCTCTGGTCACCTGTTATTCTTGTGAGTTGGCACATCTTTCGTTGCCATATGCTTTCTTTTAAGAGTCTTCTTTTAATCCCCTCCCCTATCTCTATGCTAACTTTCATATACAGGTTTATTTCATGGACACACAAATATGGTATGCTATAGTATCAACTCTGGTTGGAGGTTTAAATGGAGCTTTTCGACGTCTTGGAGAGGTTCATACATGCTTTCTTTGTAAACAGAACTTAGTTATCACATGAAGAAGTTCATGCTCTCATTTCTTGAGTTTCCCACCAAATAAAACAATGGCTGAAAAGAAATTTATTTCATTTGCAGATCCGAACACTAGGAATGTTGAGGTCTAGATTTGAGTCCTTGCCAGGGGCCATTAATGGTTGCTTGATTCCAAATGAGAAGAGCGGAACTGCCAAGAAAAGAGGGATTAAGGCGACTTTCTTTCGCAAGTTCGATCAGGTCTTGTAACTTAATGAAACATGACACAAAGCAATATTTAGTAAACAAATGTTTGTTCTCTTTGGATAGAGCTCCGCTCCATTTGAAGTTGTGTTATATTTTGGTAATTTCAGATTCCATCTAACAAAGGCAAGGCGGCTGCACAATTTGCTCAGATGTGGAACAAGATAATCAGTAGTTTCCGAGAAGAGGATTTGATTAGCAATAGGTTGTCTGCTTTATAATTTTCTCGCTTCTGCCAATCTGAAAATGACTGCGAAATCCTTATATTTAGTGGAGAGTTCAGTGATAATGTTCGGTAATACGCAGGGAAATGGAACTCTTACTTGTGCCGTATTGGGCTGACCCTGATCTGGATCTTATTCGCTGGCCACCGTTTCTACTGGCCAGTAAGGTGAGTATTTATCTTGGTATTAGAATACGATCTTATGTTTATCTTTCTGCTGTTATCTTGATTACTCTTGTTTGAATGTGGTAGATCCCAATAGCTTTGGATATGGCGAAAGATAGCAATGGAAAAGATCGTGAACTGAATAAGAGATTGAGCGTCGACAGTTACATGACTTGTGCAGTTAGAGAGTGCTATGCCTCTTTTAGGAATCTCATAAACTTTTTGGTTGTTGGGGAACGGGAAGGACAGTAAGTTTTATAGAGTTAGTGTGTTTTATCTCGGAAAATACATTGTACTTTTCTAATTTATTTGTCTTGTGCAGGGTCATAAACGATATTTTCGCCAGGATTGATGAACATATAAAGGACGAAACACTGATAAAGATGTTGGACTTGAGTGCGCTTCCCGATCTGTATGGTCAGTTTGTTCGACTAATTGAATATTTGGTAAGTCTTGTAGCAATACCATGTTGAATACATCTGCACTTTTGGCGTGAATTTAAGAAAAAATAACGGAAATTTGGTCTACTTGCAACAGATGGACAACAAAGAGGAGGATAAGGACCAGATTGTTATTGTCTTGTTGAACATGTTAGAAGTGGTGACAAGAGACATAATGGACGAAGAGGTCCCAAGGTAAGATCATTTGAGTAAGGCTTTCTGCTGAATGGTTTTTGTTTGAAGCACACTCATCTAGAGTCTTCTTTGTATAGCTTGCTAGAGACATCCCACAATGGAACTTATGTCAAGTACGACGTAATGACCCCTCTTCATCAACAGAGAAAATATTTCAGCCAACTCCGGTTCCCGGTGTACTCTCAAACAGAAGCTTGGAAAGAAAAAGTAAGTTTTCTCAATTAAATTCATCCATCTGCCTCATTCTTGTATCCGCGATTGTGGTGCATTTGATCTCTTTTGCCTGAATACCTTCTAAGTTTTCTGTTTGCTTTCCTTTTTTTTCATTGTGCAGATCAAGAGGCTTCATCTTTTACTTACGGTAAAAGAGTCAGCTATGGATGTGCCATCCAACTTGGAAGCTCGAAGGCGTCTTACTTTCTTCTCGAACTCTTTATTCATGGAAATGCCAGATGCACCCGAGATCCGCAAGATGCTTTCCTTTTCGTAGGTTCCATCCTCTTTCAACTTAAGTTTTGACCAGATATTGCATCTTTATGTATGAATGGATGTATTCGATTGAGGAAGAAACTCCGTTGCAGTCATATGATACATCTCTTTCTATTACAACAACTTATTGTCTATGCTTTTGCTTTTCCATAGGGTCCTAACACCATATTATCAAGAGGATGTTCTTTTCTCCATTTTTGGTTTGGAGAAGCAAAATGAAGATGGAGTCTCTATTCTCTTTTACTTGCAGAAGATCTTTCCAGGTTTCACTTTTTTCTTTCGTTTCTAAATGTTCTTGTGACACTAATTGTATTCTGGAGTTTTATTACTGAGTCCATGGTTTACCTCAGATGAATGGACAAACTTTCTAGAACGAATTAAGTGTAGCAGCGAGGAAGAACTCAGAGCGAGAGAAGATTTGGAAGAGGAGCTTTGTCTGTGGGCATCTTACCGAGGCCAAACACTGACCAAAACTGGTACGTGCTCTTTATCTTAGTTTTCATCAGACAAACTCTGCCTCACGTTTTAACTCTAAGATGTTTCTGATTTTGAACAACCAGTACGAGGCATGATGTATTACCGAAAGGCTTTGGAGCTTCAGGCCTTCCTTGATATGGCAAAGGATGAAGGTGCCTTACGTAACAGTGTTATGATTATATTCTGTTATCGTGTAAACATTCCTAAACCTTCTTTTTGTTTGTTTAAGAATTAATGAAAGGGTACAAGGCTCTGGAGTTAACTAGTGAAGATGCATCAAAGAGCAGAGAGTCACTCTGGGCTCAGTGTCAAGCACTTGCTGATATGAAATTCACCTTTGTGGTTTCATGCCAACAGTACAGTATCCAGAAGAGATCTGGTGACCAACGTGCTAAAGACATATTGAGGCTTATGACTACGTAAGTCTTCTTCAGTTGACTTGTTATTACATTCTCAGATGCATGAGTTAAGCTTATTATTTCTATGTGGCAGGTACCCATCTCTGCGTGTTGCTTATATCGATGAGGTTGAGCAGACACATAAAGACAGCTATAAAGGGGCAAACGAAAAAATTTATTACTCAGCTTTGGTCAAAGCCGCTCCACAGACCAAACCTATGGAATCTTCAGAATCTGTGCAAACACTAGACCAGGTATAAATTCAAAATGAGTCGATGTATACTGACTAGCTCAAATGTTTCTGTAAGTAAGGCTCTAAAGTATATAAGAATATCAGTTTTTTTTCTCTCATTTTCCTAGTCGCATGCATTTTCCTGAAAACCATACGTGATCATTAGTACTCACATCGTTGATATAGTTTTGGATAACGAGCTTATATTTATTCCTGCAGGTCATTTATCGGATTAAGCTACCAGGACCGGCAATACTAGGAGAGGGAAAGCCGGAAAATCAGAATCATTCTATCATTTTCACTCGCGGTGAAGGGTTACAGACAATAGACATGAACCAGGTGCGCCTACCAATTTTATGAGTATCCTAGTTGATCTCATTAAGCTCGTAGTTGAAATTTTGATCTAAACGCTCGATGAACAGGATAATTACATGGAGGAAGCTTTCAAAATGAGGAACTTGCTGCAAGAGTTTCTTGAAAAGCATGGAGGCGTAAGAACCCCAACAATACTTGGACTTAGAGAGCACATCTTCACTGGAAGGTATCACCATATGATTTTGTGCTGTCATTTACACAGTCAATTTGGTCTTCATGCACGAAATGATTTTATACTTGTCTCGTTTCTTGTGGCAGTGTTTCTTCTCTTGCATGGTTTATGTCAAATCAGGAGAACAGTTTTGTTACTATTGGGCAGAGGGTGTTAGCTAGCCCCTTGAAGTAAGTCTTCTTTTCTCCGTTTTGAATTTTCGTGAAGGAAATTTTGATTTGTGGCAGTCGAAGTTGACCTTTTGTTTCGACTTCTCCAGGGTACGATTCCATTACGGTCATCCAGATGTTTTTGATCGACTATTTCACCTTACCAGAGGTGGTGTCTGCAAAGCTTCTAAAGTTATCAATCTAAGTGAAGACATATTTGCAGGCACTTGCTTCAACACCTTTTCTCTGGTGACACATTATGATCTGGCTCCATCCGTCGTTCTCGTTTTCTCACTCTTTGGCTGTTTTCAGGTTTTAACTCTACTCTACGTGAAGGCAATGTGACTCATCATGAGTACATACAAGTTGGTAAAGGGAGAGATGTGGGACTCAACCAGATTTCAATGTTTGAGGCAAAGATAGCTAACGGAAACGGGGAGCAAACTCTAAGTCGTGACTTATACAGGCTGGGGCACCGATTTGATTTCTTCCGTATGCTTTCTTGTTATTTCACTACAATTGGGTTCTATTTCAGTACCATGGTACGTCAAAATACTCTCTTTTTATGTCTCAATCAGTATGATAAATGAAAATTGTATCTCCGTCTGAAACATTATTTGTGTGTTATTTGCAGTTAACCGTGCTTACGGTCTATGTCTTTCTATATGGCCGGCTGTATCTCGTCCTTAGTGGTCTTGAAGAAGGATTGAGCAATCAGAAAGCTTTTCGTTCCAACATGCCTCTTCAAGCAGCACTTGCTTCTCAGTCATTTGTGCAAATTGGTTTCTTGATGGCCTTACCTATGATGATGGAGATAGGCCTCGAGAGGGGATTCCATAACGCCTTAATCGATTTTGTACTGATGCAGTTGCAACTTGCTTCCGTGTTTTTCACATTCCAGCTCGGGACAAAAACTCATTACTACGGTAGAACGTTGTTTCATGGAGGCGCCGAATACAGAGGTACTGGGCGTGGTTTTGTGGTGTTCCATGCCAAGTTTGCTGAAAACTACAGGTTTTACTCGCGCAGCCATTTTGTGAAGGGTATAGAGCTGATGATTCTCCTGCTCGTGTATCAGATATTTGGCCACGCCTATAGAGGCGTAGTCACATATATACTGATTACAGTTTCAATATGGTTCATGGTGGTGACTTGGTTGTTTGCTCCTTTCTTGTTCAACCCATCTGGTTTTGAGTGGCAAAAGATTGTAGATGATTGGACAGATTGGAATAAGTGGATATACAACCGAGGTGGAATCGGTGTTCCTCCAGAGAAGAGTTGGGAGTCTTGGTGGGAGAAGGAAATAGAACATCTTCGACACTCGGGAAAACGTGGTCTCATCCTCGAGATTGTTTTGGCCTTGCGCTTCTTCATCTTTCAGTATGGACTCGTGTATCAACTCAGCACTTTCAAACAGCAAAATCAAAGTTTGTGGGTGAGAGAGCTTACTCGTCTCGTGTTACTCTTCTTATTTGACTTCGTTTCTTGATTTGTAATAACCTGGTACTTGATCTTTCACAGATTTACGGAGCTTCATGGTTCGTGATCTTATTCATTTTGCTCATTGTGAAGGTATGGTAACCAACTCTATAAACATTCATTGATTTTCTTCAGTATAGGATACTGACATTCTTATACTCGATCGAGATCGGTTTAACCTGAATCCAACGCTTAATTACTAAACTCATGAATGCAAACTAATCACAGGGTTTGGGAATGGGAAGGCGAAGGTTCAGCACAAACTTCCAGCTTGTCTTCAGGATCATCAAGGGTCTTGTGTTCCTCACTTTCCTTGCAATTCTCATTACTTTCATAGCTCTTCGGCTTATAACACCTAAAGACATCTTCCTCTGTATGCTCGCTTTCATGCCAACCGGATGGGGAATGTTACTTGTAAGTCTTCCTTGCTCCATTAAACTCCTCTTAAGACATTTTTTTTTGTCTGGTTTGTGAGATAGGTTGTGATCTTCAATTAATTCAAAACATTTTTCTTTTCTTTTTTTCTTTCAGATTGCACAAGCGTGTAAGCCTCTGATTCAACGGCTAGGGATCTGGTCATCGGTTAGAACGTTAGCTCGAGGCTATGAGATTCTGATGGGTTTGCTTTTGTTCACTCCGGTAGCGTTCTTGGCTTGGTTCCCGTTCGTGTCTGAGTTTCAGACAAGAATGCTCTTTAACCAAGCATTTAGTAGAGGTTTGCAGATTTCACGTATTCTTGGTGGTCAAAGGAAAGACCGATCTTCCAAAAGCAAAGAGTGAAACTAAAATCATATAAGAAAAGAAACTGACTGATTATACAGTTGTATGTATTGCTGTGTAGATTAGATTCAACCTTAAGTAATGCCAGTTATGTCTTCGCTTTTACTTTCTTACCAAGTAATCTACAGATTCTTCCGTTTGTTTTTGCCCTTTTGGTCTTATAAGAGTAGATAAATAAATGAAAAAAAAAAACCAGGAAAGTTTAGCTATTCTCAAAATAAACCCACTATTTTAGTACCTTTCTAATCAAACCCACTAAATAAAATTAGCCTACCCCAAAACTAAAAGAAAGAACGGAAATGAGGAAAATGAATAGTTTGTGAGAAAAAGTAAAACGTATATACAACATAACAAAGACGTACAAGTGTCGATAATTGCTGTAGAAGTAGTAAAACAACACCTCCCCAACTGTTCTGTTGCCAGTTCCTGCTTTTCAGACATGGGGAAGACTTCATCCTTGTCGTGGAATCATCTTGGTATTTTACTATTAATTACCTCATTTGAATTATTCATTATCAAGATCAGACATTGAATGGTTCAGAAGAGTTAAAGCTGTAATATGTTGGTGTCTCTGACTCAGAATGTGATTTTGGTGAGTCTTTAACTCAGAATGGCCTACTTTTCCTAGTTATGAAAGATTAAATTTATTTGGAATGTGTTTTGGACTTTAGGTGTAGATTTGGTCTTAAAAAACTATAAAGTTAGCACCAAATAATTAAACGATCATTACATAAGACTAGCTATAATGTCCCTTAGAATTGGTCTTGGTGTAGAGTTGGTCTTAAAATAATAATTTGACACCAAAGAATTTGTAAGGTCTATATTTGCTTTGTGTGTCAACGCGAATTTAGATGAAACTTTAATTGGACTGGAAGAGAAGAAACCAAAAGTGATTAATGGAAAGCCCTTTGTTGACCAAGAGGAGTGAGCACATCGTCAACATTACAATCGATGGTAATTCTTCATCAACTGGTGATCGTATACCACAGGAGGGTGTTGAATCGAGTGATCCATATAAAAACAAAAGACTTTGGAATCCAGTCGAATTTGTTGTGACTTTGGTCCAGATTGCTGCAACATTAGTAGTTCTGATCCAGCAAAAAGATGAAGAACATCCACAAACACTATTGTTTATATGGATCATCGGTTATACTTGTGGCTGTGTTGCCACTCTCCCTATCCTATGTTGGCGTTTTTGGTATTATAACAAAAGTGTTAGCTCCGAATCAACAGAAGAACACTCAGGAGAGAAAAGGTATAGGTTGTGTTTTTTTTGTTTTTCCTCTTTTTATGCAATAGATTTCAGATATATATAATGGTTTTTATGGGTTTGCAGTATCAATGAGGTGATGGACACTTTGAAGTTAGTACTTGAAGGTTTCTTCGTGGCTTGGTTTTTGATGTTTTTATGGAATATTATAAACAACATATTATCTCTACATGAGACTACTTCTCAAGTCTTCTGGTACGCATCAAGCTTTACGATCATGTCCCGAAATGTAATTATAATTACCTCTTCAATAGTACTCACCTTTCTTCATTTGTCCCTGTGCAGGTTAATCATGGCTCTACTTATTTTCAGTTGCATTCGATATGTACTTGTTAACCTAACGTGTGCAGTGATCTGTTACTTGTTGCCTGGGATTTTATGTTATTTCGCCGTTGAGGAAGTCATGAAAGTCATAATGAGGCTTGTTGGTGGGTTTCTTGCGTGCATCTGCAGATAAAAAATGGTGGATCGTGTTTTGTTTTCTCTTTTTATTTTTGGTCAATAATGACTGTAAAATATAGCTAAAGGGGTACAACATGAAAGACTTAGAATTATCGGGAGCGAAGCAAAAACTCAAAGACACGATCCTTCTTTTTCTGTTGTCTTCCTTAAGCATATTCTTGTGTGCCAATTACATCTGCAAGACAAACATTCAGTTCTCTCAGTTTTCTTATATGTATTTTTCAACAACTGATAAATTACCTTTATGAAAATGCTTCTTTGGTCTTCTTGAAGAATACTAATCATAGAAATTATCAGCAATACGAGTATTTTATCCATGAAATATTTTGGAGTTTTCTAACAAAACTGTATTGGTAGCCTTCAGGCATAAAAGTTTTGATCTCGGTTTTCCAATAAAGTTTTGATTTTATTTTTAGATTACTGGTTTGAATATTTTTGAAAATATTCAAATAATAATAATTTAATAAAGTAACCAACAATATCCATAAATAAAATAAAATAGACAAAACCACAAATTATCTTATGTTGCAAGCGTATTATTTAAGAATTAACTAGATTATGACCCGTCCTAAGGACGGGATTTGTTATTATATATTTTATAATTTTTTAATAATTTATATTTGTAAATTTAGAAGATCAAAATTAAATCTTTAGTTTATTATAATATATTAATATTAATATTAATTGATAATTAATCTTAATTACAATTTTTTTTTAAATGCATAATCGAAAATATCATGAAAATTGTTTTTTATTTAATTTTTGATAATTATTTAAGACGTGTTTAAATGTATTAATTGTAGTTGCAATTTTTTTGTTAAGATTTCTAGATTTATTATATATTTTAAGATTTAAAATCAAGAGAATATCTTCATTGAAAGATTTTGATTGTATATATGGTTAGTATTTAGATTCTGAAAATTAAACGTAAGAATATCTTTTTGGTTTTTGAAATTAGGTACCTTTATTGATAAATTTGTTTTAATATCACTTGTATTTCTCAATATCTTGCATATTTATTCACATTTGCAAATGACAATTTTACATTTAATGAGATTCTTAAAATATCAAATATGATCAATGACAAAAATCTTATTATAACACAATACAAAAGTTTTTTCTATAATGTTTAATGTTTTAATAGTATAGATACAATCACATTATCTATTTCGTTTTTTTTGCTGTGATTTGTATAAAAAATTAAGCGTGTTTTTCTTTTTTTTGAGGATCATAGTGTAGAATTGCATTTCAATTTGAAAAATGCAAATAAATTAAAAGTGTTTTTATACATCTTTTATTCTCTCATTTTGAGTGAGGGGTCCTCATATTCTTTAGTAAAGTGAGAAATATCGTCGCTTCGTTTTCTTCTTCGTCCATTGTCGAATGTCGATGATTTTCCCGCACAAAACCCTCGTCGTCGCTTTCTGGGCTTAACCTACTTGCGTCACCGAGTTTCTCTGTAGCTTGATATTCGCTGAAGAGAAGAAAAAAAGATGAGTACGGTTGATAAAATGCTGATAAAGGGTATCAGAAGCTTCGACCCGGAAAATAAGAACGTTATCACTTTCTTCAGGCCTTTAACCCTAATCGTCGGTTCCAACGGCGCCGGCAAAACTGTAAATCACTCCACCCTTTCATCTTCACTTCGTCTCCGTATTTTTCATCTTTTGTTGATTTTTTTTTGGGGGCTTTTCGTTATTTCACAGACGATTATAGAGTGCTTGAAGGTATCTTGTACTGGAGAGTTGCCTCCGAACGCGAGGTCTGGTCACAGCTTCATTCATGACCCTAAGGTGTGTTTCTATTAGCTTCTAGTTTCAACTTTTTATTTTTTACAATTCGATTTTGTTATATTGCTGATGGATGTGTGAGAATTGCCATTTTCCTTTCAGTGTCAAGTCTGTAAATTATTGGGATATTTCATTTGAAGATTATGTTCTCTTTTGCTATAAGGTTGCTGGGGAAACGGAGACGAAAGCACAAATTAAGCTGCGATTCAAGACAGCTGCAGGGAAGGATGTTGTATGTATAAGGTCGTTTCAGCTGACACAAAAGGCTTCTAAGATGGAGTACAAGGCAATTGAGAGTGTGCTTCAAACCATTAATCCCCACACTGGAGAGGTTATACTCATCATTCTTTATTCTACTCTCTCGTTTAGTTTATTTTATTTCAGAAAAAACATTTTTTTTTCTTTCTAATTTTTCCTTGTACTTTGTCGAACTGCAGAAAGTGTGTCTCAGCTACAGATGCGCTGACATGGATAGGGAGATACCAGCTTTGATGGGTGTGTCAAAAGCTATTTTAGAAAACGTCATATTTGTGCACCAAGATGAGTCTAATTGGCCACTGCAAGATCCTTCTACTTTGAAAAAGAAGTTTGATGATATTTTCTCAGCCACCAGGTATTTTCTGGACCCGAATGCATCACCTTATGGTGTTTTTTCCCTTATTCTTTCACCAACTCTAGCTAAGTCATCTTCCTGGAAACACCTTATTGGTGCTATATGTAACTAACACGCACAACAACTTATGCTGGCAACCTTGTGACTTGATTGTGGCTAGATCCAGTAAAACTTTTTTGACCTCTCCGTATATGGGAAAGTGCATATATATCTCTTGAGTCAGTAGAAGGATGATTCTTATCCTCTTTCATGGTTTTGGTGAGAGTAAGTGGAATCCTTGTCTTTATAGCACTTGTACTTGATCTGAACGAAAATTAGATGTAGAGATCAGAACAAGAAGTTGGTGGATTATTCATCACAGAAGTGAGGCTGCTTTCTTGGTCCTCCCTTTGTTAGTTTAACCTTTTGGAAAAGCTTAAATAGGGAAAGGAAATAAAATGTTAATTTCTGATAACTAAGAGTCTCAAGAGCCCATTTAATTTCTTCTGATTTTTACTGCGTGTGTTTACGCGGCTTTTAGAAAGGATTTATTTGTCCCGTTTCTACTGTATTAGTTTTGGTGTAAGGGCGTGGTCTGCACTATGCATACACTTTTTCGTGACTGGTGTAGTGACCAAGAGAGTGACTGTTGTTTTATTCCTTTTTTTTTATTTTCTTTCTCTCTACTTGAACTGATTTTTTGCCTTAAAATACATTTAAGTAAGACTTTAGAAGAGGAAAATGTTATAGAGTTTGGTAATGAAGGATTTGCAAATTCACTTGTTATCATCTGTGCTCACTACCGTGCCGTATTTGATACATCTGTTGTAGAAGAAACCGCTTCCCAGAAACTGTAACATGTGTTTATAACATGAAACAGATACACAAAGGCGTTGGAGGTTATCAAGAAACTTCACAAAGATCAAGCTCAGGAGATAAAAACGTTTAAGTTGAAGTTGGAGAATCTGCAGACATTGAAAGATGCAGCTTATAAGGCATGCTGGACATTAACTTGTTTGCCATTAATTATATATTTGCTTTCAGTATCACTTGTCACTGATGCAGATTTTTTTAGTTCTGAAAGTTGTTTTAGACAAGCACTGTATACATGTGCTTAGTTTTTGTGGGCTACTCTTACGACATGATGCTTCCGATGTAGCTTCGTGAGAGCATTGCGCAAGATCAAGAAAGAACAGAGTCTTCAAAAGCTCAGATGTCGGAATTGGAAAGCAGCATTCAGAAAGTGGATGCTGAAGTTCATAATAAGGAAATGATGTTAAAAGATTTGAGAAAGCTACAGGACCAAGTTTCAAGAAAAACTGCCGAAAGGAGCACCTTATTTAAGGAGCAGCAGAGACAGTATGCAGCATTGCCCGAGGAAAATGAAGGTTGTTGCTTTCACTATCATGATGCTAATCCCTTTGCTTTCTTTTAGGTGGTGGAGGTCTTTCTGTGGGTGGCCATTGTCACAGTGGTTTGTCCTTTTGACAGATTGTGTATTTATAGTTGTATGAATTTATTTATGCCTTTCTGGAGAACTTTCTCACGTTTTGTTATTTCCTGACATGGATTGAATATCTTAATGCTTGTCATATTTGTTGTTCAGATACTATTGAAGAACTGAAAGAATGGAAAAGCAAGTTTGAAGAAAGAATTGCTCTTTTGGAGACCAAAATTCGAAAGATGGAGAGAGAGATGGGTGACACAGAAACTACAATTTCTTCTCTTCACAATGCAAAAACCAACTATATGCTGGAGATCAGCAAGCTACAAGCAGAAGCTGAAGTAAATTTAACAAAGCTACCACATACTAAAATCTTCTGAGGTCTGTTCCATTTGGTTTAACCTTTTTCCTTTTTAAACATAGGCTCATATGGTGCTGAAGAGTGAAAGAGATTCTACCATCCAGAAATTTTTTTCCCACCACAATTTGGGAAATGTTCCTTGTACCCCTTTCAGTACTGAGGTAGTTTTGAATCTCACAAATCGAATAAAATCAAGACTCGGTGAATTTGAGATGGACTTGCTTGATAAGAAGGTACTCATTCTTGGTTTTCTCCAGAGAGTCAATTTTTGTATTTCACTTGCATCCGTTGACATCCTTAGAGATTCTGAATGTCATCTCAGAAATCAAATGAAACTGCTCTAAGTACGGCTTGGGATTGCTATATGGATGCCAATGACCGTTGGAAAAGTATCGAAGCTCAGAAACGAGCAAAAGATGAAATCAAGGTGTGGTTCACGAATTGGAATTATACCCAAATCCTCCAATAACGAGCCTAAAGTTTAATACATTTACTTTTGACGTTGACTTATGCAGACAGGCATATCAAAACGCATAGAAAAGAAAGAAATTGAGCGTGATTCATTTGAATTCGAAATATCCAATGTGGATGTCAAACAAATTGATGAACGAGAAAAACTAGTGGTATTGAGTTCTTTCCCTTGATCTACTTACATGATTTTGGTCTTGATGCGTTTGGCTTTGCTATCTGTGCTTTATTTTGCAATCATTTGCGTTTGTACAGCAAGTTGAGCTTGAGAGAAAGACAAAAGAAAATTCTGAAAGGGGATTTGAATCCAAAATAGAAAAGAAACAGCATGAAATATACAGCATAGAGCATAAAATCAAGACTCTGAATCGAGAAAGAGACGTTATGGCTGGTGATGCTGAGGATAGAGTGAAGTTGTCTTTGAAGAAAACGGAACTAGAGAATCTTCGGAAGAAACACAAAAAGATGTGATCTCACTCACTAATGCTTTCCTCATCTTTCTTTCTTTCTTTTTACAAATCCATTATATTGACTCTCTAAGGCTATTTACCAGAATAGATGATTGCAAGGATAAAGTTCGAGGGGTGCTGAAGGGGAGATTGCCACTCGAGAAGGATATGAAGAATGAAATAGTTCAAGCTCTGAGGTCGTGCTTTCACTTTCAGTTATTCCTTGTTGTGATTCTGAATGAATCTTTAATCAATTTAAAATCTCTTGATCAGGATCTGAAAAAAAAAAATAATAATAATAGTTTGCCACTTCAGGTGTTCAGAAGTTTGCGCATTTTCAAAATTTCGTTGTATTCCTTTCCTCTTTGGTTTAGGTCAATTGAAAGGGAATATGATGACATGAGCTTAAAATCCCGAGAAGCAGAAAAGGAGGTGAACATGTTGCAGATGAAGATTCAAGAAGTAAACAATAGCCTATCCAAGCATCACAAGGATACAGAATGTAAGCATGGTGTATAATTTAAAGATAGATATCTATTGGCCAGTTCTCTGACGTGTATATCCTTTATGCAGCAAGAAAGAGATACATTGAGTCCAAGCTTCAAGCCTTAAAACAGGAATCGTTTACCATTGATGCTTATCCCAGATTGTTGGAGTCGGCTAAGGAAAAAAGGGAGTCCCAGAAAAGGTTTCTGGTTGAAATTAGCAGACTATTTCGACATATTCCATCTCATGCTTTGCGTGAATTATAAGATATTTCCGTCTTGTATTTCAAAGCGTAGTTCACATTCTGGTCTGTGTTTGCAGCAAATATAGCATGGCGAATGGTTTGCGCCAGATGTTTGAGCCATTTGAGCAGGTAGCCCGTGAACATCATTTTTGTCCTTGCTGCGAGCGCTCTTTTTCAGCTGAAGAAGAGGATAACTTCGTGAAGAAGGTTACAAAATTTCCTCCTGTAGATTTTTCCTTTAAATTCATACTTCTCATACTATTTTATGATTCTGAAAATAGCTGTCTGTATCTTCATTTGGTAAATTTCTTTTCAACTACAGCAAAGGGTTAAGGCTTCAACCACGGGGGATCATCTCAAAGCATTAGCAGCAGAGTCTTCAAACGCTGACTCTATCTTTCAGCAGCTGGACAAACTTCGCTCAGTTTTTGAAGAGTACTCGAAACTAACTAATGAAACTATTCCTCTCGCTGAGAAATCTTTGCAAGAGTATACAGAAGAGCTGGAGCAGAAGTCTGAAGCCCATGATGATGTGAGTTCGGGCGCTCTACAAATTTCCTTGGATATAACTGATTTGCAGCCGCAAAGTCAGTTAGATCATTAGAAAGTCTTGTTGTTTTCTGCTTGCTCTGTTTCTTCTCAATAATGTCTGGAAAATCCTAATTTTACTTCATATCTTCTCACATCATATATCATCAATATTTTCAGGTATTGGCAATCTCAGCGCAGATAAAAGCTGACAAAGACTCAGTTGACGCGCTGGTGCAGCCCCTGGAAAATGCTGATAGGCTCTTCCAGGAAATCGGGTCCTACCAAAAGCAAATTGAAGATCTCGAATATAAACTTGATTTCAGGGGTCTTGGAGTTAAATCTATGCAAGAAATCCAATCAGAATTAAGTAGCCTCCAAAGCACCAAGTAAGTATTCTAAATTTGTGCAGGGTAAAACATTATTTTCCTTGGATATATCTTGGATTAGCATGCACAGTTTATTCTTATTATCATTTTTTATGTACCCATGAACAGGGATAAACTGCATGATGAACTGGAGAAATTAAGGGATGAACAGATTTACATGGAACGTGATATATCATCCCTCCAGGCCAGATGGCATGCACTAAGAGAGGAGAAGGCTAAGGCAGCCAATTTGTTACGCGACGTTACAAAGGCAGAAGAAGACCTAGAGCGTTTAGCCGAGGAGAAAAGTCAACTTGACCTAGACGTGAAGGTGCGTCTTATGCGAGTTTTCTTAGATTGTTTTCCACTTGTCTTTCCTTACGTCACTTTTATAATTTAATCAGAGTACATTCAGTATTCATTGGCGAATATGGATGTTCTAATTTATTAGGTCCAAGATCATGAATGAGAGTTCTTCAATGTGAGGAATGTGATTAATGAATTTTTTTCTGATAAATATGCTTCCTAGTAATGCAATGCAATGCAATGGACCACAAGCTTTAATCTGTAACCTTGCTGCATATAGATATTTAGACGATACGTCATAAAATGGGTAGCAATAACTTCCTCTCGAGTAGGGTGGTAGTTTGCTTGTAAATGTTAAGTTTATGTATTTGAAAAGCTTCAAGAATAATTTGTCTATGCATTCGTTGAAATGTGATCAAGTAGTTCTTCAAACATTCAAGAAGTAAACTTGGTCTTCTTTGTTCCTGTTCTTGTTCCTGCTTCAATTTGTTTGTATCACATTAAACGTCTTAGAACCCTTAGATGTAATACAATCTTCCATTTCATAATTTTTCAGCATTTGGCCGAGGCTTTGGGCCCTTTATCCAAGGAAAAGGAGCGGTTACTGAGTGTCTACAATGATATTAAAGTTAAACGTAATCAAGAGTATGAAGAGCTGGCTGAGAAAAAGAGAAACTACCAACAAGAAGTCGAGGCATTACTCAAAGCCAATTCTAAGATTAATGAGTATGTTCTGTTAACCAAAGGTTAATTCATCATTATCATGTGTACCAGATACGCTTACAGCTGCTTCACCAGGTATCGTGATTTGAAGAAAGGGGAGCGATTAAATGATATTCAAGAAAAGCAGCGAGTATCTGAATCCCAGCTTCAGAGCTCTGAATCGAGAAAGAATGAAATTGCAGCTGAACTGAGCAAAAGTAAAGACTTGATGCGGAATCAAGATCAACTGAGAAGAAATATAGAGGATAACTTGAACTACCGTACAACAAAAGCAGAAGTCGAGAAGCTTACACGTGAGATTGAATTACTGGAAGAGAGAATCTTGAATATTGGTGGGATAGCCGCCGTTGAAGCTGAACTTGTAAAGATATCGCAGGAAAGGGAAAGATTTCTTTCAGAGGTAAGCATCATCTTATATAATTATAGCTGTCACTCTGGTATAACACGTAAATTGAATAGGATTTTGGTGCGTACGGTTAGCTGGTTATCTGTTGTCCCTGATGCAAGAGTAAGATCTTGCATTTCTTCTATATAAGCATTTAATATCCGAAGTGGTAAGCTTTTCTAAGTTTAGCCTCGTTTTAAGGCAGCCAAAGAATATAAAGTTAAGAAAAAAAGAGGTTTTTGTATCATTAGGTCCTTACTTGTAGCAACTGAGATCGGTGTTCAAGTTATACTGCGTTATTATGGAATATGGATTATCTTTTTCTGACGTTTCTGGATTATCCTGTGCTATTCTGGATTATGTGCGTGAAGAATAATTTCTTTTTCTTGTAGCTGAATCGGTGTCGTGGAACAGTGTCTGTTTATGAGAGCAGCATTTCAAAGAACAGAGTGGAGCTAAAACAGGCACAATATAAGGACATAGATAAGCGGCACTTTGATCAACTGATCCAGCTAAAGGTAAGACGCGATGATATTTACCTTGTTCAGTGTCTTAATGATCAACGACAACGAATTCCACTTTGTGATCATGTATTAAACCTTTTTATTTTGACCAGACAACTGAAATGGCAAATAAAGACTTGGATAGATACTACAACGCCCTTGACAAGTAAGCTGTTGTTGAGTACTTATCCAATTCACAACCATTTAGTCTGCAGCTTTAACATAGATTTTAATTTTATTGAATATTTACAGAGCACTAATGCGCTTCCACACAATGAAAATGGAGGAAATAAATAAGATTATAAGGGAACTGTGGCAGCAGACATACAGAGGTCAAGATATCGATTACATAAGAATACATTCAGACTCCGAGGGTGCAGGCACTCGCTCTTACAGCTACAAGGTACGCTGCAGACTTGACAGCATGATATTGCCATCTGATCACCGTTAACACTTAACACTGGTAAACTATTTGTTTCTTAGGTTCTTATGCAGACTGGTGACACAGAACTTGAAATGAGAGGAAGATGCAGCGCTGGTCAAAAGGCAAGTTGTTCTAAAATCGCTCTGTAGAAGCATCATTGTCTGTTCACTATTCTTTTAAGCATCGTTCTTTAACTCAGGTGATCACCTTCTTCTAAATCTTCTCGTGCAGGTTCTTGCTTCATTGATAATAAGGTTGGCTCTAGCCGAGACGTTTTGCTTAAACTGTGGAATATTAGCCCTTGATGAGCCAACTACAAACTTGGATGGTCCGAATTCTGAATCCCTTGCAGGAGCTCTTCTTAGGTAAGAATTAAGATGTATACCCTTTATGAGTTATGATAATGACACATGGGCACATGTAGTTCCCTATTACATCGAATTTTAAGGCTGGAAATATTATTGTTGTATTTACACCGTCTTTTGCCATAACGCTGTTACACATTTGAAGATCATGGCTCTTAATATTGAATCTTACTATGTCATTGCATTCTCCAGGATCATGGAGGACAGAAAGGGCCAAGAGAATTTCCAACTCATAGTCATTACCCACGACGAACGCTTTGCTCAAATGATTGGCCAACGGCAACATGCTGAGAAATATTACCGGGTCGCGAAAGATGATATGTAAGCGAAACGTTCTTGCATGCCGTTCTCATCTCTTCTTTGCTTCTATTTTTCATTTCATTTTCTCTGAATCCAAAATCTGAAACTTCGACAACTCGTGATCTTCTCAGGCAGCACAGCATAATCGAGGCTCAGGAGATCTTTGATTGATAAAGCCGTTGCTCCTCCTATTAACCAACATAACATCATTATCCAGTCATCTTTTTGAAGCAATAGGTAGCTTTCTTGGGTCTGTTATTTACAACTCTATATATGTTTTGTTTAGATGTGTGCAAACTGAAAACCGAAGTTAAGTTATTCTCAAGACAAAATGGTTCGCGAGTTTGTCCATGGTTTTGACATTCCAGCAAGTCTCATCACATCTTCATAACATCTTTTGCCTTTATTTATGAACAACGTAAAACATCATTACAAACCAACTATTAACCATTGTTAATAGCTTCATATCATACAACTTAAAAAGTCTTTTTCGATCACATTATGGGAATTTGTTTGTCGAATAAAGAAATGAAGTTAGTAGATGGGACTAGCAACAGGAGTGAAACCGAGCAACTTCTTAGAATGGAGCCATGGTTGAATAACCACAACTGAGTCAAACATCCTGTTCGTGCCATCTGGTTGAGTCACTTCAATCCTTAGATAGTATTTGGTACCAGCCACGACCTGTTTCTGAGCCGACACAACTCGGCTAAAGACCAACGGATTCAACACGGCCGTGTCCGTCTTCGCAATGGACGCTGCGTTTCCTTGCTCGCTCTGTTCCATTAGATTGAATTGTTCCACGCAGTACCTGTGATCATAATATATAAAATGGCATCACATTTCAAATTCAATACAAAAGACATGTGTGGATGTATCATACATATGTATGTATGTATTTACCTGCCAAGCTCTTGAATTTCCATGTTAGTCTTAACGTTCGCAACATCAGACTTCCCTCCGAGAACGACGGACGACTTCCTTGTAGCGTTCGCCGATGGAGTGACGACGGCGATCACCAGAAACCCTAACAATGACAATCTAATAAGAGAAGCTTTTGACATTGTTTCTGTAGCTTTTGTCTTCTTCTCCTATGGCTTCGATTTGATATTATTTCTTTGATTCTTAGTGTTTCAAAGGTTTGGTTTTGTTTTGCTTTAAATTCTCTCTTTATGTGTGTGAGACGATGAAATTGGAGAGTGAGAGAGAAGTGTTTATATAGAGAGTTATAAGTGTTTGGGTTTGTTGGTGTTGTGTTTGGGTGTACGTGAATGGGTCCCATGCCATAGGCACCTTCGGGGTTCCGCATCTTTTAAGTTACTTTCATCAACACGTGAAGTGGGCCCCACCTTTTTAACGTATGTGACAATGTGACATGCTCCGATCGACTTGCTTTTTTTTTTCTTTACATACGATAACATTTTAACAAAATAGATTTGAACTTTTGTTTAAAGTTAGAGCGAATATATGAACAAAATTATAATTTGGATGTCGTGGTTATATGATTAAAAACCAGAGATTTCGCAATTTTTCATGTTAAGGTTCTAGGAAATTAACTATTGCTGTGCTACAATGTTAAAAAAGTATATTGTGGCGTTTGTCGTTAAACCAAACTTTTTTTAAAATGATCTTTTTATTTCTGTAATTTGTCGTTTTTACAATCTGCTCAAATGAAACAATTTTAAATTTGTAATTTGACGGAAGGAATCATCAGCATGCATGATGGGTCTCTCTAGACTTTCCTTATCGCCTCGATATTGATTATGTATTTGTCTTTTTGTTGATTTTGTTATGATGCAATGATGTTTGGGAGAGCAACACGTATCAGCTGAATTTGACATCTGCCCTCTATTCTCTTCGCATGCTGCTCACGTAGCACCTCCTCTTACGTATGCTAAACTACACACTCATTGTTATAACAACTATTTCAATCTGTTGCGAACATTTGCTGGACAAAACAATTGGCGCAGAGTAGACCCATCTTAAGGCAGGCTTTATCAGTTCATTTGGGCCGATAGAACATTTTAGTTTCGTCGAACCCAACATAACATGATAATGAAGCTGAACATGATGATATCATAACACGAATAAGCAACAAAAAAAAAATGATTAATGAAAGCCAAACGGAAGAACAAGATGAAAGAAAATTAATGTGATCTAAAACAATGAGTGTGCGAAATTTAAAACCTGACAATTGTAAATAAACCTGCCACATGTCAACATTTGATTGCACAAATGACTTGTTCTTAATTCTTATAGATTATATCTTTTTAAATAACATTGCCATGTGTCAGTATTTGATTGCTTAAGTGACTTAAGCAAACGAGATTTGTTCCCTTAATAAACATGTCAATGTGTTTACTTAAATACTTAAGTGAAAGCGTTTGACGAATCCTTGACAACATTACTAATCCAAATTAGATTCTCCGTACAGAACGATTCTGTAACATCTTCCCTCTTCTTTCTCTCTTCCGGAATCGTTTTTAAGTGTTTTGAAAAACAGAACTCAAATTTTTGAAAGTTAGGGTTAAATCAGTTTTGGCGGGACTCTAACACTTTTCTCCTTCACACTCTTCGAAACCCAACAAAAACTCATCTGCCTCTCGATGGATCCGGAAGCAATCGACGGAGTTCGTATGACATGGAACATCTGGCCACGAACCAAAGTCGAAGCAAGCAAGTGCGTCGTCCCCGTCGCCGCCTGTATCTCTCCGATCCGTCACCACCGTGACGTCATCACCTTACCTTACGCTCCACTCCTCTGCCGCACGTGCGCCGCTGCTCTAAACCCCTTCGCAACCGTCGATTTCGCCGGCAAGAAATGGATCTGTCCTCTCTGCTTACAGCGTAATAACCTCCCGATTCACTACCACCAGATCTCGGAGACCAACCTCCCTCACGAGCTCTACGCCTCTTACACCACCGTCGAGTACACTCTTCCCTACCAATCCGATCATCCATCGGGCGCGCCGTCTCCGGTCTTCGTCTTCGCGCTTGATACGTGCATGATCGACGAGGAGTTTGGTTTTGCGAAATCGTCGCTCAAGCGAGCGATCGGATTGCTTCCTGATAACGCCTTGGTTGGGTTCGTCTCGTTCGGAACGCAGGCGCATGTGCACGAGCTCGGGTTTTCTGATCTGGCCAAGGTCTATGTGTTTAGGGGAGATAAAGAGATTTCGAAGGAGGAAGTTTTGGAGCAGTTAGGGCTTGGTGGTTCTGGGAGACGAGGAGGTCCCATTGGAAGTTTTCCAAAGGGGAAGGATGGTTTCAACAATGCTGGTCTTGATAGGTTTTTGTTGCCTGCTTCCGAGTGTGAATACACACTTGACTCGGTTAGTTCTTGTATGCTTCTAATCATCAAAGTCGGCTTAGTGTATCGGAACTGAGTTGCTATTGTTTTGGGAAGTGTAGCTGTTGGATGAGCTACAAACGGATCAGTGGCCAGTCCAGTCTGGTTCTCGTCCTTCCCGTTGCACCGGAGTGGCTTTGAGTGTAGCCGTTGGACTGCTTGGAGCTTGTTCTGCTGGAACTGGCGCTAGAATCATTGCTTTAGTTGGAGGACCATGCTCTGAGGGCCCTGGCACGGTAAATCCAGGTTTTATTTGAAGAAACCTTAATTGATTAACTACTGGCATGTCTGGGTTATGCTTCTTCCTTTTTTTTATGATGACTTGGTTGAAACAGTGATTGAGATATTTTAAGAGAGGATGAGATATGTTAGACTTTTGACTTTTGCAGATTGTGTCAAAGGACCTATCAGAACCCTTGCGCTCACATAAAGATCTTGATAAAGGTGAAGCTCCATTCTATGGCAATGCAGTGAAGTTTTATGATGGTCTTGCTAACCAGCTGGTTAATCAAGGTCATGTACTGGATATTTTTGCATCTGCGCTTGATCAGGTTCTTTTTGTTTCTTAAATTATCATCATGAATACGTTGCTACTCTAAGCAGAAAATTTGGAATCAAAATTCTTTTTCTTTCGCAAGTCACGAGGAACTTTATTTGGACGCAAACTGTTCAGATCTAATCTAGTGGCTGTTTACTCTGAGTATATGGATATAATTTTTATTTTTTGAATTTCAGGTTGGTGTTGCTGAAATGAAAGCTACAGTTGAAAGAACTGGAGGACTTGTTGTTATATCAGAAAGTTTTGGCCATTCGGTATTCAAGGATTCTTTCAAGCGAGTATTTGAAGATAGTGAACAATCTCTCGGTCTTTGTTTCAAGTGAGCGGCTTCCCCATTTGTTCATCTATTGTCTACTATTAATATCTATGAAATGTGCTAATCAGTTGTTTCTAAGTCCGGCATCCACTTATGTTACACCAAAGACAGAATTTAGGTAGTGATATTCTCACCCTTTT
The DNA here is from genome assembly GCA_900108845.1 of Iljinskaea planisiliqua. Lineage (NCBI taxonomy): Eukaryota > Viridiplantae > Streptophyta > Magnoliopsida > Brassicales > Brassicaceae > Iljinskaea > Iljinskaea planisiliqua. The sequence goes on along the minus strand of FNXX01000004.1, from coordinate 6,402,039 downwards.
CAAACAATCATTTTCAGTGGAAAACTTCAGATCAACTTTTCAAAGGACATAAAAGTGCAAGGGATTATCGGACCTTGTGCGTCATTGCAAAAGGTGGGTACATACTCGTGCTCAGAAACCTAACTATGGCTTTTAATTTACGGTAGATGGTTTAACTTGTCATGCTTTGCTGGGACCATTGCAGAAAGGCCCTAGTGTTGCCGATACAGTTATCGGGGAGGGGAATACTACAGAATGGAAGATGTGTGGTCTGGACAAAAGTACATGTTTGACAGTCTTCTTTGATATCTCTGCTAGTGATCACTCAAGCACTCCTAAACGTGAGCTATATATACAGTTTCTTACAAGGTATGTTTGAATATTTTAACACCTCTGCTTGCTGTTCCGAGTATGAGCATGTTCGCAAACTATTGGAATTTGATCTTAAATATCTGGTTTGCAGTTACCAAAATCCAGAAGGAAAAACATTAGGTCGAGTTACAACTGTTTGTCGGCAATGGGCTGATACTGCTAGTAGCGCTGAGGTTAGTAGTTTTCCCCTTTACTTTCTTGATTGGGTGCTGATATTTCAGCATGGGTCTCTAAAATCATTATTCGGATGTGTTTCTCTAGCTCAAGAACGGTCAGCCATATCCTGCCTTGTTTAGTAACACTATAGCTTGAGTTACAACTCCGGTTTACTTAAATGAACTAAGCCGATGTAGGTCTCTAGTTTTGTGCTAAAAATCTTGAACGCTAATTAAGGGAATGCACAAATGTCATTTTTTCCCCCTTACGAGTGGCTGAGCTATGGTGCTGTCTTGTGTTGCACATTCGTTATAAACTCTTCTTGGGTTCTGTTTCTTTTCATTTGATGCTTATTCACTGGTCTGTCGAGTAGGCCTCCTGGTAAAATGCTAGGGCGCTACATTCTTTGGACGATTGTGTAGATATTGATGTGGTGTGTAATACCTGCAGGAATTAGTACACGGTTTTGATCAAGAAACTGCGGTTGTGGTGATGGCGAGATTAGCGTCCTTGAAAATGGAAACAGAGGTAATTGATTGAATCAGGTTCTTTCACTTTGGATTATTGTATCTCAGTCATTGGCGTCTTTGTTACATTTCATCATTTTCAAATGCATATATATCAACATGGGCCAAAGTTTTTTGCATGAATGCTTATGTCAATGGTATTTATAATATCCCAAAAAGAGTGCTAATAGGCTATTCCTTTACTTCTTTGGTTTTGTCTTGGCAAATTTCTGTTGACAAGTAGTTACTCTAGGCTTCGTCTTTGCCTGACAAAACTGTCTATTATGTTTTTCCTCAGGTGGAATTTGATGCCCAACGATGGCTGGATCGAAGCCTTATTCGTCTTTGTTCTAAATTCGGTGATTACAGGAAGGATGATCCTACTTCATTTAGCCTGAATCCAAACTTTTCACTGATCCCTCAGTTTATATTCAATCTCCGGCGCTCACAGTTTGTACAGGTAAGTGCGAGTTAATAAGTTCCTTTTGGTTTGCCCTTGTGTGCTAATGTTCTTATATGTTCTGTGATGATACTCTCAGGTGTTCAACAATAGTCCAGACGAAACTGCCTACAGCCGGATGCTATTGAACCGAGAAAATATCTCAAACGCAGCCGTTATGATACAGCCATCTCTAACAACATACTCGTTCAACTCAATACCTCAACCAGCATTGTTGGATGTAGCTTCCATCGCTGCAGACCGTATCCTCTTGTTGGATTCATACTTCAGTATTGTCGTATTCCATGGATTGACAATAGCACAGTGGCGCACTCTTGGCTATCAGAATCAGCCTGAGCACCAGGTTTTTAAGCTCTACAGATGCAAGTGTCTTAGAATAACTTCTCTTTACGTGTCCGTAAACTGATCTTCTTTTGTCTTTTCTTGTAGCCGTTTGCGCAACTATTGCAAGAGCCTCAAGAAGATGCTCAGATGATCATACGTGGACGTTTCCCCATGCCAAGACTCGTTGTATGCGATCAATATGGATCTCAGGTTAGTAATATCCAAAATCGTATTTATAATTATTCATCCCAAGTGCTCTCACGATCCTGCAGGGTCTTACTTTTTCTTTTAGTGTGAATAATGCTGTGGTTTGATTAATCATTTTGTTTTCTTACAATGGACAGGCAAGGTTTTTGTTAGCGAAGCTGAATCCTTCAGCAAGTTACAACAACGCGAGCGAGATGAACACAGGTTCTGATGTAATCTTCACAGACGATGCTAGTCTTGAAGTTTTCTACCAACATCTCCAGAAACTGGCCGTCCAATCTTGAGAAAGACCCGCTACAAAGGTCTCATCTCTCTCCCTTCATTTTAGATTTTGATTAGTACATAATATAACTTCTTTCCATTATAAGCTTTATAAACTTGTACTAGGTGAAGAATAAGATAAATCTTATTTAGTACATAGTATAACTTCTTCCCATTATCTTTACCAGAAAATGGGTTTATTTTAGTTTTAGCATTACCATTTCTTAGTGAAGTTTCTTTTCTTCACATTATCTTATTTAGAAATTAGAATTGGTATATCTATTTTTCATTAACAGTACTTTAATTCTAAGTGAAAGAATGGGAAACATTCTACAAGGCAGAAGAATATCTTCTAAATACAGAAACAAATGTAGGATATGTTCATTTTGTTGGGTCTAATTATATGTTCCTCAGTCTTGAATTTCTCTCCTTGTTCCGTCTATTCTCTTTACCACTCCCTTCACAGCAACATCAAAAGCATCTTCAAGAGTTTCTCCATCCGGTTTCTCTCGGTTTGGTTTAGTGTACACAATCTTAGGAACCAATCTTATTACGTTTTCTCTCATACCAATCACTTTCTCTTTCGGTATTCCGCGCAAAATCTCTTCGATTTTCTTCTTTCCCCCGTTTCTCAGCTCCTTAACCGGTATATAAACCGAATATTCGCTATTGTCGTTCGGTATGTGCCATACATATTGCTTGTACGCACTTCCTTGGTTGAAGAAAACCGGAATACAACCAGCCAAGATCGAATCAAATACCGATCTTCTGGTTAACGAATCACCCGGCGGTTGTAAGCAGAAAACAGAGCTCTCGAAAAGCTTCATCAGACTGGTCGGTTCATCGCAGCTGTTGGCTTTAACATCGCAGTCAAGAAACCTACACGTCTTGGAAGAACTCTTGCATTGTTGGATAACTTGAGTGCGAACCAAACCGTTCTGGCTTCTGCTCGGCCTTTGAGCTCCGGCGAATGAGAAGAGTACGGTTCGGTTAATGAGCTTGATCTTGTCTTGCCACTGGCGAATCTCGACGGCTGAAGTCGGGTGAAAGTAAGTTGGATAAGGAATAGCGAACTCGTTGTGGCTCGTTGGACTTCGTTCAATGGTGAGGAAAGAGAGGTTGTGTGACTCCGGTAAGAGCAATAAGTTGGTTCCCCATCCGGAGTTATTGTCGGAGTTTCGCCGGAAATCTCGTGAAATCCGACCGGTTACGAGGAAATGGTCTTTACCTGACATACCTGGATTGTCAATTAAACAATTAATTTTGTAGTTATGTCAAAACAAATAATTGGCCGACAACAGTGGAAATAACGTTGGAAGCCCATAATCTCGCACATACAGCATGGAAAAATAACATTAATTATTTATCAACCAACAGGCAACAAACAACAAATTTAACCCCAAGGACTAAAAACCACATTGAAAATTAGTTAGTTTTCATTAATATTTAATAGATTAGTTCTTTACAAAATAAGTTATCTATTTTTTATAGTATTTTTTGTGTAGTTTCAATTTTGCTGATAGCGTAGTTCAAAAGATTTTGAATTTTCTAAAAAAGAAAGTCGTCGGTGGAGAGGGAGAGAAGAAAAGTTGTTGGTAAATCAAAATAATAAGCAATTAATAAATAAATAAAACAATTCAGCGTCAAGAAAACGAAAGTTATCAAAAATAATAAAAACACGCATGCGTACCTTTCCACTGGGGTTGCTTTTTGAGCCATTTAAACAATTCCTTCCCGGCGGCGTCTCTCGCAGCGACGTTACGCCGCCGTAGATTTCGCCGGAAATCTAGACCGGCGTAGTAAGGTACGTAAATAGCCGAAGCCAGCGATGAGTTGTTCGTCAAGCACTTGTATCTCTTCATTTTCTCGTGGAAAATCACTTCAAGCATGAACTGATTAGTCGCGTACCAGCTCGGAGAGTACCGAGAATCTCTGGAAACTTCGTCGCCGATCAAAGGTCCGAACCCGGAGTTGTCGAGGTACTTACACATACTGATCTTGTCCTTTGGTCTGGAAATAGACTCGCAGTCTTGGAGGATGTCGACGTTGAAGCGAGAAGGTAGATTATGGATGTATATGTACCGGCCGAGACATGGATCGTCTCTGAGGCCGGAGGATTTGTGATTGTGACGTTGGTGATGATCTGAATCGGAGGAAGTAGTGGTGGTGGTGGTGCTGATGAGGATGATTTTGTTTTGGGAGAGACGAAGGAGAAGCAGAGAGCTTGTGAGGAGAGAAAGGAGAAGTAAGAGAGTAGTTGGTTTCTCCTTACATGGCTGTTTCTTGATGGAACTTGATGAATTGTTGTTGTTCTTCTTCATCGTTGTTGTGAATGTTGTGTTGTGTTCTTGATTTGACGATCCATGTCGTATTGAGAGAGAGAAAGGTCAGAGACTACACGCAAATGAGAATATATTAGTAGTATATTAGATAAAAGTCTGATCTCAGATATCAAATAGAATTATTTATAGTTTCATATAATTTCTTGGTTTTATAATCATATATACATACGTAAGGTGGTGGGGTAGAAACTTCTTATGATTGTTGTCTCAACAAAATCAATATTTGGTCAAAATAGTATGGCTCATTATAGACTTTTATTTATTTATTTTATATAAAACCTTTTTATTAAATGTTTGCCACCGTGCTTTGCCATGGTTACTTTTGGCAAAAACACCCTTCAAAATTTTGGTTAGTTAGCCTTCAATTCAATCAAATAGAGATTATTTTGAAACTTCTTTAGCATATAGTTAATAAATCAAAGACAGTGGCGACAAAACATACGGTGCTTGAATTGTGACATTATTTGACATAAAAGGTCCAACTAAACTCAGACAAAGACTTTGGCAACAGACTCAACCGGCTTGATATCGACCTCTCGCAACTCTAGTTTTAGCCCTTTGCCTCCACCATTCGCCAATGGATGGATCCCGAGCTCCGGCCCCGTCATATAAGCCCTTGCCTCCTTCTCCCCCTCTATTGATACCCCAAACCGCTTCTCTGTCTCTGCATCCATAATTAAAATCCAAAACCAATCATAACCTACCAATGATCCTAACTACATTTTGCCATATATCAATACCATTACTAGCTTTAAACCGGTCTATATCAATACCATAAACCTCTTTTTCGTCTCTGCATCCATACCATAAGCTCCCAATGATCTATACTACATATTATGCCATATATCGAGATCAAGACCATTGCTAGCTAAACAGGTCTATTAGTTCTACGTGAACAGAAACTGAACATTTTAGAGCGAACACAAAAATTAGAAAGTACGAAATGACCAAACTCATAATGGGTTTCTTACCCTGAATCATCTCGTGGAAAAGCTGTCCATCGCGGGTAACAACCATCATGACATTAGGTAAGCCAATAGGAAGCTCATGTCCTAAATCAACTTGCCAAAAATGGAAAACTTTGCCGTAAGTCTTAGCGACTTTATCGAGATCTTGACGTTGAATGGGACCAGGAACACCAGGCATGAACAAGAACCCTCCTTTCACTTCCCACTCGTGCGTGTGCCAAAGCTTCTTCTCTTCGTCTGGCAAAGTCATGAACAGCTTCTCTGTTACAATGTACTCCAATCCGATCAGACGAGCGTCTGCACCAGGACCGTCGTAAATCAGACACTGACGCATCTCTTCGTTCACGTGACTGCAGAAATGGTGAGCTTCCACTTGTCGTGTCATGTTGTCAGCATAGAAATGGAACCTGCAAAACACAATTAATATAACATTCGTACACACATTGTAAGTTTATAACTAAAACTAAATTTTCAGACGGAAACATAATCAAACGTTTTATTAGAAGTGATTTGTTCTCGTGTTTTTATACGGAATCGAATCTCAACAGAACCAATTCCAAAACCATTAACCCCTACAATGTTGTTGTTGAGAACAAACAAACTAGATCCATGGTAAGTCCAAACACAGTCAACTTAAAAACAACACATGCAATCATATGTTTCTTTGCTTTCGAATTTAGTATCATTATCCAAGACATATTAAGAAAAAGGTAGAACATTGATAAAATCGACCAAGTTACGTACGCGCAGAGGTGTTGGTGGATTTGGTTAACCGGAGCAAAATTTTGGACGGCGGAGGTGGCGGTGTCGACTATGGAGGTTCCCGTTTTCGTTACCTCCCCTGCGACTGCCGGTCCAGTCGTCCTAGATGAATGAACTGCCTTCTCCATTTATATTTTATATTTTAGTTATTTTCTCCTCTTTATTCTTTTGGGCAAAAGTTATTTGATCTTCCTCTCCAAAATTTCCTAAGCTTAACCAAACAAAGTTATTGCAAAGAGAAATAGATCAATGCATTCATGCTTGTGGAGGTGATCTAAAAAAAAGGATCAAGTGTATGCATGAAGTGTAACATGTGGCAAGCCTAGAAGGTTACACTTGGGTATTTCAGCTTTTGTTTAGGATAGTATTACTAGAATTAGTCAAATGTTTAGAGATTTTCGTTAACAAAAAATGTTTAAGAGATTTTGAAAAGCTGATTAGATAAGTGTTTGTGACAAAAATTCTGGTACGTAGTGAAAGATCCATTAATCTATAGCCAAGTTAAAGCTCGAATTTTATGAAGAGTTTCCTTGTAACACAAGCATCATGTAAAATCTTTGAATTTCTATCTGTTTGCTTCTGATGCAAGTAAAGCGAAGAAAACACAGAAATTTAAGGTTTTGGTAGGGTTTCAGAAGTCTCTGAAACTCATTTTGGGATCGACAGCTTTTGAGCCTCTTCTACCTCCTCTGCCTCGGCCTCTCCCACGTCCCCTTCCCCTTCCTCCACGCCTCATAAAGGACCTCCCATGTTTCACTTCAACCAGTGAGAGCAGCAACTCATCACAGAGAACGCATCCTTGATGCAGAGTGGCTCCGTTCTCCAGAGGAGTAGTTTTCTTGTTGAAGTCGATCTCTATGATGGCTGAATCGCACTCGGGACAGCGGTTACTAGTGGTGGCGATGCGGTGAGCACCTTCCGGAAGCATTACGATGCAGCTACACAAGTTGCAGTTGAGTTTCCACTTGGGGAAGCTCACCGGGTCCAAGACGAGTGTGCCTTCACACTCTGGACAAGCGCAGACTCCTTGGTTTCTCACAGAGTGTTGGCATGTGGGATGAGGACAGAGAGAACACGGCATGCCAGAACCGGTTTTGCTTTTAGCAGAAGCATTAGGGGTCTTAGCAGCTCCAAAGAGTGTGTCTATTCCTTCGAATGGAGGGGAGTTGTAGCAGTATGGACATAGCGGAAAGGACTTCCCCTCGGGTCCTGGCACTGAATAGATCACGAGTTCGAAGTTGTCTAAAGGACATGTGAGTTCCTTGTATAGCTGTAAGAAAATCAGATAACAAGCGATTCAGACTCATGGTTAATGATGATAAATCCGAAAGCTAGAGATTCACTGAGGTTTCAACTTAAGTGTTTAGGTGATGAAGTGATTTTTACCTTGACTGTGCCCTTCTGAGGAAGATAATAAACTTCTTCGCATGTGCCGCAGAAGAGACGTGGTGGTACTGCTGTGATGTGTTTCATGTATCGCAAGCATTTTCCACATTTGCTCAAAGCACGACCAGAATCAGCTAGAGGAGAGAATTGTGCTTCAAAGAGGGCATCCATGTGTTCGATCTGAAAGGACAATATAAACGAGATTTTAAGTAGGACCAGATTTAAATCGAAGACTTCATCTAAGTAACGCCTTCAAAGATAACATAACATGTAATCATATACTTTTTGCCAACCTGTTGAACAAAATAGCTGAATTTACGCCGGAATTGCTGAATCACATGTTGCACGACGTGTGAATGATCAGCTTGGCCCTTGGCAACAAGAGTGATTTGTTGCTCGATAAAGCTCCGGATGTCAGGTAAGCAAAGGTCTGGATCAATACATTGATAGCCTCTTATCAGCGTGATTCCTAGTGCCGTTGGAACCAATTTCCTCCCAGATTGGACCTGCCAGAGAGCGTAAACACAAAACAAGAATAATGAAATTTCTCAGCAAACAAAAATAGATTCTCCTGAAACGATAATTATGGAGAAAAGCATATAGCCTTTGAGTTAACCCACCTGAACATAATTACGTTCACCAATGTTGTTTATATGAACAGGTATTGACGCATCGGTGCCTATCCCATGCTTCTCCATAAGAGATATCAGCTCACTCTCAGTAAGGAAGTCCGGAGGCGCAGTGTTCCCCTGAAGATTTTACAACGTTCAAAGAAAAATAGAAAGGATAAACTAAAACTGGAAACATTATTGTGTCCTAGTACAAGGAAATGGGAACAGCAATAGAAAGTGGAGGAGAATGTAACCTCGTACAGCTCCACCCTTAAAACTTCAATCTTCTCTCCTTTGAGAAAAGAAGGGAGTTTTTTCTCATCTACTGCAGACCATGGCATTATAGCTGTAAACCCTTTTTCTGTCACACGCTGCCCCGTACAATGGAAAGTTTCTCCACCAATTGACAATTCCACTTTAGTCCTGAGATATCCATCCAAAGAGAATCCCACATATAAGATGTGCAAAGAATAAGCTGTAACTGACATGGATTAAGCTACAAACAAGGCTAAATTTACCTCATGTATTTGCAATTAGGTGAGACGGTTCCAATAAAATGTTGACAGACATACTGATAGAGTCGCCAAGCATCTCCTCCAACCGTGACCTCGGTTGCTGCTCGCATCGGGGTGATAGGAGGATGGTCTCCAGCATCGGTTCCTGACTTTGGCATATGAAACCCATCCGACAGAAGTCTCTGTACGTAACCACCCCATACTGGATTACTAACTTGTGCTCTGAGTGTGTCTGTGAAGTCGAATGAAGAAGGATAGGCTGTGCTTTCCGTGCGCGGATAACTAGCACAAAATATAAAAGTTTTGTCAAAAAAAGTTCCATTACCGTGATAACAAAAGGCAGATAAAATGAATATTCGGGGGAAAATGTAGTGTTTGTATATCCTCATCAGCGAAGGTTCTTTCCGTTTCCTATATAGTTCTTAAATCCACAAACATAAATACCATTCAAAAACGATTAGGGACTTCCCAAAACTGCCAATTATACGCCGGAAAAGAGGAGTTAAATGTCAAAAAATAATAATCTGGATAATAGAGCAAGCGGACCTGATAAAGCCTTGAGTATACAATCGCTCGGCAAGATGCATAGCCGTCTGAGGCCCAAATCCTAGAGCACTTGAAGCAACCTGTGTAATTGCTATTGTTATGCTAGATCAGGGAGAGTAATTTGAATAGACTTTGCTTTAACTGAACTAGTACAAGATTAAGCAATGGCAAAGGCTCTAATCGCAAAAACATCCAAAACCAAAAACAGGACAAGTAAAACAAGAAGAGAACAAAGATCTCGTTATTGTTGCCAACTCAACCCCAAAAACAACCATGAAGCTGACAGAAACAAAATATTATTTGGATGAATGCAGAATATTTCAGTTTTCAAGTTGGTGTTTTGCGATCACTAGTACAGGATATGGTGTTCGCCTAAGTATAATGTACGACCAGACAAGGTCATTTGGAGGAATGGTAATCACTATTGACTTCTCTTACCTTTAGCAGATTCACTGTGTTAAGACCAGCTGGACGACCTTTGACTTCCTGCTTTTCTGATACGTCAGTTACTTTTGCAGTTCTGCCTTCCACAACCAACTTTTGAAACACAATAGCAGCCTACAATTTGTGAACGCATGAATATATCTGCAACGTTAGATTGAAAAAACAGCAGTCAAGAATGTCAACTAAATTCTACCACAAGAACGAAAGACTAACTTCCAGGTCAAACAATCTACGTCTATCCCACTCTAGTTGAAGCTCATAACCATCCTTTCTTATATGAGGTCGCAGAGCCCAAAACTTTTCTGGCTTGAAAGTATTTATCTGCATGTATCGTTGCACACAAAACCCAAGAGTAGGAGTCTGGCATGGCCCATAGCTGAAACAAACATTTAAAAGGATCTTCAGTAGTTGACAGAATTAAAACAGATGGATACAGTGACTTGTATTATAACGAAGAAGAAATAACTGGTTGGTAATATAGTTTACAGAAAAACTACTATTAAAGTTGAGGAGTGACAACATCATATCACGCCCACTCTTATGAGGAATACTTCAACAGGAGAACACATATGATCGAATTTGAATACCACGAGAATCACGATAGCTCATTTGGTCTTATTATGAGATACGAAGAGGTGCTTTTATAAAGATAAAAACATAAAAGCATAAGTCTTACAAAGCTATGTCTACACTCCTTTTTAGCATTTACATGAATTGCATTACTCGGGTGCTCTAAATGTCAGGAAATAACTACGATAGAATTCCAAAAAAAAATATATGCCTTTGGACTCAAGACCCTACTATTTGGAGAATCTTTACACACGAAACAAAAAAAAGAGAAGAAAGGAAGGAGACGAGAGGAAACTGACGAGATAACTCTGCAGTCAAGATTCTGATATTTGCCTTGGAAATAACTTGTTTGGAAACGGGAGAATGCTACACCAACTTTTAGATCAATCTCTTGACGAGCATCTACTGCCAATGCCTCATCCCTGTTTGGTTCAACAAGGTTGTCCATGGCCTTTGCTATATCTTTCTCAGTAACAGAAGAAAATCGTGCCCGATAAACCTTTCTCTTACTATCTTTCATGTCGAAGCCAGCGCACTCGATAACTACAGAAATTATAATGGTCAATAAGTTATGGAAACGGCCATCAAAACTATGTACATTCCCAAATATGAGTTACTTTTGCAGGAGAAAAAAAAAAGATTAAGAGGTTGATGATTGCAATCTACTACGACAACTTAAAAGGGTCTACCATTAGATGCTGACATGATATACAGATTCCACAATATGATATGTTTCATTTACCAAAAACAGAGAAGAAATAACAGTCATTGGTTCAACAATTACCAATACAATGGATGCAATGATTAGAAAAAATAGATTTTGCATGTTTAAACCAAAATCTGGTGAGAAGAAAAGTGAAAAAACGGTAATTATAGACTTGCCTTCAAAACATATATTCTCCCCTTCACGATCACAATCCAACCACAACACCATATAACTGCAACTACGAGCTTCATTACTTAAATGCCTACATATATGAGCCTGAGATTTGAAGACTGTTAGAGAAAAGTGAACATTCGGGCAGAAATAAAATAACGCATAGCACATAACCACTAGAAAGATGCATCTCCACTACTAAGTATCTAAATATACGCATAATTCTTGTTCCAAAAAATTCATGCATAATGTTTGTTCATAAAGCAATAACGCTCATCCCTTAACGTATACAAATGTTGCCATAACATCTGTACTACCCCTGTCAATGTCCAAGGTAATAGCCAAAAAATGGGGCTCAAGCACATCCTATGCCACAGAGAAAAGAGATATAAGATGGTGCGAACTATTTACCTTTGGGTTTGACTCTTTTCTAAGAATTGGAGCGTCAAAAAGATCTTGCGGATCAACTGTTGCCCAATTTTGATATTTTTCTGGGAAATCTACACTAGAATATGAGAGTGGCATTTAGAAAGACTGATAAATCAGCTTTGATATATTAAGAATGTCAGAAAATGATTGTTTTCACAGCAGCTTCTCCACGAGACAAGAGCCCAAGAAATAAAATAAAAAATTGTATGAAACATTAAACTACAACCATTTTTCAAACTCTCGAGTGCAGCAAGAACAGTACAAAACTTGAACAGCTAATAGAGACGATGCAAGCAGCAATTTCAAAGCATCTGAGGTAATATGCGTTTGATAAAGAAGTTGTGATGCACACGGTAAATAAATTTTCATTCTTGAAAGGTAATCCATGAAGCAGCAACAACATATATATATATATAGAGAACCTGAAAACATGTCCGATGACAGATGTAACTCTATAATGTGCTTTGGAGCCGCGGAACATCCCATCAAACTCATGCACCTCTGTACTGCCTCTCCTTGTAGACATCTGAACGCAAAAGAAGAAGATACAAATCCAAATAAACCAAACCTCTAACACCAACAAGCGAATCAAATGGCCTAATAATCAGGAAACCTGCTAATTACAAAACTAAAGCAAACCAAAAAATCTCCATATCATCGGTTCTTAATGTTTCTTACAAAGCATTCAATTCAGACATCCAAAGTGAAACACAGAACGAAATGGGTTATTCAACTCCCAAAAAGACTGCTGAACCTTCTAAAAGTGCAATCCAGTCACAACACTAAAAAGAGCAAAGCTTCAGAGAAAAAGTTTGAAAATTTACAATCAAAGCACAAATTGAGCAAGGTGGCTGATTCAAAAAATCAGTCTCAGTGATTACAGGTGACAATACCAACATACTTCAATTGATTTCATTTGCTTAATTCAACACGCAGAACAGTTGTGTTTACCCTTCCCTCTGAGATATCGAACTAGCTAGGCTTTCAGAAGCTAAGGAAGAAAAAAAGAGAGGAACCTGTCCATGAGAGAGAACTGAAGCTATGGAGAGAGCAATGCTGGGCTTCTCCGCCACCTGATGAAAGCAACGAGAGGGAATTTGTAAGTGTAAGAGATGAAGAAAATGAAGAGCTCTAGGGAAGTAGGAATCGAATATCTAAATTCCCTCACCATAAGAACTCTGGGGAGATGAGCCATTGAAGACGATGTTCGAATCGGGTCAAAACTCAAAACTCAGGCGTCGTCCTAAGACCTTTTTACCCGACGACGCAAAAACTCGGCACAAAGGGCAAAATACAAACCGGTGTTTTGGGTATATAACTAAACCGTTTCCTGGTTTATACAAACAGTGATAATTTGTATTTGGTTCAAGTTCAACTGAAACTTTTGTAAGATAAAAAAATACAAACTATTTAACTAATTTCAGACAAACATATATCTATTTTTATTCTAAGTTTCTACAGTAAATTAGCGATTATATTAAAGTTTTGAATTATCGTATAAATTTGTAATTATTTGTAGGATAATTATTTATTAACAAGTCTAAAACAAAAAAACATTTGGTGAAAGAAATTAAGTAAAGGGATCTGACTTTACAAGTATCACCTGCCCAAGAAGGCAAGAAGTGCATTAATTAGTATTTGAGAAACGTAACAAGCTTAAGAGCATCTTTATTGCAACGATTTCACTAAAATTTTCAAAAAAATATTAAACTAAAATATTAATATCCAAAACTTGAGATACTCCCAAATAGTTTTTTCAAATTAGATATTTTAGAGTAAGTGTCTCAATTTTTGAGATACCTATTCATTGTTAATATTAATATATTTTGAAAATTTTGATGAGATCTATGTAAGGAAAATGTTCTAACAGGCTATATATGCAGTCCGGTTGATCTTTAATGTATTATTGTCTTCTTATAGTCTAACTGTAAAGTGTAAAGTTCAGATTCTGAAATGTGAATTGCTTCTGCTTAAATTATCCAATGCATGCGGTTTATTCGACTCTAAGTTATAATAATTTATTTGCCAAAAAAAAATCATGCTGGAAAGTAAAAGACGACACAACAAAAAAAAAACTGAACATTTAAGACTAGAACCTAAAAATTACATTTCCCATCCCTCCTAGATTTTGGTCTACCAGACAAAGTAAAAAAGCAAACAATAAAGGGCAATGTGTCTTGTTGTAGTGACATATCATCTTTCCCTTTCAATATGTTTTCTTTATCGGCTTTTTATTTCTTTATTCATTTACAAAATATAAATTTATAGATCCTTTTAAAATTTCCGATTTATTAATCTATATTATTCTTTTCTTGGAGCACAAATATTTGGAAGGAAGATCCTCTACTAAAGTCTATTGATATCAAATAATTATAACGATACCTACGCTAGCTGTGTGGCTGTTCAAATATCAGTATGAAAATTGTAATTAAGAATACTTAAAATCTCATCCAAACCTTATAATATGTATGGTTATTTCTCCTAATTAGCCATAGAAAAACTTATATACTAAAGAGCTTATTCACAGCTATTAAAACAATATTTACTGGTGAATCCTTAAGAATGATGATAAGACGTAGCTAAATTGTTAGTCACGTGAGGTGATATATATGCGCTATCACTTAACTTAATACAATGAAACTGAAAAATCGTAATTAAGTTACAAACAAAACTAAAATTGTGTTACAAATAGGAAAAGAAACCATTCAAAACATTGTCAATACTGTTTCTCTAGATAAATTCACTTTTCCTTTCTATATGATTACGTTTTAGATAGAAATAATGCATTAAAAGGATTAGGGTTTCTTTCAAAGGACACGTTCTGTCAACAGTCTACCAAGCTCACTCACATATATATACGCATAATAAACTATTTATATGTTATCATAATTTCATATATATATATGAGCATGCATGTGTGCGCACATGACGTAGAAAACATGTTTCAAAATGACTGTGCATGTGATATATAGTGGAGTAATGGATATACGACTACTGCATATCGGAGGGTTGTTTAAACTTCAAAACAAACAAGATATGAGTTTATATACGCAAATTAAGATATACACTAGATCAATAAGGTACTTTGATAATTTTTTCTAAACATAATAATTAATCTTAAAATTAAATGTTCGTTGAATATAATAAAACATTTAGTAATATATCGAGAGATATACTCAAAAAACTTTATGGAATTTTTATCAGTAGTAAGTCGTTTAAATTTACTGAATACATGTAAAAATCTTAAATTTTGTTACGTTTCATCTAGTGGTATCCTATATATTACAAGGGTTTAACATATGTTACATGAGTACGGACCTCTATTTCACTGTAATCTGATTGGCAAAATCATAAATTTCTCCATGCAATAACTGCTTGGTGATCTATACTTTAGCACCAAAATGAACCCTAGGGCGTAGACCACATATTGTATACTAATACTATTATAAAAAGTAATCTAATATGATTTACCGAGAATATTATTTGAAGGTGGAAGAAAATAAAAAGCGGAAAAAGACCAACATTGTGAGGCAGAGACTTGGGATGGGAAAGAAGAAATGATGGAGGCATGTTTGGCATCTGGCCATCTAAAGGCCAAAACCATCCTATCCAAATATTTAATTATTTTGTCTTTTTTTAAAGCAAAAGAATCCGTTTCGATATTATAACTACGATGACTATCCATGCATATATTATACATTTTATATATATATATATAGATGAATCAATCATGCATATATAACATTATGTATATATACATGTATATCGTCATTGACTCATTGTCATCCAGCGAGATTAAACGGGAGGGTCTTGTTCAGATAAATTACACGTTCGTGATAAATAGCAGTTGAATGACATATATATGTCATATATAGTTACAAGAAATTTGCAGGGGAAGAAAAGGTAAGATTAAGCATGTTTTATGGTAGAAAAGGTAAAATTATACCGTTATTAATTAGTTTATAATATATAATGATTAACTTTTTGCTCCTTCCTTGACTCAAAATGATTTGGGAAACTCCCTTTAACATCCTTAAAATTTCAACACTTACGAGGCAGTCAAAAGCAACAAAGATCCATCTTGTTTTACAGATCCTTCACTGTTCGCACATATAATATAATCAATCATTTGCTTTATTCTTGTGTAGATCGAATCCTCTTTTTTGTTGTTGAAGGCTATGTAATGCCCATTTGGTTATAGACGCGGGCCATGTTATTTAGCATTTGGAGAATCTAAGAATCTTTTCTTATATGATTGATTAATTGTGTCGTTGGTCTACTGGTTTACGTAACGAGGGAATTTTTTTAAGATTACATTAGATATTCAGATTTTGGTTTATGGTTGAAACATACAAGTCACAAAATATTCCCGTAGTTTTTTTAACCTTTTTAAAAATTTGGTGATATTAAATTTTTATGTGGATATTTTCCTCTCTTTTTTTTCTTTAATTGAATGCAATATAAATTTTATAATTTAGTAAGATTTTAGTGTGGTCAAATTATCCAAAATTCCATGCATTATTTGATTTGATTTACTTAGAAAATTCAAATTTAATTTGGATTTAGATTTAAATATTATAATTAAAATATCGGCAGATTCAGGTCCAAATAATAAAAAAAATTGGAAATAAATATTCTAATCAAAATAATATTTTAAATAATGTTTATTTCATCCTAAAAAAAATTAATCATAATAAATTTTAATAAAAAATTTATAAGTTCAAGATAATTTTAAAACATAAACTCATTTAGTTGGCAAATAATTTTTTAAATAATTAATATCTAACTTACACACCTTTTCCATCAATTATTTTCAAATTATAGAGAAAAAAATAAAAGTAACATCTTTTAATCATTAGTTTTGATAAAAATAAAAATGTAAAATAGTTTTGCATCATTTTATCAGTCCACCTCTTTATTTTGTGAAAAATACGATGATTATGATTTTTAAATTTCCTTTTCGATTAAATTCGAGTCTAAATATCTAGATATCTAATCGTGTCTGCCCCATAGGTGTATTGCTGTATTGCGCATAGCCATTTAATCAATCAAAAGGTCTTGAAACTGTGAAATCGTTTAACTATCGTCACTTCGACAACAAAAAAAAAAAGAAAAAAAGTTTAACTATTGTCACATCGAACAACACAGCATTAGCACCCCCCACCGTGCATGCATTGCATACGAAAAGAAAACATTGTTGACAAGTAAAGGGCCAAACAAATATATTAAAATTTTAGTAGTCCACTTCCCTAGTTATATATTTTTGGCGATTTAAGAAAATCCGTCCTGATCTTGTTACCTTATAGGTTTTCTTCGACCTATTTATGATACAAAGACGCAGGCAGACATAGACCTCTCGATTCCCCAACATCACTCATATTATTTATGGTTAATTATCAATTTTGATATCCACAATAACTAATTATTATTTTACAATCACATCAAAGATTACGATTGCTTTTATTGTTACTTTTGTTTCTCAGGAGGACTGTTGCAGAACTCTAAACAAAATTTTACTATAAGCTTATAATTTGTTTTTCTTCAAGTGTATCAATTATGAGTATTATAGTTTTTTTAAAAAAAAATCTGTTTAAGGAATAGTTATAATAATAAAACAGAAGTAGTATTTTTATATTTTGATTGTACATAATTAACTGACAATTCCCAATACTTTCCATTTTCGTCCATTATATTTCCAAATTTTCAGTAATGAGTTAATGTTTAGACTTAATTTATTGGAGGTCAGAGGTTTCAGCCTCTTTCCCTTGTATATTTATTAAGCTTTTTGTCTTTGTGTTATTTAACAAATAGGTGTTCATACCTTATATTTCATTAGTTCTCTAGCCTAACATTTCCAAGGTTGAACACCAGCACTGGTTACTGATTCGATTTGAATATGTCCCATACACAAACGTATTCGAATAATTATCATATTGATATAGTTTAATCTATTCTAACATAAACGGTCAAAATTACTTTTGGGCTCATAAATATCTGAAGTGGAAATTTTTAAAATACGGAAACTGTCCTTTTTGTTTTGAACAACAAATACTGAAACTGTCCAAGTATTAAAAATTATCAAAAAATCTCTAGAATTTTCCAAAATATTTTGAATCCATATTAAATACCAGTTCCACATATGACTCTTAACAAGAATTAGCAAGAGTTCAGCTAGTGATTATAGATATCCCAATTACACAAAATTGATATGTTATGATGTAGTTGGATATATATCAGATAAAAAAATTTAAATACATGAATTACTAGAATTCTGTTTTTATCGACTTTTGCCAGTTTCAATTTTTGAAATGTACGATTTCCATTGAAAATAGCATATAATATTTTTCTTATAATTGATACAGTATTTGTATATGATTTAAAATACTATCAATTAAGATGTAGTTTAAAAATATATTAAGACAGACAGCATACATATTCAAAATGCTAAGAAAATGCATGCTACAAAATGTTTGGAGATATTGTCAACTTTATTTTAAGAAATACTACAATTCAAAAAACTTTTTCGAATAATGTCCGTTAAATATTTGATTCTCAAATGCTGTAATTGAATCAGTAAATAATTGACTATTTGTCATTTGTAATTAAGTTAAGCCAGAAAAAAGAAAGAGGGCTGATTAGTCCTAAGGTAAGGTTCCTTGTAAGTTCTCTCTCTCTCTCTCTCTCTCTGCGCTTTATTCTGTTCAAATCCGCTGCTTTTACTTTGCCGTTTCACTGAGAACGAGGCTCACACAGACACACACACACACACACTCTCTCTCTCTAACTTTCTCTATCCTAGAAGAAGTCGAAGAAGAAGAAGGACCAAGTAGAAAGCTTAAAACAGCACTCTCTCTTCAAACTCACTTTTGCTTTTCTCTCTCCAAAATCTTCCTCATTGTCTTTGCCTACTTCAAGAATTTGTTGTCCCTTCAACACTTTTTATTTCTTCTGCTTATTCCAAACCATCTTTCTCTTCCTCTCTAATTATTCTCCTAAGAACCAACAGAAAAAAAGTCTTTCTTTTGTCTCTCTCGGGAGAAAGAGGTATTAAACCCATTTTCTTAACTCCTGTCTCTTAGACAAAACCCTTAGTCCTAAATCCGACTTTGTCTTTGCTTATTAGCTTCTGTCTGATTCAAAGGGCAAAAGCAGCAAATTCTTGTCAATTTTGGAAAATTTCATATATTTTAAGACGGTGATTCAACTAAAAACCCCATATTTATTCGACATTTTGATTTGATCTCCTTTGTCTTTTTGGGGGGTTTTCGTTTTTTTGAATGGAGTGAGTCTCTATTCCAAGGACAAATCAAGAACAAACAGTTAAATCAAATAAGGAGCAGCAATGAGAGACGACAAATCCAAGAAAAGCAAGGTATTTTTTTTTCTTATTTTAAAGTAGTTTTCATCTTAATGAATTTTCAGATGAACAATTTCACTAATATCCTTTTGATTTTTTTTTTCTTTTCTGGAATGAAGTTGTCCTGGTCCAAGAAGATGGTAAGGAAATGGTTCAACATCAAAAGCAAAACAGAAGAGTTTCAAGCAGATGTTTCTGTTCCTCAAGGTAAAAAGTCTTTAACTTTAATTCCTTTTCTGGGATTTTGTTAAAACTTGTTCTTTTCTGGAGAGAGTTAATTGCAATCTTTTGTCTTTTCTGAGAAAACAAACATCCCAATTCACCTTTTTCTTTCTTTCTTTCTGTTGTTACATGTCAATTTAACAGTCTGTTTCTTTTGCTTTAACCACCCTTCTCCGTGGAAATTAAAGAATTAGCAATTGGATTGTTGCGACTAATTTCAATTTGCTGGTTGTCTTTTTTTTTTCAAAATTAATGAAGGAGTTGCAGAAGTTGAGCACAGAAGTAGCTTCTCACAGAAGGATCCCTGCACAATCAAGAAGAGCAAAACTGGTAAAAATCATTCATCAACTACACATATATGATAAAGTTTTCTTCTTTCTTTTGTTTCTCATGATTTCTAAGTTTTCACAGAGAAACTTAATAAGAATTGGGAGCAGCAAGCTAGACAAAGGAGAATGAATTATGAAAATCCCAGAATCATTGATGTCCAAAACTATAGGTATATATATTACTCACACAAACACACACACACGTGTCTAATATACTGAGGTTGATTCTCATGTTGGTTGTACTTGAGAACAGCATCTTCGTAGCTACATGGAACGTTGCTGGACGCTCTCCTCCTTCAGATTTAAACCTTGACGAGTGGCTTCATTCCTCAGCTCCTGCAGATATATACGTACTGGGGTATGCTTCTATCACTTCTTCTTCCCAAAAAATGTTCCTAGTAGTCTGTTTTTTCATTTTGTATCTTCTTTTTTAGATTCCAAGAGATTGTTCCTCTTAATGCTGGTAATGTTCTTGGAGCCGAAGACAATGGTCCTGCCAAAAAATGGCACTCCCTCATCAGAAAAACGCTCAATAACCTCCCTGGGACAAGTGGCGTCTGTCACACGCCGTCGCCTATTCCCGTCCCCATTGCAGAGATTGATGCTGATTTCTCTGGATCTTCGAGGCAAAAGAACGCCACTTTCTTCAACAGACGGTCTTTCCAGACTCCAAGCATATGGAGAATGGATGAGAACGACCCTTCAGTCTCACAGCCACGGCTTGACCGTCGTTTAAGCGTCTGTGATCGTGTATTCTTCAGTCATAGACCAAGTGACTTCGATCCGAGCTTCAGGTGTAATCACAGGGCCAGTGACTACTCAAGAAGGCCTAGTGATTACTCTAGACCAAGTGATTATTACTCTAGTAGACCAAGTGATTACTACTCTAGACCGAGCGATTACTCTCGGCCAAGTGATGTCTCTCGGTGGGGTTCTTCAGATGATGATAATGGTCCAGGGGATTCTCCAAGCACAGTCTTGTACTCACCAGGGTCAAATGCTGGTTCTACATCAAACGAGAACGGATATAGAATCCCCTGGAACTCATCGCAGTATTGTTTGGTGGCGAGCAAACAAATGGTTGGTATCTTTTTAACAATTTGGGTGAAAAGCGAGTTAAGAGAACACGTCAAGAACATGAAGGTATCTTGTGTTGGCAGAGGATTAATGGGTTATCTCGGAAATAAGGTAAAGAATCTTGTTCCTCACTACCGCGTGAGTTAGTTACTTATATTTTAGTACACTAGTGCAATGTGCTTTTGTGGTTCTTGTAGGGATCCATCTCAGTTAGTATGTTGCTTCACCAAACAAGCTTCTGCTTTGTCTGCACCCATTTGACCTCGGGACAAAAAGAAGGCGATGAGCTGAGGAGAAACTCTGATGTCATGGAGATACTCAAGAAGACAAGGTTTCCTCGTGTCCAGAGTTCTGCAGGCGAGAAGTCCCCAGAGAATATCCTTCAGCATGAGTAAGTGAATCCGATGCTTTATTGTCAGAGTCTCTACATTTCAACTTCAACATTCTTTTGCACTCAATATTTTATCTTCGTTCCCATTTGCTTTAGTCGAGTAATATGGCTTGGGGATCTGAATTACCGGATAGCTCTTTCTTATCGATCTGCGAAAGCACTTGTCGAGATGCAAAACTGGAGGGCATTACTAGAGAACGACCAGGTACATTGTAGTAGATATAATAGAGTTTCACATTCCTCATTTCATAGAGTGTTCTGTCCCAAAACACTTGAAAACATTTTGCTGCAGCTACGGATAGAGCAGAAACGAGGCCATGTGTTTAAAGGATGGAACGAAGGGAAGATTTACTTCCCACCAACTTACAAATACTCAACTAACTCAGATAGATATGCAGGAGATGATTTGCATCCAAAGGAGAAACGTCGCACTCCTGCTTGGTGAGTTTCTTGCATTCAGAATTAGGAAAACAAGAACCTTGTAGTGATCTAACATAGTTTTTTTTTAAACCTTTTTGTTACTAAAGGTGTGATCGAATATTGTGGCATGGAGAAGGACTGCATCAGTTATCTTATGTAAGAGGGGAGTCACGGTTCTCAGATCACAGACCAGTTTATGGCATATTCAGTGCAGAGGTTGAGTCAAATCACAAGAGATTAAAGCGAACCACGAGTTACTCTACCTCACGGGTCCAAGCTGAAGAACTCTTACCTTACTCCCGAGGATACACGGAGCTAACTTTTTTCTAAAACAAACTACTAAAAGGAGTTCTTTCCTCAGCTCTTCACGGTAACATCTCTATACATAAAACTTATGAATCTAACCAGAAAATTAGGAGATAACAGATAGAATGTAGTGTCAGTGACATGAAGCTATCAAGCCAACAATAATAGTTCATTTGTAGTAGACTAGTAGTAGTAGTAGTTGTGGTCCCGAAACTCAAGATAGAGACTAAGTAAGTCCATTAAGACTGGTCTGCATTTATTATATATCAGCCAAGAATGTTGTAACCCACACGTTTCTCTCTTATCATTTAAGGCAGAACCATTGATTAGATTAAAACTGGACCCGGTAAAGCTATCTCTTTTCTTGATTTTGGTTCGAAGATGTGATATGATTGTCTCTGCATTGTCAGATGAAAAGAAAACTGATTAGAAAACCCAAGATTTATTGTATTATTCTTGAGAGAAAAAATATTCTGAAATCTTATAAGAGTTATTATTGTTATTTCACTTCCATCATATTATGATCACTTATGGTATATGATTTGTATCGGCTTTTGTCAGGTGAATTAAAGATTTTTTTTCGATTGTTCAAGCCTTGAAGAGTGATGATGGAGACATTCCATTGCTTCTTTTAACACAAAGGAAACAAAACAACAGGTTGGTCCAACTTCTCTTGTGTCTGTTTTTCGGTTCGGTATTTTTAACTCATCTTAACGGGTATTTTTCCGGTTTACAGGTGTAAAAAGGGTTGTAATTTTGTCTTGATTAACCAAATTTCGCATATCAAACCGGTTCTTCTTTCTTAACATGGATCTTCTAACGTCGGAGGAAGTTGGAGTAATTTTTTACAGCGTCGGTTTTTAGGTAATAATGAATCTGAAGGTAATTTTTATTTTTATTTTGTTAAATTCATGCAGTTTAACTCATTATAAAAATCTGTGTTTTTTGTAGGATTATGAAACTCACAGATGCAAGTTTTTTATACTTCATCATTCTTTTTAGTTTAGTGTTTAGGTAATAATTTTTTGCATATTATTATAAGTTGAAGTTTGTTCCCATCTTCCCCCGAGGCAATGATCATTGTAATGCTTGTTATATAAGGTTAGCCGTTTAAGTAACAAAATGATTATACAAAAAGAAAAGCAACTATTTTATTTTTATTTCATGCTCATTGTTTCCTTACAAAGAAAAAGTAAAAGGAATCAAAAGATAACGTCTTGTAACGATCGTTGTACTGAAAAAGGTAGAGTTCCTTGATAACCTCGAAGCTCACTCATTCTCTAATTTTATATTGGACTATATAAATTCAATGATTGATTTTTTACCATCATGTACACATGAGTCATGGAATGGCGTACTCACACAAACTCAATCATCAGAGACTCAGAGTTATGATTTATGATTACTTTTATTGATTTTAACAGTTACTATTATAAAATAAATACAGGACTACAGGATTAATTTACATTTACATTTGGTTGCTGTTTGTTTTAGAGAAAAGATTATTAAATTTAAAGAGGGTTGAGAATGCCCAAGCACACATGTATATATAAAATTTAATATTTCAAAATTAATAACATAATTGCCGTACATATTAAATTTATCGATTAAATTTTAATTTAAGATATTTTTAAAATAAAAAATATTATAATAATTATTTTATAATAATTTGTTGTTATGAGTATGTTAGAAATTTTATTTTCAATATAAATTTTCTTTTTAATTTTAAAGTTTACAAGTCTAAATTTTCTTTATAAAATTCTTTGAAATATTTTTTTTTATTTATTTTCTTTCTAAAAAGTATACAGTTGATATAAAAAAAAATTTATATCTGATTTTTTGGATTACTTTTTATAAAATATTATAATTTTTAATAATTTATTGTGAATTTCAATTTAAAATTTAAATAATAATTGTACGGGTTATAATTTTAAGTTTTAGATATTTTAGTTTCATCTATACTAGTTTAGTATAATATAATTTATAAAAAAACATCTGTAGATATTTGATCGTTAAAACCTGTCAAAATATCAGCAAATGTACAATTATAAAACAACTCCGCGTTCTTTATATACCACCGCTTGCAAAAAGTTAATAATTTCAATCATTAGTTTTAGTTTACTTACTGTAATTAAATAACTAGTTTTATGCTATTTAATATTTTTGGTATATTAAAGAGGGGTTAGTGGGAGTTGGATTTATAGAGAGTTACTTGATTTTAGAAGTTGAGAGATTTGTTAAATTTATAAAGAGTTATAAAGAGTTTTGTATATTTAGAAAATCTTTGAAAATATTCTTTCAATAATAATTTTAAGAATCTAAGACATATATATAGTATTCTCAAAGTTTTGTTTAATGAGTTAAATAGTTTAAAATCCAAGTCCCAATAACATTAGATTTAATGAATTTATAAAAAAATTTAAAACACAAAATTTTTGAATAACAATGGATTTTGTATGAATTTAAAGAATTATTAAACCAATAACAATAGATTTTAGTAAGAATGTCAAAATTCATAAACCAATAACAATGAAATCTGAAAATTTTAACAATCATTAAAAATTCAACTCCCACTAGCATCTCCTAAAAAGAAATATAGGAGAGAGAATAGTGTGAAGAGGTAAACGTAGATAGAAATGATTGAAAAAGAGTATGAAAGTGTAGAGAGTGTGTTGTGTAATCTCATGCTTTTCTCTTTTTCCTATTTGCTCATGCTTTCTCATGTTTCAGCTTTCGTGATTACAACAACACTTGTAAATTCCTCTTTTTTTCTTTTTCATTTACATCAACATATAAAACCCAAATTCAAAAACATTCTTGTAAAATGTGAAGTCAGAGAGAATAATCATCAGTTTTTTCTTTTACTTTCATGGAAATTCCTATTTCATAAAACATTAACAATTAAATAAAGAATGATATGGAAAGCGTGGTCTAGAAGTGTATATCAAAATGATTTCACTTGTATACCTATAAAAGTTACTCCTACTAAGAAATGAAATTTATACATATATGATTTATAGAGACTTACATTGATAAAGTGATGTTACATAATTATCTTTACAGATTTATCTTTTAATTGTTTCATACAAAAAAAGAGACTAATTTTAATTGTATAGCTATAACTTATACGAATTAATGGGTCACCCATATTCAAGCAACCTGAAACGGAACTTAATTATAATATCCTGGACATGTATATATACTAAGGTTATATTGTTTTGATTTTATATTATTTTTAATCAGAAGTCAAAGCAAGTTCTAAAAATAAAGTCAGAACAAGGCTGCATGAAAAAAAAAAAACAGAGGTATGATGGAATAGCTTTCGTGAGTGGGAAGCGAAAGCAGCCTCACAACTGCATTTAAAATTTTCCTTCTATAACCAAAAATCATTTTTTCTTATATTCTCCTTTTTCTAGATTATTTTCCTTTTTTATCTATACAAATTTTAGAATTCGTTCGCTTTGCTGCATAGTCATAGACTACACACAAATTTCGAGATAAAACAAAAGTTACATATAAATTCACAAAAACAAAAGTTATCCATGAATTCACAATGCAAGTCATCATCATCACTGAATAATTTTTTCGTCTTTAACGAATCTTGGATTTACGGACCATAACGTTTGGGCTACATGGGCTTCCTATTAACAAAGCCTGCACAAATCTGTCTGCGTTTTATAGAATGGAGGAAGTTAATAGAGTGATTTTTATATATATATACTTATAATTTTTCCTTTTACAAAAAAAGCATTTTCTACATGTTGAGCAAATATTGGACAAAAAACAAATAAATCTCATTTTACCATTTTCTCTTTCATATTCTCTTGTAACTTTTTATTTTCTTTTACTAAATCATGACTCTCTCTCTCTTCATCATGGACACGAGATGTTGGAAATGAGTTGGTGAATATGATCAATTAATATTGTTGTTGACATGTATTTATGGATAAAGTATCGTGGATATGTTTTAGTGGACACAAATACCATGATTTTGTGTCCACAAGCCCATGTTCTTTTTACAATATTGTATTGTTGTGGACAGGTATTTATGAACAAAGTATTGTGGATATGTTTTAATGGATATGATATGAAATATAATATTGTTTCTTAATTTTAATGTCTATTACTGCATATTCTCTCATATACTAGCAATCAAGTAAACAATGTTGCAATGTCCACGCCACCATATCCACATCATTATATCTATGATATCGTAACCACATCATCTTGCCCACAACTTAATGTCCATTACAACATATTCTCTCATATACTAGCAATTAAGTGAATGTCGTCGCAATGTCCACGCCACCATATCCACATCACCATATCCATGATATTGTAATCACATCATGTATTTTGTGTGGATATGTCTATGTGGATGAAGACAAATTCATAATATTATGTTATTTCTTACATTTCATCATGTTTTTGCACATAATGAAAGATTTTTCAGAAGAAATTCTGGAGAGAATTTGCAAACTCTTTCAAATCCAATAAACGAAAAAATAGATCTGCAATTAGGAAATCAAATAAAAAGCCAATTAAGTGAAAAATAAATTTTGGACAGAGAGGAAGAGGAGGAGGAAGATAGAGAGAGAGAGGGAGAGGATGAATTTAAGTGAGAGAGAGAAAGTTAGTGGTGTAGAAAGTGTTTTAAAATGTAAACTAGATTTTGATCGTACTAAGGACAGGATTTGTTATTATATATTTTTAATTTTTTAATAATTTATAAATATAAATTTAGAAGATCAAAATTAAATCATTAATTTATTTATTACAATATATTAATATTAATTGATAATTAATTTTAATTACAATTTTTTAAATAAATGCATAATCGAAAATATCATGAAAAATATTTTTTTTATTTATTTTTTGATAATTATTTAAGACGTGTTTAAATGTATTAATTGTAGTTACAATTTTTTTTGTTAAGATTTCTAGATATATTATATATTTTAAGAATATCTAACGATTTTGATCGTATATATGGTTAGTATTTAGATTCTGAAAATTAAATTTAAGAATATATTTTTAGTTTTTGAAATTAGGTACCTTTTATTGATAGATTTGTTTTAATATCATTTGTATTTTTTAATATCTTGCATATTTGTTCACATTTGCAAATGACAATTTTGCTCTTAATCTTATAATATTAAAACAGGAAACATTATAGAAAAAACCTTTTGTACCGTGTTATATTACGAATTTTGACATTGATCCTATTTGATTTTTTTAAGAATCTCAATAAGGACAAAATTGTCATTTACAAATGTGAACAAATATGCAAGATACTGAAAAATACAAGTGATATTAAAAAAAATTTTATCAATAAAGGTATATAATTTCAAAAACCAAAAATATATTATTAAAATTAATTTTCGAAATCTAAATACTAACCATATATACGATCAAAAATTTTCAATAAATATATTCTCTTGATTTCAAATCTTAAGATATATAATAAATCTAAAAATCTTAACAAAAAATAGTAACTACAATTAATACAATTAAATACATCTTAAATAATTATCAAAAATAAAAATATATATTTTTCATGATATTTTCGATTATAATTTTTTTTTAAAAATTGTAATTAACATTAATAAACAAAATTATCAATTAATATTAATATATTGTAATAAATTAATGATTTAATTTTAATATTCTAAATTTACAAATATAAATTAGTAAAAGATTATCGTAATAGAACAGTACAAAAAGTTTTTTCTATAATGTTTCTTGTTTTAATAGTATTAATAAAAGCTAATACTTGATAAGTTATTTACTTTGTTCTTTCCGAAGGTTACGTACGATATTCAAAGAAATCTTAGGGTTTACAAACAAGTGTTTTAGCCATGAAATCACGGCGGCGCAACGTCTCGGACGATGATCTACCCATTTCTCGATGCAGATCACGGTCTTCTACATCAATGAAAGGAAGAGAAAACTCAGAGCCGATCCCATTTGATCTCATATTCGAAATCCTCTTGAGGTTGCCGGCGAAATCTATAGCGAGAAGTCGCTGCGTATCGAAGCTCTGGGCCTCCATACTTCGTGGTCCTGATTTCACGGAGTTGTTCTTGACGAGATCTTCGTCTCGGTCACAGCTCATGTTCGCCTGCCAAAAAGACTATGTTTTGTTATTCTTCACGGCATCTCCTCAGCCTCAAAACGCGGACGAGAGATCATCTCTTGTATCCCCCACTTATCATATGAAGTTCCCCTTTCTTGATGACTCTCAGATTTGTGGTAACGTCCGAGGTTTGGTCTGTCTTACACACGTGAGGACCGTGAAGGGAAGGAAGGAAACGGTTCCAGAGATATGTAACCCTAGCACCGGACAATCCTTACCTTTACCTAAAGTGAAGACGAGGAGAGTTAACGTGATAAGCTTTTTCATGTACGATGACATTGGTAAACAATTCAAGGTGTTGTCCATGACATGGCCTTGTTATGGAAATGAATGGTTATGCAAGCAGCATCAAGTTCTGACGTTAGGGACTGGAAAGCTATCATGGAGAATGATCGAATGTAGCATACCCCATCATCCTACATATGATGGGATATGCATCAATGGTTGTTTGTACTATCAAGCTATGATTGATAATGGTTCTGGGGTTTCTAGGGTTGTTTGCTTTGATATAAATTCTGAGAAGTTTACATGTATTAAAAAGGCTGAAGGTGCGTTTTCGTGGGCTGAATCAACTCTGGTAAACTACAAGGGTAAATTAGCTACACTTTACTCAGATGGGAATGGCGACATTAGTGAACAAAGTACACGCATTGAGTTGTGGGTTCTAGTAGATGCTGAGAAACATGAATGGTCGAAGCATATACATTTGTTACCTCCTTTGTGGAAGGAACTAGTTGGAAAAGCCAGGTTATACTTTATTGGAATAGATGGTATAAATGAAATTGTGTTGTCACCACGCTATACACCCAGCCCTTTCTATGTTTTCTACTATAATATGGAGAGGGGAACTGTCAGAAGAGTTGAAATCCAAGGAATGGATGCGTTTAAGCATTGTAGAGTTCAGACCTTTCTACACCATGAGGAGGACGTGAAGCTTTATGCAAATGTTTATGACTTTGTAAGTTGAGATGGTAACAGAATCATGGTTTTTTAGTTTACAGTCCCTATGTTACTCAATGACTATTTTCTGGTTTATGTTGTGCTGTTCAACTTTCTTGGATTCTATTCTTGTCTCTTTACAGTGATGACTAAGTTTTTAGCCCTTTATACTCTTCTCTTCATGGGAGCGTTTTTGTTACTTGTGTGTTGACGAGTTCTATATTGGTAATCTACAGGTAAAGACCACTTTGACACTACAATAGAGCCGATCGACGAGTTATTGTACCAATCTATCCGAGTTGTTCAACCTCATAAGCCTCTCCATCTCTGACATATCCCCTTTTCTTTTATGTATTAAGAATTTTGTCTCTACCTTTATAGTAAGAGAACTGTAGTCACTTCTATTTTGTGTGTTTCTTTTTCTAGCTATCTTATCTACTTAATATGGGTTTTAAAAGCCAACTCGTGTGGCAGATTCAAACAAGGGGGTGATAGAAACTCTTGTTATTGCAAACTCTCTAAATAATAAATAATGCTTTAGATCCAATAAATTGTTAGAAGTACATGTTGCTATTGTGCTTAAGATCACTTATCCCCGCCACAAAAGGATATATGTCAAGTCATTGTATATATGGTAAATCACAAGTTGCAGAGCTAGTTTGATATATCATGGTCGTTCCATTTCAACTGTAAAGAATAATCTTAATATTAATTTTTCTGTATACCAAAAAAAAACAAGGGACTTGCATCAGTAAGCTCACATATACATAAGGAACAAGAACTGAGAGTTTACACCATTTTTTTACAGATGAATCATATAAACATTTAGAATGTGAATTAAATGTTAATTAATCCGTTTCCTTTTTTTTTTCCAAACCATTTTTTGTATGTTTCCATATCATTCACCACCGAAATTTTCAACTTCAACGATAACGATCCAAATTTTAGGTCACATGAACTTTATCATGCACTAATTGTTAAATAATTTGGATTTGACTGTTTAAAAGAAAAAAAAAAAAACTAGATCCATTAAAATATATCTAATAAACAGTCATTTGAGTCTCATAGACTACAATAGCAAATTAGTTCACTTAAGTCTCAAAGTGTTTATGGAGGAAGTTAAAGTTTTGAGTTGCTCCTTATATATAGGAGATTTCGAAAAGCAGGAGTTGTCGACGCATAAATACATGTTGCCTCCCATATGTAAGAATGTGGTTGGAGAAGCCGTGTTACACTTTGTTGGATTTATTGGTACAAATAAAATTGTGTTGTCGCACCCTCCCAACGTTATCTACTACTTAGTCTACTACAATATCTACTATTCAAGCACTTGGTTTAGAATAAAATTTTGACAAGACAACTAATACATCAGTAGCAATAAGCTCATAAATACAGAGGAAACAGAGAAAAAAAAAAAAAAAAAACAGAAACAGTGTTTATTTCATATTTTACATACACAGAGTCCAACATATACATAATCTGGATTTATATTTTTGTTGATCAATTACTTCAAAGGATCAGAAGGCAAGAAACTAAACATGACCATATCTCTAATACTTCCTTTCATATTTATAAACTTCCTCATCACACCTTCTCTAGTATACCCTACTTTTTCAAGAACCCTTTGAGACCCGACATTGTCGACGTCGACTAGTGCCTCAAGCCTCTCAATCTCCGGCATTTCCTTGAATATCCCCGCCGTCACTAGCCTCACCGCCTCCGTCGCAAACCCTTTTCCCCAATACTTTCTCGCTAGGACATAACCGATCTCTTTCCTGATATCATCGACCGGCATGATCAAGATGTAGCCGATCGGACGGTCGTCCTCTAAACAGATGGCTCGGTGCCAAGGGTGTGTCAAGACCGAATCGGTTATGTATTTGATGGCTTCTTCTCGGCTCTTGCAAAGCTCCCAAGAGCAAAAGCGTGCGACTTTAGCGTCTGTGGCCCAAACCATGTAGTCGTCAACGTCGGAGAGAGTCATCGGCCGGAGTGATATTCTTCCCGGCGTCAAAGAAACCACTGTTGGTTGAGTCTCGTGTGAGTCCATCTCCATTTAGGATAATGATTGTTTGATCGAGATAGCACATCATAACGTCAATGCGATATCTTTTTATACACATCGCGATTAGCAAAAACTCGAATTTTGCTTCTTGCTTTTGAGTATAATAAAGTTAGTGGTAATATTATATTATTGTTTTAATAAAACATATTGATTGAAGATTTGGACAGAAAATGACGTGTCACCCTCTTAATGGATGGTTGTCAACTTTGACATTTGACTTTGGACACTTACTTGGTTGCCAAACAAAGTACTCTAGTTCAGAATTCGTAACTTACCGTGTTGCTTCCAGTTGAATGCCAATAATTAATAATTAAGGGTAAAAACAAAATATTATACATGTGATTTCATAAACTAAGCAAAATACAAATTTCGATGGTCTGTATATATATGAAAGAAATTTCTCTGCAAATATAATTTGATTGATCTTTGTTGATTTCAAATCAGATCAGAGCAAAGAATCAGAAGGCAAGAAACTAAACATAACCATATCTCTAACATTTCCTTTAAGACACATGAACTTCCTCATCACACCTTCTCTAGTAAACCCAACTTTTTCAAGAACCTTTTGAGATCCGACGTTGTCTACGTCGACAAGAGCCTCAAGCCTCTGCATCTCCGGCTTCTCCTTGAATATCTCCGCCGCAACAAACCTCACCGCCTCCGTCGCGATCCCTTTTCCCCAGTACTTGCTTCCGAGGACATAACCAATCTCTCCTCTGATCTTATCAACGGGCGTGACGGAGATGGTGCCGATGGGGCGGTCGTTGTCTAAGCAGATAGCTCGGAGCCAAGGGTGTGGCAAAACAACGTTGTTTATGAAAGCGATTCCGGCTTCTCGGCTCGTGTAAGGCTCCCACGTGCAAAAGCGTGTCACGTTGGTGTCAGTTGCCCAGACCATGAAGTCGTCGACGTCGGAGAGAGTCATTGGCCGGAGATGGATCTTATCCGGCGGCGAGGAGCTCACGGCGGTTCGGGTCTTCACCGATTTGACAGTCCATGCATCTGAGTCAATCTCCATCTCCGATGAGTTTTCTTGGTTTGTTTCCTTTTGAGGCATTGAAGCTTCTTTTGGATAATAATTCTCTCGGTTTCTTTTTTATTAAATTCTCACAGATTCATATGATACGTTGTTCTACACATCGCGATTTAAATAATCAGGAATCCGTAATATAATATTTTTTTGAACAAAGCAGAACTTTCCTTGCTGGTTCGAACGGTCAAATAAGAAACAATAAAAGGCTTGGATCATTTAAGCATGGATATTTTAATAGAATATTTGTCTTTATTTTATTTTACTGGTAAAATAAAAATAAAGGGTTAGAAAAAAAAATATAAAGCTGTAACATGAAATATGTTGTTAGAAAAAAATATATACAGCTGATTGGTAACATTGTAAAAAAAATATAATGGTTATCAATTACTAAAATTATTATATAAATATAAAACAGCTGGAATAATTTTAATATAATATTAGATCTGATTGGTAACAATTTAGATACAATTGTTAAAAAAAAATTAACAAAATGCTACTAATTACCAAAATTG
The DNA here is from genome assembly GCA_900108845.1 of Iljinskaea planisiliqua. Taxonomy (NCBI): domain Eukaryota; kingdom Viridiplantae; phylum Streptophyta; class Magnoliopsida; order Brassicales; family Brassicaceae; genus Iljinskaea; species Iljinskaea planisiliqua. The sequence goes on along the minus strand of FNXX01000004.1, from coordinate 6,369,537 downwards.
TTAAACAATAAAAATTAATTTACACAATTTCCGTTAACAGTCAAAATATCCGTTACATTTTTATTCACCAATCAGACTCAATATTCTAAATTTCTAATTTAAAGATACTCAATAGTTTTGAACTTTCAATCCAAAACGTTTAGATTTTTGAATTACTTTTGGGAGGTCTGTGTGGTTTTATATCTTTCTCAACTAATTTTTGTGCTGAGTAGTTAGAAAGAAAAAAAATGTTGAGAAAAAAAAAAACAAAAATTGTGGTAATATTGAAAAATGAGAAAATAGAGAGAAAAGAAAAGAAGAGAAAATGTATTTATAAATCATCCAGACTCCACCATAATAGCGGAAGACACGGAGGAGTGTTCATTAAAAAGAAGGAAAGGGGTAAAATTAAAATAATTTAATTTATTTAATGGCGACTCGCAATCTTTTCTCCATCCCAACAATCTCACCTCCTCTAATTACACTTCTGCCATCCACCGTCCTCCCCATCAACAACTACAACGGGACAAGACGCCTTGCAATCGCCGCCCGATCCCACCGCCGGAAGATTCGTCGGAGACCTCCGGATAGGAGAGACATGTCCACTATAGTTTCAATCCCGGAGCTTCCTCGCAGGCGGGATTCAGAGGAAAGTCTGCTTCTGGATTCTAGAATTAGTAAGTTCCCTCCATTTCTTATCCTCTCAAATTTTTATGTTGGGCATATCGAAAGATACTAAATTGCTTCGAAAGAGTCATACTTGTGATTAGTTTTTGGCAACAAAAAAAAAAAAAATTAAGTTCGGGATAAAGAGTAACTGCAGGAATCGCGCTATTAATTGCCATTTTGTTAGTTAATAAGTGAGCTCTTTTGTTGCAAATTACAAGTTGGTTTCTTGTTTAATTTATGAATGTTGCATGGGTTAGTTACTCTTGTGAGGGGCTAGTTTCTGTTCTTATCATCGTTAACTGGGCATTTCCTTTTCTCTAATGTGAGAAATGTGTGCATGTTATAGGTGTAGCTGAAGGAGATGCAGCAAAGACGGATGTCGAAGGAGATAGAGATGCTTCTATTAGAACACAGCCTCGTAAAGGAAGAAGTCTTAGTAGCAGAAACAAGTTTTTCGGTGTTGAACTGTCACCAGACAATGTTGCTGTCGCAATGGTGTATTTTGTTCAAGGTGTTCTAGGACTCGCAAGGCTCGCTGTTAGTTTCTATCTAAAAGACGACTTGCATCTTGATCCTGCTGAGGTATGTCCTTGTAATGTTTTGCAAAAATTGGTGATGTAAGTGAAAAAAATCTGCAATGCCGTTTTAAGGAGATAGATCGAAATGCTTTTAGAGTTCCTTATTGGACTTTCATGCAAAGTTCTTTATAGGCTGACAAATTATACTTCTTGACTAGACAGCTGTGATAACGGGTCTTTCTTCATTGCCATGGCTTGTTAAGCCTCTCTACGGTTTTATCAGGTATGAATCCTTCACCACCTCTGTATTTGTTAACCATTGTGACCAGACCAGTTGCAAAGTCTAAGGAAATTGGTCTGTTTCACAGTGATTCTGTGCCTCTTTTTGGCTACCGAAGAAGGTCGTATCTAGTTCTATCGGGACTTCTTGGTGCATTTTCTTGGAGTTTGATGGCGGGTTTTGTTGACAGTAAATATAGTGCTGCTTCTTGTATACTTCTCGGTTCCCTTTCTGTCGCCTTTTCTGATGTTGTAAGTTTTCGAACCCATCGAGTGGTTTAGTTTGTTCTTGTTAAGTTTTCTTGATCAAGTTGCAACTTGCAAAGCAGAGATAGATATTCCAGCATATTGAATTGTTGAGTGGTTGAGTTGTTATAGGTAGTAGACTCAATGGTAGTGGAACGTGCTCGTGGTGAGTCACAAAGCGTGTCGGGATCTCTACAGTCCTTATGCTGGGGATCCTCAGCTTTTGGTGGAATTGTGAGTTCCTACTTCAGCGGCTCCCTGGTGGAGTCTTACGGTGTGAGGTACAGTACATAATTTTCCCTTGAAAGAAGCTTTTCTTTTCCGGTGTCCTGTGGCATAGATAACTAACTTGGTGGCATTCTAAAAGCTGTTACACCTCAGGTTTGTATTCGGGGTGACAGCTTTGCTACCTTTGATAACTTCAGCAGTTGCTGTTCTCGTGAACGAACAACGTGTGGTCAGACCAGCATCAGGGCAGAAAGAGAACATAACCTTGGTCAATCCTGGCTTTCTTCAGACCTCAAAGCAGAACATGATTCAGCTATGGAGTGCCATTAAGCAACCGAATGTTTTTCTCCCAACCTTATTTATCTTCTTGTGGCAAGCCACACCACACTCTGATTCTGCAATGTTTTACTTCACGTATGTTCTCTTCCACTTGGTTCATGGTCAACGGCCTTGTTTTCATATTCACTGAGATGGTAGCTACTTAAGTTCCTAGCTAATGCTATCTGGTTTAAAATTACTTATCAGAACGAATAAGCTCGGCTTTACTCCGGAGTTTCTGGGACGGGTTAAACTTGTGACCTCAATTGCTTCGTTGCTTGGAGTAGGACTGTACAATGGATTCCTCAAGACTGTTCCATTGAGAAAAATCTTTCTCGTGACAACCATATTCGGCACAGGTCTCGGGATGACTCAGGTTGGTCCCACCTGTTTTCCCTAGAAGAACTTCTCCTTCTATATAGTAACTCTTGGGACCGCTCTTATGTTTTGCAGGTTTTCCTCGTTACGGGTTTTAACAGGCAGTTGGGAATAAGCGACGAGTGGTTTGCAATCGGAGATTCTTTGATTCTAACAGTTCTTGCTCAGGTACTTAGATCAGCAAACAGTTTTGTGTTATGATTCCATAGTTATGCAGCAATATTGGAATGTTGTCAATGCACTGACTCCTTAAAATCAAACTTTTACAGGCTTCCTTCATGCCGGTTCTTGTGTTAGCAGCGAGATTGTGTCCAGAAGGAATGGAAGCAACTCTCTTTGCTACACTCATGTCAATCTCCAATGGTGGCAGTGTTCTTGGTGGACTTATGGGGGCAGGACTGACCCAAGTATTCGGCATCACAAGAGACAGTTTCGATAACCTATCCACGCTTATTATACTCTGCAATCTTAGCTCATTGCTCCCTCTGCCTCTACTCGGTCTTTTGCCAAAAGATTCTCCAGACGCCGTTGCTAAGGATGATGCAGACATCGAGATGAAATCTAATTAAGGAAGATGATGATTATGGCAAAAGTAAAATGTCATACCTTTTGGGGTTGTGTATTCAGTTCCAGCCCTTGTGGGTTACTTGAGAAGAATGAAACAAGACTTTTAGCTAGAAAACTATATCATTACCGCATCATGTAACCAAAATCTTGTTATTCACAAAGAAGAAAAAACCTACTTCAGTATGCAAGATAGTAAAGATAGTAAATGATAGTAATCTCTACAATTAAATTTCTAACATGATTCTGGATTTGATTCAACAGACCTGATCTGTCTTCCTCATCAGTGCCATAGTTGTGACGTAGTGATGTGAGTCCCATGCTTGTTGTCTTCTCCTTCTTCGAGGTTAATATGCGAACAGAAGAGAGTTGAATGGGAGATTTACCGCATGTAAGTCTCTTCTTAGCCTTGGTTTCTTCTCATCTTATCACCGGTTTCTTCTTCTGCAATCCTCCTCTGTCTACCAAATCTGATAGACTTGATCAACACTGCATCCTCTTCTTTTGCTTCTTCTTCTTCTAATTTGTCTCAGAGATTGGTCTCCTGTTCTACTCATTGCAGCCTCAAAATGTTTGATTTAGTTGGGTAATGTTTGAACTTTTTGTTCATGCTTGCACGGTCTCATGTTTCCATGGACTGAGATTCCTGCAACGATAATGACATTCTTATTGGGATTAACCCAACGTATACTCGACAAGCGTTTTTATAATATTGGTCTGAGCGGATGAAACACGCAGATGAAACTGTCATTACTCTCTATTCTTAGTTATGCGCTTGACTTCAGGTTCAGAGTCTGTCATGGCAGGTTCTGGATCTGATTGAAACGCTTAAACTTCCTTTGCTCTTTTCATTCTTTAAAATTGATTTTGAGATGAAGAAATTGGGGAGTGCAAATAAAATAACTTGATGGGTGATTTGGTCATGGAATTGATAGAGCCTAGTTAACATCAAAACTTCATATTCCAAAACAAATCTCAAGACCTGTCCACTAACAAAGTACTGTATTAAATATCAAAAACAAGGAAGACAAGAGGAAAAGGAAGTGGCCACAAGAAAAATAAAATGCGTTTCTTTTGGGAATGAAAGCATCTGAAATCTAACTTGGCTGATTTAGTTAGATTCAATATGCTTCTTGACGATGTTGAGTGCGGTTGTCTCCTCACCGTAATCCTGTTACAGTAGACACACAACAGCACGAATAAATTACCAGACAGACACAAGTCAAACACATTATCCATGTATACAGAGATTCCTAAAGATTCATCATCTATCTAAGAGAACTCTAAAAAAAAAAAAAGACCCTTTACCTTGACTACAAGGCATGAGCATCCAACAACCTTCCTTGCATTTCCCTCTGAATCGATCTTGCAAAGCTGCAACCACATTAAAGATCATCAAAACGAATGTCTCGATACCTCTCATCTTAAGAGAATACAAGAAGAACAACCAAACTTTACTTCTAGATAAGAAGACAACTTTAACACACAGACAAAAGAAACGTAAAGGACTACTTACACCAGCCCATTCGCCGAGGGTTTTGGCACTTGGAACGGTAAGCAAGTTGATGTTGTGATCAGCGCAAAGAGCTTTGACCAGCTTGACGTAATCAGGTTGGTTGCAGTCTTCAGCCAAGACACAGAGCTGAGCAGAACGCTTCTCAATAAGCTTGGCGCTTTCATGGAGACCACGAACAACACCTCCATGAGCACGAGCTTTCCTTAGTGTTAGCTCCAATGCAGTCAACAGATCCATGTCCTCTGGGATTGCTGCAGCTGGCTCAGCAACCGGAGGAACAACAGCAGCAGGAGCAGCTTCATCACTGTAAAAACAAAGAGATGTAAGCATAAAACTCAACCACATGCATAACAAAAAAAAAAACTATTCTTAGATTAAACCAAAATTGTCAAAACAACAAGCAAAAAGACTTATGAAGCATATCAACAGACAACAAGTCTGAATCTGATGTAATAAGTACCCAACCAAATAAATAGTCTAAAAATTCGAATCACATAGGATAAGCATAAAACTGCACAAGTCCAATTTCAAATCTATCAACCTAAAAAATGGGATCTGCAAACTCTAAACTTCACTATATATCAATGATTCAGGAGAATTTCTACGAAATGTAGCAATATTCAACATAGCTATATCAAAATAAAAGCTTACCCAGACATGTTGACTCTTTGAATTGCCTTAACAAACGGAAAACTTGAATCTGCCGATAAAACCAAAGCAAATCAGTCTCAGCAAAAAAAGAAAAACCTTAAACCAAAACTACAGGGAGGGATTTGTAACGAGAACAATAAGTTCCAGAAAATCATACATTAACACAGATTAAATTCGTACAAAAGCAATAATCGAATCACTGAGCAAAAGAATGCGAGAGTAACCTGAGAGAGAGAGAGGCTACAACGACGAGTTGAAGGGAAGCGAAAATTGAGTAACGAGTTTATATATTAGGGTTTACGAACCCTGAAGACGCCACTGAATTTTTTTTGTTGCGAACCTGGCCCATACTAATGGGCTTAAATGGGCCATTCTAATGAGCTTTAGTGGGCCACTATAATGGGCTTAAATGGGCCATTTGTTTCATTTGGGTCCGTTTGGAAATCGTCTCGCTTTCTACTAGTCTTTCCCGAAGAAGAATAGTTTATCAAACACTTCACAGAATCCAGTGTAATGGTTTGTTTTTATCTTCCTTTATCAATTTCGAACATAGATCGTGTAAAGTGTATTTCGCTTAATTGATCATGTACACTATTTCGAGTATAGATCTTGCAGATAATTTTCTATCAAACAACCTAATTCATGCGATGTAATGTAATAAAGGAAACCATCTAAATAAAGAACATAAACTGTTGTATATAAACTTCTAACAACCGAGTTTGCGAGTATAACTCTTGTGGTCATCATCATCTACTCCTAAAAAGAACATAAACCATCAAAACAAATCTGGACAAAAGAACATAACTGTTATAAATTCTTGTTTTTTTATAATAATATAATTTTTTTGGTTTCAATGAACAATCTGACCATTTTCAACACCTAATCCATACAAAACACCAGAATATTTCTCCATGGAACCAATGAAGAAATTCTCCTGCAGCTTCCTGAATGTACACGAAGTTAACAAGCTATCCGATCCCGCCTGGTGACAAATCCCTACTCGCTCGACTTCAAGCAGCTCCGCCAATTTGTTCAGACCACCATGGAGGCTATTACAGAACTTCATCAAGTGCTTGATGTCGTAAACCCTCGGGAAATACACACTGATCATCTCGAAGAACCCGCTTTGCGTCTCCGGCAGATTCTGACAAGTCAAGAGCTTCAACAAGTAGCCGAAATCGTACCCACTGTGGAACGTGACCCAGTGGACGTTTTCGTTCAGCACGATCCCCGAAGACATCAGAAGCTCCGCGAAGCGTTTCGAGTCGATGCCCATCTGGTTGTTCTTGGCGAAGTCGATGCCCGACTGACGAAGAAGCTCGATGGAATCGTGAGCGAAGATGTCGGAAGCGGGATCGAACTCGCGGAAGTTGAACTGCCAGATGCAGTACTTGTTGTCGGATCCACAAGTGGGGAGGTTTCCTTTCTCGTCGGAGAAAGTGAGACCGAGCTGAATCATCTTGAGCAAGTTCACGTTTGTTCTCAAGGTCTCGTAATGGTACTCGGTGTTGGTTTTGAAAGTTCCCACCGGTCTGCAGACGATCCCGGGGAACTCTGTGTCCATGGCGACGAAAGGGAAATCGTCTACGACTTCTTGAATCAGAGCCATCTCCGACTCCAGATTCTCGTTCCACACCTCGCGGATTTGAATCGAGTCGTCCTTCAGAAACAGCGACATGGTGATGGTGATGAATCGGACTCAACAGCTTTAGATTGGAGAAGAACGGATCTAGAGAAAGAGCAAGATCCGATCCGGTTTCATTATATCTGCAATCGATTTGAACAAGAGAGACATGAATCAGAGAATGGATCTTAAACCTCTCATGACTTACTATCGAAAACACAGGAATCAAAGGACACCATAAAGTATATATAGAGATTAGAGGAGGCGCTTAAGTCGGCTATTTCGAACCTTGAAGTTTCTGGAGAAGGCGGCGATTGTTCAGGCTAGGGTTTCAGAGGGTGTGGTGGTTTATCGAAATAAGTATATAAAAACACCGACTTTACTTGTCTTCGCTTTAAGACCGTATGTTTTAAAACCTCTCTCTCTCTTCTTGTCTGAAGCTGATGATTCTTTTTCTTTTTTGCTCAACGCATATAAGAACTTAATTTTTTTATTATTGATTATTACCCACTGGCATTAGCCCAAACATATAAACCCAATATTCTTTTACAACTGAAATGCAAAGCTGTCAACAGATATACACCCAATGACCCAAACTGAGAACAAAAAACAAAAAAACAAAAAAAAAACAAAAATAAGTTAAACAGAACAGAACCAAATGGGAGGATCGGGGAAGGAGGAGGGAGAGATACAAATGGTGGATGGTTTCAGCTTATTCCCAGTTGCAGACTTCAAGCTTTTTTCTTTATCTGCTATTAAACCCAAGTGATGATCCTGCTGAATTATTTTTAGAATGGGCGGTAAATTACGTGAAACTATTGCACACCGATGATCAGAGAGACAGCTACTTGACAAGTCGCCGAGTTTCAAATATGTTAGAGGATTGAAATTTCGAATGGATTCCATAATTCCCTCATCCCCTAAAAGAATCAAACACTCATCTCTGAGGAGGATCAACCGTCCTCACATTTGCACCTGTCATCCCTTCAATCTTATCTTTGGTGATCTCCACAAAGTGACCAATTACTTCATGAAACTGCCTTAGACCCGATAACGGTAGAATGATCGACGACCTGTCCGAGCCTGCCACCTATATTTTCATTGTCTTGAGAATTGTCCACCAAAAAGTAAAAACTCTCAAAGAGTTGAAACAATAGCAGAAAGATAGTTTCTTTCTTGTAACATTACCTCAGATATCCTCAGGAAATGGCCCCTGTTGTTGTTCCCAAGATCAAAGAAGAAGCGTTTCTGGTCAGCTCTGATAACCTTAGAAACACCCGTCAATCCGGTATCATCCTGGCCGGGCAAGTCAGTTGCTCGATCCCCAGTAAGCTCTGAAGAAGAAGATGCAGGTTGGTTCCCATGGCCAGGTATAAATCCAGCGCCAACATCATCTGAAAGTCCAACCAGATGTTCCTGTGCATCAGAAGGTTTCTGTTTTCCAGAGGAAGTGAGAAACCAGACCCGAGAGAAACAGAGAGATTATATAATAAGTTAACATGTGTTTTCAACACGATAGAGAGTTGAATGTTCCAACCTGATTTGGCATCATGAAAAGCCCTGATGCTTCATGGATCTCAGCCAATATGTTCCTGAAAGCTGCCCATCCTTCATCAGGGGAGCTTCCAGCGGGAACAATAATGGTGCTTCGGTTTCTATTAACAGATGCTTCTGACACCTAAACCAGATCAAACCCATCAGAAATCTCAAGCTTCCAAATCTGTTAACCAGAGAACATTCCTAAACATCTAAATCATAGAACCACGTAACTTCAAATTCACTTAAAAAGTTCAGAGTCCTAAAGGAAAACAAGAAAGTTGGTACCTTCAAGAAGCGTCCCCTTCTGTTCTCACCGATGTCGAAGTAAAACACCTAAACACACAGAAATTTAAAAAAAAAAAAAAAAAAAGTCAACGGCTGTAGCAGAGGAGAGTGGTGAAGTTGAAAAGGAAGAGAGAACCTTGGAATCAAGCTGCAACTCTTTGCTGAAGAGCTCGTGTTCCTCGGAATTGACGTAGTAATTGAAGAGATCGAGGAACCAGGAGATGCCGGAGGAAGGAACGATGATGGTTGACCTCGTAGCCGACGTCTTCTCCGATATCTTCAGGTACCTTCCGCGAGGATTCTCTTTGAGATCAAAATAGAAAAGCTTATGCTCCACCTGCAACGTCTTGCTCACCAATTCCACATCGCTCCCTCCTCCTCCTCCTCCTCCTCCTCCGCCGCCGGAATTCCCTTCCATGTCAAATCTTCAACCGATCGATCGTTGTGGCCGAAACAATCGAGAAATATCGCTGAAATCGCTTCACTGAAGAGTTGAATTGACGTCTGATCTGAGAGATAGAAGAGAGTGCGATTGAAACAATATGAGAGATGGAGGAAGAGTACGACAAATAGGGTTTAAATTCGGACCGGGTTCGATTTAGCCTCATTGGTTGGATTTTGTTTATTAAAGATTTGAGGTTTTTGCCTTATTAAAATGAACTGATTATATGGAAGCCCCCTTCGTCCACCACTCATTTGACTAAAACTTCATCAATGTTTCTACTTCAGCAGGTTTCACATTTGAATTTCAAACTATTTATTATTATTTATGCATATTAATAGAGATAAGTGTACAATAAATTTTCTTCACAAAACGGTTTCATATGGTGGATGTGGAATCATCAAACGTAGATCTTCATAAGATGATAAAATTGTCTTGATATAATTATTCTTATAATATGTTGATCTATTTATCATTATTGTTGTAGAGTTGTTGGCCATGCTAATTATTTCAGGTAGGTCTGGGCATTCGGGAATTCGGGACGGGATTTATCGGGAAAAGGACGGGAACAGGAATATCGGGAATACAAAATTTATCTCATTTATGTCCCATTTAACATTCGGGACGGGAACGGGACAGTACAGGACGAGAACGGGATGGAAACGGGAATTCCCATTTAAAAACAATTTAAAATTTATATATATTTAATATTTTTTTTTAATTCATTATCACACCATATATGTTTAAAACTTTAAATTATGAAATAAAAACATTAAACAATATTCCATATAAATTAAAAGTTTGAAAAAAAATCATAGTTAAATCAAGAAAAACTAAATATAAAATAAACCATCGTATTCTCTTGCTCAACTCTGTAATTAGGTTTAGTTTCTAAACAACTATAATAGATTTTTCTAGTTAGCACTTAGCACAATAAGGAAATTAATTAATTGTTGTAATATATTATAATAAATATTTACATTATTATATAGGTAAGATATGATTCTATTTTACATGAAGATATACACTAGCATATATAATTTAATATTTATATTATATTTATCTTAAACGGGATTTCGGGAATTCCCGTTCCTGTCCCGTCCCGTCCCGTTCCCAATCAGAAATTAAAATTTTATCCCATTTGGGAATACGGGATATATATGGAATGGGATTTCGGGAACGGGTTTAGAACGGAACGGGACGGGAATTATGCCCACCCCTAATTTCAGGTTACTAAAGAAGAATATTTAAATGGAGAAAGTTAATTTAGGATATAGAATTTCTTAGTAAAAACATGTTATCATTGTAGAGTTTAACGTAATTGTTTTAAATTCATTTAAGAGGTTAATCATAAAAGTATAAGGTTTAAGAATATTTAGTCTAGGAAAATTAATTATTATAGAGATTATGCAATAGAAATTCATCTTAAATTTGGAGAAAGACGGTTTTCAAATTAAGTTTTGATCACGATGTGACTTAAGTAAAAAAAAGATTAGTGATACATGACGAAGTTATTATTGATTTCACATACAGAGTAAAAAGACGAAAGAGATTGTTGATACATTGTCTGGAATCTGGATGTTTCTATATCAATTGGCGAAATAATAAAAGTGATATAGGAAGTTGAATTGTGTGATTGTTGATGTTGAACTCGAAAACTGAGATGTTAAGCATTGGTGGAGCCATCAAAAGAGAATATATCTTTGTTTGTATACAAAATGATTCATTCGAGTGAAAGAGAAGTTTTTTCTTAAAGAGAGATGAAATTTGTTCAACAAGGAAAAAAGTTTTTACTTAAAGGGAAAAGCAAAACTATCTTTAAAAATATTTGAGGCGCAAGTTCTTGTTTTCTATATAAGAAGAACGTGATTTTATAATAAAAGTGGATTTAGAAGAATGTAGATTGAGAGAAATTTGATTTGAGAAATCGTGTGCAACGAAGTGTCGTGGTTTTATGCTTATGTCAAGCGTATTGGTGCGTTGGTGTTGATATATATTAGAGTGATATGATGTTATGGTTTGGGTTCGTTTGAAGTTCGTATATGATGGTGTTCCAAAGATTCTGGAAAATTGATTTCTAGGTTCGAAGGGAGTTTAGTTGAGAGTTAAGTTATTTTTATAAAATATGGGTTCAAGAGGAATTTAACTCAAGATTAATTTATCATGAAGAGTTAATGTTATAGAATAGAATCTTAATTCAAAAGGATTATATTTGTTTTATGCATTTACGAATTGGTTGTATTTGTATTTTTGTTTTATTAAATTTTGAACCTTGGTTTTCAAAAGTTGGAAAAAACTATAGTTCATTATAATTTTTGTGTGTATTATTTTCTACGCTTTATTCATTCTTGTACCACCTCTATTTTCTATATTTTCTGTAAATAAACTGATTTTCCCACGTCGGAGATTTTTTAATACTTTATTCACCAAAATTACCTAAGCTCTAGCTAAACATCCATTTGCATCCTCATATATCGGTTCACCGGTTTTGTTTGACTGTCTCAACGCCACGTAACCCTCATTACGTAATCATAATGATGACTAAGAATACTCACAATCACTAATCTTTTTAATTTAGTTCACTTTGGTTTCACTTTATGTCCGCAAATTGTAACAAGTTTTGTTTCTGAATCCCAAGTGCTTAGCTTTAGCCCCTCTTCTTAGAACCAACATGGCGACTCTTGGCCACATCGCCAGAGAATCATCCGACATCACACGCCTCGCCCAGTTTTACAAAGAGGTAACAAACACCTAATCCAAGTTTCTCTCTTTTTATCTCTCTTCTCAGATTCATCGAGATCTCTGTTCTGGGTTTGTGTTGTTTGTTACCAATTTGACAATAATAGGAAAAAAGAACGAAACCTTTTACTTTTAACTCGAGGTATCGATCACCCATCTGCACTAGAATCCTCTACGATTTGCAAATTGGCTTCTTTTTATCTTTGGAGAATGTTCTTTGATCATTTAACTTTCCTTCCACTTGTTCTGCAATCAATGGATGATATGTGTTATGCATATCATCCTTTTGCAGGTATTTGGGTTTGAGGAGATCGAAAGCCCTGATTTTGGAGACCTAAAGGTGATATGGCTAAACTTACCAGGTGCTTTTGCAATGCACATCATCCAGAGAAACACTTCAACGAACCTCCCTGAAGGTCCTTACAGTGCCACCTCGGCGGTTCGAGATCCTAGCCATCTCCCTATGGGTCACCATATCTGCTTCTCCGTCTCCAACTTCGACTCTTTCCTTACTTCTCTCAAGGTGTTGTTTCTTTAGCATTGCCTTCTTCTTGTTTACATGAGCTTTCATGGTACAGTAGGTATATACCATATGGTTGGTAATTGAAGTCTAACTAGTTTGAAACAAAAGCTTACTCTTTTAAAAGTCTTTAAGTGATCAATATAGTGGTCTTTTTAATTTTTTGATTTAGTTATTTCTCCTGAGCATTTCAATTGATCTTCTCTCCTCGTTGAATGATGTCAGGAGAAAGGGATAGAAACTTTCCAGAAGTCTCTTCCTGATGGAAAAGTCAAGCAAGTCTTCTTCTTTGATCCAGATGGTAATTTAATCTCTTTTTTCTCATAATCCCCGTGCTTTATAGTATTAGTACCCATAAAAGTTTTAGTTTGTTTACTCTGTTTTATTCAGAACAAAACCATTGCTTGTTGGGATGCTTGTTCGTGTATGTTTCAACTTACAGACTATGCTGTAAATTTGTTTTGCAGGAAACGGATTAGAGGTAGCAAGTCGATCTGAGTCTTGAAGCCGGAAGTTTGTGGTATTATGAGTACTTAATAGAAGGAAAATAAAAATAAAAATAATCAGCTTGTCGTGAAACGCGATAATTAAAGCTGCATATGTAAAGAACATGTTCCTGTTCTCGTTTCTTAGCTGGAGTGTTTTGGAACAATCTCGAGTCTCTCTGTGTGTCTAGGTTTGATGTTAACTTCTGACAACTTACGCTTCGAATCTCATGTGCTTTGAATGTTGGATGTATCGCATTGATGAGGTTTTCTTGTCTACTAGTTCCCACGTCCATATAACAACACCCAAGAGATAGAGATAGTTAAGAGAGAGAGAGACTTAACTGAGAACAACCATACACACTCATAACTAGAGATATTTTTTTTTTTTTGGTTAAGACTTGGTCCAGTCATGTAAAGGGCTAAACACACATGGTTCAGACCAAATCAAACTTGTCAAATGTGTCATTTCTAACTGTCTGGGTCCAATAATGACCGAGCTGACCTAAACCGAATTGGTCATTCGCAACTTCTATAAGTATAGCAAACCGATTGGTCCAAACAAAATAAAAGAAGAGAAAACTTGTCTCAAGATTCCAGTCTAAGAACATCGACTTGTGGGGCTAAGTTGTTGTCAATAAACCAACAGGATATGGGCAGAATTGTCACAAACATTCCACAACTTACCATAAGATTTACCAATCTTTTGCGATAGAATGAATCCATTACTCAGCCGGTTTTTGTGGTTGTTATTTGGTGATGAAAAATTGAACGAACCAAAAGTAGCTTAGGTAACTACAAATATGAATAGCTATATATATATTGTTGTTGTTGTGGCCCACATAAAACTATATTTATTCCGATTGAAAGATGAGTTCGAATCTTTTCTGGTGCCGGATAACTACACAAAGTGGTACCACCGGTCCATCTTCCGCAAGATTACTGTAGCTAGGATGTGTATTTTGGCTCAAGTCATTCGATTATAACCTGTAACCATTCTGATTCTCTCATAAGAATGACTGTTCAAGTCTTTTGTATCATATTTCAATGGGTAAGTCAATAAGATCATGTTCAACCTGGAGTTTTTAAGTTGATTTCATAATATAATAAATAATTAAATTAAATGAAAATTAGTTAAAAAAATTAAGAATGGATGTTTAAATAAAGAACTTAAAAACCGTTTCTTAAGTGTTACCTGTTATTTTTCCTTATATTTTTTATTTTTTTTTGTCTTTTTATTTTTCTTTTTTCTTCATATTTCTTTTTATATTTAAAAATTAAATAAAAACCTATGTAAAATTTCTTTGCATTGAACATGTTCTAAGTGTATAGATCTCATATAGATACATGTACTCAAATATCCATATAGAGAACCAAAAATTTTTAAATCAATAAAACTTTATCAGAAATTTTCAAACATAAATATGTTACTCAATTTAGCGGTTAGTAACTTTTTAACTATATCAATTAATAGTATCCAATCCAACACCAGATGATCTTTAGCCATTGTTAGCTGATCCTAAATATTAAAATATGAACAGGTAAACATTCTTAGGATCATTTTTAAAAAATTGAAAAAAAAATCGACCCCAGTGATCTGATTGGTCGGACCAGTGATAACTCGACTTGACCTTATCGACCGGACCGGTGTACCGAAACCTGGACCACACTAGGGGGTAGTCGTACTTGAACTAACATCCTTTGGAATTTACGTCATCATGAGTGGACCATTTAGGTGGTGGATGAACTTTCCTCCTCGTGAGTTTTCTTTTCTGTAAATTACAAGTACAATCATTCTTAGTGTTTTTGCAAATTTTATAACTCTATATTATATGGTTTATATATGAACAAACCATAAAGAAATACCCCCCCCCCCATGTTAAATGCAGCTTTGTATGTCAGAGTCCAGAAAGAAAAGTAAATAGAAACAAAACTAGAAAGTATAAAACCAAAAGAAAGAAAAAAACTATAATAAGTAAATATCTGACCTTCGCATTCACTCGAACGTACATCACCACTTTAGGGTATATATGTTTCCAAATTGCTTTTTCGAATCTACTTTGCACAAGCTTTTCATCGATACACACACACATGCAAATTAAGGATTTGCTAATAACATAACAGGTACAGTTAGTATGTTTTGCAACTCGCAAAGTGCATGTGGTGGTGATTGGTGAACATTAGTCAACATTCAGACTCTTGGTAGCTGCATTACGATTCTTGAAAATGAGAGGATTGACAGTGATTCCACTAATTAACAAACGATATGACTTTATATTAATTCCGCTAATTAATAAATGAGACTCGTAAATTACATAAGTACCCTTACTATCATAATGAGACATTGTGGATTTATATGCTACAAAATATGCCAACAAATCCAATTGCTCTAAAACATTTATTCTCTCTTTCGCTCCCAAAAAAAAAAAAAAAAAAATGCCAAAAATCATGTGGAAAAGCCTCCATCTTTGCTTCCCGTCAAATCTCACTAAATGCTATTCTTCGCCGTGCCTTCCTCCCTCCGCCGCCAGCGCCGCCGAGGACGACGACGATCTCAGCCGTCCCTCTATCGTTCGCATCAACAACTTCAACCTACACTACCACGACGACGAAGACAACCACCACCACCGGGTCGTTGACTTACCTTCCTCATCCACCGCCACCACATCCTCCTCCGCCACGTCATCGTCTGAATCCGACAACCACGACATTTCTCCTGAACTATCCGCCGCTTTCGCTTCCCGTCGCTTCTTCTTCTCTTCCCCTGGCCGATCCAATGCCATCACGGACTCACCGGAAACACGGTCAAGAGAACTCTCTGATAATTACGACAGTGCCACTACCACGACCAAGAAGAAGAACTACGATACGTCCGCCAACACTACTACCACGAGGCTATTAAGCGGAGGAACCGCCGTGAAGCAACACGTGTACTCACCGGACCCGTTAACTGACTTTCGCCGATCAATGCAGGAGATGATTGATGCCGCCATTGACGCCGGGTACCTTAGCCGTCCCGACGACGGTTACGATTACTTGAACGAGCTTCTTCACAGTTATCTCACGTTGAATCCATCCGACACACACAAGTTCGTCATCAGAGCTTTCTCCGACATCCTCGTCTCACTCTTATCGGAAGAACATCCAGCATGATGACGTGGCGGCAGCCGAGCTCATTAAAAAACTCCCGTGTAATGAATGCCCCCACGTGGTTTTTTAATTAAGTCGACGGACCTAACTTTTTTTTTCTTTTTCTTTTTCCATTAACGTCGTCAAGGAAGAGAAGCTAGCTCAGAGAACTACTGACAATTTTATCTTTCTTTTCTTGTGTTTTGTACGTTTCAATTAGATAAACCTCAACTAAGCAACAGAGGTTAATAATTTTGCAAGCATTACGACCGAATGATCAACTGTAATTATTGTGTAATGATATGCAGTTTCATGCATTATTGAGGTGGCGTGTGCATATTGCTTTTGTTTTTTCCTTTTTTTTCCTACTCGTTTTCTAATAATTGAATGATGAAAAGGATCGAAGAAATTTGATAATTGTTATAGATTTTAGATAGTATATATATTTTGTTAGATATTTTGTTGGTCGAAATAAGGACAAGAAATTTAAAAGACTTTTAACATGTTTGATACTAGACATATAGTGACATAGTATACTATATTTGGGTGGGAAAATAAAGAGTTTCGTTAAGTTTTTTGGTTTGTGTTAAATTCTATACCTAAAAACTTTTAATTATGTATAGACAATACAAACTGTTAATTGTATAGACAAATTAATGTTAAATTTTTATACCTACTAAAAACTGTTAGTCTCTAATAACTTCCCTCAACTAAATTTCTATGTAAGCTTTAGAGCTTTGTGTTTTTTGCTACTGAAAAGTCATAGATTGTATTTTCTTTTTATACATTTCAATAGGATACCCATTTAAAAAAAAAAACTGTTAATTACAAACTAAACTACCGAATTTGTCTCTCAAGGAGATCACGAAATAGAAGTGGAACCACACAATGTAGCAGAACTGGATATCAAAACACCACTTTCAACGACTCAAATCACTAAATCCATGGTCGAGACTCGAGAGTGAACAGAAAATTGAAAACATCTTTTTGTGTTTAACATAACTATTTGGCAAAAAAAAAAAAGCATTATAATTGGAAGTAGATGTCTGATGATATGGACAAGACTAGTTCGGAGCCTTGGGGGCAGCAAGTTTGCGGGAAGCTCCAAGTCCAAATCAAGTAAGTAAACAAATAATATTAATAGTTGAACTTATGAATTAACAAATGAAAGCTAAATACGTCCAAAACACTTTATGCGAAGAGTTAAAATTGAACTTGGTTTGATCAATGAAGAATAAAGTCATGTAGACAGCAAAATATCACCGAGGTGCGAAACTTGAGGCATCGATAAGCTCACCAGTTGCTTATATTGTATCAAGGCTTAGATCTTGTTTTTATACACTATGAATCCATACCTTATTAAAGGGGAAATTGGTTAATTAATGTTTTAATTGATATAATGTAACCGTTTGCTTTCTTTAAACATACACGATCAATATGTTAAGATATGTAATCTCATACTAGTTACTAGTTAGTATGTTGTAATTTTAGCCCACATCACATATTGTTGGGGGAAAAACATAAACCAATACGTTTTGATATACTACTTCTCAGTGATATCTAATCTTATTCTCGGTTGACAAAAAAGAAAAAAAAAAAAAGAACCTCTCCGTATATACTAGAATTTATAACATTCCCTCCAATTTCTATCCATGTATCAGAAATTAGTTTTTTAATCTTACATATATTAAAACGAAATATATAGTTAAGAAATCAAGGAATGCTACACATCTGGCTTGTACTTAACTTAAATATTGAGATCTATTCGTTTTTGCTTCTTTCCATTAGATTTAAGCACATAGCACAATGTGAGACAAAACAAAATAATTGAGAATCCTAAGAGACGGATGTTGGAAGGTCCACTCGCCCAAACAAACTATATAATTGTAGTTAATAAGACTCTAATATTAAATTAATTGAAAGTATTAAAGTGATAGTTGGTTTAGGTAAAATAAGACCATACCTTTTGTCTTATTCACTAATTAAAGAAATAAACCTAGACTCTAGACCCTCTCAAATGCGAATATTTCATGCAACCAAACACAAATTAATTTCTTCACTACGAGAGAATAAACCGAAACATATAGGTCTAAATAATTCGTATTTGTTAATATTAAGCTAATGTTACGTACTAACCCGTTTATGGTGCTATGATCGTTAAAGATTCCACTATGAAAACTGAAAAAGGTAAATTAAATGAATGACTTTTATTAAATGAATGCGCATATCTAGTTCTAATCTCATACTCGTTAGTCTTGTAGAAATGTGATGATCGTGGGTTTATTTGCAACAAAATTTTACTACGATTTTATATCTGGAATTAGAAAATAAGTTTTGTTAAATCGCCATATGTAAATAACTCATTATAACTTTGCAGAAGTTAACGACGCGAAACTTCTATAATAATAAGCAATCTTACGTATACTTATCGAGTTGGTAAATGGTGCCTGATTTTCTGCCGCTTGTCTCCAGCTCTGCCCAACCACTTGGTTGATAGGTCAATATAAATCTACGTATTTTTATACAATTTTTTTCTTGTTTGAGACTGTGACACTATTTATGAAAAAGATAGCTTATTTGGGTCAAATGTACAGTAGTTTTTTTGTATGTGTATATTGCGCTCGGAATTTACGGTCAATTAATTAGAGAGTTATCTGTCAAAGTTGATATGTAAATCTTGCGCTCCTTGTTCTTCCAATGAATCATAAAAAGAATATTAGAAGAAAGTTTTTGCTTGTAAGATTTCAAGAGTTCAGATTTTCGATGCAAATGCCAAATTTGGTTTAGTGGAGCATTTATCCTAGCAATCTCGTAAATCAAAGAAAACTTGTGATTATATCCCAAAACGAGTTATGAGACTAATTTGAATTAGTGAATTTTTCTGTTCTAAACTCAAAATTTAATTATTGTTTATTGTTAAACACAGGAATAGAGTTGTACCGATTCTCCAAGCCATCTAAGCCGACCATCTTTCGGTCTGAAAAGTCCATTAACCGATTTTTTTTCTTCAGTGGAGTTCAGTTGCAACAGATATTTGTAATGGAAACGCGAAATTGACTGTAGTCAATACAAAGCATGGTGACATATTAAGATTTTAGGCCTTTTTTGTTTTATAATCTTGAAATGAATTAATAATTTGCTGGCAAGATTTATACAATACTTTGACTCAAATACCTTAAAGTTCCAGACCTACTTGAATATGGGTCAATCTCAAGATATGAGATCAAAATCGAGACGGAACAAACAAACGTTTGATACTTGTGCGCATAGATTTGGTTGGACTTCTCTTACCTACTTAATGAAGGTCATAGAAAATACTATAATTTGATACAGTCGAATAAGACGGCCGTCACGTCCCCATGATTTATGGTAAGTATGTGTATACGCCCACGTAAATGAAAGTTCATATTAATAAATAAATAAAACACAAAAAATTAAACTAATGCAACAAAAAGTTAAAAAAAAAAAAAAAACCGAAAATGGTAATCATTATTCCTAACTATAATTTCAAACAAATCAAAACAATATAATGTTTATTATGTTTTTGATAGAATAATATGGCATGAGAGCTGGAATAGCTCAGTTGGTTAGAGCGTGTGGCTGTTAACCACAAGGTCGGAGGTTCGACCCCTCCTTCTAGCGTTTTTTTTTTCATTCGTCAAAACCATCCATCCACCTTGAATACATGACACCAGTAAATAAAATCACAACTTCAGAAATCTTCATTTGATCCCTGAAGCTTGTTTAGTTAACCCACTTACGAGTGTCTTAGTATTCATTTTTGTCTTTAAAATTTGTTAACAACTCGCAACACAACAACATATCAAAAGCTCAAAAGGAAGTGTCCAAGACTCTATATATTATACACTCTGCATAACATTATTACTTCATTACACATAAAACTGTCACCACTTTCGACATAACAAACCCAAAACACACAAACTATACGAACTCTTCTCTAAACGATCATATAAAATCTCTCATCATTCTAACTTTATCACCAACCGGTTTTTATCCAAACTTACATCTTCCTCTGAAGAGTAATCAAATCAAGAGCAGATCCGAATTTCGCATTCAAAGCTTGAGCACACCAACCATGTCCATCGTCAACCGTTGGCATCCTCACTTCAATCACAGGAACCACAGGGCTTTTCGAGCCCGGCATCAACACAGCTGCAAAAACCCGCAAAGCGTTGGACGCATCAATGTCCATGCAAACATTGATCTCTGGAACTCCTTTAGGCGATGGTGGAATCCCAATGATCTTGAAATAACCAAGAAGATGATTCTCTTCAACAGTCTCTCCTTCTCCTTCATACACGACGACTAAAGCTTCCTTTTGGTTATCATGAACCGTCGTGAAGAAGAGGTCTTTCCGCGCAGGAACCATCGTGCTACGTGGAATCACGGGTATGAACTTGTTTCCGTTAGCTCTCACTCCAACCGCAAGAGCCGTGGCTTGTATAGTCAAGAGATCTAAGCTCCCAAACGGGTCATGAATCCCTGAAGTCACAGCGCCTTCCAAAGCAGCTCCTCTAACCGCAGCTTCTAAAGGATTCACATCATTGTAAATCTCGTCTTTCTTGCATACTTTCTTGAGAATGGCTCTTACTTTCGGTATGTAAGAACAGCCTCCGACCATTATCACATCGTCTATATCACCAACCTCAACTTTCGCATCTCGCAGGCATTGCACAACGAGTCTCTCACACTCCTCAAACACCTTCTCGTTCACTTCTTCAAACTCCAACCTATCAAGAACCTTGGACACCATGTCACCGTTCCCCAAATCCGCTTCGACCTGGACATTGTCTTGTTTCGATAGCCTGTGTATAGCGTCCTGCGTCGCTACACGGAGCAGCCCCGAAGCTTCCTTGTTTGGTGGCGCGATATGGCGCATAGTGTTCTGCAAAATGTCCTCTCCTCCAATGGGGCTTCCCGCCAAGGCTTTAATCTGTGAGACACCACCAGCAGTTGCAGTAACCGAAACATCGCAGTAACCAGCACCCATGTTGAATATAACCGCAAGCCTCTCGCTTCCGCTTCCCATATTATCATGAGTAGTCATCTGCTGCTGTTGCGCATAGAGCAACGCTATTGCTGTTGGTTCCGGCATTAGACGAAGAACGTGAAGTCCAGCCATAGCGCAAGCTCGTTCAATACGTGTCAGCTGGAACCTAGAGAAAGAAACCGGAACCGTGAGCACGACGTTTCTCACAGCCCGTTTCAACTGAGACTCAGCCATTAGACGAAGTTCCACAAGGAATATCGCTAAGACTTCCTCTGGAGTTGTTGATCTCCAAGCATTGTTCACCAACGCTGCGATGAACGGCCTGACTCCAATGTCTAGAGTTTGAACCAGAAAGGGAAGGTTTTTGCTGGCGTGGACCACGGGATCAGTGTCTACACGGCCGATGAGGCGTTTCATGTTGAAGACAGCGGCTCCTGTCAGCATTTCTTGCTCGTGGGCGAGCTGGTTGCTCACGCCGCCTGCAGGGACTTCGTCTTTGAAAGTGACGAATGATTTGATTAGCTTCTGGTTTCTTGTGTTCCTCAAGATGTGAACTTGTGAGCCGTTCCAAACAGCTATGCTGCATTGGGAAGTACCAATGTCGATTCCAACGGCGATTTCAGGTAATGAAGGAGATGATGATGATTTCTCTTCTCCGGTGTTCTCGCTGTCTGATGCTACTGTGTATGCTGGTTCTGCCATTTTTTTTTGTTCCTGCAATTTGTTCCGACACAAGTTTTTAAGGTTTGAACATAGAGACTTAGCTGCAAGATTCATCAACACAATCAATAATTTTCCTTTCGGATCAGTGATTTGTGGTAATAATGACCACAACTAGAATTACTTTCGTTTCATCACTCGACATTCACAACTAGCTGAGAGCAAATTCAGACACAAACTGAAACTAATCATCAAGTGTCTCTTGGATTCTCGTGATCTTAGTCTCCTACGATCTCACCCAAATAGCATAGGAAAAGAAAGGGTACGATTCTGAAATTAACAAAGAAATTTGAACTAATAAAGCGAGAACTAAGCTGAAACCAAACAGGAAAAACGTAGATTACAAACCCAGAGAAGAGGAGGAAACATAACCAAACTAATCGAAGAAGAGTCAGAAACAACGAACCTGAACAAAGGAAAGGAGAGAGCTTTGACAAAGGGGTTTGTAGAAGTATGTGGCTTAGTTAGAAGAAGAAGACTAGGGTTCGTGGGTCGAGAAGGAGAGAGAGATAAACGAACAAGTAGAAGGTGCGAGAGACGAGGATTGAACAGGTAAAGATATCTTCTAGAGCTTCCTAGAGAATTTCGGCGCTTTTTAATTTTTATAAAAGAGGAGGGAGTTTTTTTTTGTTTTTTTTTCTCTCCCATTTCTCGCGAAGTTAATGTAATTTGCCGACAAACTAAAAACAAAAAAAAAAAAACAAATCTAGTTTATTTGAAAATGGGCCTGCTTGAAGAAAATGTATTGGGTCGAATAAATGAAAGCGGGTTGGCCTCTAGTATATCATTGGCCCAGCTTGCGGATCATAGTAATATTTGTTTTAGTTAGTTATGTATTCTTTAATTTTCCTTTAGCTACTTAAATATATTGATCATAAAGAATTTACAGGATACATAAAACATACATTTTCATTACAACCGTTGCCACTGATAAAGAAAATCGAAATTTTTTCGATAAAAATGTCGAGAATAACCATGTTTTCTTTTTAAAATATCTTAGAGACCAGTATATAAAATTTGTTATGTCTGTTCTTCATATATTTCTATGGGATATCATCTTTTGGTTTCAAAATGCATTAAAAAAAATTGAGATATTATTGAGATGAATATGAATCTAAATCTTGTTTAGAGCCTTCATCTTCATTGAAACCATAATATGTAGGAAAACTAGTAATAACACTTAATATTGGTATGGAAGAGACATCTTCTAAAAGAAAATGTGGATGTTGATAACCTAAAATTATCTAAGAAATTCATGATTACACTTTGATAAATTAGTGTGATCAAAAGACGATAACCCAAAATACATTTTAATCCCAGATTTATGATTGAAAATTATTTCTGAAAATAGAGAGTTTCAAATTAGAAATCAAAACTCTTTGATGTTGAAATAGGAGGGTTTCAATTATGAAGCGTTGGAAGTCGTTTGGAGAAATCTTCAATGGAAAGAAGCCAGCATAAAAACGAAAAGGTCCATGTGGGATTATGGTGGTCGGAGAGAGGTTTTTTCGAAGAGAGAAAAGGAAAATAAAAACTGATGAGGAAACATCCAATTGATTGAATAGTTTCATTTGATGAATAAAAGAAAATATAAAGAAAACATAAGAAAAGAAGAGTACAATCGATGATAGAGTTGCTGTTAGCTGAAAAATTACAAAAAAGTAGCGGTTATGACTATTGCTTTTATAATCACCAATAGAGAAGAGAAAAAGAAAAAGAAAAAACGTATCAGTATTTTAGTTATTTATCGTTTAAATTATGTTTCTACATTGCGCACGCAGAAAAAAAGTTACAAACAAATCAGTAAATCAATCAATTCGTGTGTTGATCACTTGTTGATTAAATCATATGATTATTTTTCTTTCTTGCAAGACTTCCAAATGAATGGAAACAAATACCATTGATTTGGACAGAAATAGTTATTGTCATTCTTCTCTGGCTCCGATGTTTTTATTTTAATAATTATATGATAATTTATCAAATGAATAATTTAAACAAATGATAATACAGTATTATAGTCGATTTTTTTCACGATAGAAGATGAAGTCGTATAAATTGTCCAACCAATAACCCAACACATTGGTGACATCTATTGATGGGAAGTGATGTTTGGGAGAGGTCCACAGAATTTTTTTTTTTTAATTATTCGGTTGAACTTGAATATTTTATGAATAAAAATAGAGTTAAATCAAACATATTCATGAGCATTGTCAATTTTTTTCACACTACAAAATTCACGATATAATGTGGTTTTGGCTCTTTGGGGGGGGGGGGGGGGGGTGAAAGTTGATGAGAGAGACAATTTTATCCTTTTCACTTGTATTTATTTTTGATCACGCGTCAAAATAACTGATCAACCAAACAAAGGAAGTACATAAAAACAATCGAATTATATATATCCTACCAACGCGTACGATACTGCTGAGACCAGATATTTTTCTCTAGAAAACACGTGTTTTGTGTGTGGAAACTTGTGGTAGTGACATCTTATTTGAATTTTATAAAGGCGATGGTTGTTAAGAAAACAGCTAAAAGCCTAAATTATATGAGATTAATTGCCATTTCATTTGAAACCTCATCGAATAGGTATATACAGTATGAAAGTGAAATTGATAAACTATACGCTCAGTATATGAGATGAAGAGAGAGGAAGATCTGGTTTCACTGAGTGGATATAGGTTCAGCGTGGTTAGATAGAACTATACAAACGAGTTTTTCTTTTGTTTTTTTTTTCTGTATCGTATCAAGAAGGGGATAAGAAGGAAGATATTAATGTATTAGTTAATTCAAGCATAGACGACAGATTTTTATTGGTTGGCGTGTTAAGAACTTAAGACTTCGGACATTTGGTCGTCCGAAACAGTTTACAGTAATTAGTTAATTACTGTTCATGTTCGTTTTTATTTACTCTTGTCTTAATTTTCTAATTGACCTTCTCTGATTATTCTTAAGAACCAAAATGGCACCAAGGATAAACTGATGATTGATTTTCTTCTTTATAAAAAGTCAAAATTTCATAGGTATCAATACAAAATTACGTTATTTAACGTCCAGTTATTCTATGTTCATTGTAAGTTTTTAATCCGTTTTAACTCTTCTTTATAAACAACATTATGAGTACTTTTTTCGTTCATAGTAAGCTACTGCTACATATTTCTAAAGAACACGTAAGGTTTTGAAACTCTTAAATCAAGAATACGATTGGTGAAAGAAAAAATCAAGATAGAATATGATTTGATTTACATCGAGAAGGATATTAGATAAAAGAGTCTACAAGGATTTGAACCATGAGTCAGCAGTCAGTATCTATTATTAAAAAATATATAAATTATATATAAAAAAACATGACTTAAATAACTAAAAAACGACTCAGCTTCCTATAAATACCCTCCAACCTCTCCCTTTAGTCTTGCCTCTTCGTCTCTGTCTCTGCTATTTCTTTCATTTTTCTCAAATAATTAAAACAGTATTTTTGCTTGCTTATATTCTTGTCATGGATTTCTCTCCGATCAACTGCCTCATTTTCGGTAAAACTTAAATTACATTTACTAAGCTTTATCACTTTTTATTATTTAACTCTTGATTTGTACTCAATTAATCTTGGTGTTGTTTCTATTTGTGATCAGATTTGGATGACACATTATACCCTCTGAACACCGGACTAGCGCCAGCTGTCAAGACAAATATCGACGGTAACTATACATAAATTACAAGTCTTGAAACTTTTTTACTATTTTCACCAAACATTCGGTTAATTTTTTATTTCCTTGGCAGTTTTTCTAGTGGAGAAATTTGGATTCCCTGAAAGTAAAGCTTCAAGTCTAAGAGTTGAGCTCTTCAAGACTTATGGAAGTACTCTCGCTGGTCTCAGGGTAATTTAACTACTCCTAGTTCTTGTATCCTAAGAAAAATTACTTTATTATTTCATTGATTTCTCATTTGTTGTCTTATAAATTTTGTAGGCTTTAGGTCACGATGTTCATCCTGATGAATATCACAGGTAAAAAAATAATCATCATCAACATTATATGATGTATTTTTCCAGGGACTTTTTTTGTTCTAAAAAACTTTTTTTCTTTCTTTTGCTTGTTTTTTGAAATTTGTTTGCAGTTTCGTGCACGGAAGGTTGCCGTACGGTTTGATCCAACCTAACAGCAAACTACGAAACCTTCTGAACAAAATCAAACTGAGAAAAATCGTAAGTTTATTTTTATTCTTTTATATACCATTAAGTTTTTTTTGAGTTTGTATTAATGTGAATAAATGATCATCTTTTTTTTTCCTTGGGTCATCAGATTTTTACGAATTCGGACAGGCAACATGCGATGAAGGTTTTAGAGATTTTGGGTTTAGAAGATTGTTTCGAACAGATTATCTGTTTCGAGACAATGAACCCGAGTTTATTCGGGTCAACCACCCGACCCGATGAGCATCCCGTCGTTCTCAAGCCTTCGTTGACCGCAATGGATATTTGCATTCGTGTCGCCAACGTTGACCCTCGCCGGACGGTAATATTCTTATTAAATCTTGATTATTTGCTCCGCACGTATCATTTATCAAAGAGTGTATTAAAACTCTTTTTTACATTTTTTGTTATTTTTCAAAATAGATATTTTTGGATGATAATATCCACAATATTACCGCGGGTAAATCTGTCGGGCTTCGGACAATCTTGGTGGGGAGATCAGAAAAGACGAAAGATGCGGATTACGCGGTGGAGAGTGTAGCTGAGATAGCTACGGCCGTGCCGGAGATTTGGGCTACGGCTACGACCGGATGTGATGTCGGCGGTGAGAGGATCAGACGGAGCAAGAGTGAGCTGGAAGGTATGGCTTCAATCACAGCCGTCGGTGCGTGACGTGATCGAGTCGGTGAATCGTGGCCGTTGGATATTTTAACGTTTAGTACTTGGGTTTGTACAGATGTCGTTAAATGTCGATAATGCATGTGAATAAAATAATAGTGGTGGTGGAGGATTTTAATATTCATCCCATCTGGACACCAAATGTGAATACGCAATGAAAATATTAATGTATGATGACGATGATTTCAATAAGATGTGTACATTTTGTTTTTATTTTGTTTTATTTTTTTATCAAACGTGTGTTTTAAAATATTTGGCGAAGAAATCTTAAGATTTACAGTTTTCAAAACTCTGTTAATAACCTGGTATTAAATGGAAGGTAATCTTAATTTGTCATATGCATATAATACTTTAAAAAGCATATCAAGAATTAAAACTTTTTATCAAGAACATATATTATGCATTTTAGATCAGAATGATGATTAGACGTATGTCCAATATGTTTATTCTAGAAATCAATTTCGTAAACTGAAACATTAATAGATTATGGAAAATAATTGACGTGACTTGTCGGATTATTTCTCCACCGTCCGTTTTGATGTTTTAATTATTTCCCCTACTACACAAATGAGCTAAATGAGACGCATAAAGGCCCAATTTGAAAAAAATTGTTACCTCGTATAACCTTTACCAAGAAATCAATCGTGTGAAATCATGTTTATTTTAGTTAGTTTTATTCTATAAATTACAATTATGTTTCGATGAAATCAGAAAATCAATCAATCGTGTGTTTATTTCTTGTGAATCAAGTCGATATATATGAATTTGTTTCTTCTCTTGCAATAATCTAAATGAAGGGAACAAATATCATGATTTGGACAGAAATAGTTATTGTCATTCTTCTCTGGCTCCAATTGGTTTCTTCAATTAATTATATGATAATTTATCAAATGAATCATTTGAACAAATGATTGCAACAGTATCATAATCGTATCTTTTTACGATAGAAGATGAAGTCGTATAAATTGTCCAACACATATTGGTGACATCTCTTGATGGGAAGCGATGTTTGGGATAGGTCCACATACAACATACCAATTATTAAGTAGAAGATTTTATACTAATAAATATACAAAACCTAACATAATCATCAGCAATGTCATTTTCTAATGTGTGGAAAATTCACGATGTATTATGTGGTTTTGGGGAGGCCGTAAGGTGCTGAATGATGATGAGGGATAAACAAATTTTATCTTTTCTTGATCGTGTTGTATTTGTTTTGTTACCATAAATTTGCTTTATAAGATCGACCAATCAGTGACTTAGTAATTTTTTTCGGGTCATTAGCTATATTTTAATTCTAATCAAATACTTGATATATCCTATCTCCAATCAGCTAGTAGTAGCATGTGCAACGCGTAAAAATAACTTAACAAAAGGTAAAAAACATGTAAAATAATCGAATTATATCATATCAACGCGTACTATACCACTATGATGATATATGTTTTTAAATGTAAAACACGTGTTTTTTTGTGTGTGTAGAAACTTGTGCTAGGGACATCTTATCTGAATTTCAGAATAGGTGATGATGTTAA
Source organism: Iljinskaea planisiliqua (assembly GCA_900108845.1). NCBI lineage: Eukaryota > Viridiplantae > Streptophyta > Magnoliopsida > Brassicales > Brassicaceae > Iljinskaea > Iljinskaea planisiliqua. The sequence goes on along the minus strand of FNXX01000004.1, from coordinate 6,341,295 downwards.
GTAAAAGGCTAAAGCCTTAAGCCTATGGTTGTTGACATTTCATTTCAAATTCACCGAAAATTTAACTATAATGACCGCGTAGAACTGTACAAACAAGTCTTTTAAAAGAGAATTTGTTCGGAATTAGTGATTTTAATTTTTTGTTATTTCTGTCAATCATTATAAAAAGGGTAAAGAAGAAATAAATTCATATAAGCATAGACGACAAGTTATTTTTGGTTGGCGAGTACGCTAGTGTTCGGACATATGGTCGTCTAAAACACAACCCTCGCTAGAGTTCGGACATTTGGTCGTCTAAAACACAACCGGGTTGTCCCGTTGCTAAACTATTCGCCCTTTTATTGTGTCTTAATTCTTACATACCACTTTTTTACAATTTTACTTATTCAAGATGATTGGTTGTATGAGGTCAAAGGTCTAATATCATTGTTAGTTTTAGATTTTAAAGCCTAAGATATAGTTTTGATTTAAAAAATATTTTTATAGAAAGGGTACGAATGGGTTAACACTAAACCAAAATGCATGTAGACAAATCATACTATTAAAGATTTCAAACACTAATTATTCTTACTCACAAATGGGCTAAACGAGGCCCATAAAGGAGCCTAAGGCCCAAATTAAAAAATTCGTTTCCTCGTATAATCCTCCTCGACGAAATCAAACTCCACAGAGAGAAAGGGCCACCATGATTTCACCGTCAGAGATGACGGAGACGGCGACCGCACCGTCACCGGGAACTGTTGCAGCCACAGCAACGGGAACCGAGCGGATAGAGATGTTTAGGAAAGTGGACGATGAAGAGGAGGAGAGAATACGCCGTCAGAAGAAGCTTGAAGAAGCTCTCGAAGCCAAATCTCTTCGCCGCATTATCAGTGCTTACCTCAAGTATCTTATTTTCTCGTTGTTTGTTTTTCTCATAATTTTTTCGCTATTAATTTTTTTTTTTTTGTAAGTCTGAAACGGCACTATGTTTGGGGGTTCAAGGAGAATTATCTGACTGATTAGAACTTGGAATCACACAATTCTAGATTGTATCGTATATTTTCTTGGAATATAGTAGTGATTAAGTTAAGGGAACTTGATTTTGATCCGAGGTTCATGCAGATAACTGGGAAAATATGTGTATTTTGGTTTTTAGGATCATCTTCTTCACAATGCTCACGTTCATTGCTTCTGATCTTTTACATTTTAATGCTTCAAATCTTAGACCTTTTGCTGAAGCTCAGTTTTCTTTGTTATAGCCATGTTAGTGGGCTCATCCTTGGTCCAGAGATTAAGTCATTTATGTTAAAGGCTCTGCTTTGCTGACCTTCCTTTTGCTTGTAAATTCTTTACAGTTATCCAGAGGCTTCCGAAGAGGATCTGAAAAAATGGGAAAGATCATATCGGAAGCTGTCTCCTGCGCACAAGGTAGTTTTTGTTGCCTTGAGAATAGTTTGCGATACTTGTGTTCTGAGACAGATTTAGAGTTCTTATTGTTATTCCTTTCGGCAGTTTGTGTTATTTGTTGCGTAAGTCTATCCATATTATGTTAATGGTTTACTGCTATAGCATATTTGAAAGTTCAAAATGCTTACATACGATAAGACACTCATGGATAGGTGTTAAGAGATATGATATCAAGTTGAGATGTTTATTTGTCGAATCTTTGTTGTTTGTTTATAGTTATAATAAATATATCTATTTTCAGCGTTGCCTTTTTTTTTTCTTTCTCCCCTTGTCCAGGCATTGGTACCCCATTACCCTTCGAAGTTTCAGAGATTAAGAAGGTGAAATCTAAACTCAGTAGATAAGTGTCTATATATGTGTCACAAGCTTGCTTGGATGATATTTAGTATACGTATTTGTTTTCATTATAGTTGCTTCAAGGTTCAGATATGACTAGTTGCTTCTTTTTTTCTATTTTGGATTATGGAAGAATCCTGATGCTCCTAAATGTTTTCAATAACTTTGTCGTGAAAAAGTATTTTTTATCCCCATAGTGATATCCCCTGGGGGAATTGAGGTTATGGACCGTGTAGACGTCTGAAAAACAAGGTTTCTGGTGTTAGCATCAATACACTTTCATCCGATTAAATATGTGACTTCTCTGGGATGATTTTCGAAAATTGTTGTGCACGTATACAGTATGATAAAATATTTTAGAACTAATGTGCGAGTTGTCAATTCTTTTTTTTTTTATATATATCTGCTACTCTCTGAAAGTAATTAATGAACTTACAAGATGGAGTACGTACGTATTTGATTGCCTAAATCTTGTTAGGTTAATTTCACGTTCACGTGTTATTTTGTGATATCCGTCTCTTATAGTTGTTCTTTCTCATGCTGGCACGTAAACTCAATAGTATGCCTTATTGAACTTTAATTTACCAGTGAGTCATTTGATTTTGTTGTTGCAGGTGTATATCGACGAATTCATATTTCCTATTTAATATGCTTCAGGTCAGTTGCCGACATTTCTTCTAATAATTCCCTTGGCGTTTTAATTGCTTCATGCTACTTATTTGATGTTGTGATTCGTAAATTCAATGTTGAAATGCTAGAAATCCTAAGCAACTCATGTCATGTAATCATAATTACTTGGCAGGCTTTTGAGCCCCCTATAGACTTGAGTCAGGATCTTGATGGTTTTGAAGACTCAAATCTTGACTGTGCTCCAAATGAGAAATACATAATAGATGAAAGGCACGACTCTTCTTGTCAGCCTGCCTTGACCAATAATTGTACATATCAGGAAGAAAGTAAAAGCATGCGCGACTCAGTAAGAAGAACTCTGTCTATAGAGGTCAGATCAAGACATTGAAACTATATCCTTTTCATTTAAAATCTTACTTTATAAATGCAGGAGCTTCAGAGGAAGGATGCTAATGATCATCCCCCCAAGAATCACTCTGAAGACACAAGATTCAATGATGAGAGATATGATTGTGATGGAGGCCATTTAAATCACGACCATGGCAGTGTAATGTCAACTCATATACTTTAAAACTTCCGTTCCTTCCATAAACAGAGTTGAACATCGTTAGCAGTGTGCAGATTCTTTGGTTATTGTCTCAGTTATGTAAGATCTTTAGGCTGTTGAGCATCTTTAGTGAATCATATGAATATTTCATGGAATTCTAGATCATATCAATATTACCTAGTATTCGATCTTCAGAAAGCGTTATATTGTCAAGCTTATGTGGGTTTTCTTGGTGGAAAATATTTCTGCCTAATCTTCTTGTGACTATTATAAACTTATCATACCAATTCATGTGAATTTTCTAATTCTAATGTTGCTTCTTTAATATTCATAGGCATCATTATCATCTCATGATTGGTTGGACCCATCGTTACAGACACATGTTCCTCTGGTTGATGTAGATAAGGTATGATTTTGATTTTTAGTATGGCTGATGAAATCTATTTTCTTCTTCCTAGTTAATCATAACTGTATTAGAGCTCTCGTAGCGTTCAGAGACAAAGATAGCAAGGTGACCTGTTAGAATTTATTTTCTAACTCTGATCCATTAGGCAGTTTGGCCAATTCTAGGAGTCGATTATCTCATCAGTTTAAGTACACTTTCAACCTATGCATGTGCACATGATAGAGGGGACAGGCACACCCGTACGCATATGTTTGTTGTTGTGTGTTTTACTCACCAATCGAGTATGTTGAAATGTGCATGGTTTTGTTGTATTCTAACACAGGTTCGCTGTATAATAAGGAATATAGTTCGAGACTGGGCAGCAGAGGTAACCGTAATTCTTTTTGTCATTTTCTTTTTACAATGATTGACTCAAATTCTATCGTCGATTGCATATCACAAATTGAGGTGTTAGTCGTATATTACTTTTTACTTAATAGGGTCAGAGAGAACGAGACCAATGCTACAAGCCTATACTTGACGAGCTTGATTCCTTGTTTCCTGATCGTCAGAAGGAGAGGTACATCGTGCTACTGTTATTTTTTCGTGACTTTTGAGTCTCTGACCTCTCCTTAATGCATTCCGAGTTTGTGGAAAGCCTTGTCTCTTTACTAGTATGCAATTTCCATATTTGGTGGCTTACTGTCTGATACACGAAGTCCTGCATAGAGACAAATTGGCAAATGTTTTTAGCTCCTTATTTGTCTATTGAGAACTAACAAGCGAGATTGACAAGACAACTAGTATTTGGTTAAGGATTTTAGTACCTGCTGCATTCATTCTGCTTACAAAGTTAATTATATGATTTGCAGCACCCCTCCTGCCTGTTTAATCCCTGGTGCTGGACTTGGACGTCTGGCCCTTGAAATTTCTTGTCTAGGTATGTTATGAAGAAGGAAATTTTCTGGTTAGCTTCGATGATAAGAAATAATATTACAACTCTTGTGCATTGGAACAGGTTTCATAAGCCAAGGAAATGAGTTTTCATACTACATGATGATATGCTCAAGTTTTATTCTGAATTAGTAAGAGTTTTTTACTTTCCTGAATATGTTTATCTTTTTATCTTCCTTATAATTTGTTTGTCCGTCTGTCCACTTCTCGAAGAGTCTTTCGTGTCCCCCTTCTAGGTGAGATATTTGGTTGTTTCAGAAAAGTAGACATCAATTCAAAATATCTCAATCAATATACATATTTTTTGTCCCTTTAACATTTTTCAGAATAACCAACCTCTAAATCTTCAATCCTTAGTGTTTTTCTCGATTGCTTTTGGAGAGTCCATAACGTAGTTTCTTCTGTGATGTATCGCTAAATTTAGGTTAGGTAGTTTCTTAAGTTTGGTCCAGTTTTGAGTTTTGCTCAGCTTGATTTTTTCAACAGTGCACAAGCGCCTGGTGAGTGGACAATATACCCCTGGATACACAGCAACTGCAATTCGCTCTCAGACAATGATCAACTACGCCCTATTTCTATTCCTGATATTCATCCTGCAAGGTATGCCTTCATCGAACACGATTGAAAGTATAATTCGGCATAGACATGTCTATATAGTTAGTAAGGTATAATGTATATCTGTTATCCTGGTAAGACATAAGGTAACTCAGTTGAAAGTGATCAAGCAAGTTGCATTGGTGATTTCATTTAACTACATTCATTATGTCACTTTACTAAAAAGTTGATGCAAATATTTTCATCGAGCAGTGCAGGAATAACAGAAGGTTTCTCTATGTGTGGTGGTGATTTTGTTGAAGTATACAATGAATCATGCCATGCAGGTAAGAAACCGTGACCACTTGCTTTTGTTTAAGTCAAGATGCTCTATGTTTCATACCAAATACACCAATCATTTGTCTAAAAGTAACCGGTAACATTGAATCGCAGGAATGTGGGATGCAGTTGTGACTTGCTTTTTCATCGACACTGCTCATAACATCATCGAGTACATCGAAACCATATCCAAGATCTTAAAGGATGGAGGAGTAATTTTCCCTGTTACATTTTTTCTAACGCCTTTGATATTTTCTTGCTCCTGGCTGTCTAAATTAACTTCTCCATCAGGTTTGGATAAATTTAGGACCTCTGTTGTATCACTTTGCTGACACATATGGCCACGAAAATGTAAGCATTGGACTTGTCCCACGATCTCGCTATATAATGCGGATATCACAATATGCTTCTTGTTTCTCCTTAGGAAATGTCAATCGAGCTAAGTTTGGAGGATGTGAAGAGAGTTGCATCACATTATGGGTTCGAGATTGAGGTAATTAATATACACAACACAACAATGACATTTCCTGTAGAAAGTAAAACATCTCATGTTCTTCCACCCTCATTGCGTGTCCTAACATTTGCAGAAAGAAAGAACAATTGAAACAACGTACACTACAAATCCCCGGTCAATGATGCAGGTCAGATTTTTCATGTCCTTCTGGATTTCATTACATCTTAAATCTTCAAGCTCAATTTGGTTTATCTGTATCTATTTTGGGCTGTTAATTTTGGGATCTAAAGGTGGGTTTATTTACTTTGCAGAACCGATACTATGCTGCATTCTGGACGATGAGGAAGAAACGTGCAATAACAACTTAACAAAATATCCCTAAAACTATATTCATTCTGGATTTTTTTTTTATTGCATCTTGATTTTCTTTTTGGATGAATTCACGGTCACATCGAAAACACTGAAAATTCGTTTTGTTGTTATAAACTATTATACTCAGTTGATGAGTAAAAAAACCTTTGTACTCAATTTCTTCCTTATATCTCTTACCTCTTAACATGATTCGGAGATGCATATGGAGATTCAGATCCGGCAACGTCAGTACTGTGAGGCTTATTACTTAGTACTTGTGAATGTTTTGTTTTGGAAACACTCACCATTACTGGTTCTCTCTCTCGAGTGTAAGAAATAAGAGCAAATAAATGTAAAATACACGTAATTTGACGAGCTCAGGTTTCCATGCAGAGAGAAAACAAAAGCAAATAAAATGCAAAAGTTTTTAAATCCATCTCGCCGGGATGACGTTACATCCTTAAATCCACAAACATACTTACAAATGTCACTCTTGATACAAATATTCCATCACAGTTTCTTATTTTAGTTTTTTCGGTTAATACTATATTAATACCATATTTACTTGTTAGTTTAATTCGGTTTACAAACTTTTGGTTTTCGATTTATAACGGAACCATATCTATATCTATATACTGTTATTTCTAAAAAAAGATATTACAAAATTCAAACAATATTTTTCGATTTTATAGAATTGAACACCCTAAAAGCAGTTACACAAATAATATTACACTAAAAGTTTTTTGAAAAAATGAAAAAAAAAAAAATTGAAATTTTCGAGCCTGAGCTGATCTTCACATCACGAATTTCGTCGTCTTTGTAGATTCTCTGGTGAAGCCCTGACCGCAGATCGTCTGATGAGATTTACGAGGTTTGTTAAGAATCATGTTGATGGTGGACACAGCTTTACGTTCTTGTTCGCTGATCTTCTGCCTCCAAAGCTGGAGAAGGGCTGATGCAGCATTGCAAATCTTGCGGTCTTTGTGCTTAGTAAGTGCCTCGAGCCTTGCCATCATCCGTCTTGGCTCTTTAGGCTTTGGGACGGCATCGATCTTCATGAGTAACGAGATGGCCTCAACGCACCGAGACGCCTCTGCTTTGCCCAAGAGAACCCCCTTAGTGTTGGCCACGTCAGCGGCTTTCTTTGCTGCTTCGAACAGCTCCACCATCTCATCTGAATTAGGGTTTCCAGAATCTTTCGCCGGAATTTTTTTGCAAGCAGCAACTCTCCTCGGAGGAGGAATCAAGGTTTTGGTCGTGACCTGACCGTCTTTGTCTTTGATGTTGTGATCTTGTTTCTTGTTCGAGACCGAAAGATTGGTCTTTGCCTCTTGTTTTTTCGGCAAAGACTCCTCCTCTTTTCTCTTCGACACCAAACGGGCGCATGTCTTCTCCTGTTTCTTCGGCTTCAGACGAAACTGGGTAAGACCGGAGTTGAGAGAGTGGTCTTTTCCCTGTGCGTAGAGCGTCTTCAACCAGGAGAGAAACAAGGATTGAGATTCTTTCCGGATCTTAGGGTTACGATGCCTTCTCAAAGTCTCGAGTTCGAATATAGACTTGGAGAATTGATTAATGTCCTCGACGGAGAGAGACATGGACCTCAAGCGAGTCAGCATGTCGAGGCATCTCTCGACTCCGCCTTCTCTCCGAGTATGAAAAGTGGTTTCGATTGCAGCGGAGATCAAATCTGCTAACTCAGATGATCTATCATTCGCGATCGTCATTCTCTTTTTTCTTTCTTTGTTGGTTTGTTGAATTTCAGAAAGCCTACAAAGTGGCTTAGGGTTTTATTTGATGATTCATAATAGAGAAGAAATATGGGAAGAAGCCGAGATTTAATGAGATATATAGTGGATAGTGTTGAGCTGAAAAAAGGAAATATACCTAATTGCTTAGAATCCAAGAAATTTCATTATTTCCTTTTTTCTCAGCCAACCGAATCAGTTCTGTTTGTTTTCAGGTTGTAAGGGTACTTTCGTCAAAAGTGGATCTCAGACGCGGGCTCTCGAAAATCCCACATTTAAAAAAAAAAAGACTAGAGGATATACTGAAACTTACACTACCCACCCCAGTATTTTGATGTATATTAATTTTGAGAGAAATGTTTATGTTTTGTTCAATTTGGTCCTGTAACGTGTCACATTCTCTGACACATTGTGTAATCTTCCCAGTTTTATCACAAGTTTTTATCGCTGGATTTCAAAATCCGTCCTGGGTTCTTGATTTTGTGGAGCTCATGGTGGTTTTGCAGATTCAGCAGTTCAATGGGTTCGTTGATTACACGTCAAGGGCTCGGACAAGCCGAAGAAGAGGGAGAGCTTCGACGACAGTGTGCGTTCAAACACAAGTGGCTCCCTCTAGAACACAGGTCAAGCTTTCTCTTGAATTCTACTGTAAATTTTCTATCCAAATAGCTTGAAAAATGTCCTGTAACTGCTAAAAAAAGTTGCTTGCTTGATGAACGATTCCGCTCAATTCTCTGTTCGTCTGCTTCTAAGTTTCTTTTGGGTTTCCAAGGAAAATGATATTTTCCGCATCACCTGGGGAAATATGAAACTAATGCTGTAATTTCTGCTTCATATGAAAACAAAAGTTTCGAACTTTATCATAAACATAGATAAATTTTCGGTCTGCATTGTGATGGAATCCTAATGGCGTTGTTCATTGATAAAAAGTTCGCTCCTATAACTGATTTTCATGACACAGGAAAAGTAAAAAGTTCATTGCTTTGTTAACTTGGCTATGAGGTGTATTTGGCTGATTATGAGTTCAACCATTTCGATATGCAGAAAATAATGGAGAACATATCAGTTGGTGGAGAAGCCGGAGGTGCTGGTGGTGCTTACTCTTACAATGCCTTGAAGAGACTTGACAATATCTGGTCCAACATATGTACTCAACCAACAGGTATAGCAAACAACTGTTACCACTCTTATAATTAAAAAAGATACTTCTGTTGGTTGTGATGAATGCGAGTCTTTGCAAAACATCTTGCAGGACCACAAGAAACTCAGCAAATAGTTTCGAGGGTTTCTGGCTTTTCTCAAGACTATGATATGGGGAATAATCTCGTTGGAACCTTTGACATAGCGGTTTGTGGGGGTACTTTGGGGATCTTCCTTGCCACAGCTTTATGTGCAAAGGGTTTAAGAGTTGCTGTGGTAGAGAGAAATGCAATCAAAGGGGTAAAGCTTCTCACTTATGTTGTGGTTGGGATGTGGTTGGAGGAGCTATGGCCTGATACTTTGTTTTTGGTTTGTGGTGATTAGAGAGATCAAGAATGGAATATCTCAAGAAAAGAGATGAAGGAGCTGACTCAAGTCGGAGTTTTAACAGAAGAGGAGATCGAAGAAGTAATTGCTGCAAAGTTCAATCCGGTAAAGTTTCTGTTCAGTGCAGCGAGTAAATGCATTGATGCTCAAAATCCATGATGCTTAAGGTTAGCCTGAACAAATGCAGAACAGATGTGGATTCGAGAATCTTGGTGATATATGGGTTGAAGATATTCTTAACCTCGGCGTTTCGTGAGTCCTGTCTCCTCTTATTCTCTGATACAAAGGAAAATAAATATGCCCTTGTGTTCTGCTAACTTCTGAAAGTGATGAATAGAATTTTCCATTTTGTATCTTGAACCAGTCCAGCCAAACTTGTGGAGACTGTGAAACGACGTTTCATCTCTCTCGGTGGAGTCATTTTGGAAGACTGCAGCCTCTCAAGCATCCTCATCTACGATGATTTAGCTGTGAGTTATCTGATGCTTCTCCCTAAGAACATCCTAATTAAGATAAGAATTTCAGACATATTGATATGAATTGCTTGAACATTTTGATTGATAGGTTATGCAACTTTCTAAAGGTGACATATTATCTTCTCGTCTGGTCATCGATGCAATGGGAAATTTTTCTCCTATTCTGAAGCAGGTCATTTTTTTGGCCTAATAGCATATCTAGCTTTACATTTCATTTGCATGAGTTAAATTCTCTGATTCACTTTTCTTGAAATATTGTGTTGTCCAGTGACATTTTTCTCATCTGCATCTCCATATACTTCTTGATTACCAATTTTTCTTCCGCAAATCATTGATGAGTATATCGTTCATGTTATGTCTTCTGCTACAAAAGATTAAAGGAGGTAGAAAGCCAGATGGAATGTGCCTTGTTGTTGGATCTTGTGCTCATGGGTTTAAGGATAACTCATCAAGCGATGTTATTTATAGTAGTTCACAAGTGGCCAAAGTCGCATATTCCAATGTACAACTCTTTTGGGAGGTAAAAGATCTTGTGTTTATTCCCCATCCTACACAATTTGCAAACGAAAAAAAGAGTTGGATCTAAAATGAGGCTGCTTATTGTTGCTTTGAAGGCCTTCCCAGCTGGTTCTGGTCCATTAGACCGGACTACTTACATGTTCACTTACACTGAACCGCAATCAACATCTCCGAGTTTAGAGGATCTACTTGAAGAATACTGGAAACTGATGCCGAAATACCAAGTGAGTTTCCATCTTATGGTGAATCTTTCTTAAAGTTTCTTTCTTTTCCTGATGTCTTTTATTGCAGGGAGTCTCTCTTGATGAATTGGAAATACTGAGAGTTGTATACGGAATCTTTCCTACATACCGAAATAGGTACTACCTTGACATGAAACTCCACTGAGGTCGTGTATCTTTATCATCTATGGAAGTTGATACTCTTTATAATTGATATTATATGACTCTGTTTACCAGTTTCATACAATAATACTGCTGCATTCTGACATATCTTACCCTGTTGGATTCGACCTATTACCAGTCCGTTACAAGCCGCATTTGATCGTGTTCTACAGGTGGGTTATGTCTGTTCACTTGCACATATGCTACCAACAAAAGCATGCGGCTTGACAATTTCCAAAAACTAAATGATCAAAGTTTCTTACAAAGTCTTACTCTCAATGCAGTTTGGTGATGCTAGCGGGATTCAGTCACCTGTTTCATTTGGTGGTTTTGGAAGTTTGACCAGACACCTTGGAAGATTGTCCAATGGTATATATATACACATTCACTCTCTGACAGTACACGTACCTTCTCCATATGTCAAAGAACATTAGATAACTTTTATATCATGAAAAATTTAGGAGTACAATTCAGACTTTCTGATAATCGTATTCTCCAATTATTAAATACTAAGGAATCTATGAGGCAATAGATGGAGATTTACTGGACTCGGGCAGCTTATCAAACCTGAATCCTTACATGGTAAAGCTCTGTGGTTCTGTACAATATATAACTCTTTCTTCCCTGTCCATGAACGTCACTGATGCCATTTTGGTTTCGAACAACAGCCCAACTTGAGCGCATCATGGCTGTTTCAAAGAGCAATGTCTGCGAAGCAAAAACCCGATGTTTCCCCTGGCTTCATCAACGAGCTTCTCCATGTAAATTTCAATTGCATGCAGGTACGTACACCTTATTCTAATGTGGAAACAGTGAGATGAGAGCTTCTGAAATTTGATTTCTGAGCAAGGGTTTCATATATTCTCTTGTAGAGATTGGGCGATCCGGTTCTCAGACCATTTCTTCAGGATATAATACAGTTTGGTCCTCTAGCAAAGACATTAGGCCTTGTCATGCTGACCAAACCTCAGATCATTCCATCGATATTCAGACAGGTATAATGATCATCCGAAACCCGTTGCTGCATCTTTGAGCCAGGAACCCAAAAAACGCAAACAAGTTTGAAAATGCTCTCTGTTTGTTCATGAAATCTGGTTTCTTTGGTGATCTCATCAGGTCGGGATACCTGTTCTGCTCGATTGGTCAGTTCATTTTTTCATGCTGGGCTTGTATACGTTCCTCTCTGCATACATCGATCCAGTAATCAGGTAAAATGTTTCTGAATTTCCTTAACCGTTGCTTCTACCGCCATGGCTGCCACATTATCAATGTCGTGTCTCCTGAGCCTTCTTAATCTGTTGTGTATTCCTCAGGCCAGCTTTGGAAGAACTTCCACTAAAGACGAAATTCCAGTGGAGGAGACGTCTCGAGGCCTGGAAATATGGAGCTGGCCTTGATTACGAGTTGTGATTATGCCCATCTTTCTCAAGAGTGTTACCCTCATCATCACTGGCTTTTAAGCTTCGATATTCAGCTTATTGAAGTGTTTTGGTTCCATCTCAGATTTATAAGTTCATCATATCTTCCATCACTGAGACATTATAGTCCATAGTACATATCTATCTTCACAAGCTTCATAAATGTCTGGCTTCTCTAGCTCTTCATGCATATATACACAGAATCAACGTCTCACAGGGTTGTATAAAACTCCTTTGATATTAGCTTTACATTAAATCCCAAAGCTTTGTTTTCTGGACAGACAATATCTCTAATAATACCAAAAGAGTTGAGCTTTGTTTTCTTTATCGTGTAGACACAATGGCCGCTTGATCGATATACCAAATGATCATATCCCAGAAGCAACGTCTGATACATACCTCCACCCCAACTCTCTCAGAGGATCATTCAGAAAAAAATGTTCTGATATAAGTAAACGATTTCAAGTTTTCAACCATCTACAGGTACATCTCAGGGTTTACCAGCTCAAAAAGATCCTAGTATGGCGATCCTGTTCTAAGTCTCAGGTGAATGCATACTCCCAACAAGTGCAGTATAAACCTTATTATCTATCGTATACCCTTTCCTTTTCATCTCATCATAAAATCCAAAGGCTTCGTCTGATTTTCCAGCTTTGGACAAACCCGAGATCATCACCGTGTATGTTACAGAACTCTGATCCAAACCCTTCGACCCCATCTCGTTAAAGAGCCTCATTGCTTCGTCCACGTTATCAGCAATACATTCCCCATGTATGAGCGACGTGTAGGTATATGAATCGGAATCCATCCCTTTTGCTTCCATGTTGGCCCTTAGTTTACGGGCTTCCTTTACTTTCCCTTGCTTGCAGTACGCATCGATCATCACATTATACGTGATAGCGTTGGGCTCTGCTCCCTTGCTGCTCATCTCCACAAACAGCCTCTTTGCCTCCTCAATGTTCCCTTCTTTGCAGTAAACATCGATAAGATTAGTATAGCTAACCGTGTTAATCCTCACACCACCATCCATCATCCTGAACAGCCATTGCTTTGCCTCGTCGTACCTTTTCAATTTACTTAAACAGCTAGCAATGGTATTAAAAGTGAAAACATCAGCTTCAAACCCTTTCTTCTCCATCACATCATAAACCGTTAATGCTTCATCAATCATCCTTTTCCTGCAGTACCCATTAATCAACGTATTGAACACAACCTGAGTAATATTAACTCCTCGGCTTTGCATCTCGTTCATCAATATCTCAGCTGCACCCATTTCCCCTACTTTACACACTCCGTCGATAAGCGCCCCGTAAGTATGACTAGTCGGCGAAAGTCCCTTCTCTATCAATTCATCAAACAACAAAAACGCTCTCTTTATATTTCCCTTTCTGCAATTCCAACTTATCAGAGAAGTATACAAATGAATATCTGAGTCTATTCCTCTCTCACGCATTTCATCGAACAGTTTATCCGCATCAACCATTTTCCCATTCTTAACATTCAGCTCCATCAGAAGCGTATACGTAACCTTGTTATACGCCACACCATCTTTCTTCATGGCCTTCAAAACCTCTTGTACGCCAGAGAAGTCTCTCTGTTTAACATAAGCATTGATAATGGTGTTGTAAGTGTAAGCTCCGGGTTTGATTCCTTTACCGGAGAACTCTTTCATCAGCTTCCTACTCTTCTCAACTTCACCTCTACTACATACTCCTTCAACCACAATCGTCAACGAATAAACCGTTATCCTCACTCCGGAATCAACCATTCGCTTGAAGAAGTCGAAACAGAGATCGATTATCCGGCGTTTCTTCGCCGCCACCAGAAAGACAATGCATGATCTCTCATCGATTTTCAATCCCTTCTCCACCATGTAATCGAAAACCTTTAAACCCTCTTCGAACATTCCGTTATCCACATAAACCCTAAACACCAAATCGAAAAACGTTTCCGAAAATTCAAGATTTTCCTCAGAAATGCCACATTCCACCATCGCCGATCCTAAAATCTCAACCGGGCGCCCGTAAAACCCGTCGGAAGCAACCGAATCCAGCAGAGATCTCATCTCGTGGAATCTCCGGTCGGAGTAGAGCCGGTGAGCTAAGGTGACAACCGCCGTGAGATCGGGTTTGAGACGGGATTCGAATGTGCGGAGATACTTGAAGAACTCGGTGCAAGATTGAGTGGGGAGAGTGGGTTCCGATAGAACGAGGCGGGTTACATTTGAATTCAGATTGAAGAGAAGCGATGGATTCGATTGAAGTTTCCCGGCGGTGGATTTCTCCAGGTACGACGTGATTCTTCTGGCGGTTTCCCTGTCTGAAATCGGAACAGGAGAAGGTCTCTGCTTTTGAGTTACGGCGTTGAAGAGTCGCGAGAGTTTGCCGGGAGACATGGCGACAGAGGAGAAAACTCTCACGCGGAAGATTCAAACTTTATTCTTCTCTGCACTTAGGCAAACTAATACTCTCTTGTGTTGTTTTAATGTTTTATTTTTCGTTTAATTTTAAACAAAAATCTAGTTTTAACTTTATTATTTTAATGTATTAATTAGAAACATAAATGTATTTAGTGTGTGAACAAAGGATAAAAAAAAACTTTTAATTAATTTCTTACTAAACACCGAACTTCTCTTTGAAAATCAGTTTGAGATTCGAAAACCAAGAATCAGTTTTCTAAACCGGTAGACACAAGTGGATTCTTAAAAGACTATAGGTTATAGCTTAAAAGTTAAAACACAAACTAAACTAGAAATATATAGTCGAAAAGTTAAGCTCGAATTTCAGTCAGTTGATTGTAGCCAATCTTTATATAATCATTTTTCAGCATCAACCACAAAACAAATCGTTAGAATTTTTTTTTCTTTTTTATACTGTGTTCTACTTTCAATATTTTTGACCATTTGAATCCTATAGTGTATTCTATTTTTAGACTAATTTTAAATTTTATCAATTTTTTAATCTTTACTCAAAATGTTTTGGTCAGTTTAATGCTTTTCTTATATATAACAACAACATCTCTTTCAGACATGATTGATCCTTGAAGTGTCATCACTTGTATGAAAGTAACACTACAATATACTTTTGGTTTTGTAATATTCGTACATCGATACGTATACGACTTTTGAGTTACCCTTTTTGGGATTAGAATGTCTTGTGCTATAATTGATATCAAGAAAACAACTATACCCTTTTTCCATTTTCAACTGCATAATAATTTGGTTGATTAAAGTTGATTTTTCTTATTGCACAATAAACAAATGCGCATGCGCGAAACACTAAAAATAAAAATAAATTCAAGTTGTGATAAAAATAAATGGGAGCAATTTCTTTTTTTTTTTTTATAAAAGAAATTGGAGCAAATTTGTTTAGTGATTTCTTCCTATTTTTTTTTTCTTTTCTATATGAGATAACTATATCTCTAGGTTATAACTTCAAACACAAGCTAAGCTAGAAATATATAGTCACATTTTCTTAGACAAAACTCGAATTCGAGCAAGTTGATTGGAGTAGTCAATCTTACAGAATTATTTTCAGCATCAACCATAAACCAAATCATTAGACCATAATTTTCAACATCAACCAATATGATTATAAGCATCATCATCAAACACTACATTTTGCCCACCCTTTATATGTTTAAATACTAATGATCGGCTAATTATTGACAATTTATTTGAAGGGACATGTAGACGATAGTTCAACAGTGATTGTAGAGAAGAGACTAATTCCTAACTTGCTAGGATTGGATCCAGCTACTACTTTGTCACGCCTCTTACAGCTATTGAAGTTTGTTATTCTCAAAATAAGTTTTAATAATCTTTAAACCGTAAAATATTAGGTAGTAAAAGAAAGGAAACGAAAATCATCTTCCCAAACATAATATTGCTGCGCTTGATATTAAGTATATATATCTATGCTAATGATACTATGGTACGGTTAAACAAAAAAACATGTTATATATGTTATTAACCATGTAATTAATTAAGCTGAATCATACTTTTGCGAGCATACAATTACACACAAACTATACTTATATCTACATACTTTTTTTTTTGGCAAACTATACTTACATCTACATACATAAACACCTTATGATCAATTGCAATCAATCTGAATTGTAACTCTTACATCTATATTTAAATCTATATTTCAAAAACTCTTACACCATGTTATATGGGAGTATGTATACATCATATAAGTGTGTGTATATATATATATATACATTTTACATATATTCTCCAGTTGAAAACAAGGAGAGGGAGAAAACCCTTTTTTCATCGCTTGTTATGTAAAGGGTTTGACCCCGTCGGAATCTTTCTCTTCTCCGACTTGAACTCTCCGGAACCGATAACACGTGTGGCATAAGACCTTATGTCTCTTCTAGAAGGTCCGGAGGAGAAGCGTCGTCTTCCAGCAGCATGAATTCTTGTGGCTTTAGAGAAAACAAAAACGAGAGTGAAGAGAAGAACAAAGAGGCAAAGATGTCGAAATCGAATCATTTTTTGTTTTGTTTACTAAATTTTGTGTTTATCTTGTTTCTCACAAAGAAGGTGAGAGCCAAACAAAAAAATAAAATAAGTGAACGAAAGAAACCTTTTTGAAGAGAGATGGTTGCGACGACTATGAGAATTTAATTGATGCACAAACTTCCATATGGTGTTGTATTTGTTGCATTATTTATTCATGTGTGGACCTGGATGGTCCACTTCATAAAATCTCTTCATTTACAAAAAAATTATAACATAAGAACTTCGTATTTTTTAAGTCTACACAACCCTCAATTTTCGGCTATACGTGAGCGTTTTATAATTTTAATAATATGTCTAAGCTCAACAAATAGAACCAATCTGGGTTCGAGTACCTTTAGCCACCAGGGATTTAACATGACACCTGGACCCAAAATTAGTTGGTTGTCTGTTCGGATCGGTCCATGACCAATTTTTCGGTATCTAGAAACCTGATATAAAATATATATATATATCATTAACTATGGAAAATAACTAGTTCATTCTTTAATACCTATTTTTTTTATGCACGTCATAAAAAAATATCAAAATTTTAATAAAGTGATTTATTATGGAAAACACCCGCCACTCTCAACATGATACAAACATTAGTTCAGTGTTAATATTCACCAGTTTGCTAATTAGGTTTCAAACCCAATTAAAACTGAAACTAAAACTAAAAATGCGACACTATAATCCCAACTCAACCCAAAATATGAGTAGAAGGAGATGGAAACGAGAGATATACGTCATTAGACAACTACTTTGTCTTATTTTGTTTGTGGGGAGGCAGCAGACTAAAACTCAGTATACTGCTCCCACCACAATCAGACAGGATTAGATAGAGCCACAAACTAGACATAGCCGAACCAAACATACCTAGAGACTGGTTTAAATTAACGATTTTTTTTTAAAACTGCATTCTAATGGCAACTCTAAATACTTGCAACTCCAAACAAACTGATCATGCCCGACTCAGATAACTGATCAACTGTTAGTAGAATTCGAAGTGAAGAGTGAAAGAAACTTCATAGATGCAAAGTCTTGTTTATAATCATAAAAAAAAATCATTGGTCAGGGGTCCAATTTCTAGATTTGTTTAATTTTATTTTAAAAGCAGTTATGGGCCGATACATTGGGCCTTAACCTGTCTTTATCTTAATTCGTACAAAACCCAACCCACACTCGAGTCACTGATAAACCGCACAAGTCACACAACCTTCACCTTCGTAATAACCAAATCTCGACCCTTGCCAATTTTTCGAGGATTCTTCAGCAAATCGTAAGAGAGAAAGAGCGACATAAGCTATGGATAGAGAATGGGGTTCGAAGCCAGGTAGCGGAGGCGCCGCCTCCGGCCAGAACGAGGCCATCGATCGCCGTGAGCGTCTCCGTCGTCTCGCTCTTGAGACCATAGACCTTGCGAAGGATCCCTATTTCATGCGGAATCATCTTGGAAGGTATGCTTTGTTATCTACTTGTATCATCTTAGCTCGCGCATAGACTCTAGTTAGCAGATTCCACTATCAAAATGATTGATTAAACGGGAGCTGAAGAATTCAACCGTTTAATTGTGCCGTTCTGATTTATGCAGTTCATCAAGATACCTGTTCTGATATGTATTTGGTGTATGTATATGTGTGGCGTGAAAGTTCCTAAGTTTTTTTTTTTTTTTTTTTAATGATTTTTACTGATTTAAACCTTGTTTTGGTGTGTGTTTATGTTGTGAAGCTATGAGTGCAAACTATGTCTAACGCTGCATAACAACGAAGGAAACTACTTGGCGCATACTCAAGGTAAGAGGCATCAGACCAACTTGGCAAAGAGAGCTGCTCGTGAGGCCAAGGATGCTCCTACTCAGCCACAACCGCACAAGCGCAAAGTCTCTGTTCGCAGAACTGGTAAGAACTTGTTTGTGTTGACCTAGGTGGCTTAGTATCATCTTTCAATGTTTGGTTGATTAAAATTCTCGATCTTTTGTATGTTCTTGCAGTTAAAATCGGTAGACCAGGGTACCGCGTTACAAAGCAGTACGACCCCGAGCTGAAGCAAAGATCTCTTCTGTTCCAGGTAATGACTAAAATTGTTATTGTTGAACTTCATTTAGTATATCATCAGAGAGTGGATTCGTAATCTTTTTTTTTGCCCTCAACTTTGTTTTACAGATTGAATATCCTGAAATAGAGGACAACATAAAGCCCAAACATCGTGTCATGTCTTCATATGAGCAGGTGGGTATTATTACAAGGCCTTATTTTTGTGTCTCAACAAAGTAACCTTTTTCTTCTTCTTCACCAGCCTTCCTATCTTGAATAATAATTCTCTTCTTTTTTTGTTTTGTGCGTAGAAAGTTCAACCTTATGACAAGAAATATCAGTACCTTCTGTTTGCAGCTGAACCATATGAAATCATAGCCTTCAAGGTATGTCTCTGTTCATTCCACAATTTTCGATTTGATTCATAACAGATGATGGCTCTAGCATCTGAACATATCTATGAATCTATCTTACTGGAGATTGTGTGCTGACATTGATGGGTCATGTTTCACATGTGTTTCAGGTTCCTAGCACAGAGATAGACAAATCAACCCCAAAGTTTTTCTCTCACTGGGATCCAGACTCAAAGATGTTTACTGTAAGTGCTTCTTATCATAATGATCTTTTTTTTTTTTTGTCCGGGGTTTAGATAAGTTTTTTGTTTTGATTAATCGAAATTAATGACAAAAAAACTTGTGATAAACAGTTGCAGGTGTATTTCAAGCCGAACAAACCAGAACCATTCAAGCCTCAGTCCAATGTTGATTCAAATGGCCTTCTGCCTCCACCACCACCACCACCGCCTCAGGCTCAACCCCCACCACCTCCTCCATCTGGTTCACTGCCACCACCACCACCTCCGATGGCTAATGGTAGTGGGTTCAATCCACCACCTCCACCACCAGCTGGAGGTTTCGGACATCCCAACATGTGAAAGTAAACTAGGATACTAGAATCAACTATGAACCGTTTGAACACTGTTCTCTTATTACGGTTTATCTTAAGAGGAATGTACTGAAAAATCAAATCTGTTTTGACATGGATTTTCAAAAGCTGATTTCTGCAGATGTATGTTTTGGTTCTCTGTTGTTGTTTTTGCATTGGAAGCATTGTAATAGATATATGTCGGTTAACTCATAACCAAGTTTAACCGAATCGATTAATCATAAAGACCCGACCTTGAGTATATTTAAAATTTGTTTGTGACAATATTTTGGCTCCTGATGTCGGAAGAACAGAAAATGCAGCGATGGCGCGCCTCGTCACTTACAATATATGACGGGGGTAATTATGTAATATACGCATTCAACAGTGTCACTGAAATTCAAAACACCAAAGCGGAGGGAAAATCAAAATCCCTAATCCCCAAATAACTTGAATTCTCTCCGTCCACAGAGCTCCGTTGAACTCAACAGACGGATTATCGTCGTTGTCAGCATATATTTGTTTTCCGGTGAACCATTTTTATTTTCTCTTGCCGGGAACTTCTGCCATGGAGGAATCCTTAACTCCAAACCCTAAGCAAAGGCCAACTTCCACGACGACTCGGATCCAGGCTCCGACAAGTCCGTTCTTCTTGGGATCCAACGATGACAGGCGGGAACGGGAACAAGCTCGAGCTGCCAGAGTCGCCGCTAGCCGTCGTAAGTCTGTGGTTTTCGCTCGTGGGCCTCAGCTTGAGAAGGAGTCAGATCCGTGCTTTGACAAACAGCAGATTCTCGAATTGTTCCAGAATTGTATCAAACTGGCCAGTGAAAACGTAAGTACTGACTTCTGTCTACTTCCATAATTGTAAGAAGAGGAGAATTATTCGTGCCTAAAGGTTTCTTCTCTTCGAATTTTGTATTGGGTAATACGATTTTGATGAAACTGAGGCTTTAGAGTAATATAAGTAGTCTTTTCAGTCTGTATAATCTCTGTTTACACTTGCAATTCTCTTACTTTTTTTTTTCTGGGCATTAATATTTGCTACATGTCTCTGGATGTGATGCTTAGAATCCATATGAGTGGGATTGGTGGAGGTTTTTCATTATTTTCTGTGGGGTTTTGTGTTTAACAGAAAATCAATCAAAAGAATACGTGGGAGTTGAATTTGATCGACCATCTTTGTGAGATAATTAAAGTTGAAGATGAGAACAATGCGGAAACAAATTTTCAAAAGGTAAGCTTTTTCGGTTTCATTCTTTCGCCTTTTTTTAAATCGCTGGTAAGGCTTGTTTAAGAAGTATTTGTCTTGCTCCAAGTCAGGCCAGTTGCACTCTTGAAGCTGGAGTTAAGATTTACTCAATGAGAGTAGACTCAGTTCATTCGGAGGCATACAAGGTCTTGGGTGGAATTACTCGAGCTGGCCAAGATGACAGCGGAGGTTAGTTCCATATCTTACACACGAGAAACTATCTTATCTTTAGCACTTGGTTATAACTGCCAGTGTAAGCTTTTAACAGAAAACATGCAGCTTTGTCAATTTGTGGAGATGTTTATTCACCTATTTTGGTTAACTTGGTTTGCCAAACTAGTCTTGGGATTCATCGGGTACGCGGATGAATATGTTTCCTATTGTTTGACTTCTTTATGAGAATTTGAAATCACTGAAGATGGATTTTAAAAAAGGGGACATCTGAAGAAGTACAACTGTTGGCTATGCAATGCACTAATTTCTCATTTTCTTTAGTGAACTGCATGTAAACTTTTAATCTTATGCTCTTTTCTGATATTTCTTCATGAATCTAGATAACGAGGATGCAGCTGGTTCTGTAGAAAATGCAACTAACCAAAAGAAACAGGCAGAGAAAAAGGTAGTTTCATACAGAAATCTCAATTCTGGATATGGTAGATGACACTACTTACTGATGAGTTTAAACCTGCAGATATCGCCATTATCAACACTGGAACCATCCTTTGATGCCCTTAACGTGAAGAAGTTCGACGGTAATTTATCAACTTAACTTAAATCCATTTGTCGTTTTTGAAAAGTAAGTTCTGCACGATGACGTTTCGTATTTGTTTACAGTGGCATTTGCCGTGGATCCCCTTTATCATCAGACTTCAGCACAGTTTGATGAAGGTGGAGCAAAGGGTCTGCTGCTAAACAATTTAGGAGTCTATGGAGGGTGTCAAGTTCTATTTGATTCACAAGAAATACCTGGAAAGCTTGTTTCTTCTGCAAATCAGCATGATAAATCAGAAACAATTGATCTATCCTTTGCTAAAGGTCTGGCTTTGTTGGCTGATATGCTTTGCTGTACCATTGTACAGTTTTTTTTAGCACTGCACTAATCTTTCTCTGGGGTCGTGGTTAAATTTGTAGAATGTGTGGAGCAAATGGTGCTAAACATGCGACAGAAGGATGAGATTGTACCATCTCTTCGGGCTATAATCAATCAATTTGACGAAGAGAACCAAAGACCATCTGATACATTTTCTTGTGGTCAGAAGACGACTGAGTCATTTGATACATCACATGGTAATGAAGCTAGCTATGCGGAGGATGATTATGGATATGATAACTTTGGAGCTTCTTTTGATTATGAGGGTCAATCTGGTGCTGCTGAGGAAAACTTTGGCCTCAATGATTCAGAACCAGTATATTCAAATTTTCCCGAGGTTCCTACTATCATCTTCTTATGTTCACTTGTTTTTTTCTTTGGTAACGTAAAAAACTGATGCTAACGTCTTCACATTGCAGGAAGTTGAACCAGCCTCACTGCAAGACATGGATACAGACGACAGATTTGAGAATGTTGATGACTATCTCTTTTTGTCGTTGGGAATTTCATCTAAGCAAAATTCTTGGGCAGGTCCTGATCACTGGAAGTATCGAAAAACAAAAGGTATTCGCTTATATCTCCAGTTTAAGAAATAACATAAGTCCTCTTGGTTATCTAGTTTCCGTGAGGGTTAAAAGTTCTCTAGACTCGTTTGCAGGTCCAGTTGATCACCCTGCTTCTGAAAACGGATCTTCTCCACCAGCAAAGAAAACCAGGAAAAAGAAGCAAGCAGAGCCTGAACTAGATTTTACCAAAGCTTTGGAGGAAGAGATGCCTGATATTTTTGCCCCTCCAAAAAACCCAAAATCTTTACTTCTCCCAGCAAATAGAGCCCCTTGTCAAACAAAGCTTCCAGAGGATTGCCATTATCAACCTGAGAATCTAGTAAAGCTATTTCTACTACCGAATGTAATGGTATGGCTTGCTAAACACTGACCCGATCACTGTTTGCTTTTTTTTTTATCCATTATGTGTCATCTATACTGAAGTAACTCTTCTGAATGGTAACAGTGCATTGGGAGGAGGAGAAGAAAATGCTCAGGTAAAAATTCTAGTCATTAAGAAAACATCTGTGGTGGTGTTCTCGCGGTTTATGAGGCCACATACCAGCGTCTTTGTTGTCTTTACCGAGATAAAGCTGCCTTTACAAAGAAAATGGTTTCAAAACTATCAGTGAAAACTGTTTTGGGATTGTGAGGAAAAAAACTTACGTTCCACTTGTTTTGTTATGTGCATATTCCAGGTGAAACAAGGCAGCAGTATGATGATTATGAACATGCAGACTCTTGGGAAAATGATAATGTCTATGATGATGGCCCGTTTGATAATGGAAATGATCAAAGTGATGCGGAGGATACTACCAACTCATTAATCTCTCAGCCACGCCAGGTATGAATATTGATCTGCATATGGTTATTGCGTTACAAATCATTTCAAAAGGCTGTACTTATGTATGGTTAGCAATGAAACGTTGTTGTAATCTTCCTGCACAATTCATGCTTTAGGTCAACAAAATTGAGGTCCAATATGATAAAGCTTCAAAACAAGTTGATGTGCAAGTGCTAAAGGAAACTCTTTGGGAGTGTCTTCAACCACCAGCTCAGGTTAACTAAACATAGTTCATGCTTACTGCTTCTATTATCCTGAAATTCCTCTGATAAGCTATCTTATGATCTCCGTGAAACATATTTGTCGTTCACACCAGCCGTTTTTGTCAACATACAATCAAGACTTCAGCACACATATATATACCTGTTTAATCAACTTTTTCTTATGGTTCCATGCCCTAACTAATTTAACAAGCTTGGGGATATCATCATCTTCCTCGTCCTCTTCTCCCCATTGTTGTGATGAAATTGACAGAATCTGATTTATGGCAGGATGAGGAACACCACGAAGAACCACTTGACAGTAGATCTTTCAAAGAGCTATTGGCCAGCTTTCCAGATGATTGCAAAGCGGCTGGGACAACCGAAGATATCTCACCACATCTATGTTTCATCTGCTTGCTGCACTTGGCGAACGAGCACAATCTCAGCCTCATTGGCTCTCAAGACTTAAGCGATCTAACAATACACCTATCCTGAAATAAAAGTGAAGCGAGACCAAGAAGAGAAGCCAAGTGTTTATGTTGCCTACTAAGTTTTATGTTGCTACGCCTAGTAAGTTTTATGTGGTAGTTTTAATGTACTTGATTTGTAATAACATTGTTCAAAATCCACTAATCTTATGTTGTTTTGGTACAAAGTTTCATTTCATCAGATGGATTTACCTCCATCAGAAAAATTAAAAAAACAGTTGTATAAGTCAAATTCACAAGTTACACTGAACGCGAAACTTTTTTATCGTGTGATAAGGAAACAAAAATTTAGGTGTGCGTCTCTAAGAAACCTGAACACTGCTTTTGGATTTAACAGTTGACTTGGTGGCTCCATCTTTCCATCCTTTTTGACGAGCTCTCAGTTCCCACATAGAAGTAAGCTTCTTCTGCTCCACAAGTGCTTTTTCTGACTTCTCTCTTGCTTCTTCACACGTCTCCATACCGGAGTTGCACTTATCCGCCTCCTTTTGGTAAGACGATGTTATCTTCTTAGCCTCAAGCAAACCCGTGTCTACTCTTTTGTGTTTCTCCATCGATGCTGCTTCCCGTTGCTTCAGTTCCTCTGTTAAGAGTTCGGCGTAGTTCTTCTCTGTGTCTTCGTTCACCTCTGGATCATGCTTTGCACAATCTGCTCGTCAAAAGACAAAGTTATGCTTAATAGGCTCGTTTACTACAAACATAGACAAGAAGAATATACAAACTAATGCTATTGATGATTTACAGAAAGTCACCGGAAACTCACCTCCAAAAGAACCATTGCTGAATCCTGCAGAAATAAATGAAAACAAGTACAAAAGGATTAAGCTTTTGTTTCTGTACCATTTAAAGAGAAAGCTTGAATGGAAGCAAACATGGTCAACTAAGAACTCTGTAAATTATAACAAAGCAATGATCACAAACCATTGTTAACAACATATCTCAACCTCCATGAATTCGTTATGGCAAATCATATAAGTCCATATAGGGTATACAGAACGCAACACAGAGACTGCTATTTAAAATCGGCTGCTCAACCACACCGCAACTCAGACCTCAAAGTCTCAAACTTGGTAAATTAGTTAAGAATAGCCTGCAAAGTTCAAATCCCTATGATCCAAACTATAGCCTTAGAGATCATAAACTGATACTTATCAAACCAAATAATCTTCAGTCACAACACTGTGCAAAAATCTCATGAGACACACGATTCTTGTAGATCTATACAACTAAACATAGTATATCACTCTAGTCTATCACCATAGAGATTCAAACTCAATCTCTAATCAAACTGAAGCCTGCGATCTGGTAGCTCAAGCCAAACAACTACTGAACCTTTTCTCAACGGAAATGAGTAAACTTTACAGCGGATCTAGCAAGATCCAATCAAGGGCAACCCAAAAAAACAAAACTTGTGTGTGTTTTACCTTTGGGAATGGTGAGAAGAGGCACGGAAGAGCAGTCGCAGACGCAAGGAGAGCAAGAAGAGGCGGATTCGACCAAGGCCTCCGTGAGGTGCCAGTAGAGAGGTGGACCAAGTATGTAACCAATCATGCTCAACGCCAGCAAAGTCAGTCCGGCTTTCAACGCCGCCGTGTGCTTCGCCATACAGAGATCTGGGTTTTCTACAAAGGTTCCAACTTCGAGCTGGGATTTGCTTGAATTCAGCTCTTGCAGTGGAAAAAATCAGACTCGAGACTCTGATTGACTATATCGCACTCCAATTTTGTCGGTGGTGTTTAGTTAATTTGTCCAACGATAAAAAGTCTCATCAGAAGACGGTACATTTTATCAACCGAAATAAAAGAAAATGAAACAAAGAATAAAACAGGTTTATGATTTGACCAGAACTAATTAGATTCACACTGTAAGAAGAAAAAAAAAATACTAGGATGTTACAGAACTTTTTATTACAAGAAAATGGAGAAAACTAAAGTCAAAACAAATTTATACATACATGATAAATATTATATACACGTCCTAAAATATTAAATGATCAACGGAGGAACAAATGATACGACTTGTGTGCTATTGCCAATCCAAGCAATACTCCAGGTCCATACCCTATTACCACTCCTTTCCAGTTCAACATTTCTACTTCTTCTTCGTCTTCTTGCGTATCGTGTTGTTGTAGTACTGGAGATGCACTTGTGCCGAAGCAACTTTCCTCTAGAGGGAGACCACAAAGCCCAACATTTCCTTCAAAGGAGGATTTAGCTTGTCCAGTGATCTGTGTTCCTTGTGGTATTTGACCCTTGAGCTGGTTGTGGGATACATTTATGTACGCCAAAAACGAGAGGCTCCCGAGTCCATTAGGAATAGTCCCGGAGAGTTTGTTTCTTGACATATCTAGTGACTCTAGAGCCGTAAGATTGGCCAAAGACTGAGGAACATGGCCTGTGAAAGCGTTGCCTGATAAGTTGAGTGCAATCAGTGACTTCAAGAGGCCAATGGATTCTGGAATTTGGCCTTCAAGTAGGTTTCTTGAAAAGTCAATGGCGCTGTATGAAGTGAGGACGTTTGCTTGCTCCATGTGTACACCTTTGTATTGCAAATCTATATGATCCGTAAAGGTATATGAAATCAAACCGTAAGGATTCTTCTCATACACCATGTACAAACCACCATCTTCTTTCTCAGTGAGTGACGATGCTTTCCAGTTGAGAAAATAACTTGGTGGTAAGCTTCCGGTGAACTTGTTATCAGATATCTCAAGTATACGTAGCTCTGGAAACCCCAGAGGACCTTGATGAGGAGGAGATATAGGACCATAGAACTTGTTTGAACGGAGGGTAAGGACTTGCAAATTCGGTAAAGCGTTGAGCCAGAAAGGAAACGTGTCTTTGATATTGTTGTTGTCAACACTTAGAAACTTTAAAGAGGAGCAGTTTCGAAGCGACCTTGGAAGCTTTCCTGTTAACTGATTGTAGCCAACGTCAAGTGTCCTAAGCGAGGCACTAACACAGAACATGTCTGGAAGAGTTCCTTCCAAGTTGTTCTTCCGGAGATTCACAAACGTGAAGTTACTCAGACACTGAGGAATTGGACCGGTGAAGTTGTTGTAGTTTAGTTCAAGGACAGCAAGGGATCTTTTGTTGCAGATTGAGAGAGGTATCTCCCCTGTGAAACTATTAGTACCCGCAGAGAAGACGTTGATAGAGAGTGGTAGATTTGGAAGTGCTCCTTCAAAATTGTTTGACTCCAAAAGTAATATCCGCACTGATGAATTTACTAAAACTTCTGCCGAGCCTTCAAAGCCATTGAAGGAGTTTTTAACAATGTTTAAGGTGCCCAGTTGAGGAAGGCTCCATAACCACTCAGGGACTTTCCCACTGATTCTATTGTTGGATAGGTCTATGAACTGCATATTCTGAAGGGTTTTTAATATGTTTGGGAACTTCTTGATTCCACAATGCTTCAGGAACAACATTGCCAAGGTCGGTGGGATGTATGAATCTGAACTTAAGCTGGCTGGAGATATACTGTTACCAGAAAGATCAAGGTGCAACAAAGATTTGAGAGAGGAGAAGAGGCGTAAGTCGATTGGGTAGCTTGTGTTTAGGAAAGAAAGGTCGAGATGTGTGATGTTGATGAGCTTTGAGATAGGCTCTATGATTTTTCTTTCAAAATGGTTATTCCCAAGGTACATGTATTCAAGCCTAGATGAGGTAGATGAGTTATGAACTTCAATAGAACCGGTAAGATCGTTTCTACGAAGATCAAGATATGATAAGGAAGGCATGGTGAAGAGAGAAGAAGGAATGGTTCCAGAGAAGTGATTCTCATAAAGATTTAGAAGGGAGAGCTTAGTTAGGTTTTGTACAAGTGGGAAACCACCAGTGAGCTTGTTTTGGTCAAGGTACAACTGAATCAACCGGGTTAGGTTACTAATTGTGGGAGGAACTTGACCGTTGAAGCCATTAGAGGAAAGAGAAAGGGCGTTTAGTTGGTTGAGATTGCCAAATTTAGAAGGTAGTGAGGAACTGAAGTTGTTGAAAGCTAAGTTAAGGTAACGAAGGTGGTGCAAGTCAAAGAGACTAGTGTTGGGATTCAGAGCTCCAGAGAAGTGATTATGAGAAAGGTCTAAAACTGTGAGTTTGGTTAGATTCCGCACAAGTGGGAAACTACCAGTGAGCTCGTTATGGGAAAGGTCTAATTTAGAAAGCATGCTTAGGTTACTAAATGAGGAAGGAATTTGGCCGGTGAAGCCATTACTGGAAAGAGACAAAACCTCCAATTTGTTGAGACTCCCAAACTCGGAAGGGAGTAAAGAGGAGGCCAAGTTGTTGCGAGAAAGATCAAGAAAACGAAGATGATGAAACTGGAAGAGGCTACTGTTGGACTTCAGAGTTCCACTGAGACAGGCCCTGAGTCGTAGCTTCGTGACTGCACCTGTCGAGTTATTGCACCAGATTCCATTGTAGATATTGTGGTTGCAACGGCGGGTATAAAACTCGTTCTTGAACTGCGTAAAGACTTTAATCTGGTCGGGATGACAACCAACAAGACCAACAACAGGATCACTTGTAAAGAACTTTATGATGATGGAGCTTGAAGGGATGATCCAACAGAGCAAGGGTAGCGAAAGAAAATGCAAACGCATAAGCATTTCTGACATGGTCGTCATGAAACTTTTAAAGAAGAATGATTTTTTATTTATTCAAGTATTAAGAAAAGTGAGAGAAAACAAATTGGTATAAATAAAGATATGTGGTTTTGCATTGTAACAATAGTTGCCTTGCAAGAAAGTTGGAGCTACCTTTTAATGAAGAATGTTTAAGAGCCACTCAATTTCTGACTTTTGGATTTAGGATGACATCACTTTGAAATTTCTCACATAGAAGTTCAAAATTACACAAGTCATTAGCATAACCACAAACAAATATCTAATGGTTTTTGTTTCAAATTTCAAAGTTGGTGACTTTGACAGTTTACGTACGTAACACGTTATGGTTTAGCTAACAAACGAACTATGAAAAGTCATCAGCTATCGGAATGGAATCGTCCTGGGTCTGTGTAATGTCGTGTGAAGAGGAAAAGATCTCTCTGATCCTTCCTCTTTGACATTCTCGTTTTCATTTGCGTTGCTTCTAATGAGTCCGATTTATTTTGGTAAAGACTATATTATATAAGCTAGATTTATGATTTTATAACTTGACTATAACCTATAGATACTCCTAACTTCGTGTAAGTGTTTTACTAAGACGAAGAGGCATTAGTTTTTGTTTGTTTGTGGATTGTCAAATTTTAAATTTGGTGACTTTGACAAAGTGATCACGTAACCGTAGGTCAGTAACTATGACAAAGGGACTTTGACAAAGTGATCAAGTTGTGTTTTAGCTATGAAAATAAGCTCGCGGAACGGGAATCTTCTTTGGTCTGTGTAGTAATGGCATGTGGAAAGGAGAAGATCTCTCTGATTTTCTTATGATCTTTTTTTTTTAAGTCTCGTTTATATTTGCTTCATCAGGCAAAAGAAAGGGGTATTTCGAATTGAAGAAAACCAAAAAATTGAAAAACCGAAAAAAGACTGAACCGAAATCAAACCAAAATTTGAATTGAAGATAATAAAATTTGAAATTTGTTTTTTGTCGATTTTAAGAGACAGGGCCAAGTCAGATCCTGCTTGGTGATTTTCACAAAGTTAGATTTTTGGTTCAGGCTCCATCAAGTTTTTTTTTTTATTATACCAGGTTTCAGGCTCCATCAAGTTAAACACACATGCATAAAGTAAAGATCATGCACAAGATCAGATTCGTTATAAATCTCTGAATGAATCTTATATCAATAAAGACTTTGTGTGATATGGTTTATACTCAGTGGTGGAAATGGAGTAATCATGTTTCATAAGAATAACGAGTTAGATACTGAAGTTTTTTTTTAATATGAAATGGGCTTTATTTTTGGATGGAGATACTGTTACAGATTATACATGTTATGTAATGTTGAAGTTCAAAAAAAAAAAATTCAATATGGCATACTCGTCTAAACCATATAAATTATAAGAATGTGTGGTTGTTGGTAGAAGATGGTATCTTATAAGAAAGAAAGATTGGCAGGGATAAATTCTGTGAACATTATGTTATGGGGAAGTCAAAGAAGGAAGGGGTGAGCTTTGAAGTTGTAAAGCATGCTACAAAACATGTACTTGATTATATTCATGATGATTTTTAAGGTTCTTCAAGTCTATAACTAGAAATATCCAGTTTAATCCGAATCTAAAATAAATTCGTCCAAAAATAATTATAAATTATAAAATTCGAAAAATCCGTTATTAGTAGAATAATACGAAAAAAATTAAAATTTATCAATAAAATACTTAAGATATAATAATAATTTTAGAGTTTTGCAATAATACAATTTATGAGTTTTGCAGCAAACATGAAACTACAACACATCTGACTCACACATATACTCCTCGACTAAATGAACTTGTTGAAAAGATGAATAGGATAATAATGGAAAAATCATATTTTTGTGGAATGACTCAGGTCTAGATCCATACCGAAATTGATATAAAAAAAAAAAATCAATGATGTTTGATTAATACTCTGTCCCCTGGAAAGAAGAAGTTACCATCGTCAAAGACTTTGCATGACATGTAGAGTTGTAATTTAAACCATGTCAAATTAGTTTGATGCATTTTAATTTTCTCTGGTTTTATGTCTCAGTAAATGTAAAATATAAGTATGTGATATTTACAATTATACCCTAAAATTTTAAATATTAAAATTTTCATCTAAAATCATAAAGAAATAGTCAAATGATGTATATCAAAACTGATATGTTCTGATACTAAAATACCGGTTTACAAAACGATAAGATCAAAATAATGATAAATTATGAAATTTTGGTTTTCTAGATTTTGAATTATTTTTCTATATATTTGAGTCTTACCAAGAAAATTTCTATATTTTCATTGGACCATAAATATATTATACTAACATCTCTCCCTACCGTAAGTTTAGAAAAAAAATCTGCATAGCATTTATATATAGATAAAACTTAAAATGCATAACAAGTAATATTGAAAACCATAAAAATGTCATATTTCTAACTAATGAGATAATTATAGATTACACACATATTTACTTTATCGTAAAATAGAAAGAAATTTACAGATAAACGTAGAATTAATAGAAAAAAATCACAGCTATTATATTCTAAAAAATAAAACAATTTGTGACAGTTATTATATTCTAAAAAAATAAAGTAATTTGTGATATTATAATAAGAAAAATAGTGAGATTTGTTGGTACATAATAAATGGACATATTATTCCACCCCAAAGCAATATCTAAGACTTGTTGGTAGATTGGTATATCTGTTAATCACTCAGGCCAAAGTTAAGTTATGTAATGCACATCCTATCTCAATATATGCAAGTACCTCGTGTGCAAAAAGTTCAAGGGTTCATCGGGCCAAGTTATTTTGCTAAGCTCTAATGGAGATTTCTCTTTTCAACCTATTGTGACTCCGATTGCTAAGCTCTAATGTTAGATATTATTTAAAATGTATAACAAGTGGTACTGAAAACTATAAAATGTCACATTTCTAACTAATGAAATAATAATTAACCACACATATTTAATTTATATATCAAGCAGCATAAAAATAAACTTATTAGGTAAACGAAAAATTAGTAGAAAAAATATCACAACTTATCATATCCTGAAAACCAATGCAATTTGTTATATTATAATAAGAAAAAAACTTGTTCATACTAGATTAACAATAAAGTAGCCTACTCCTAACCCAGTGTTATTATGATTATGGGTCTGATATGAATTTGGGTTCGGCCCAACAAGCTGTTCCTCATTTTTTTTTTTCTTCTGTTTCCCTTTGTTCCTGCAAGTGAACATATAATGATAATAATAATTTATATGAGCATACTCATTCATTATTAAGTTGAAAATTAACCAAATCCTTTCTCCCTCTAGAGAGAAAAACAACAATGTAAAAGACTTGAAAGGGGAAAGGAAAGAAGATAGAAAATGGGTTCAAAAGTATTCCCAAAGAGAGAAGAACAATGCTTAGAGAGTATTGAGAGAGTCTGAAGAAGAGATTAAACCAAACAACAACAACAAACGGTTTTGCACAACATTTTTTTTTAGTTATTACTTAGCGTTACGCCGTAGTAAAACTGTTCTTTTATCGCTGTGTTTCACTGTGTTGCAGATTTCAGATTCCCAAGCATCTGCTCATGATAGGAAGCAGCGACTGGGTCCTCCTGCGATAACAAAAACCAGACAAAAACACTCTTAATCTTGACTGTTCCTGCATTAACCAAAGCCATAGAGAGCTTAACAAATAATGGAAGGTTTCATTCTTACAGCAAGTAAACTGGCGAAGGTCCCGTCCACCAGCGAGACAGGAAGGAAACGGTTTAAACCGTCACGAGCCCTGATGCATATCAAAAGATAAAGTTGGAGTTTGCTTGATAATAAAGAACTTGAAAAGATCAGAATGTGTAGCACAGAACCTGGATTTCTGAGAGAGCTTAGCGTAGCAACCAAGAACAAGATTGAACAAGCTGGAAGAAGGGTTGGCCACTGAACCAAGATAGGCAAGAGTCTTCTTCAGGAGATCGTTTATGGCGAAAAAACGATCAGCCAAGGCGCAGCAGTACTGAAGCCCCTCATCAGTCGACATCATCTTGTTAAGTATGAAGACAGCAATCTGAACAAGTATTAGTTAGAAATGCTTTTCTTTCTTCTTTAATTTATAGTCTAAAGTGATCAGTAGAAGCGGGAGAAGGAAACTTACTGTCTTTGACTCAGTAGAGCCAATGTCGATGGCTTTGGTGCAACTACTAAATGCACCTGTGTCCATAAGGAAACGAACAGAAGCTGCGTCTATAGGCTGTAAGAGAAGTAAGATGTTCAAAAGCTTGTGACAAAAATATATGTTGTAAAAGAGGATGGTTTAGAATGTGTATGTACCGCCTTCAACATATGAGCAATGACACCCAATGCACCAAGCCTTATGCATTCGAGAGGCTTATCGGTGAGACCAATCTCCATCAAAGGAAAGAAATAGTGAGGCATCTTAGCTGCACCAACCAACATAAGATATGAAAATTTCAAAAGAAAATGTAACATGATATCAAATGATATAGCAAATGAAATTGGTCTGTTGCAATGAAGGAGAAAGACATACCCTTGAGAAAGTTGCCTCTTGTCTCCGGGTGATGAGCTATGCACTGTAATAAGAAAAAAAAAGATGATAACATCACAGAGCCAATTAAGGCTTAAGGTGTAATCAAATAAATTGTTCTTATATGAAGAATGAAGATAAATGTGAGACCAAACCAAACCTGGAACAACAGCAAAATGTTGTACACTCGAAGTGGCATCCCGCCGTGAGAGCGTACTGGAGCTGGAGCTGAGATGTATGGGTAGATTTTCAGGATCTCCTGCAGATATTGAATGAAATTCAAAGTGATTAGCATAAAAGAGAAACCTAAAACAAAAGAAGGTAAGTTCTTGGAAAATCTGGTCAATCTAATCGGTTTAAAAAATGCCAAAACTTATTAGTAATAGTCATTTGTGAAACCAAAGTAGTCGGTACAGAACTTGCAACATCATGGCCACGGTACAAGGAGTTCTCCATAAGAGCAGCGGCAACATCTCACAGTTGTTCCTATGCTGCCATGGGGAAAAAGATAGACAGACATTGATAGTTAAGTGTTCAATATTCCAAAAATATTATAGATAGTCCTCATCTACTAATATATAAGTTTGTGAAATTTCACAATCATACCCTAAAGTTTTAAGTAAAATAGTTTTACCATAAAGTAAAGGTATAGTCAAGGGGTGATTTTGTAAATAAAATACTAAACAAATGGTATAGGAAACGATAAGATGAAAATAATGCCAAATTAAAAAATCTCGGTTTTCTAAATTATAAAAAAAAGAAAATTCTATATAATCCAGTTTTACTAAGATAAATTTCTATACTTACGTTGGACCACAAATATGTTTAATTGTCACTTTTTTCTATCGCAAATTTGGAAAAAAATTTCTATAGCATTTATGTATAGATAAAATTTAGAATGCATAACAAATGACGTTTAAACCACACAACAAATCGAATATCTAATTAGATGAGGTAATTACTGACCGCACATATTATCTATCACAATATGAGAATAAAACTTATAGATAAACGATAAATAAAATGAAGAACAAAATCTCGGCATATTATATCATGAGAAACATAGTAATTTGTGATATTATGATAAAAAATGTGAGATTTAGTACTTCTAAAAAATGTGAAAGCCAATCCTACTAGATCATGCCAATTATTGTCAGATCTAGTTACACAAAACAGAAATAACAATTGAATGTTTCTTCTGATGAAACCAAATGCTAGATATCTCCTAACTTAAAATTGTGAAAGCCTAAGCAACAAGATAATGCCAATAATCTTCCAATCTAGACAAAATCGTAAGATCTCTTAAAACTAAATAAATTTTGAAAGTAGGAAAGAGGAATCACGATTGAATGTTTCTTATGATGAAAAGGATCATGAGATCTCCTAAACCAAAAGAAATAATCTGCTTTCGAAAGCCGATCAAATGATAAAATATCGATAAATCATCAGATGGATATAAATAAAAAGTAGAATGACACCTTACATGCCCATGCATGCTTAAAAGGAGGGGCAAACTTGACTCACAAACAAGAATATTACATGTCAAGCAACCAAATCTATGATGGATACAAACAAGTCTTCACATTTGGAGGTGAAAATGAGAGGTTGAGATTGTGATGATAACATATTTTCAATCATTTGCATATGATCACACAAGAAACAAGATAGGTTGCTTTCTTAACCTAGGAAGCAAGAAACAAAGGAGATCTCAAAAAAATTCCCGTAAAAACAGTCATTTACCAAAAACTAACCAGTCGATGAGATCAGAAAACATGTTCAATCAATGCAATCAAACAGATAAATTAATAAACTAAAATCATATTAAAAAAAATGGACACAAAGAGAGTAAAGAATATCTTTTTGCACTTACAAAGGAGAGATTACCCAGAGCGGAATTAGAGATGAGTGGACTTTCATTATGAAATTCATTGATCCACTGCATAATTGTGTCTAGGCTCGGTGGAGTTAGAATGGAGGTGGATGGAGCAGGGGACGAAGTCAACTTGAGTTTACTGTAGTCTTCATACAGAGAATCTGGCAGATTCACCATTTTTCCGACGTAAATTGGCCGGAAGAGAAGTCTCCGGCAGATTCTTTTTTGTTTTTTTGTTTTTTTTGCTAATTAATTTAGTTTTGAGTGTTGTGACAATTGATAAGTGTAAGAAAAACTTATATAGAGGGCCAAGCTGCACGCATGAGTTCAAAAATATTATTGGCAAAAATACCCCTAATTGATTTTTTTGTTCTTTCATAAAATATAAAACTAAATAATAATTGCCATAGTTAAATAATAATAATACTTCCAAGGAAAGTTTATATGGAAATGGAAAGAAAATTCATTTATTGGATTGTTATTGTTAGATATGGTTTAACTTTTGTTTTTTTAATAACAAATCTTAATATGCATTCTGACCAGAAAAAAACAACTTAATCCAGAGTAGTTTATCACTTTATCCTATTTACAGACACGTGTAATAAGGTGTATTGAGAAACATATTACAGAGCTAAATATTCTCAATTTACAATTACGTTCATTGGTTTGACAGTTTTCCACTGGCTCATATTGTGTCTCAATATCTAGTAATTATGTATTTCAGTAAATTAGATATTATTATTTTTATCAATACTGTAGATTTTTTACAAAGATATTGTGAGGGATATAAACACTATTATTCATTAGTATTTTTTATGACAAATTTTTATGTTTCCGTTTCTGAAAAACAGTTTTATTATAGTTGCTGATTTTTTTTTTATTATAAATTTAACTACCAAGTAGTAAAATCCAAAAATTTGTTAGTAGAAATTTTATTTGTTATGCAATTATTTATATATATATATGTTTTATGTCGGATTTATTTTTGTGAAAAGAAAAATAAATTCTTTTATCCGGTTTTCGTACTCTTTCATTTTTTTGTTTTTTTATGAGTTTAGTGAACCCATATGCAACTCATTTGTCATCTCTCTACATACTCTAACGATAACAGTAAGCCCTCTTTATTATGATTTGATGAAAACTTCATTTACATCTGTTTAATGGCAATTTTCTCCTTTGATATTCATTGATCACTATGTTTTAAGTTATTTTGGAATGTATGTTTGGTTTAACCGAAGATATCCATACAAAATGCAAAACGGATATTCTTTGTGGGCTTTCTTTCGTGGGCCGCAACTAAGTTTATTAAAACAGATAAACTCTACCCATTTAAAATTGTCATATGTAGGATTGATTCCATTTAAACTTCAAACTCATTTGGATCCATTCAAAAATATAAAGTGTATTGGACTGTCTATTTAAATTTGTGAACCCATTTAAACATGTGAAAAACTTCAAACCCATTTAAACCTATTTCATGTTACTTTATTGAAAGATAAATAAATAAATAAAACTAAACTGATTAATAGGGATAGATTATCAGAATCTCTATTTAATAAATGGATTTTAATTGAGTTTCACCATTTAAACTTTTTAAACTAAATAAACATTTATTCAAATGCAAAAACCCATTTAAAACGCACATAACAAAATTATGTTAACATCTCTAGCCACAACCTATTAGCATTATCATGCAACATTCTCATGTCCACACAGTAACTGAAAAAAGTTTTTTTTCCTAAGAAACTTTCTGACGCTCTAGTCAGAAATAATGTAACTATAAAGAGACAAATTTTGAGAGAATAATGGGGTTTTGTTCTAGATATTAACTGGTAGTAGTCCAATGTCTAATCTGATATTTGGTGATAAAATTTGAAAGAAGAAAACTATCTGTCAGATTCGGGTTGAAATTATCTGGCGAATAATCGAAATCATTTAGGATATCCAAAATTAAGAGGAGTAGACATTCCTTCTTGGGGAAGGCTGGTGTTCGAGGACTTTATCTTCTCTTTTGTTACAAGCGGTTTCAAAGTGGGTTCCTAGTACACTAATCCGGTATCCGAACTTGCAAGAATATCAATATAGTTTATAAAAAATTACCAATCTAGTAGCTGTAAATGTCTTCTTTGTATTTTGAGCTCATATATATTGATACTCCAGACTAATTGACCAAATGGATATGCTTATAGGGTCCTCAAGAAACATTAAGTTCCAAAAATTAACTGCACAAGCAATGAGATCTAGTATCTTCATTTGAGGATGATTTTTAATCAAGATGCTCCTCGCAGGCCGCACATGTACATCAAGTAAGCAAGGGTCCGATTAGACCAGTGTAACAGTGTTTGAAACTCCAAGCCAAATGGACATTGGATTCATTTATTTTCATTTAGCACACAAGAATCATATACATAATGATAACTAATTGGATAGACATCAATTATAAATTGACATAATGTCATAACAAAACTTTCTTTCATAATTAAAGGCGTGAAATGGTTTCACATTAGTTCAGTTGGGGAACACAGTTACCACACATGAATATAACCAACTGTATAAACAACATCAAATTTCAATTGAGATAAAGTCATGATAAAACTTAGCTTAGTTGCATAACAAAACTCATATCGTTATACTAGTTTCTTACAGAGAAAACAACAAATAAAACAGCTAAAAAGGCAGCTTTAGAAAGAGTAGACAATGGTATACCATATTTACCCTTCTCAAACAAACCCTTCAGAAATGGAAGGAACAACATAACCACCAAAACACATCCACAAGCCTCTACCAAACTTGAACCACCTGCTCTATAACTCAACCGTTGTAGACCCATCGAAAAGCAGGCTATTGCGGTTAAATTTGCCAGCAGAATAAATGTGCCGGGCAAGAAATAAAGTGAGCCATCGAATTCAAATTTACCTGAATCTAGGTTTGGACCATCATCTTCTTTTTGAGATGGTCCATCCCCAGACTCTAACCTTGTCTTGGATATAGTCTTTTTAGTGACTATAAAAACTGTTTTGGAAACTCCAAGAAGCTTAAGTATGACATCAGGGATGCTAAATAACCAACTTCCAGTGGTTTTTATTCTCCAAAATGATTGGGAGGCATACCATGAGTATACTGAGAAACCAAGGCTCATAAATTCCCATAGTGTGTCGAGGCAATGCATCCCCACAAGTGTGACCACTATACCTAAACAAATTCCCTACAGCCACAAACATAAATATATAAAAACATTTAGTTTTATTCTCTAGAGAGAGAGAGAGAGAGAGAGAGAGAGAGAGAGAGAGAGAGAGAGAGAGAGAGAGAGAGAGAGAGAGAGAGAGAGAATCACCTTGGGAAATAAGGGAGAGTTGTGGAGTAGGCAATAAGCAGGCAAGAGACAGTAAAAGAGCTCAGGGATGGACCTTAGACCCCAAGTGAAAATATAAAGATAAGCCAAGCTTTGTCGGAATCTAATTTTCTTGCAAAACATAGCTATCAATGGACTTTGTTTGTTAAAAAGGACTTCAAGCAAGCCCGTGGCCCATCGCCGTTGTTGAACCATTGCATCTGGTCCTCCCGGAGGCATACAGCCAAGAAACGCTGGTGGTTCAGGAGATAGATATGAGCTTGTCCACCCTCTCGAATGAATCCCAATACTCGTGTTCGCATCTTCCGTTGTTGAACCGTATAACCAACCGACCTGGCCGATTTTTATGTAACAAAAAGAGGAATTATGAAAATAATTTTAAGAACGCATTATGATTGTATGTAATAATCGATTTATTTGAGAAGGGAGTTACGGTTTTGCCCCAGCTGGTTTGGTATTCGTAGTGACAATGTCCCACTTCTTGAGCCGCTTCTATAGAGTTTGTAATAGTGTTTTGGGGATTTGATTTTCTTTGCAATGCATCCACCACCGATTTCACCATCTCCTTTGAATTCCCGAAATTTCTGGCTAAACTCTCCTCAGAAAATAACCTCCCTTAATGTAATAACAACATATATTAGCCGTGAATGATTTGGTGCATGAATATATATAGTAAAATAACGAACATATTATGCATTGTATATCAAATGAAAGATAGAATATATATATGGATGAAAATGCTTAGAATAACAATACATATAGTTTAGAGTTGAATAAAAAAAAAAAACTAAGATAATCAATCATCGTTTTAAATATTTAATATGAAAGAAACCTTTTGAATGATGTTTTGAAGAAATCTATGATAATGTGATATACCAGATAACTCTCATAATTAAATTTCAAGTATTACTTGTAGTAACTGAAGAAAGACTTCCATCGTCTTCGAAATCGTCTATGGAAAGACCGTATATAACTCGTCTAGTGTGAAAACCTCCCGATCCTGCATATATTGGTCCTTGGATTCCCGCAAATCCTCGTCCAATAGACTACTTTCCAATTAATAAATAACATTGAGTTGATCAAAATTATAAATAAGTAAAGGAAGAGAAATGTTACTGATTGTAAGACGACGAGTTCGTCGGAGTTAGAATCATAAAAATCTTGAGGGAACTGAACAAAAGCACAATGGTCTGGACTCATAGATCCTCCCAGAAATATACACATTGTTTGTCGCACCACATCTGCCTCATTCGCATACATGTCGCAGTCTACGTTCAGCATGTACGGTGCATTTGTCATCAACCCTGACACTCTCACCTGTTCAAATAAAAAAATGCATAGTTTAGTCACCTTTTCATTTCAACAGTTAATGTGGAATGTCACATGCAAAGAAATGTAAAAATGATGTAGGCATATCACGTGGAACATTGTATAAATTAAATGGTTGTGGGTTGTCCCACAAGTGATTAGCAATAGGGGAAGTATATGTCATTTTCTCCAATTTCTTGAAAGTATTTTTTTTGTCATTCCTTGAAAATACTTATAAATACTCTATATCCACGCTCATAATTTCTTTTCTAATCATACATTTTCTTATGAAATCCCGACTAATTTATTACCCCCGCTAAATTAAAACATCTACATATGTAGACCATAGTAAACGTGTGTGTTTTATGAAAGTCAATATCTGATCCCAACCAATATTGTAAGGTTTCACTGGACTAACACAACTTATATTTTACTTACTTTGAAAACTTGAAAAATAAAAAAAATAGAGGAGATGTGTAAGAAAATTCAACCAACCAGAAAATTCATGGCTCCAGCTTTGTAATGATGAAGGCAATTTGGTTTTTTTTCTCTTGAAATGTAGACAACATGAGGGATCTCTTTGTCGTCTCCTACACCATCTTTGTTCTCCCATACTACCTTCATATACGCACCCACAATTTCAGCTACATGTCATTGTTATAATTAATCTTTCTCTTTTTTTTTTGTCAATTACACAATTATATTAGTACGAACTTCCTAAATTGACCGGTCCAACCCAGCAAAAAAAAAACAGTTTACAAAAGATACATCAGCAAGTCTAGTACGAGTTGACTTTACTACCCCTTTTGCTATGTGAGTAATTATTATTTTTAACTTTAATAAATGGTAAAAATACCTTAACTATAGTTGAATGATCATTTGGTTTTATGTTTGAGAAAGCTTCAAAATCATCGTCAGCATCCAACCAATACGAATCTTCGGTGGCATCTTCCACTTTCTTGCTGAACTTCTCGTACTCCATCTTTATATTATTACCACAAAAACAAATTAATACAATTTCAAGAAAATTATCAGTAACGTGAGAAAGTTAAGATCAATATTTTTGTGAAACAGAGTTTGAAATTTATAGAAACAAACTCGGTACGTAAACAGTTTCGTTTATTTGCCTTTCATATTTCTGGTTCTACGATTTTTTAAATGATGCTTTTCTTTTTTGGGGGTCATAGTGATGTTTGATTTATAAAACAAAAACTGTTGTGTGCTCTTTTTCTTTCAAAAGTAGACGTAATATTAAAAAACAAAACAACACGGCTCATAAAGTACCTTTGTCATCTCCCATTCCCTACTGAATTCTGAATCCTCTGTTGCCGCCAGAGGGTTCAAGAAGTATCTAAAAGGAGCTCTAACTTTAACGTTGTATTTCTTGCAGAAAGGAACCCAAATCTTGGCGAACTTAGAAGCTTCCTTGAGAGAGAAGTAAGTGAGAGCTGAGCATCCATCGTCCGACACATAACAAGCTAGTTTGTTCGCCGGATAATTTACAGCTAACAGCGAAAGCACGGTGTTCACCACAAGAATCGGCGGCTCCCGAACCGGATCCGCCGTGGTCACAAACATATCTACCGATGGAAGGTCATGAACCCTGAAATCAATAATTACTAGGTAAGTTCATAATAAGTTTGTTTCCGAAATGTTAACTACACAATTAGAAATTGACTTAGCACCTGGTAGCAGCTAGCTTTTAATGTATACATAATTGTGTGTGTGTGTGTGTGTGTGTGTGTGTGTGTGTATATGTATTTATAAATGATACCTTTCATCAAGTCTATCTGGATATGATTTATATACAGCAGGACTCCATTTTGTGCAAGTAATAAGCAACCATATGAAAGTGAACAAAGATTCACATAGAAAAGCTACGAGCCAAACGTTATCCTTTTGGCTCATATGTACAATACGGTACAAGAGAAGAGAAAAGAGAAGGCCGAGAATTGTGAGATCCACAGCTCTTCGAAAATAGCTGTTGTATGAGATCTTTTCGCAAAGAAGAGGGAGAGAAGAGCTTGAATCAGCCATGGGAGGAGCTCTCTTGTGAGCTTCAGTTTCTTGGGGTTTTTTGGATATGTTTTTTAAGGGTTACGTAAAACTGTACGTTACGTCTACGAATGCAATAATGTGTATTAGTGTTCTGAAAATGAGTATATATACATATATCATAGTATACACATATATACTTACAATAAAAAGGAGTGGTGCGAAAGAGCTTAAATTGAGTAGATTCTTTTTTGTTAAAACTATTAACAAAAAGTACAAAGAGTAATAGGTCACACATTCAAACGAAGCTGGGCTAATTTGTCATCTAGATACATGAATTGAATTAAATATATATAATATTGTTTATTATTGTACAAGTTTTGGTAGATGTATATAGTTTTGAATCGCATGATGCATCTTGTTATATAAGATAATTACTATTATATAGTACTCTAATTAGAATTATTATTGTATATATATTTTGGTAAAATTCGAGATTTAAAAATATATTTTACAATAATAAAATAAATAAATAAATAAATGAATAAATGTGAAATTTTAACCAGATATACATTAATATATAGATAGTCTAAAATTGGACATTATAAAATTATTATTTTTGTTATAGCACTAACCAAAGTTCCTAACTTATATTAAGGTTCACTATTGCCGTTATATATTACCATCGAAATTTAGTGAACCATTTGTGTGTTATATGATATAGATTCATTTATAAAACGTTATGTTATTACAGTTATAAACTTCAGAATGATGTGCAATTGTGCATATCTTTGTCTGTTAGAGGTGATTTTTTTTTGTGGTCTCTGATTCAGTTTAGGATGACGATAAAAGTTTTGTCTTTTTACTCAAGTTTGAACTTGTGGTGACTGATGAGTAGTCGTCGCAGACAAAAGAAAATTAAGTCACGTAAGAGCTCCATTGCTAAAGTAAGTGAGTTTCTAAACTTTAATGTTTATAAGAAAAATGAATCAATTATAAATTGAGAAGTGTCGTCAAAAAAATTTACGTATATCTTAGAGCACTATTATCGATAGTATTTCATCTAGTATCTCAAATATTAAAAAAATAAAAAAAAAGTTAAAAAAAAAATTTAAAAATAATAAAAAAATTATTTTTTTATTTCTTTTTTAATTTTATATATATTTCTTTTTTTTTATTCATGAAGTATCCTCTTACATATCACCAATGGAAATGCTCTCATGATTCTTCATTATCATTGTTAAATAAAAGAAGAAGAAAAAACAATTGAAAATTTATAAATAAGAAAACGAAGTTTAACTATTTCCATACCTCGCCTTTTTTGAATAAAAAACATACGTGATGGATTCTAACTTTTCCAAATTAATTAGAGGCTTTGTCCTTGGACACATGTACTATCGGATCAAGTAGATTCAATTATTTGGGAATAATCTATTTCTTCCTTTCCTTTGTATTTTTTTTTTCTTTTATCACCATTTATTATTACTATAATTCTTTTAGAGATTCCAACTGCACCGTCATCTTTCACCACTGTTTTTTACCGTTAGAAAAACATTTACACCTTGTTTTCATCATTAGATTCAACTAAATAGATAACTGGTAGGCGTCAATTAAAAGATATGTTGCAATCCACTTTTCAACTATTGAATTGTATTTTATGATCGATTAACGATTATATAGGCGTCAATAAAAAAAATTTTGTTCTAGAAAATGTGTGTTACGATGTTGTTCTAGAAAAACCGAGCTTTGTTTACACCCTCGTTATTGTATTTGTCATCATTGAAACGTAAAGTAGCCCTACATTCTAACTTCCACACGTACATGATCGACATATCCTTATCAATATATTATTTAATATTTTGTGGTTAAATTTTCTTTCTTTTATCTTTTCAGTTTTAAGTAAATTTGACGTCCACAGAAGTGGAATCAGAAGATTTTTGAGGGGATGCACCAATATTAAAATAATAAATATATAAAAATATTCGAATATAATTTTGTTAAAATTTAAATAATATTTTATAAATGCATTCTATGTAGTAATACATTGCTTGAAATGGATTCATCATTACTATTTCATTTGTTAAATCTTCAAATAGTTCCTTTTCAATAAAATAAGTTAGATAATTACTAAAAAATAATCTCTTATTCAATTGTATAAAATAGTCTTTGATGTTTTGTAAAAAGAGGAAAAAAAGAATAGAAAACAGAGCTTTTTTGCCAAGTTTTTAAAATTTGATAAAAATTTAGCAATTAAGAATGTTAACCCAAAACTATTTTATAAGTGGATTTTAGAGATTAGTTTTTTTTTTTTGAAATAGGTTAATAATTAGGGATTTAATATAAAAATATAAAAACATAAGTAGACATTAGAATTTTATTTTTCTTTTGGTTTTATTAAATTAACTTGCTTTATCTTGTTAAATGGATTATTTTCGACAACAAATAGATTTCATTTATTTATTTTTCTATTTTGGGTTTTATCTAGTTTTTTAATGGGTGCAAATTACAAATTATTATGATTGCACATAAAAAAATAATGAAAAATACATTAGTTTTAAAAAATATTATTCAGTACTAGCTTCGCCCCTGACCTACGCGATACGCATAATCTTGCAACGATAGCCTTTATTTGAACCTCATACAGAGACTACCAAATTATGGAGTCATTTTCATTAAATCGGGTAACCATGAATCTCTCAAAAAAAGAAATCCAATTGGTTTTCATGGTTATAACACAACCAGAGATACAAACTTTGTATTTATATGGATTTAAGCTAATAATTGGGAGAAATTTGACAAAGCCGTAAAGTCCAGATAAAGAAGAGACAAGGTCCGTAGAAAAAAGTGATGTGCAGCCATCTATTTACATACACTCACGAATC
Organism: Iljinskaea planisiliqua; assembly: GCA_900108845.1. Taxonomy (NCBI): domain Eukaryota; kingdom Viridiplantae; phylum Streptophyta; class Magnoliopsida; order Brassicales; family Brassicaceae; genus Iljinskaea; species Iljinskaea planisiliqua. The sequence continues at coordinate 6,296,796 of FNXX01000004.1, read as the reverse complement.
TAGATTGCACAGCTAGTATTAACGTATTTATCGTTATTGTAGATTTATATTGTCAGACAGTATATAATATAACAATACGAAAGAGAGAGAAAAAAATGACTTCTTGATCAATTATAGACCTCAAGGCCCATATAGTTTGTAAAATCATTGTAGGCCCATTTTCATCATGGTAACGATAACGACGCCGTTTAGTCTCACTTCGTTTTCTCGTCGTAGGCTGCAACAGTCTCTCATCTTCATCTTCCAGATTCTTCACTTCTTCAATCGTCGGGAAGACTTCTTCTTCGCTCTGTTGATCCTCAATTCCTTCGTTTTCTCGCTTTATCAGTCTGATCTATGGCCGATTCCGCTTTCAAGAAAATCCAAATCCAAAGAGATGACACTGTAAGCTTCTCCTTCTCTCTGAGTTTGTTTCTCTACTTCGTGCCATTTTGTGGTGCTGTGTTTGTTGTATCACAAGGTTCGATCGTATCCCTAGTGCTTGGATTCTAAAGTTGAGAGATTTTTGATATTGCTTAGCTACTTCTGAAGAATTTTGTGTTTCTCATGAACATCAGAGACTCATAAAGTCACAGTTTTTAAGATTGAGCTTGGGCTAGTTGTCTCTATATGCTTCTTCTCTACCCTTCATTTACACACTGTTCATCCCTTTTCTACATTCATCTTTCTGTGATGTATTGGTCAGACATTTGATGCCTATGTGGTCGGTAAAGATGATGCTCCTGGGATTGTGGTGATTCAAGAATGGTGGGGTGTTGACTTTGAGATCAAGAACCACGCTCTTAAAATCTCACAACTCGAGCCTGGTTTCAAAGCCCTTATACCCGAGTGAGTGTCTCTTGCAAAAGTATAGCATATATAGCTCGTTGAGTGTGTCCTCTGACAACGATTTCTACTGTAAGCTTGTATCGAGGAAAAGTTGGACTTGACACTGCAGAGGCACAGCATCTGATGGATGGCCTTGACTGGCCAGGTGCCATCAAAGATATCCGAGCTTCTGTTAACTGGCTTAAAGCCAATGGCTCGAAAAAGGTGCCAAATTTGAACAAAAATGCTTCAGAATTCGTTAATTCTATCAAAAGGGTTATAGATTCTGATCGAGGTGACAGGTTGGTGTGACTGGAATGTGCATGGGAGGTGCACTAGCTATAGCTAGCTCCGTTTTGGTTCCAGAGGTGGATGCTGTTGTTGGATTCTATGGAACCCCTTCCTCGGAGCTTGCAGATCCAGCAAAGGCCAAGGCACCTATTCAGGCACATTTTGGAGAGCTTGACAATTTTGTCGGATTCTCTGATGTCACGGTATAGTAACATTTTGTCTGAAAGTTACCTGAGATGAGATCCTATCATGAATGAATCCAATGATTGTTGCAACTCTTGCAGGCAGCAAAGAATCTGGAAGAGAAGCTGAAAGCGTCGGGAGTGGCACACGAGGTTCACATTTACTCAGGGAACGGACACGCGTTTTTGAACAGGAGCCCTGAAGGAGTGAGCAGAAGGAAAAGCATGGGACTTTCTGATGAAGACGAAGCTGCGGTGGAGCTTGCTTGGTCTCGCTTCAACGCTTGGATGAAACATTACTTGGTTTAAGCTTTCCTTTCTCAGATAGTGTTCATGCAAGTCCCTAAACATTTTGTGATGCCCAATGATCTTGAATAAGGACATTACTCTTAGGACTTTTGTCTTAAATTGAATAAAGTGGTTTGTTTGTTTGCTTGCTTGTTGGTTTTGTGTGGAAATGTTCGAAGCTTTTTTCAATGATTCGAATTGAAATCGATGTATGTTTGTATGATTAAAATTCCTGAAACTAGGAAATGGTAATGTATATGTAGTTAAACTGAATTACTGCTAAGTCTGTTCTTGGCTTATAGTATGTTGCTAAATTTTGAATCAATCTTACTCATTAATCAAGCGAATAAATCACTTAATCATAGAACAATATGTACCCATATGTACTAATTTTTGCAATTATTATGATATTAATTAACGAGGAATGCGAAAGTGATTTGATAACCGATTGTCTTCCTTTCTAACATAAATATAATTAAAGATTGTACGAAAAATATTGGTATACACGAAGAATATCGAAATTATATTTTGCACGTGTTTTAGCATTGGATTTGTATTTTTATTTGGTTTTGGTTTTATCTGCAAATATTAGCATTAGCATTGTACATTCGTATAAAGTACGTATGTGTGTGGCGACATCTGATTATCTATTGATTAATAACATAAATGTTCAACGACTAATTTACAGCTTCATGTCTAATACTTTAATTACTCAATCGGTATTCAAAGCTGCCCCAAAAAATGTTTTATGGCTTCGAACATTGTTAATTTTTCGGTTAGAGACACGTTGCTTAACGTGAATGCCTAAATCATTTTGTTTAGGGAACTTATAGTGGACTTGCGGAAAATTCATCTCAAGGGATGTGTTCATTTCGAAAGTAATTGACGAAGGCCTCTACTTTCGATTTTGAGAAGTTGATGATCGAATATTCGGTGTTAATCTGAAGCAAAAGAATATTAAATAGTAGTTGACTAGTGACTACTTAGGTAGAAGGTAATGTATGCTTGCGTTTTGGATGAAATACATACAAAATTATAAATCTGCTGTATTTTTTTTTAACATCTAACATTAAGCTAATTAGGATATCGTTACATATGGATTAATTAGTTTGATTTAACAGCTGTTCAAACTTAGTTTTCTCAATTTATCTATTAAAATTTTTTCTTGTCTCAGCACAATACTTTCAATGGATACTTAGTGCTAAAACAACCAATTTGATCGTATTTTGACTGTTGAAGGTTAGAAATATGTTCATTTGTGGCTAATTAATTTTAAATGCGTTTAAACACGTAAACATTTAAACGCATTTATCTTTTTTAGCAATATAATTTGTCAATCATATTGTTGACAATATATATACAATCATCATAGAAATAACTAAAATATACTAAAAATAGTAAATGGATATGCTATATGATCTAAATTGAGATGTGCTATTTATAAAAAATGAGATGACATATATGATTAAAACTAACAAAATCCTTAAATTTTATATATGTTATATTGTACTGGAAAATGTGAAACATAATTATTGTGCAATTATTTATGATTTTATATTGATTTTTTTAAAAAAAAAATGATTTGATTGGTATTATCAAGTTGTTATAAAATCTGGCTAAAGATCTAAAAAAAAAATTAACATAAAAGTCCAAAAGAGAAAAAATCGATCCCCCAAAAAGGAGAATCGAACCCAAACAAGAAAAGCCGTCCCAAAACGAAACTAAACCTACTCAGCTGATACACCAACCCAAAAAGACTAACACCAATCTAAACCAAAGAGATTAAGAGCAAACAAATTTGATTAATTAAGGAATTAGAGGCACGAGGACGCACACATTGCCTTATTCTTTGACAAACATAAGCCAACAAAATCGACCATAGCAAGCAGACAATACTTCATTATATTGTTTCTATCGCAAATTGAAAACGGATAGAGACATAAACAGATGAAATCAAACCAAACAAATCCCAAAAACTCGGTTTAAACAAACTGATTTAAACTCTACGGAAACTGAACTATACCGGTCAACTGAACAAATAAGTCAACAACAAAAGAAGCTATATATGTAACACCGTTAAATTGCCTCAAACATGTACATCTAACTCTAACACATACCGTTTCAATCAAACTAGTTCACTTGAGCAAAGTCGAATTTTTAATCAAAGTCGAATTTTTAATCAAATTGTAATAAATAATTTTTGTTATTTCGAAAAATTTATCCATTCACATAAATTTTTAATATTTTTAAGAGATTTTTCGATTGGTTCATCAGTTTTATTCCACAATCTTGCAATTCTATCTATCAAAACCTAAATATTAAATAAACTTATAATTACAGACAAACTTTAAAGTAGTAAACACGTTTCGGTGATAAACAATATAGATCTTGTTCTGATTTTGAACTGAAGTGTAGTGTCGGATAACGACTTTAAGCGCTAAACACTACGAAGCTTTGTTCAAATCTTCTCACCGCATAAGAAATACGTCATGAACGTCGGTCTAAATATCTTTTGTATTACATGCCGACAAATGAGACAATAATATCAAACTAACCGACAAAATTGTGATACGTTAAAACTAGTATTTTATTTTTTTCTAGTAGAGACCCACAAAACGTGCATGAACAAAAGGAACCCACAAGATCCACGGTCAATAGCAAGCGAGAGAGCAAAACGGCCCCAATAGAAGAAAAAAACACACACGATGGGAAACAAAAAAAAGTTAGAAAAATATGTTGAAATTTTTGACAACTAGGTATTAGGAAACCCATAAAATTATAAAGATTTCACCATGATGAACTTTTGAATCTATATAAGGGTAAAAACTAGAAATCTAGATAGAACTAGAGGTCCACGACCATCAAACTCTCATTTGGGAATACGGTCGTAAAGTCCCTTATACTGATAAAACTCATAGTAGTATTTATGTTACTTCTGACTAAAAGTAATTAAAAACAATAACTTCAGGAACTTTTTGTTTTTGTTTATTAATCTACGTTAAAAAATTCAAAACGATATCTACACTGACACCTAGAGGGTACTATAATGTGCGAATATTGATTTTTCTAATCATTAGAGATGATTGTTTTGGCCTTTCATTGGCTGGATGTCATATTCTGCTAATAAATAAATAAATTAAATATTGTCTGAATAAAGTATTGTCACGGGTTTTGAGTACCATCGATGACTAGTGTGTAATGTAAGCAAATCGTTTGCAGTTAATCAGATATTAAATTTCAGACATTAAAGTTTACCAGTTGTATAAATGTTTAAAATAATAAAAGATTGAAATATATGGACCATGTGAAATTGATTCACTATCCCAATTTTCTAATCCGAAAAGCAAATAAATTTGTTTTTTTTTTAATAGAAAAGAGAGAAGGGAATATAAGTTCCTTATGTCTTACTCTTGATATCTAGAGTTTATATTTTGAAGCAACGAAAGAGGACTATTTTGCTTTTCTCACGCATTATAGATTTGTCTTTAGATTTTATTTTTAAAAAACTTGTTTTTTTCATTGAGAAATTTTTCAAAACAATATATTGCTTAAGAGGTTACATAACTAATCAAATTCTAAATAGATTTGTAAACTTTCTATCGCGTGTTCTTTAATAACAATCTCTTAAATCATAAACTCATAGAGTGTGTATGGAAGTTGTAAGGCATAAGTGCTTCCTTTTCTTTATAGATTCTTTAAATAATCAATCTCCTAACACGCTGGAATCACTTCTGCTCTTTATGGATTTTTTGGTCCGAACCTTATAGACTCTGTTTTTTGTTTATAAGGATTTTCCCTATTTTTGTAAGTATTTCATTTTTTTTGTTGATTAATAATAATCACATTTCAAGAAGAAAAAAGAGGTGCTTCCTTTTATTTTCTGAAATAATTTTGCGTTTAATAATTTTTTGTTTCCTTTCCAATTTTTTTGGTTTACCTTTTTAGTGAGATGTATAGTATTAAAATTGAGTAGGTTGTTGCTTGAAGTAGGCGTTCTTGCCCTTTTACATTCGTCCTTGTTTTCATGCCATGTGTTACATACACGCATTAGTTTTACACATTTCCGTATTTATATGCTTTTTATATTTATATATCTTACGAACGTCCTGGAAAAGCTTACCAAACAACACGAAAATTATACTTGCTATTTAAAAAAAAAAATAGATATAAGTGCGAAGAATCGCGATTCAACATTTGAATAATTAACCTAATAAAACAGTTATGAAAAATAGATCATATGCTTAACAGTATATTCAAGTTGCTTACGACTAGTTGTTCCTTTAATCTAAGATTTTGGTCGATGTCTTGACATGTTAAAGTTTTTTCACCGAAATGCCTTTAGTATTAGATTTAAAAAAGTGGTATACAAACACATAATGAAGAAAATCTTTATTTTACACGATGAAGTTTTGACACCTAACTCTGCTTAAGGGTTTTGCACCATTTTTGACATTCCAAATATCAGATATATAAAATTAATATGATACAACACATTCAACTTTAATTGAAGTGACTAGAGTTTAAAATATAAAAGGCAAAGTTGAGTCGTAAACTGATAATGAAATAGCTATTTGGAGTGCAAATAACGAAATAAAGGTAAGGATAGAAAATCATCATTAGCCTAATTAGTCGTGGTTCTATATGTGAACTTGACTTTAATTTGAATGTAAGTTGTAAGTTAGAACCATAAAACAGACCTAATCATAATTGAAATTGATTATTTATTTTTTTAAACCTCAACCGATAATGGTGGTTAAAACTACCGCTCACTTTCGTTTATTTTCTTTCCAAGGGATAAACGATTTATTAAAGAAGCTTCTATGATCTATTTTATTGTTATCTGGTATTCTTGTCAGAATATTTGTTTAACGAACGTCTATTATCTATATGATCACAAGTTGACTAATTTATAGAAAACAAAATGTATAGTTTAACACTATAGTCTTGGTCTTCGGTGGAAAAAATGATATCCCAAATCTTGGCAGTGATTTTGTTTAGGAAAATAAATTTATTTAAAACACAACTATTTGAAGTCATGAAGACATATTGAACACATTGAAATCTTAATTACATGTTGGCATGAACAACAAATTAGAAAACAAGGTAATAGAACACAAAAACGTGCGCTGTCTAAATACTTTGTAAAATAATTTAACAAACCGAATCTGGCAAAAAATTTGAAGAAATTAAATATGCTGAAAAACATATAGACGATCACGAAGTGTAACGAGAAGGCTCCAAGTGTGCAGATGATCGATCAAAATCTACCAAAGTGCCCAACTTCTCCTCTCCACTAATTATATTTTTTCTTATACCAAACTCATAAGAAACCACAAATCATATTAATAATAATATCTTCCATACACAAATAACGAAAGAGAGAAAATAACTGAAACGTTAGGCCAATTGTAAACACCACGTAGCATCTAAACAATGCGGACACGTAGCTCGAGAGATATACGGAACTACGGTCGGAGCAGAAACTAAAAGTTTCTTTGACCACACAGAGCTTGACACATCATCGTTTCTAGAGACTGTAATCTAAAGAGTACAGACTCGCCAAAACCAAAGACATGCCACATCACCCCGTACTCAACGAACTTGCGTTAGATACGTTCCACTGCCACGTCACATGCTAGTTGATATTTTACTCACGTTTCTCAAAAACCCTCTTGTTTTGGTACTCCTGAAACTTCGCAGATTCAACACATTTTCTTCTTTCTTTAGAAATTAATAAATAATCAAATCAAATCAAAATGGGTTTTCATTTGGTTATCAAACTTTAAAAAGAAATTCACGTGTACACACAAGAACATATTTACGTTATTATACTCATAATAATTTTAATTATAGCGTTGGTAGATAAACTCGATGTTACCAAAAGTATACACTATCTGATCCACCAAAAAAAAAAAAAAAAAAAAATTCGTTCCCCCTTATATAAACCTTCTGTTGAATAGAAGCAGAGTGTAAAAAAGCAAAACCATACAAAAGATACAAAAAAAAAACGTTTTTTTTTTTTCAAACACAATAAGTTTTTTCTCTAGTCTTGTCCAAATGGAATGGACTAGAGGAAGAATCCTAGGCCGAGGCTCCACAGCCACCGTCTACGCCGCAACGTATCACAGTTCAAACGAAATCCTCGCCGTCAAATCCTCGGAGCTTCACCGATCAGAGTTCTTGCAAAGAGAAGCCAAAATCCTCTCGTCGTTGAATTCTCCGTATGTGATCGGATACAGAGGATCAGAGACCAAGAGAGAGTCAAACGGCTTCGTTACGTATAACCTTTTGATGGAGTACGCACCGTACGGGACGTTGACCGACGCGGCGGCGAAAAACGGAGGCCGGCTCGAGGAAGCTAGGATCGTGAAGTACACGCGGCAGATACTACGAGGACTTGAGTATGTTCACTCGAAGGGATTCGCGCATTGCGATGTGAAGGGGAGCAACGTGGTTGTTGCGGAGAAGGGTGACGCCAAGATTGCGGATTTCGGGTGCGCGAAACGGGTCGACCCGGGATTCGGATGTGAAAAGGTGATGGGAACGCCGGCGTTTATGGCTCCGGAGGTGGCGCGTGGGGAGAAACAGGGGAAGGAGAGTGATATATGGGCGGTCGGGTGTACGGTGATTGAGATGGCCACGGGGTCTCCGCCGTGGACGGAGGCGGACTCGAGGGAGGATCCGATATCGGTTCTTTATCGGGTCGGGTATTCGGGTGAGACTCCGGAGCTTCCTTGTTTGCTGTCGGAAGAAGCAAAGGATTTCTTGGAAAAATGTTTGAAGAGAGAAGCGAAAGAGAGATGGACGGCAACACAACTGCTAAACCATCCGTTTTTGTTAACTAAACCGGACATTGAACCGGTTTTGGTTTCCGGTTTGGTTTCGAGCTCACCGACAAGTGTGACAGATCAAACGTTTTGGAGATCAGTGGACGAAGAAGTAGAAGAAGACGAAACAGAGGAATTACAGGAGGATTCGAGAAATCTAGACCGTTCGAACTTGTGGGCTTGTTGTCATTCGGACAGGATCGGACGGCTGAGTTGCGCTGGTGGGTTGGATGGGCCCAGATGGGATATGGAAGGTGGGGGTTGGATCACGGTGAGGGTGAGTTGTGAAGGAACAATGATTAGTGGGTCACATGAGGAAAATACATTGGGGGGGATTTGTAATTTGATTTGGGGTCATTTGGGTGAATTGTAGAAAGTATAGGGGGTTGATCTTACTGAAGATCACCAATCTAGGGGAGATCAATGTAGTAGCTTGATCACATGTATATAATTGAAATCACGATTTTTTAAAAACCAAATTCAATTGATTTAAGTTTGCAAAAATGTTGATTCCTATAGAGTTTCAAGGTTTGTTGGCCTGCACAAGAGAAAAATCTTGAACTGTTACATTAAATATTTACTATCCCACGTTTTAGCACTGTTTCTATTTGACTACTCAGTTTTAGTCGTGAGAATACTAAAATTAAATTATAAGCTTTTTCCAATGTCTCAAATGTCTACTTTCTCAATTATATAACACATAAATGGAATTGTTAAACATGTTATTGAGAGTTATGGCTGATAATCTGATATGATATGATGTCAGTATTAGAAAACAGTGCATGGATCCAAATCCAATTATTTAAAACTTGTGGGAGAAAGTAAGAAGTGAAGGAAAGAAGAAGGTTGTCAAATCGGTTCGTTGGTTTGGTTGATCACTTTGAGTTTTTGACAGAACATAAAGATTCCTTGCGGATCTTAAAAAATGATCCGTAAATGTGTTGCATTAATTTGTGCAATTTGGTAAGCTTCGTTAGGCTTATTTATGTGGTTGGCACCTCACAACAACTGCTGTATTTTTGCAAACTTCACAACAACATTTTCATCAAGTCTCTTCTGATCATTAAAAACATTATTACAACAACAATCTCAGTGAAGATAAGGTTATAGTAATGAGAAATAATAGATGAGGATAAGAATACTTTGCTTGCAAGGTAAGTTCATGTTTGGAGAGTTATCTTTTTATCTTAGAAGGTAAATAACGAATCTTTTGTTTTATGGTTTTGACTCTTTTTGTATAAAGTCATATCCATAAGTAGTATGGGCACTTCCCACACGAATGCTTAACTTCGAAGACGGTGGTGAGCATTCCTTTTTTGTTTAGCTAATTGAGTATTAACTTATTTTTCGATAATGTGTGAGTAAATATGCATAACTCTTTTATACGTAACTAATCTGATTTTTAGGTTTGATCTTGTAGTTGTATATATGTTGAGGACTCCGAACTATATATAATATATATTAATTACATGAATTAACTTTGATCAGATTGGTATATTTTAGATTCTGGTTTAGAACACAAAGTTTCAGATGTGTAAAGCTTTTTGTTTAATCAATATGTTACTTCGGTTTCAGATTTGAGTTTTTGGATAAAATCAAAAAATTGGATTGATTCTAAATTAATTTTTAATTTGGTTTACTTCAGCCGAATTAAATTAAATTGGATAGTTTGGACCTAACAAAAACTTATTTGTTATCATTTTACATAGATGAGTAAAGTTTTAGAGAAAGTTAAAATTTATTTTAGGGTTTATGTATTTTTTTTTTTTTTGTTATATTTGGTCGTGTTATATTGATTAGGTGAAATAAAATCGTCAAATTATTCAGTACATAAAAGCATGAATTGCCTTAAAGAATTAGACAGCAAATTGAGAGGATCTTGACAACAGTCATGAAGTTCTTTAAATCCTTCCAGCACCAATGGTCCAGTCCAGTAAAGCCTAAGTCTCTGATCATATTAACTTGATACTTACTAGGAAGTCTTAAACCAAAAAAAAAAAAAAAGATTCGCAGCAATTTAAATCTTGAGAAGTAAAGAAATTATTAAGATATAATTCAGTCTGAGTAACTTTATCTATCTTTCTAATGAGGATTCGTTATAAAATAAAATAAAATAAAAATGTTTTGTGGCGCAAAAAGATTTTAATTTGGTATGTCCAACTTCAAAACTATAACTACCACAAACTCCAAATTTTTTATATTAGCCTCTCAAAATCTACAAGTGAAGTGATAAAGAGCAAAACATGCGAGACCTCGCCTGCGACACTCGACGATGATTCATCAAGCTTTAGCTCTCCCTCGTTTGACTCATCCACTTCTCACTCGAGGTTTAAAGTTTGGATTTTTCTTCTTTCTCAATTAAATCCTCGTTATTGCCTCAATTTCGACTTATTTTTGTTATCAAGTCTGTAACACATGAATTTGACACACAAAAAAAAAAAAAAAAATTTGCCTCTGTTTCACTAACGCACATACAATTTGTGATTCTTCTTCTTGCAATTGCAGGATTTGGGTCTAATGGAATCGTGTTTCTGCGTCAATCCCGAAAAAACAACCAAGGAATAGCGTGTTGCGCTGCTGATGATCAAATCGCCAGTTCCGAGTCGATGAAGACAAGGTTCAGTTTTTTTTGTTCTCTCTTCAATTTTTTCTCTTTACTGCGATTGCCTATGCATGTGTGTGTGAGGTTCTTGATAAAGTTTATAACTTGGCATTTATGTAAGTTTAGTTATCGAAGTATAAGTTCTGCAGTTTTATAATCTATGAATCAACCCTATAGGAAAATAGTGGAGCATGTGTGTTTACTCAAAGCCAAAGAGAGTTTATCTGAGGAGAAAGAAAAAGATATGCTCGACTATCTTTACACATCTCAATATCAAATGAGAGGCATTGTCGCTATATCTGTAGGTGAGCCTCGAAGACTTATAGATGCCTTTTATCTCTATCTAGATATATCAATCCTCTCCTTTGTGTTTATAAGACCTGTTTCTATTGGTTTAACTTACTCTCGCAGGTTGCATCGGTGATAGAAACAATGGGGATTACACGCACGCTCTCTTCATGCGGTTCCAGAGGAAAGAAGACCTTGACAAGTTTTATGAGAACCCTTCCTTCTTGAAAGTTCTCAATGAGCATGTAACACCATTCTGCCATGTATGCCCTTGCATGTAAAACGCCATTCCTCTCGTTAGCTCTGTCTTCTCTTCTTCTTCTTCTTCTTCTTCTTCTTCTCTACTTAGATGTTTTGTTCTTCTTGCTGTTGGGGTTTTTATGTTTCAGGGGATGATTAATGTGGACTATGAATCAGAGGTCGAAGATGACATCCTTTCAATATTTCGTAAGGGCGAGGTATGAATCATATCGTATGATCAACTCATTTCATATTCTAAGGTTACTACTTTCTTGTGACAAATCATGTAAATAGACCGAGTTACTTCCCGTTGCAGGAGTACAACTATGGCGAAGAGTTTGTTCTTCTGGTTACTTTTGCCAAGAACGCTTCGGACCAGAACATTAAAGATGCAATTGATTCTTTTGCACAGCTAACTTCATCTCTTCCATCATTAATTGTCCAGTCCACGCAAGGTGCGGAGTTTTTAGCATATGGAACTATAGTTCAGACATTCATAAGATCCGTATATAGCCAACCTCAAGTTGATCTAACCGCCGCTTCAACCTTTTGATGTCCAGGCTCAAACTTTAATGAGAGCCGTAAGGAGTTCACACATGCAGCAGTAGTTCGATTCCGTTCCTGTAATCACTTTTCCTACTTTACAAACAGTGTGCGTTCCTCTGTTTTCCTCTCTTACTCTCCTCTCACTCTTGCTTATGCCACTTCCTGCAGTTGATGCCATGGAGATTTTCGTTAAGGGCAGAGAGTATAAAGATGTAAGATCTTTTCTTAACTGGAACCTTGTAACTTAACACAACTACTCTTCAATCTTACTGATATAAGTTAAGATTGAATAGAGACTCTTTCTTCTTTCAGATGTGGAGGTCTCAGTTCGAGCCGTTTATAGAAAAAGCACTAGTTCTTCATTTCTCTGTGAATCCTGTGGGTACCGATGTCATGTGAGTCCATATCACAAAGACATTTCAACTAGACATGCAAAGATATGGTTGCAGGGAATTGTCAGAAAAAAAGTTCTCTCTATTCCTTTTGATACAACAAAACTTGTTGCAGTAAGATATTTGGTTATACAAAAACTTATATCTGCAGGTACAACAAAGAGATGGTCCTTTGCATAACAAAACTAATTGCATAAATAACATTAATTCTCCATTAAGACAATGTCATGATAAACTTAGCTTAGTTGCATAACAAAACTCATATCGTTATACTAGTTTCTTACAGAGAAAACAGCAAATAAAACTGCTAAAAAGGCAGCTTTAGAAAGAGTAGACAATGGAATACCATATTTACCCTTCTCAAACAAACCCTTTAGAAATGGATGAAACAACATAACCACCAAAACACATGCACAAGCCTCTACGAAACTCGAACCATGTCCTCCGTGACTATGACTCGATCGGTGTAGACCCACCAAAAACCAGGCTATAGCGGCTAGATTTACCAAGACAATGAATGTTCCAGGTAAAAAATAGAGTGAGCCGTCGAATTCAAATTTACCAGCATTTGGGTCAGGACTATCATCTTCACGTTGAGCTGGTCCGTCCCCAGACCCTGACGTGGTCTCGGTGAAAGTCTTTTTTGTAACTATGAACACGGTTTTCGAAACTCCAAGAAGCTTGAATGTGATATCAATGATACTAAATAACCAACTACAAGTGGCTTTTATTCTCCAAAATGATTGAGAGACATACCACGAGCGTACGGAAAAACCAAGGCTCATATATTCCCATAGAGTGTAAAGGCAATGCATCCCCACAAGTGTGACAACTATGCCTAAACAAAGTCCCTAAAGCAACACAGAACAAGGTTTTTTCAATCATATATAAAATAAATATAAACCATAGTGATAACGAAAAACTATGATATATATTAAAAGAGTGAGAGAAAGTCACCTTAGGGAATAAGACAGAGTTGTGGAGTAGACAATAAGCAGGCAAGAGACAATACAAGAACTCAGGGAGTGACCTGAAACCCCAAATGAAAACGTAAACATAAGCCAATCGTTGTCGGAATCTCATTTTCTGGCTAGAGATTCCGATCAACGGGCTTTGTTTGTTGAAAAGGACTTCGAGCATCCCCGTGCCCCATCGCCGTTGCTGAAGCATCGACTCTGGTCCTCCTGGTGGCATGCAACCTAGAAATGCCGGTGGATCCGGATAGATATATGAACTAGTCCATCCTCTCGAATGTATATGTATACTCGTGTTCACATCTTCCGCTGTTGAATCGTATAACCAACCGATCTACATGATATATATATACGTAACATAACACGTTATTAATATTTGTTGCTTGGTTTTATAGACTACAATGATCAAAGTGAGATGAGAATTACCGTTTTGCCCCAACTCGTTTGGTACTCGTACTGACATTGCCCTACTTCGTTAACTACGTCCAAGAAGTTTGTCAGGGTGCTTTGAGAATTTGATTTTCTTTGCAATGCATCGGCCACTGATTTGTTTATCTCCTTAGATATCCCAAAGTCTCTCGCCAAACTTTCTTCATCCAGAAGCTTCCCTTCATAAAATAACAACAGGAGCTGTGAATGATTTGATAAATGAATAGTTGAATAAGTGAATGAATATAATAGACCGGTACAACAAGGAAAGTTTTAATGCGTGTATTTATGTGCATGAAACTTTGTTTAAACACATATGAAAACGTGATATAGCAACAATCTATTATGAGTTTTGCCAATAGTGCTTACTTGCAGCAACTGAAGAAAGACTTCCATCGTCATCTAAATCGTCTACAGAAAGACCGTACATAACTCTTCTAGTGTGGAAACATCCCGATCCTGAATACATTGGTCCTTGGATTCCCGCAAATCCTCGTCCCAAACACTAATTTTCAGAAAAAAAAATAGTAAAAAGAGAAATTAATTGCATGAATTTAATGTATCAATAGTATAAATAAACAAATAAAAAGTAAAGATGAGAAAACGCACTGATTGTAAGACGGCGAGTTCATCGCAGTTAGAATCATAGAAGTCTTGAGGGTATTGAACAAAGGCACAATGGTTTGAATTCTTTGATTTTTGCATAAAGACACACATTGCTTGTCGCACCACATCTGCTTCATTCACATGCATGTCACAGTCTACGTTTAACATGTATGGTGCGTTTGTCATCAACCCTGACACCCTTACCTGTTCAAATTCATCTTCTCCTCATCACATTTTTAATTATAACAAACAAACAAAAGTAATTTAGTCCTAAAATAGAAAAAGGTTCATGTCACATTACTATATATATAGTTGGGCCTATATATATATACGCTCATGATTTCTTTTGTAAGCATGTTTTAACAAAATCTAAATTATGGAGGTCAGACGTATGATCTCGGATCTCAACCAATACTATACTTTGAAACTATGAGTTCAGAAGAAAGGAGGGGGAGGTATTATAAGAGAAAAATCACTAACCAGAAAGTTCATGGCTCCAGCTTTGTAATGATGAAAGTGATTTTGTCTTTTCTCTCTTGAAACGTAGACAAAATGGGGGACCTCTTTCTCGTCTCCCACACCTCTTTTGTTCTCACATATCACCTTCGAATAACATAATATATATGCGAATTAATAGTTCATATATTTGTTTTTATAACTTAAGCTTTTGTAATGTGATGGTTAGAGATTTCTTTTTTCTTGCTAATTTGATAAATTGTAGAAATACCTTGACTATAGTTGAATGATCATTTGGTTTTGTGTTTGAGAAAGCTTCAAAATCATCGTCATGAGCTTCCAACCAATGGGAGTCTCCTGTGGCATCTTTCACTTTCCGGCTTAGCTTCTCGTACTCTCTCTTCATTTTAGTTATACATAAATTATGAAGAAAAAAACAACCATCAGTTTTTTGTAATATTTTTTATAACACGAAAGCCAAGAGCAATTTCTCAAATGGAAAACGTGTTTGTGTTGTTAGTTAATTTTTTTTTTTTTTGGTATATATTTTTTTTTGTATTTCATAAAGCACAACATTTTATTTAAAGAATTCGTAAACGTAAATCCAAGAAAAAATGATGTTTCTTTTAGTTTATGTTTTCCATTTTCTTGCGATTTTGAAAAATAACGTCTTGTGTTTCTTTTTTTTTTTTAAGTAAACATAATAATTTAATTTGTAAACGCAAAACAAACTCAAACACGAAATAGACAATCAAATAATTTACCTTAGTCATTTCCCATTCCTTGCTGAATTCCGAATCCTCTGTCGCAGCCAGAGGGTTCAAGAAATATCTAAAAGGAGCTCTAACTCTAACGTTGTACTTCTTGCAGAAAGGAACCCAAATCTTGGCGAACCTAGAAGCTTCCTTGAGAGAGAAGTAAGTGAGAACTGAGCATCCATCGTCCGATAGATAACATGCTAGTTTGTTCGCCGGATAATTCACAGCTAACAACGAAAGCACGGTGTTCACCACAAGAATCGGCGGCTCCCGAACCGGATCCGCCGTGGTCACAAACATATCCACCGATGGAAGGTCATGAACCCTGAAATTAACAATTACTATGTCAGTTAAAAGTTTATGTTCGAAATGTTAACTAGAGCTAGCTATAAGCCTAGACGTATATATATACAAAATTAATAAGCATATATGCTTTCGGTATATATATATTTATAAATGATACCTTTCATCAAGTCTATCTGGATATGGTTTATATTCAGCAGGACTCCATTTTATGCAAGTAATAAGCAACCATATGAAAGTGAAAAAAGATTCACAGAGGAAAGCTACGACCCGAACGGTATCGTTTTGGCTCATATGTAGAATCCGGTACAAGAGAAGAGAAAAGAGAAGCCCGAGAATGGTCAGATCCACGGCTCTCAGAAAATAGCTTTTGTATGAGATCTTTTCGCAAAGAGGAGGGAGAGAGGAGCTTGAATCCACCATGGGAGGAGCTTTCTTGTGGGCTTTAATTTCTTACGGTTTTTCGGATATGTTACCAAAAGGTTGAGTATAACAGTGCCTTACGTCTACAAATGCTTGGATGTATAATGTGTATAGTGTTCTTAATAGGAGTGCATATTTATACATATAATATATTAGATATATATTCTATACATTTCCATATATATAAAGTAGAATAGTCAACCTTCTTATAATGGCATCTCATCAATACCTATATTAAAATTGTGACACCTCACTCATTCATTTTATCAATTTAAAATTAGTGACTTGATTTATTTTTTTAAAAAAATATTTATATAATATATTATAATTTATATTATCTATACTTTAATACTCATCCTTGAATATAATAGATTTAACAAATAATTTCAAAAGTCATTTATTTTATAGAAAAAAACAAAATTTAAATTTTGCAATATAATAATAAATTAAGGTAATGAATTTTGTTTAATCAAAAACATTAAAAAAACAGAAATTAGAAAAGTAAATATATAAAATTTATAGTAGAAAATAAGAATTATATTTTTAGAAATTTTATATTTTTTATAAACAAATTAATACTGAAATTTTATTAATATAGAAGATTATTTTATTTTTCCATTATACCCATTTATAAAATCAAATCCAATTATAATATATAATCCACTAAAAATGAATATGAGCAAATATTTATTATTCTAATATTTATAAATTAAAACTTTGTGCACCACAAATAAAATTAAAATTTGATATCTAAATAAGAAATTAAGGTAATGAATTTTACTTAACCAAAAATCATAAAATTAGAAATTAGAAAACTGAATATATAAATTTATTCTATTAAAACACATTTAAAAAATAAAGTCGATAAATAAATAAAACAAAACAATCCATATGAATTAGACTTTATATAAACCTCAAATAGATTTACATCCATACGCTCAATTTCGCAGTAGACTTTATTTAAACCTTAAATAGAAACGACCAACTTATCGAGTCATTTTCATCAAATCGATAAAGCAAAGAATCTCCAAAAACGATATCCAGTTGGTTATGAATCAGGGTTACAAAACACACTAATATATAACTATTTATATGGGTTTCGTCTAATAATTGGGAGAAAAGAGACAAAGCCGTATAGTCCAAATAAAGAAGTGACAAGGGGTCCATAGAGAAAAAGGCCATGCAGCCATATCTTAATATACACAGTTACACACGAATCCAGAATGCACGCCGCTAGTATTAACGTATTTATCGTTATAGATTTTGTGTCAGTCGGTATATAATAACAACACGATAGAAAAATAAAATATGACTTCTTGATCAATTGGACCTGAAGGTGAAGGCCCATGTTTTATATACGAAAGGAGATACTACTATCTCAACTAATATAAAGATGAGCTTTTACAAGATGTGGAGGTAACAACGATAACTCATTCTTAGTTTTGATACTCGTCAGGATGATCCGGTGATGTTATAAGAGCAACGGACCAGGACCACATGTTGTTTACTGTAACATTCTAATTCTGTGACACATACACATTTTTGAATTTAGACCTATTATAAGTCCACCTTTAAGAATTTATGAAAGATAAAAGTAGAGATAAAGAACATGGTGAAACCCTGCTTAGAATGAGTTGGACGATTTTTAACGATAAATACGTTGGCCCAAGTTTCATAACAGTTTTTCTTTTAAAGTTTTACTCATTTTTGGTTAGGAACATTTTTCATAATAATATTCTTTTGAATGAGTTGTGTAAATCGATGATAAAAACTGGTTTAATTGTATTGTTTATTTCGTCCAGTTTGAGATAACGATTTAACTTTGCTTCCTATCTTTCCACTTCTAATTTTTTTTTTTTTTTTTTAAATCAGTTTTCTTTTTTAACACCGAAAAAATTATCAATTTCATAGTTCATCCAAAATGCAACTTTTCAAAATCATCTATCCCCAGATATATTAGGCCCTAAAGCCCAACAATATGAGTTCTAATACCATCCAACAGCAAAATCGATATTGATTTGCGTTTGTAAGTTGTAACAAGGCCCATAGACGAACTACTTTAGAAAAACTTTGGAGAGAGATTTGTTGAATTAAATCCCATCCACATACACACAGAAAGGCCAAAGCACGACTCTGTTTTACGCATTATCTTACTCTTGGCTCTATCAATGGCTCTAATCATACCACTTCACCGTACACCTGCAAAATCTCCAGTTCTCACGAAACCATGCTATTAAACATCTCATCTTCTCCAGTTTCTCATCGAAATCCTTACTTCCTCTCCAGTTTCAACAATCCCACATCTTATCTCCCTCGGCGATCCAAAACCCATCTCTCAAAATCTTATCTTTTCCCAAATCTCTCTGCTTTATCGAACCAGAGCCTCAAGAACAGAGTTTCGTTTGGAAACAAGAGGTGCCCAGATGGAGAAAGGATCGGTTTCAGGTCAAGAGCTCTCTCCGGGATTGATTTGGGAAGCTTCGAGTCCGTTCTAGAAGCTACAGCTGTTCTCACGGCGATCATCGTCGTCCACGAGTCCGGTCATTTCCTCGCGGCTTCTCTCCAAGGGATCCATGTGAGTAAATTCGCAATTGGGTTTGGTCCGATTCTAGCTAAGTTCGATCTCAACAATGTCGAATACTCTCTTAGGGCTTTTCCTCTTGGTGGGTTCGTTGGTTTCCCTGATAACGACCCCGACAGTGAGATTCCCATCGACGATGAGAATCTGCTCAAGAACAGACCGACACTAGATAGATCGATTGTAGTTTCAGCTGGAATCATCGCTAATGTCATCTTTGCTTACGCAATAATCTTTGCTCAAGTGTTATCAGTTGGTTTGCCTGTTCAAGAAGCGTTTCCTGGTGTTCTTGTCCCTGAAGTTAAGACCTTTTCTGCTGCTTCCCGTGATGGATTGCTTTCCGGTGACGTAATCCTCTCCGTGGACGGCACTCAACTGTCTAAAACCGGACCTGACGCTGTCTCTAAGGTTGTCGACATTGTTAAAAGAAACCCGAAGAGTGATGTCTTGTTTAGAATCGAGAGAGGGAACAGAGATTTGGATGTTCGTGTCACACCGGATAAGAACTTTGATGGGACGGGGAAGATCGGTGTTCAGTTGTCTCCTAATGTTAGAATCACTAAGGTGAGACCGAGGAACATCCCGGAAGCATTTAGGTTCGCGGGGAAGGAGTTTATGGGGCTGTCTTCTAATGTCTTGGACGGTCTAAAGCAAACGTTCTTCAACTTCTCTCAGACAGCAAGTAAAGTAGCAGGTCCTGTGGCGATCATTGCAGTGGGAGCAGAAGTGGCGAGATCAAACATCGACGGGCTTTACCAATTCGCAGCGTTGCTGAATATCAACCTTGCGGTGATCAATCTCTTGCCATTGCCTGCTCTTGACGGTGGAACATTGGCCTTGATATTGTTGGAAGCGGTGAGAGGAGGGAGGAAGCTTCCTGTAGAGGTGGAACAAGGGATAATGTCTTCAGGGATCATGCTTGTGATATTCCTTGGATTGTTTCTCATCGTCAAGGATACACTTAGCCTTGACTTCATCCAAGAAATGTTGTAGTTAAATCTATTTGCCAAAAGAAAAGTGTTTTGTGTAATGTCTTTAGTATGAAGAAGTTGAGAGTTTATTAAAAAAAAAAAAAAATTTGGTTTCCAACACAAACGAATTGATGGTACATATCCATGTAATATCTCTACTCTTGTTTCCATTAATAAAACGTGTATTTTTTCATGTAATTTTTTTTCAAGTAAATATCGAAATTATTGTGGTTTTACCGGCGCTCGATAACGAGGGTCGGTCTTCAGCTCATGACTCCAACAGCTTATATGACGATGCTCAAGTTTGTGATGCTAATATAGATATTGGAGTTATCAAGTATAGTGTTAGTGGATTAATATATTACACAAGTCCTACAAAATCAGTGTTATAGGTCTGACCTTCTCTATTATATATCATTACATACAACAAAATTTATAAGTAGGCATTACCATGTAAGCAGACACGATTTTGAATTCATAATTTAAAATTTAAAATTTACACGTTGGTCATCATTGACATACCTTACCGACACATCGGTGCACCAACTGAATTTAGAAGAGTAGCTCCACATGGAAATAGTAGATATAAATACTTGATTTTCAGAATGTTTTGTTCAAGACATGAAGGATACAAAATATCTTGAAGCATTATTATCTCAGGCTATAGACTAGATGGACAGTCCACGGAATCTATTACAATGTCTTATGAGAAGGTTAAGCTTGGCCATGAATATATATATGTATATATATGTATGATCTTCTCTCTTTCCTATATATATATATACATATATATACATATATATATATCTATATTTAAAACTAAGAACTTTGAATGTTAACTAAATATTTATTTAATAATGAAAAATTATATGTGTGTCACTTATAAAATAATTGTATATATTGTTTTGGCTAAAATATTTAACATTTAAATTATTTTTAGTAGAAATAGTTAAGTACATTTTCTGCTAATGAAGTTTATAATTTAGAAATATATAAAAGCGAGAAAAATGTAATTCAAAAGTATATATATATGATTTCCAATTAAAATATAAAACATTCAATTTTATTTATATAAAAAAATTAAATGCAATCAAGTTTTAACTAAATTTATTTTTTATAATAAAAATAATTCAAGTAACTCATAAACTATATATGATTAAAAAGTTTTATCTAGGTTCAATGCTAATTAAATTTATATTTAGACAAAGTATGACATATATCACTCATAACATAATTATATATATATATATATATATATATATATATATATATTCTGAATAAATTATTTAAAATTTAAATTATTTTCAATAGAAGAAATATTTAAAGCACTTAGTGCAAACTAAATTTATAATGCCAAATAGAAAAATAGAAAAATGAGAATCATGTAGTTCGAAAATATATATAATTAAGACGTGTGTCATTCATAAAATAATTATATATGTTTTTGTCACAAATAATTAACATTTAAATTATTTTTTAATAAAAATTGTTAACTGAATTTAGTGCTAATCAAATTGTTTAGAAATATAAAAATTAGATACATGTAATTCAAAAGTATATATAATCTCTAGCTAAAATATAAAACATTAAAAATATTTATAATAAAAAATTAAGTGCAACTAATACTAACTAAAATTATTATTTAGAAATACAAATAAGTTGTGTAAATCGTAAACTATATATATATATATATTTAAAATTTAAGTATAATTAACTCTAATTAAATTTATATGTTAAAAAGTAATACACATGTCATTCATGCAATAATTATATTTATACTTTTGACTAAATATTTAATATTTTTGAATTATTAATAATAGAAACAGTTAAATAAATTTAATGCTAATTGAACTTATAAATTAGAAGAAAAAAACAATATACGTGTAATGCGAATGACTATCTATATATATAATTTAGAAATAAAAAGCTAATAACAAATAAAAAGAAAACACGTGTTATTTGAAAAAAAAATCTATATATATAATTTAGAAGTAAATGCAAAGACACGTGTAAACCAAAAGAAACAGTTAAATAAATTTAATGCTAATTGAACTTATAAATTAGAAGAAAAAAAACAATATACATGTAATGCGAATGACTATCTATATATAATTTAGAAATAAAAGGCTAATAACAAATAAAAAGAAAACACGTGTTATTTGAAAAAAAATCTATATATATAATTTAGAAGTAAATGCAAAGACACGTGTAAACCGAAAGAATATCTATATATTAATTGACAGCTAAAATGTAAAATATGAACATTATTTCTATATACAAAAGTTAAATACAGTAAATGCTTACTGATTTATATTTTAAAAACAAAAAATGGTTCATGTATCTCGTGAACTATGGGTAAAAGACAAAAAAAAAACCGAAATTTTAATAATTATCTGCATTACCTTTTTTCTTCTTTTTGTTAAGAGCTATTAATTGTTTCTAACTTATATGTTGAACATATCTGTATTACCTCTTAATAGAGCTTTAATGTAAAAGTTGGGGAATCTTTGAAGAGGAGTGTTGTAATACAATTTGACACTTTGGGGCGTTTTCGGTCTTAAAAAGAAGTATTTGCTTGGAAGACTCAAACTCCTATGATAAAAATGTGCCCATATGAAAAGTGATCATGCCAACGTAATTTTGCATGAAATATCGCATAAAATGACCTTTGATTTATCTTTATTTTCCTCTATCCTAAAGAAAAATATAATAAGAAATCATTACATTATTTGTTTTCGACATTTTATATATATAAAAAAAAAAACATTAAAGAAAAACGAGAAGAAAGACAGAAAATGCGTGGGGGAAAAAGAAAAGGAGTAAGAGAAGAAGTAAAATAAGAGAAAAACGCGTCTTTGAAGAGAACGTCCGTCCCATTCCATTAGGCATGCAATGCGCGGCCGTGAAAGAAGCTCACTCCTCTCCTTTTATTTATTTATTTATAATGAATTATTATATGAACTATATCATTTTAATTAATGTTTCTAGCTTTGTCATACTTAATTCGAGTGTTTCTCTATGTTTCATAATGTTTTTATTAATGGGCGTAACAAGTCACTTTCCATTAGATTCTCTGTTAACATAAAATAAACGGCTTTGACTAATTACTATGGATTATTGAGAACGACTTGTAAACATACAATAAAAAATATGAGATAGAGACACAAGGAGGTGCATGATAGATTTTATCTTAAAAAGAAAACATGTAGACTTCTCATAATTATCACATCACAATATCTTTTCAATCTCCAATTGGTCAAAAGACAGACAATTATCCTATCTTTCTCTTAACTCCTGTAATGTCTTGAATCCTCTCTGTCTTCTCTCTATGGAAAGACCAAAGAGACGATAGAAAGAGACAAAAGAAGGCATTAATGTTTAAATAAAGCACGTAATAACAACAAATTATTACGTAATAAGAAATACAAATTTATATCAGTTCCAAATATACACCAAACACTCCCAAAAACAAAATTCACCCTCTCTTCCTTTCTCTATATATCTAATTCATAACACACAGGAATACTTATATATACAAATATATACACATATACAAACATCGTATATATCAAGTTGCAGAGAGAAAAATCCTCTTTTTCCTCCTTGATCGGAGGCTCGCCGTCTTCCTTAGGATATGGACGGTGGTAGAGAGACGACGGCCACGGCCACGGCCACGGAGGGGAGAGGCCTGAAGAAAGGACCATGGACGACGACGGAGGATGCGATCTTGACGGAGTACGTGAGGAAACACGGCGAAGGTAACTGGAACGCCGTGCAGAAGAACTCTGGCTTGCTCCGGTGTGGGAAAAGCTGCCGTCTACGGTGGGCCAATCACCTCCGGCCAAATCTGAAGAAAGGATCTTTTAGTCCTGATGAAGAGAGGATCATCATCGAGCTTCACGCTAAGTTGGGAAACAAATGGGCTCGCATGGCTTCTCAGGTTCATTTTCTCGTTAAAACAAAAAAAATCATATTTTTTCATTTTAAAAGATCAAAACTTTTTTTTTTCTTCCTTATTTGTTTCTTCAATTCTAGAATTAAAGAGCTTTAAAATTTTATATTCTAGTTAAACACATAATTTGCATGTTTCATTGTGTTTCGAATCTCTCTTTCTCTTTTTCTCTCTCTCTCTCTTTTTTTTGCATCTCTATTGTTTTTGTTTGATCCTTAAGTTTAATTACAATTTCTTTTTTGTTCTTTCCATATTGTAGTTACCTGGACGAACTGACAACGAGATCAAGAACTACTGGAACACGAGGACGAAGAGAAGACAACGAGCTGGTTTGCCTTTATACCCTCAAGAGACTCAGCATCAAGGGATTGATCATAATGATGAGTTCGACTTTGAGTTTACTTCCTTTCAATTCCAAAACCAAAACCAAGACCATCACAATCACCAAAGTATGATGCAGTTCACTAATTCCTCTAATACTTCATCATCCTCCTCTTCATTCTCTTCTTCGTCTTCTCAACCTCCAAAAAAGCTGTGTTTAGATCCCTTACCCTCTTCTAATCCCGGCCTAAACCAGATCTCCGAGCCTCCGATGAATTTTCCAATGTTCTCTTTTTACAACAACAGCCGTGAGAACGACAACAACCAGTTTGGTTTCTCTCTTCCTTTGTCCTCGTCCTCATCTTCCAATGAGTTTAACAATCCAAACCAACTTCTTGAGCTCGTATCCGATAATTCGGACACAAACAATACTAACAAGAAAGACATTGATGCTGTGAGTTTTAGTTCATTGCTTATGGGAGGTCATGAGACGAGACAGAGTTATTTCCCTTTAGGACTAGACAATACCGTCCTAGAGCTTCCTTCAAACCAAACACCGACCCATATGGTCACTTCTAATGCTGTTCTTGACAATGGTGTCCATCTTGATCGACCTGCGGGCAACAGTGGATTGCTTGAAGTCCTCTTGGAGGAGTCTCAAGCCAAGTCGTCTCGCGGCGGAAACTTCAAGGACGTTACGGTTTCTTCGAGTGGTCTACGTGAGGATCAAGACAAGAGAGTGAGGATGGATTTTGGGAATCGGATGATGACAAATCATCTAAACACTTCTCATCAACCATCGTTCGGTAAGAACTTATATATGAATCTTAAACCATTTTCACTTATACATTTTTTTTGTTATAACCATTAATTTCTATTGCACAAGAGCCTAGTAGATGTGTTTAGTCAGGAGTTCAGTTTAATTACATTTTTATGGTTTAAGAAAACAGTAATCAAAGTGAAACCGAATCTAGTATGGATCTTGGGTAATATGGTTGACATATATTGGATTTTTTTTTGTCATCTTAACTAGTGTTTGATATATATTGTTAAATGAAACAGAAACAAACCCTAATCATTACAAGAGGTACAATGAGACAACGATGGTGAAGGCAACAGTGGATGATGATGAAGACATGTTGATGACCCTTCTCAACAACTTCCCTTCGACCACAACGTTACCTGATGATTGGTACCGGACGACACAAATCCAAACGGAAGCCTCACCGAGCGGAGTCTTGATGGGAGACCATCAAGGTAACAATGTGCAGCCTTCGTCAGGTACTGTAGATCCTATGGCCTCGTTGGGGTCAGGCTACTGGGGCAACATGCCTAGAATCTGCTAATTTGGAGAGCCTCCCCATGAGCAAAGCCATTTCTTTGGTATTTGGAAAGAAGGGGGAAAAAGAGAGCTAATTGTGAGCTTAATTTGTCTCTGTTTGTGTAAAATTTTCTTTTTAAGTTGTTCAGTTTGGGATGTCCAATGAACTTTATGTTAACATGTTTTCAAGTTACCAGAAAACAAAAGAAAGTTTCAAATGAGATGAGAATGAGCTTTATAGTTTTCTTTTTGTTAACTATGTCATACTAAATTATAGTTTCTTTTACTTTTTTCATTTCCGGGAGAATCCTTATTTTGGATTAGTCCATAATCTTTAATTCTTTATTTATTACAAAAAGAAAAATCACTATTTAATTCAAATGTCAAACTTTTAACAATGGGTGCTACATTAATAAATCTAAGTAGTGTCCCACCTTTAAAAATATACATTTTGGGGATCTAACACAGGAATAGACCGGGACGGTTAACGCCATTTGATTAGCATATAAGTACTTTGAGTTTTTTTATTAAGGAGAAGAATTATTACATACGTTAGGAAGAGTTCTTGAGTATAGAATCGGGGCAGGAGTAATGTGATTGGGCAGCGAGAAGACTTAGCTAGTTGCATACACACTGCCATTGGCTTATGTCATTTGCAAATTATTCTACACTCTTCCAAGAAATAATCTCCTTAAATTTCGGCACCCCAAAGAAATAAAAATAAAAATGGAGATAGATAATATGCAAGTAGTCAAATGTATATATTTTTCCTAATCTTTATATACTTGCACCTTATCTGAGTTCTGACTGACATCACACTACAGTTCTTAGATCAGAAGTCTCTTAAATTCCTTTTACATTTCACTTTACTTTATTTCTTTTATATGTCATTCCAGATGACTTAAAAAAAGGGAATTAAAACGTGATCCTCAAAGTATAGTTCTTTTTTTCTCAAAATATAGTTATAATTCTCTAAAATGTTATGTCACATAATACTGAATCAGATAGTACCATGCGGGAAAAAAGTACTATTTTTAAAAGCAAAAAAGAGCGCTCCTTCCGAGATTAGCATTAATATGCAAATACAACTAGAGTTCTAGATTCTGGTCTTGTCTGATTTCCGACACAGCTGGATTTGATAAAAATAAAAATTTAATTGTTAATTGTGAAGACTTGGCCAAGCCTGCGAATGAATAATAGAGTATACAATTCACGACCACTGCCTTCCTTTCGTCACTACGACTTGGTTTCGAAGATAGAAAAAGTCATATAAATCTGAAATTGAGTGGGAAAAATAATACTAATATTTAGGGGACAGACAAAAAAAAAAAAAAAAAATTCTAGAGTACACAATGAAATCACAGTTGCTCACCAACAAGAACACTCATCAAAACTATACACACAACTTCAGAAAAATAGCAACAAATGTGGAAAATAGACCACAGAGAGCTTTTATTCTAAGTGTCAATCATTTTTTTATGAGAAGGCTTTGTAAAACAAACACACTTAGCTTTCATGGCTTCCATTTCACTCCCATATTCTCTGAATTTATACTCCTCCTGCTGTTTAAACGTTGGAGGTATCTTCCCTTCGCTGTAACATTGGTTACAGAGGCTAAACCCGGTTTTCACTTCCTTAAACCGTGACCCGATGACCGGATACCGACAAACCGAGCAGACCTGGTTCCCGTGTCGATTCCTATCTCTTGTTTCCAGTTTCACAACTGTCGACATGATACCAAACCCCCACTCTGAATCATCGTACATCCCTAGAAACTGGTTGAATGTTACTGTGGAAGTATCCGTTTCGCTTTCTCCATGAACTTCTAACATTTCGCTCATTCCTTGTGATGGTATGTAGATAGCTCTCAACAGTTTGATGTACTTAACAGCTTCCACTTTTGTTATCTGAGAGCTTCCTTCGTTTCCTGGTCTCCAAAGAAGTGCATCAAATGCAACTCTTTTCCTTTTGTCTTGATGGCCACCGCACAAAGGAGCAATCACAGCGTAGAACATTCCCAAATCAACTCTTCCCGACGCTGAATCATCAAGAACCGAGATGATTTTCTCGTTTATGGCCTTGATCGCTCCTTGGAAAGTTTCAGGCTTCAGGACCTTAAGCAGACGCCGGAGAATCTCTTCTAAGTTTGGTTTCCTTATAGATTTTGTCGGCGCACCATTGCCGGAATAAGATACAGGAACGTCGTTGTCTCTCATCTCTCTTCTTAGTGCTTCAACATCGCATTTACTCAACCTTGTAACTCTCTGGAAGGCTCTTATCTGAAGAGCTATAGCTAAATCCGGTCTCAAAGTGGTTTTCTCGCCTACCGTCTTAAACCTGGAAGGTTCCACGACGATAAACGGACCTTCTTCGTTCACACTATTACCGTTCTTTTTCACCTTCTTCTTCTGCAACTGTTTCAGATGAGATATCGCATCGTGCAACTCAACCCGGTTTGTCATTTTCAGCGCCTCCTTTAAAGCTCTTTTAGCTTCTTCAGTCTCTCCAGCACCCAACAAAGACACAGCCTTGTTGAGCTGCGCACGCCAATGGTTAGGCCAAACCGCTAAAACTCTAGTGTACATCTCAGAAGCTCTCTGAAACCTACCCAAATCCATATATAGTCCACCGAGGTTATAAAGAGCATCGACATGACCAGGTTTCAAATCTATAGCTCTCTGGAAAACCTCGATAGCTCTCTCATCCTCACCCATGGCATGAAGCGACGAAGCTAGATCACAATGCGCATCCGCATAATCCGGTTTCAAATATATAGCTTCCTCTAAGGCCTTCACAGCCGCTCTATACTCTCCTACACCAAACAGAGCACTACCTAGAAGCTTCAAGGCTCTATAATGCGTTGGACAGAGAATCGCAGCCTCTCTATAATACTCGCAAGCACTCAAAACCATACCTTCCCCTTCGAGGGCGATACCGAGGTTGACATAGATCTGAGGAAGCAAGTAAGCCCATTGACTCCCACCGGACTCCGCAGCTTCCAAAGCCAACAAAAACTCCTCTTTAGACTCTTTACATTTCCCCAAAACGTAGAGACAGTTCCCAGCTCTGAAATGAGGTCTCACGTCCGTCGGCTGCAACTCGCAAGCTCTCTTGAAGCTAACGAGAGCTTCTTTAAACAACTGGTGCTCATACAAAACCTTACCAATCGCCATATGTCCATCAAAAGCTTCTTCTCTTGATCTAGCACCGTCCGCTTTGCTTCTCAACACTCCTAGTTCCTTGACAAACGAACTGTACTCGTGGCTCGATTCTTCCCAATAGATTCTCTTGTCGGATAAATCCGAAGACGGACCCAACTCTCTCGACCATCCAGCGTCGGAGAAAGCATCAAAGTTGTCAGCTTTCAGTTTCCCGTCTTTCTCATGCTTCGATTTCAACCTCTTCACAAGAATCTCCAAATCGTCGACGAGCTT
This sequence comes from Iljinskaea planisiliqua, assembly GCA_900108845.1. Classification (NCBI taxonomy): domain Eukaryota; kingdom Viridiplantae; phylum Streptophyta; class Magnoliopsida; order Brassicales; family Brassicaceae; genus Iljinskaea; species Iljinskaea planisiliqua. Next base: position 6,267,807 of record FNXX01000004.1, on the reverse strand, counting down.
CCACGTCTCGTCGAAAACGATGCCGTGGTTAGGAGAAACCGCCCAAGCCGCCGTCCTCTGCTTCCTCTGCGCCTCAACGGCTCTCTCGTCTGTAATCGAAGACGAAGAAGCTTCCGAGCCCTTTGTCTCGTCGGCGTTGAAATCGAGACCTAAAGCGTCGAAATCACGATCGACGTCTCCGGCACCGTCGTCGTAAGTCCGGAGAAGACCGTCAAAGGTCAAACCTTTATCTCCGTCGATGAACTCAGCGTAGGTTCGAAACACTTCGTCGAGAATCGCGCTAATCTGCTCGTCGCTGAATTTAACCCTCGGGTTAACAGCGACGACGAGAGCCGACATCTCTTCCCGGTTTAACCCACCGTCTCCGTTTCCGTCGAATTGCTGGAAAATTCTCTTGACTTTCTCCGATCTGCTTCCTCTTGTCGTCATTTTTTCACCGGAGAGAAATAAAAATCCAAACTTTCTTTTTTTTCCTCCACACCCAAATTAAAACAGGGCTAAAAAGAAGTAACAAACAACCAGAAGATTGAAATCGAAAAGACAAAAGTGAGGTTACAGAATCCAATGTAGCAAAAACCCAAAACAGGAATATTACATGAGATTGAAAGAAGAGAGAAGAAACACTAATTACGGATCAATTTCAGGGGAGAATAGTGATTACCCCTGATCTGTGTAATGAAAAGTTTCTAAATTTAAGAGAAATGGAAGAAGAAATCAAAGGGTCCAAGAGTCCAAGCTGTCTATTTGTTGTCTGTGTGTAATGTCTCCAAACTGAGAAAGTGGACAGGAGATAACGGTGTTGTTGTACTATGCTGTGTGGGCTATACTTAACTCTTTATCTTTTTTTTTATTCCTAACATCATCATATTTGTTCTCCTAATTTTATTATTAATTCGAGAAAAGCAAGTACAACTATATAAATAATTCAATAGTCAATACCCAACAACTCAAGTTTTCTATTTTCATTTTTTAACAAGTCAATTCTCCAGTTGTAATGAAAGAGAAGAGATAAAATGATGTATTTATTGGCTATTTAATGCGAAATGAAGAAAAAAGTTCTTTCCTTTTCAAGACTTTTAGTGATGGTATCAAAACAGAGGCAATTCCAATTTGTTTTGTATATATTAAGGATTGCAACCAAGTTTGAACATTAAACCGCATAAAAGTTTGAACATTACTTCTGAAAATCCTTCAAACCGTGAACACATAGTTTTCTAGTAAACCGAGTTCAAACCAAAGCCAGTTTAGATTGAGTTCTAAAGAGAGGGGAGGAGACAATGGAAACCTGAGAAGAAGCTTTATACATTTTGGCAAGGGACATACTAGTTTGAAGATGATCATGGCGTCGTTTTGGTTATTCTTGCCAAGCAATTATCTTTGGGTCTGGTGTGAGGCAAAAACATCACCGGACAACCAGGATTGGTCCGGTCCACCCTGCGGTTTCACCATTGGAAACAAAACATTACGAATATGCTGCTATATTGCAGTGTGAGAACTAGAAAGCTGAGCTATAAGCAGAGAGAGAGAGAGAGAGTTACCTGTATTTGAGGAGGAAATGATGAAGAAAAATGGAAATCTCAAGCTTGGCAAGATCGTTTCCTGGACAAAGACGGCTTCCTAAACCAAAAGGAAGGAATGTGCCTGCTTTTGGTACGTACTCCTGTAGAATGAACCAGACGATGTTTCAGTTACTTTTGACATATATGAGACAGTTTATTTGTCGAACTTGCGACAGCTCTGTTATCTCTACATACCTCCCATCTTGAAGGATCAAATTTCTTTGGATCCGGGTAGATCTCAGGGTCCAAATGGACGTCCCTAAACCAAGTCAGAACCTTCCAGCCTTTTGGTATGATATAGCCTAAATACAAAAAACATGAGAAACGAATATGGTTTTTAGATGATTGACGATGTTGCATGTAGGTGATGAGTATATACTGACCGTTCATTTGGACATCACTCTTTGCTTCTCGGAAGGCCGTAAGAGAGAATGTTATTACTCGAAGTGTCTCATCAATAACCTGGTAATAATCTCTTTTCTATTAGTAAAATACCGTGTAACAAATCATTTCACGTGTTGCAGTGAGGCACCTGAGAGAGATACTCCATTTCACGTGTCTCTTTAAGAGTCAAACTCTGTCCCGGTGCTCTCTTTTTCACAATCCTCTCTTGTTCTTCCTACGGTACAACGAACGTCACAAAACTCAAGATTGTAAACTGAAATGGAAAAGAAGAATAAAAAACATATCTTCTCATTCTACCTTTGCCTTTTGTAGAATCTCAGGGTGTTCTTGCAGGAAAATAGTAGCCCACATGATGGTGTGTCCAGAGGATTCATGGCCTGCATTAAGATACATCAACAAAACGTCGATAATTTCCTCGTCGTCTAAAGTTCTTCCGTTTTCGTCTTTAGCATCTATTAGATTATCCAGCATGTCTTTCTTATTGGATGATATATCCTGCTTCCTTTGATTTCTTCGGTTAGTCACTATGGACTGAAACGCAGCTACAAGTTTTCTCCTTGCCTGTATAAATGGAAAACACTAATCCTCCAGAGATATGCACAAGAGAGGTCACAAAGTGAACAAATGAAACATGTTGTGTACCTTCAGTGCTTTATGATAAGCAAAGCCAGGAATATTAATAGCCATTGCACGAACTCCGTAGTTAAGGTTGGTATATTCCTTTTCCAATGCATCCATGACATGCTCACTCTCGGTGCTCAGAAATATATACATGATGATCCTAAATGTAAGCTTACGCACATGAGTCAAAAACTCGATCTCTCCCATATTAGACCACTTTTCTAGAGCAGTAACGACAGTTTCTTCAATGTAGTGGATGTAGAGAGAGAGAGCTTCATGGCCATTGACAGGAGCAGCGGTCAAACGCCTGAGCCGCTTGTGTTCTTCATAAGAGATACCAATAAAGGACTTCCTGCCAATGAGCTCCATGGTAGATTTTGGCCAACCTGGCTGAAAGCAATCATCATCTGTTAGAACTCGCCGACACGTCTCAGGCGTTGTTACTATCACACTTGGGTTCCCAAACATGTGGACTTTATACATACCGCTACGCCCATACCTGCATCATTGAGTAAGCACAGAGTAGGTTCAAGTTGTCCATTCAGAGAGAGAGAAAAATCTCAACTCTTTGATCAAGAACCTAACAATCAATTCTTTTCTCAATCTAAGCAAAAGGTACTGCAGAAACTGAGCACATATATGTACCTTGTGATGTAGGAACGGATGAATGAATCAGGATCAGATGTTTTGAAAGCTCTAAGGAAAGACAACATGTTGCCTATGAAAGGCCATCCCAAATCTCCTGGTGGCAGATAGTGTTTTATCTCCCCAAGTCTGGACTCATAAATCCAAACATTCACTCTCTTCAACACCCATTTCAGAACAAACAAACCCAGTACTACCAAAGAGAACCACATCAGAATCGAAACTGTTTCCATCACAGCTTCAGTTTCAAACTCCCCTTATCAAGATTTGATCTTTTTCACCTGATCCCCTTGTATCCTCTGGATGTTATATAAACACATGAAAAGAGTAAGCAGATATTTCACAAAGTTTAACCTTGCAGTAAGATTGGTAAAAGCTATTATCTCTAAAAAGGAGTAAACGGACAAAGACTTCAATTCGAGCAGTGGAACAGTGTTGTTGAGTCTATCAAGAAATGATACTTATCTAGACTATAAACTAAAAGAAACCCGACCGCTTGTTTCTATCTACTTGTTGGGTTGCTGTTCACATGTAGTGCGAAATGACCATACTTCCCTTTCCCATTTTAGCTCTATATAGCCTTCTCTAAGCATTTTCTTTTTTGAGAAAGCAAGCTATTTACCAAGAGGTCCAAAACCATACTAGTGATACATATTATTTGACCACAACAATCACATAGAAACTTGTCTAAATTTGAACAGCATACCTCGCAGATCGTAGTGACTCACAGATACAGAACCACTGAATCTGAAACCGACGAAAAAGAAGAGAAACTGTAAAATAAATGTTAAGAAGAATACAAATGCCGTAAATGGCGGTGAAGAAAACCAAAGAGCACACATTCCCAACACAATATATCAAAAGAAAACAATTTAACAGAAGAATCCAAAATGGAACAAAGACACAAGAACTCCAATGTATGTCTCGTGAATTATTAAAAGACACAAACACTTTATTTCGTGTTGGTTCAGTTTTGCTCTCAAGCATTACTTCTTTTGTCTCCTCTGAACAAAACCCAGAAACATATTTGACGTCATATGATGTTGCACCACTTTCTTTTACTAAATCACCAAAAGATGAGAGAAAGAGAAATTCTGAAGCAAGTAAGAAACCAGACCCTTGTTCGCCTCCCACATCGGAGATTGCTTCTGTACCACCATCGAACCAGAGACTTTGTGGCAGAGACTGAATAAAAGAGCATTATTGAATTCCACTTTGGAAAACAGTCTTCTCTTTGCACCTCTTCATATTTATCTCTTTGTGACAAAGATATTACACATTCGTTTCTTGAAAATAATAAAGTAGTATAAAGTATGAGCCTTTCAAACTTGAAATCTTTTTTATTATCCAAAATCCAAACCCTTGGTCAAATCAATAATAGTTTGTAAATGGCTACTTCACTCCCAAACAACCAAAAAACAGATAGAAGCAGGCATGTTTGCTGCTGCGGCTGCGTGCCGGTTTCCTTCTACTAAACGGAAAACGCTTGCCGCAAACAGTTCTTAAACGCAAAACGCTGGCCTTTCAAGAGGTTCATATACTTCTCTCTCTCTAGTCCTCTCCTATGTAAGTAACTATGATATACAATCATTACAAAAGTAGATACATCTCTTGGGTTCCATAAAGAATATGCAGTTTCTGCGTGACCATCCTTTGATGACCGTTTCTTTATATGATCTATTTATATGTTGTGGAAAGGCCTCAAAACGTAGCTTTCCAAATAGCGTTTTCCGGTTCACCACATCGCCTGTGAACCTCCTTAATGCGATCAGCGGATCTGCAGATACCGCTACATGTCCAGTCGAACGAAGCTACACATATGTTGCCTGCTTGTGCCTTCCATTCACAATCTGCAATTCCCTCAAGAGTCAGATTCAAATGCTCAATGAAGTACTAAAGGTTTAGAGTCACTACAGATTTTTTATAGTCTTTTGTTCCCTTTTTAGCATTTGCATCAAAGGAAACATTCTAGTTATAGGTGCATAGGACTAACAATGCTAACTTTCACCACTCCACAATCATCTAGAACGTATTGAACTGAGTGTAGAAACAAGGTACCAGGAGGAGTGCCGCAACATAGCCTTCTGTCATCGATATGGGTAACATCAAGACCGATAAACCAAGCACCCAATGTAACATCCTCATTTGCATATTTGTGCAGAACATGCCTGAAGCATTATATTAACACCTAGAGATTAGAACGGAGGATGAGGTATGAAAGAAAAAATGAACAAAGGAGTTGAAAATCTCACTGATTAATGGAAATATAAGAAGCCAAGTCTCTTGAAATAGCGTATAACTGTCCAGTAGCGTGACGGAAGTACTTGTTCCCGTTCTCACCAAACTTCCAATACTCGGGCTCGTGGTATCTAACTCCTCTGTGCTCCATAGACAAAAAAAGCGTCAGTTAAACAAAACTGAGAAACTGATTCAAGAAGCATGAAACTGAGAGAAATTGGATTATTTACTTTTGAGAGAGGACTGGACCAGATTTCATGCAGCCGATGTAGACTCGAGGTTTTTTCCTGTGTCTAACAAGTGTTTCCCCAAGAGTTGCTGTAGATATTTCAACACACCTCATTATTGATATTAAAAGCATACAACATGAGGAACATGTTGAATGAAACCTTTATATTATCTCCTACAAGGTTTTGTACAGCTTACCAATATTTACATGAACATCATCATCTACTTTTACATAGAAATCTGCATCCCACATTGAAACCGCAGTAGAAAAATATGTTTTCGTTTTGCCAGATAACTCGAGGTATCCTTCAACATGGTCCTGTTAATAGCATCAGGAAATCACAAATGAAGATAAGAAACTCATAATAACAGAGCTTTTCACAATTTGAGAGAATATACCAATCTCATAAAATCTCCATGCTTCCTGTTCTCTGCTTCAATGGATCGGTCTAGAATTCCCCCAGCCGTGGCACTAAAGAACCAATGACAAAAGAACATCAGATTGTACAGAGAACACTGGGTGTGACTCATCTCAGAAACTATGTAAGAACATATGTATAGTGATTGTCTGATTGGTTCCATGTCTGACATTGTACTAAAAGGTTTAAACACTCACCTATGACCAATCACAAAGCGTATAATAATTCCCTTTTCTTCTTCCAATTTCTTTCTTTTTTCACCTACAAGCAGCATTTTCAATATGAAACAACCATCAAGGTACATATTGATATGAGCAACTAAGAAAGTGGTGTTGGAACCTTGAGGCATCCAAGTTGTTCGAATAGAATCTCTTCTCTTTCGGCTACTAAAAGCAGTATTAATCCCTACAACCATCAAGTATCGTCTTTTTCCCGAAGGTAACTGCTTCTTCTCCATATCATTCGATATAGGAGCACCGTTCATTAGAGACTCCTGCGCTGATCTTGCTGCGGCTAACTCCATCTCTAAGCTTGAAATGGTCTTATCCAATGTCCTGTAGTTAAACAAGAAACGTTTTAAAAACAAAGCGTTAGAAGATTATGTATTAATTTGAGTAAGATTTTAAACTTACTGTATCGCGTTATGAGTCTTGGAAACTTCTCCAAACAAAGCCTGGGGATCGCGTTTTACTTCTTTCTGGTAAAGCTAAAAAAAAAAAAACAATCAGACCATTTACAAAAACTCAACCAAAAGTATCGAACAAGAACATCAAACACACTCACGGTTTTTTGATCGCAGCCTTCGGAGATTAGCTTCAACCTTTCAGCTTCTGTTACGGATGGTCGAGCCATGTCGTTAGACTCAGGAATATTCCACATCCTGCAAAACAGTAGAATTCGCAACAAAATGTTCTGAAAATTACGTAAACGTATGGTCAAGAAATAGACTAGAACCGGGTTCTAACCGGATCTTGTGGATTGAATTACAAATCGGATCCAAGAGTTGAAACTTTGAGCTTTTAAATAATGGTTATGAGACCAGACAATAACAGAGAGAAGAAACAAAAAAAAAAAAGCTAAAATCACTGAAACAAATTGTTAAATTTAATAAAGAAAAATAATCAGAACCACCATTGAAGTATAAAAACGTATTCACGACTCGATAAAAACAAAATAAATAAATAAAACTGGGCAAAATTCAAAAAAAAAAAAAAACCTTTCAAATAAATACCTATCGGTGAAGAATATTCCGAAGCAGAAACTCGCAAAGCAGAGTAAAAATGTCCATTTTTTCGATACGAAGCTTCTAGAGTAAAGATGCTCTCCTTTGATCTTCGTCGACATTAATTTTTTCACTCAACAACTCAGAAGAAGAATACAGATTCCCAGAAACCAAAAGAAACAACAGCTATTCCATAAGAGGAATCAAAACAAAAAAAAAACAGACCCGATGTAAGGAGCAGCTCAATCTTCAGAGCTTTCGAAACCAGAATCTGAGATTTCGCATAATCGAAAGAGATTTTAATACTCTTTTTTTCGTGTTTTAGAGAAGAGATGGTGTTTAAAGAGATTTTCGCACTCTCTCTCTCTCTCTCTCTCTCTCTCTGTCTCTCTGTGTTTCTGTTAATTCGCAGCGACGTAAAGTGGAAAGAGAAGGAAGGAGAAGAAATAAGAACGACCTCTTAACCGTCCGGTTTACTTTATACTAATTCTGGATGAGAACTGCAGGAATTTACCCAACTATCCCTATCATACCGTTTTTATTATTACAATATTTTATAATATATAATGTTAATATAATGTAGTTATATAAAATTTAAACCAACTAAAAAATAACAGATATTTCTTGAGTTTCTCATATAATATGTTTAATTCTCTTTCATACTTTTCCATTTATTTATTATTATTATTTTTTTTTTGAGATATTTTGTTAGAATCTCTCATTAAAAGTGTTCTTATAAAGGTTTTGCCAATATACTAAAAGAGTTTAAATCTCAGTTTTGATCCGCATGCGTATGAGATTGATACAGTTGTTAATTAGTTATTGTATATAACATATCAAAAGAAAGTTATTGTATATATAAAGAAATACTTCATTTTTGTATCTAGCTAGTAGTTTATAGAATTAAAAGAATTGGTGTTAGGACACCCAATATGATCACCACTATAAATAGTGATGTAATACAAATTCGTGCTATAAATGTATAATATTTCCAAAATTTGTCTTTCGCCTTTTTATGTCTTATTGTTATATTTGAAGTGTTTCTAATATTAGATTTTCAATATATATAGTAATATAATCTAATTATCATAAGTTTGCTAGTGAATGGTTAATATATTTTATGTGACGTACAAATTGATTATATAACTCTATAGTTTGGAGATTTTTCGCGCTGGTGTAACGTCGAGATTGAAAGAATAAAGGGAAGAGATGAAAAGAAGGCGGTTGATGAAAAAGCTAAGGTGGTCCTCAGCTTTTTTCAGCAGATAACACATGATCTTACAAAGCACACATTGATAGGATTCGTTATTTAACGAACTTTTTTTTATTCATGAAAATATTATTTACACCATGAATATCATTTCCATTTACAGCCTGAAGTCTCTGGGGTTGGAGCGATATATATACCTAATTCCAATATTAAAGAAAAAGAAAGGGACCATATTCGATCAACATTTGGTTCTTCTAAAGTAATCATCATTTGACTTTTGCAAGCTTCTACGGGACTATATTAATAAATCTATTTGCTCTCTTTTTGACAAAATATAATGACGTGAAACGATTGGCTTGTCTTGTTTCTTATATAGGACTTTGCACGTCGGCAGAATACGCCATACGTTAAAACTGATTGTAGTTAATACTATTTTTGTTCCAACTTGAAAAGTTTCCAACTATGTAAAGAGTATTTTAAATTCACATAAGCCAAAACGACAAAAATATGAAAATGAAAGGGAAAGACAAAGGAAATAAAAGGAAGATGCCAAAAAAAAAAAAAAGATTAAAAATGTCTGTTTGCTTATTTTCATTCCCAATTCTATTTATATTTTCCTATTTTTGGCCTGCCAACCTATATATTTTGTTATATGAATCATATTCTAAGTTATTAACAATCAGCATATGCCAGTTGGTGTTATAAATTATAATATTTTTAATAAACTCCAAACATATTCGAGTTAACATATACGTGATTACTGAACTCGATCATAATAAAGTCGACTTAGAAATAAAGTTATACGTTGTCTATCTATCAGTTAAGATGCACACATATATGCAGTGCAACTTGGTTATATTTGAAGCCGTACACAGAAACAATCATTGAGCTAGGTAGCATGAAATGATTTATCCCATCTATTTGACTAATACAATTAATTTCTTACTGAAAAAAATAATAGTATAAACGTGACACATGACTTAAAGTGTCCAAGCCAATGAAAGTTATTAGTGATTAGCAACTACTCCCACATGCATTCCCAAGTCGTTTGGTTGGTTAATTAACGACAGTTTTTATTTGTATATCAAAAATTATCACGACTATGGATCATAATTAAAATTTGAAAAGGTATAATCCTCACTTGATTAAGTGTACCAAGAAATTTGCATTTTACTAAATTGTTATACATTCTATTTGCTATATAAAAAAAATATATATACGAACATCAACTTAGTAATTAACCATCATAATCTTAGAGAAATACCTTTAAATTAGTATTTATGGTAAACTATCATCACGATTATCAGTTGATAAAAAGAAAAACCCAAACTAACATTTATCCACACACAAAATGTAAACATCAATATGAAAAATTTCGTGATTTTTTTATTTATTGAATTAGTTACGAATATATAAGGTGGTCACTGGTCACAATTACTAATAAAAAGTTTCTTTCGAGCTCTCGTTCAACGAACAGAAGTAGCATTTCAAATCCAGATCCAGATAAACTATAATATGGCTTACTTTAATTATTTTCTTATGGAGAAGGGCACGTCCTCTAGCCATGTTAGTTTAAATACAAAGGTTTTTTCTGACAACGGGACGAGGATTTATAAAATACAAAAGTTATCTACAATCTCGCACAAAAACCAAAATACGAAGAAGCATATACTTGAAATATAAACTAAAAAGAAAAAGAAAATTACAAAATCTTTTTGTATACTCTTTTAAATTACAGTATAGAAGAAAAAGTTGGGAAAAAAAAATGCCCTACTGACCGGGAGGGGGCACTTGCGAGAGGGGACGGTCGGAATAAAGAACACGTGATAAGGTCTGTCATTTGACATGTGTCGTTATCTGATTGGCTGGTCAGTTCATTAGATCCTGCTCAATCATGTGATGCTTTTCCGTTTTCCGTCACGTGGCACTGCGTAAAGTGAGAGCATGTGGATCCGACGTCACGAGTTCATGCCACGTGTCATGATGGTGTTTAGAACTATGATTTTTGCTCACTTTTGTGTAACTTGTATCCAAAAACAACACCACATGACATGAGCTCAATTTCAAATAGTTCGGTCTGTATTTACTTTTGCTATCATATAGTATATGGCAGTAGCACGCTATCAATTTACCATTATTCATCTGCCAGTTTCATTGAATCGTTTTGTTTAATTGCTATGTTTTCTTGCTCGTTTGACTACTACTTCAAGTTACCGGCACTGCAGTAGAAAGATTATCATTCTAACTTCAGTAAAATGTATAAGCATTACTATCTTTTGAGTATAAATCTGAGATCTATTTTAAAAAAAAGAATAAAGAACGAGGTGACAACTCCAAGATTGATGGCACTTTAATTTGGTAATCTTTTGTATCAGTCATATGTTATGGGATATATGTCCTAGGGAACACACATACGTTGAACGAGAAGATACATGACATGACAGTCATTAGATGTCACACTCATTAATTTCTCGATCCCTTTTTTATAATAAGTAGTAATTCTTTATATCTCTAGAGACAATACTTTTTTGGACATTTCTGAAGTAAAAATGTTCATGTAAAATATTACATTGATGCTTGTGCACATGAGTCAAGTCATCTGTTTCTCAGGAATCAGTTCAAATAAATTTGATTGGATCAATGTTATCCAATTTTATTTTAGGGTTCCTTTATTTTATCCTGCTTCAGATCTCTCCTTGATAAGTGTTCTCCGGAGCCTATGGAATCCCCAAATATTTTTATGTTTTGTTTTTGTCTTTGATGCATGTACTACTATATTTATTTGTATATAATTACCTGAAGTTAAAAATTATACTTGAATAATGCAAAACAATTTCGAGTCACCATAAACTAATCAGTTGGTATGTGTAGATACTATATAAATACTATTTACAAATTACGAGTAAGTCAAACGAATCAAATGAAAATCGCATACCAAAAAGTGAAGTAGTGAGCTACGTTACATATGCATAAACATGTGCATGCAAATCATACATGTATTATATATGTATATATATACACATACACATACACATACACATGCACCAATAATTCAGATAAATTAGAGTGTCATTTAAGTATGTACAACGTACATATGCACAGACTGTCAATTTGGTAAAATCATTCATGAAAGGTACGTCTTATTTATTTTATCATGATAACCCGGTTACGCCTAATTGATAATATTATTCAGTTTCCATTCACTAACCGAAATTACTGTGTAAACCGGTTTGGTGGCTCAACTTATCCGGCTAGTGAACACTGAACAACATACCTCGCTTACTACACAAACCATGGTAGAAAACCGAATTGGATATTGAATCCCATTATCGAGAAGAACCAAATTTGGATCATATTGGGATGTATTAAGCCGGTCAAAATAGGTTTACTTCGGTAGGTGAGAGCCTAAAAGGATTTAGGTTAGGTGATTTGTTTGTGAGAGAGGAGACTTTGTCCCTTTTTAGGAACACCTAATTTAAATGCTTGGTTTGGTCTTTATGATCTGATTAATCATCTTATTCTTCCAAAGAAGATTTAAAGACCTTCCTAGTTAAACTTGAATCCTGATGGTGGGATCGATATACCAAATAATAAAAAAAAATATTTCTGGTGGAAAATAATTAAGGATAGTCTTTCATAATTTATTTACTCATTTTTACAAGAGTTATAAGTACAGGAATAATCAAAGTTTCAAAGTCATAAACTTGATAAAGAAATTCAGACAATGTTGTCCCTGATTTGCTCTACAACTGAAATAATGGTAGGCGCTTAAAAAATGGCTCCTACATTGTCTCGGAGAAAAATTTGAAACGTAAAGATGAAACAAAGTTGTTAAAGATTTGATTCTTAGTAGATGTGCCACGCTTTTACAAAACCAAAACGATCACGAAATCAATTCGATGTTTATATCGAGCTCCCTTTTATATTACATACCACGCTGTTTTAATATATTGTAGATGATTAATATATGTGAATCTGAATTGCTCGTAAGCAAAAAATCAATCGGGTTCGGTTCTTTAATTTTCATCATTTGTGTTGTTTGTCGTAATATCATCAATTATTAAGAGATCATTACTACCACAATACAATAATGATAATTAAATTGCTCCGCAAGCAACATTACATAAATGCAAAATCCAACTCCTGAAATGAAGGGCAAATATAATGAAAATTGTACATTATATATTTCTTCCCAAAAGTATCACTAAATTCTTAAAGTTCCAAACATATATTACGAATAAGTCATGATGATCTAAAAAGTTAAGTAAGGGATCCTAAAATTTTAGGAGACTTTAATTTCCTAAACATAAAGTTTGTGGTTTTAACAAAGTGATGGTATTTGTGGAACTAAAATTTGGCTGTTGTGGTATTTTAGGATATTTTTATAATTTCTAAAATGAATTACATATTTTTAAAATATGTTGCTTTTAAATAGTTTGAATTTAGTTATGAAGTGACAACATACGAAAGAAAGCAAAACGAGTAAAATATCATTGTTTTCTTTTGGCCTATTATTTGGTTTTTCATTTTTACCGAGAACATTTTATTACGTTCATACCGCTGACCAAAGTTATGGACATACGTAAATAATGAAATTTTTATGCAAGATAGTGGGTTGTTGATTAATACAGGAAGCATGAGAGTAGATAATTATTTATTGTCTGCGATAGGCCTGGGCATTTTGGTCGGATTCGAAATTCGAACCCAAACCCGATCCGAAAAACCCGATCCGAACCGGGTTCGGATAAGCAAAAAAACCCGAATGGATTTAGTATCAATGGCAATTCGGGTTTCGGGTCGGATCGGATAAAATCTGATATCCGAAAAAAATCCGAACAAATCCGATTTACTTATTTCTCTTTCTCTGTATATACTGATATCTGTAGATCTCTACCTATTCTCTATATTGACGATTCAGTTGCCTGATTTTATTTTGAGTTAATCTAAAACAAACTTTAAATTATATAATTTTAAGTAAATTCTAAAATCATCAAACTAGATCCTAATCGGAAGTCGTCTCCTCCGTCCGTCCTTTAATCAATCACAGGTAATCATTTCATTCTATCCTTTGAGTATCTGAACGCTTATGAAAGTGTTTTATTTTGGTATTTTCTATTGGATTGGAAGTTATCACAATCATGTTTAATTTTTGTAGTTGTTATTGATACTTTTGATCTATTTTGTGGTTTATTCATGTTTTTATTTTGTTTTTGGTTATGAATTTTAGATTATTTTAGTTTAATCGGATTATTGGTAGTTTGGATTTTTGGTATTTCAGATTTTTTTTAGTCTAATCGGATTATTGGTAGTTCGGATTTAAAAAAATCTGAACCAAACCGAAACCCGATTAATTTCGGATTTTTAACAAAGAAGCCGAACCGATCCAAACCCGACAGTATCCAAACCGAATCCGATCCGAATTTTCAAAATATCCGAATGGATTCTATGAGCCTACATCCAAAAATCCGAAAATCCGAATTAACCCGATCTGAACCCGAACGGATATCCGAATGCCCAGGCCTAGTCTGCGATTTAATAATTGAATGTACAGTTCAATAATTTCTCTTGGATGTCGTTACATTTTGATTTATCTCAAATAAATATTAAACCTAACCGGTATGGAGTCCATAGTAATAAATAATAATAAGTGAGGCCATAACTATAAACACTCACCTCTCACTGTCAAGTGTCAATGGCCCCAAATCTTAAACTCTATCTATGCTTGATTTGTCGCCTACAAATTTGTCGTATGTTCATCTTTCCATATCTGCGTCAACATCTTGATAGTGTAGTGAACTAGTGATGATGTATATATTTCTTAATGGAACATTGTTTTATAATTTCGGGACTAAACATATATCTACGGTTTTATTGGTTTTCTTATTGAAGTTTTTTGTTGTTGTTGGCAAACACTATTCATTAATGTCAATTACATTTGATCAGGTAAGTGCCCGTTTTTTTTTTTTTTTTTTCTTTCATTTAATTTGTTTTCCTTTTTCAGTAGTAACGCTGATATTATTAAATTTTGGGCATTTGGTATTCACACATTGATTTATTTATCTTGGACCCATCTGCATCGGATATTATTTTTTAGTTACTAATGGTGTTCCATGAGATGTCCATTTCATTCTGTAAAGAAAACGTTAATCCTAAATTTCAAAATGTATGGTTGAAATTGATGGAATTTTGGTAATATAATTCATATAGACAATAGTTCAATGAATCACACCATACAATTTTCTTCTATATAATACAACAAGTGATGTTGTTGAAATTATAAATTTCTACTCCTAACTTCTAAGCTTCGTTGAATTTATAAATTTCTACTCCTAACTTCTAAGACTTTTGTGACAAAAAAAAAAAAAAAAAAAAAACTTCCAAGAGTTTTGGTTTTGGAGGTTGTTTGGGCCAACCAAGCCCAACTTATGGGTACAGTATTAATGGGCCTGTGCTTAGTTTATAAACAAAGACACGTGTCAGAATCTTTACGGGCCTATGACTTAAACACGTGTCAAGATCTCCATGGGCCTCTGCCTCCATTGACAATGAGAGTGCTTAAGCTAACAACGAGGTGCCGCAAGATTTACTCAGAAAAACTCAAAAACACTAACGAACAGTTTGAGATTCGAAGACACACAAATGGATGTCAAAGAAAAGGTCAAAATCGTTATTACCGTAGCCTCACTTGTGGCTGCGACGGTTGTGTTGGTGGCGGAGTATCGACGGCGCCGCCACCGGAGGAAGCAGACATCTGCTCTGAGCTCGTGTTATCTGCATTCCGACATGAAGCCGCAGTTCGGTTTCAAACGCGTTCTCGCTGATAACTCTTACTCTGGGTTCAAACACTTGAAGAAGCTCGACGATGTGTCTTCTTCCTCCATAGGTGGATTCGATATCTCAAGTTTGAATTCTGTTTCACCAAAGTTTTATTATTGCATGTTTTTGATTTGTAATGCTTTGAGTCGAAACCAATGCAGAGAAACCTACCAATTGTCATCCGTACGAAAGTGAGATCACTGTCTTGTTAGAGAATCCTCGTCTTGATGAATTTGATTTCTTGAGAGGAGAGTTTCCACTGGAGATGAGTGATACATATGTGTGGGTCGAGACGGAGTTGGAGCTGAAGAAGCTTGCGGAAACATTGGCTAAAGAAAAAGTTTTTGCAGTTGATACTGAGCAACATAGTTTGCGATCGTTTCTTGGTTTCACTGCTTTAATTCAGGTAACTGCTAAAGATCGTTTTTTGGTTTCTTTGATTTGATGTTCGGATTGATTGATATATTTCTCTTTGGCATTTTGCAGATTTCTACGCAAGAGGAGGATTTTTTGGTGGACACGATTGCATTACATGATGCAATGAGTATACTTCGTCCTGTTTTCTCCAATCCTAATATTTGCAAGGTAATTTTTTTTATTTTCCATAAAGTTAATTATTGGTAGAATATGTTGGCTTTGATTGTTTCATATTTGAAATAAATCTTGTGATGCACATGCACTTGTATGTTTGTTATGAGCTTTTGGGGTAATAACATATGCCCCCCAATTAATCCGTGAATCTGCTTTTTAGGTGTTTCACGGGGCCGACAATGATGTTATCTGGCTTCAAAGAGACTTCCATATATATGTTGTTAATATGTTTGATACTGCCAAGGTACACCTTTCTAAGTCCTGCACTAAATTTATTTATTGCTTAGGATGAAGTTTGTTGTTGTTGTTTTGTGAATGAAAAATGTTCTTGTTAATACAAATAAACCAGGCGTGTGAGGTGTTGTCAAAGCCTCAAAGGTCACTGGCATACTTACTTGAGGCAGTATGTGGAGTGGCTACTAACAAATTGCTTCAAGTGAGTCCTTTAAGATTAAGGAATCGGTGTATTCTTTTATTTTGTTTGTGTTTTCGCAATGTATTCTTATCTATGCTAAGCTCTTAAATCATATCTTGTATGAAGCGTGAAGATTGGAGACAGCGTCCACTGTCGGAAGAGATGGTGCAATACGCCAGAACAGATGCACACTATCTACTCTATATTGCTAATAGTTTGACTGCTGAGCTCACACAGCGAGGCACTGGTAGGCATCTTTACTATGTAGCAACTTTTTTTGTATATGATGTAAAAGTAGGCCTAACTCGGAGATAATGTCAACTATTGTTTTTTATTCTTGCAAAAAAGAGTTCTAAAATACTAATGTATCAGAAGATTCATCTAGCCCGGATGACAAATTCCATTTTCTTCTTGAGGCTAGTAGACGGTCAAACATGACCTGTTTACAATTGTACACTAAAGAAACCGAAGATTTTCCTGGGAATGCTGCTGCTTCCTCATTAATTTATCGGCATTTAAACGGCCATGGAGATGATTCTTCCATCTCCTTGGATGCAAAGGTACATGCCTTTACCTTCACCACATTATGTGTACGCGATTAGATATCAAAGAAGCATCGTGTTGACGTTCGCCTTTCAGTTTCAGGAGCTTGTAAGGGAACTTTGTGCATGGAGAGACTTAATGGTAAGTTAAATATGTTGTTGCTGCAAGACATTTTTCCTTGTTGTAATGTCAATCGACCTGTCTTTTTTTTTTTCCTTCAGGCACGGATTCATGATGAAAGCACGCGATATGTCCTGTCTGACCAGGCTATTGTTGGTCTTGCCTGTAAGCAGCCAACTACAACCGAGGAGATGTATGATTCGATAGCTCAAGCTGATTTGGCTACAGAGTCTTCTGCGGGCTTGAGTTTCTCAATTCAGTCTCCATCTGCTGTTATTTGTAGTCATTTGGATGATGTCTATCAAATGACTCGGGACAAGTTAGCTAAGCTGGATGCTATTTTACCACTGGTTCTTGACAAATGTTTGGGTACAGATGGAACATGTCCAATCTCTGTCTTCAATTATTCACTTCTGATCAACTTCAAGACAAAGCTAACTAGCCGCTCTGCACCCAAGCAAAATGGACATAAGAACTTCAAGCAATTCACTCGGAAGGCATCGAGAGATCTTTTTGTCAAGAAATTTTCATGCAAGGCTCCTGTTTATCACAATTGTAGAATATACGCAAATGATGGAAGGTTGCTATGTTATTGCGACAGAAGAAAACTTGAATGGTATATTTTCGCTCCAATGCAATCCTTTGATTCAAGAATCTCCCTTCTAATTTATAAATTTGTTATTTATTACTACAGGTATACGAATCGTGCTCTTGCGAAACTAGTTGAAGAAGATCCACCTGCGATAATGCTTTTGTTCGAACCCAAAGGACGTCCTGAAGATGAAGGGAATGATTTTTATATACAGACCAAGAAAAATATATGTGTTGGATGTGGGGAAGGGAATCACTATCTGCGTTACAGAATAATACCTTCGTGCTATAGAGTACATTTCCCTGAGCACCTGAAAAGTCACAGATCTCATGATATAGTTCTACTTTGTGTGGATTGCCATGAAGTTGCGCATGCTGCTGCAGAGAGGTACAAGAAACAAATCGCTACAGAGTTTGGAATACCTCTTTTTGTTCGTAGAGTAATGGATTCAAAAGAAGCACAAGGGACATCATCTTCTGTGGAGTATGATGAATCAACGGGTAACGTTGAGGATGCAGGTGTCTCTCCATTAAATCTTAGAACAGCTGCAATGGCGCTCTTGCGACATGGGAACCGAATGCCATCTAGTCGTCGTGAGGAATTGTTGCAGGTAATAATGGGATCATCATCTTATCATTTCAAGCGATAAATATAAACCAAACATTCTGATATGTTTATTTTGGATCTTGAATATAGACTGTCAAGATGTATTACGGTGGACGGGACATATCTGAAGAAGATTTGGAAAAAGCTTTACTCATTGGGTTAAGCCCTCACGAGAGAAGAAAACTCGAAAGAAAGAAAGGTGTCTCTCTCAGATATTCTACAGAGTTTATTCAAATGGACAAACAAGAAAACAGTAGCAATGGTAATCATATCATAAATACTGTGGTCAAAGTTTCTTTGGAAGCTGTTTGTTTGATAAAGGCTAATGAATGATGATCTATTGTTGTATTGCCACAGATACTGATGCAAACAGTTTTGTATCTTCAGTTGAAGAACATGGTGAGGAAGCTCCTGAAGGTTCTGAGAAAGATATGAATGAAGAAAGTAGGATAGTTGCTGATGATAGTGGAGGAGATGGAGCTCCAGAGCTAAATGATACTCAATGCAATGGAAATACACTGCACCAACAGAACTCGAAACTCTCTTTGCTAGGACATGGACCGCACGGGAAACAGGTTGTAGAGTATCTTTTAAGGGAACATGGAGAGGATGGTGTTCGGGATTTCTGTCGAAGATGGAGAAAAGTGTTTGTTGATACTGTTCATCCCCGCCATTTGCCTGGCGGGTGGAATGTTAGTCACAGGTAACCGCAATACTTAAACCGACGTTGCCTTTACTCGATCAGGGATTTAGTTTTTGGATGCTTTATCATATCTGGTTAACTTAAGACAGAGACAACTTTGGTGTCAAAAGCAAATTTGTTTGGACCTTGTTCTTTACAAGGGTTTGATTGTTTTGTTGCCAGTGGCCGAAGAGACTTTGGCGAATTCAGCGTTTATAATCCCACAAAGAGACTCTCCACCGGGTAACTTAACCTTGTATCTGTCTGTTTCTGTTACGGCTCTGTTTTTTTGCCTATTTTGTCATCAACCAGGAACAGTTGTTTGTTGTATTGTTTTGGTAGACCTCTGTACTTTGTTTTTAGTTAACAAGCTGACCTTTTGACTTTATTCTGAGACGATAGCATGATTTTGCTGTTACCAATCAGTAAGCTCATATTTAACACGAGCTCTTCGGTTTTGAAACCGCGGCTCAAGAATCAAAAGATACATTTCATCAACAATTCCAAACTGTTCTATGGAGAAATGTGCTCTAATTAGTCTGGTGCATGGCAGAAATGAAAACTCCAAACTGTATTGAAACTCCAAACTGTATCGAGGACAAAAGTAACTTGGAGTTGTCTGTACCCACAAGTGTCCTTAAGAATCTTCTATAATGTCAAAGAGTGAGATTTGTGATCAATGCCGTTGAAGATGAAAGTTCCCAACATAGGAACAAACTGCTTCGTGATGAGCTGCAAACATTTGGAAAACATAAAAGATATAACGTCTAGCTGCAAAATCCAACACATTTTGATACTGCAGTGACCATTTTCAGAGACAGGGATGTGAACCGAACCTTGATTACTTCTTGAGATGCGATTCCTCCTATGAAAGCAGCAACCACATGAAGCTCTGCAGCGCCAAATCTGCACATCTCATTGCAAAGTTCTTCCGGAAGTACATAGCCGTCACAACCCATTTCGCTAAGGAGACTCAGGGAAGTAGTTCTTAACCGAGATGCGTCCACTTCTAATTCTCCACTATCAAATTGTTATGTTAATAATAGCCTGACAACGCCAAATCGCCAAGGATACAAGAATGTGTTCTCTTACCCATCAAACTGGCCAGGAAACTTCTTATACGTCGCAGAAAATCTATCAACAGCTCTAAGAAGAATATATATTCCAATTGCGCTACTGCATGAGGAGTAAACAGAAAAAGTGGTAAGAGCCTTAAGAGCTAACAGCAACAGGTCTACAAACTGCTGCAACTGTAAATAATTTTCAGTGTCTGTGGTCATATGAAAAAAGATCAGTTTCGACAGAGACATTCGCACCTGTAATCCTCACTAGCCAAACACTTTTGTAGTTCTGTTACAGAAGGGTTGCTGAACTCATCCACTATAATACGATATCTGCATACCTACAATGTGCATTTTACAGTGTTTTTTTACTTTACTCAAAAATGTGCAACCGGTTTTAATCATACAGTACAAGAAATTCCAGTATCCTCACCTTAAGTTTTCTTGCATTCTTGCAGAAGCTCTTGATAGTTGGTTTTGAGATGCTACTTGGATCTCGACCAACTTTAACTAAGATGTTTTTCACTCTTTGCTCCATGGAAAGACAATCAGCTTCAGCTTTTGTTTGGTAAATTTTCTGCAAATTGATGTAGTGCCTGCAAAAGATGAAATACAGTTATATAGTTATTTGATAAAGGCTAGGGATTAATATCAGCCCTCCCCTGAAAGGAAAGAACAGGAGAACTAACTCTGTGGAAGATGTCATATCGGGCATGGAACCTTCAAGTGGTGCCTCCCCACCACCTTCATTTGAAATAAACTCCTGCAGGTGATGCACACAATCAGTAGGGTAAGCATTCATATCCATGAGAAGCAGAAAAAAAAACTTACATGGATCAGAGAAACAAGTTATATAGACTAAAACCCCAACAGACGTTCTCAATTACTTTCAAGTTACGAACCTTGAGAGCTGCTACCAATACCCAAAAATCTGATGAATTTGAGTCAACTTCAGCGCAACTATCGTTAATAATTTCTTGAATCTCTTGGCCTGGAGGGAAAAGAAAAAAGGTTAAGCTCGATGAGAGAAATATATAAATTGGACTCACTAACGTTTTTCCTGGTAATTACTAAAAATCTGACTTCACATATTGATTTCTAATGTTAACTGCTATATTATATATCAAGATGCATAGGGAATGATCAGAAATCAATCATGATTCATGAAGATAGTTGAAAGTTATCCATTTGCTTCTTGTTGCAACTAATTTCATATTTCCAACATATATAGTATAGAAACGATAGATTTCATGTCTAGTTTTAACCAATGCCAAACAAGATGTATACTCACTGATTCCTCGAGGAGCAAAAACTTTGAAAGTGGCTTCAACTGCTTCTTTGTAGTTATCTTCGTCCATCGATATCATCTTGGACTTAACTAAATCCTAAAATTTAAAGGAACAAGGGATAGATTAGAAGAAGGAATCAAAAGGAAAGTAAATCTTATTAACTGTTTGCTGAGTAACAAGAAGGATACCTTAAACTCCTTTTTCTCTTCCCTGGTCGACGGAAGGTTGTTGCAATGGGTTTGAGACCATTCAGCAGCAACCTTGACAAGAATGACGACGTAAGGAATGTGCTTATGAACAATGGGATCTGGTGTTTTTATATCAATGGTCTCCACAAACCTGATTGGATAATCAAGTTTTCATATCATTCTCATCAATTCACAATTTGGATAACACGAAACTCCACATTACGTACTAGTAAATTCACAAGGTTAAAGGATGCCAAGACAACATAGTGACAGAGTAGATGGAAGCAGAATACCTCTTGAGTTCAGGCCAGGGATTATTCAAGCGGAGATCATCAAGAAAATGATCAGGCTTTGAATCGATAATGGTATGCTCCTGATAGGCGAGAAATTATATTACTTAGCAGACTAAACATGAATAAATGCCTTACACTAAGAGAGTAATACATCGTTTTTCTAAAAGTAACATAACTTTACCTTCACACTGATACGAACAAACCCAGTAAGGCCATAGGAGCGAGCAAAAACCAGCTTCACATTTGCTTCTCGGCAGATTCTATCTAGTTTCACCATTGAATCTTCCACTAGCTACAATCAACACATGGTCAACTCAACTAATAAGGAATATTTCTTTCAATCTGTAAACTAAAACTAGACGTAGAAACTACCATGCTTACTAATCCTAAAGAATATGTGGCTGATCAAAGGCGCTCTTTCATTTAGAATACGAACTCCCCCAAAGGATTATCCTAAGGATGGACCGTCAAAAACTAAAACTTTGCCGTCTAAATTACACACTTTCGGAGAAGGCTAATGCTTTAGGAGGTAGAATTTGTTACCTGAGTGGCAATAACGAGAGTGAACTGAGAGAAGAAAGACGGGTTTGTGATTATCAAAGCGTCTGGATTCTCCTCAATAAAGTTGGCTTTAACAGCATCGTTAAGCTCCTGAAGAAAGGCACAGACACACTTGGCTTTCGACTGACCAACACTCTTCTCATCCACTATTAGACATAAACCGATCATCAAATATGCCAAAGTAAGTCCCCAACACACAAAAAGAAGCACAGAAGAAACACATTGCAATGTAAAGAGTGCGCAGGGAGAGAATGAACGATACCCATGAAATTGTTTCCAAGGTCTCCAATTTCTACTTTGGATCCGTCAACGATGGTGATGCCTCCGATTCCACCAAGTACGAGATTTTTAAGGGCTTCGGAGCCAGTAGGGCCACAATTGAGCAAACAGATGCTCGCCTTTTCCAGAGCCGCCTGACCTGCTTCTCCCCAAATCCTACGAATTTTGATCACAATCATCACAACAATTAGGGGAAAAAAATCACGACTTGGAACGATTTCGGAGTTTGATGAAATGGAAGAGAAGCTAGAGTTTGAGGTTACCTGAGTTGACGATCGTACTTGGTTTTCTTTGGCTCCGACATTGTTGGTTCTTGCTCAACCCTTTTCATGGGGTTTTTCGCGTCAAAGGTACAGAGAAACTCGAAGAGAGATGAAGAGAGAGAGGTAGAGAGGTGTGGGAGAAAAAATTGGGTTTTTATGAGAATTTTTGCCAAGTTGCATCTTTCTCTGTTTTTTAATTTGGAAAATTTACTAAATTAAAGCTAATAAATAGTTAACACTCAGATCTTCGTTTTCCACAATACACAGTTTTAAGACTTGATTACTTACAAATTACCTTCTAATATACAGCAAATAATAAATAATAAATACATATAAATTTAAGATCTATGATATAAAATCATTACTTTATATTTGCAAGATTAAGATGTTTCACTAATTGCAAAACCACCATGTGTCCAATTTACATTAGTGAATAGTGATAAAATCTCATTTAGTTAAGGTAGTTCAATCTGTTAAAACTGAACCGATTCATACCGAACCGAAATAAAAAATATGGTTTGGATTTAGTAATGCAGTATAAACCAAATGAATATTTTTTTTTTTATAAACCGCAATATATGGATATGATTCAGTTATAAATCGAACAAATCGAGTAAACCGACAAAACTGATCGTAGAAAATATAACAATATATAATAATATAAATATATGTAAACTATATAATATTTTTTTTTTGTCAACAACTATATAATATAAAATGATCTATACATCTAAACAATCTTTTTAATATAATTTTAATATTTGGAGCTTGGACTTTATTAATTTTTGTTTTGTTTTTTCTTCATTTTAATTCAAATTAAATTTTTTTTGTGCTGACAATTTATTTATTTATTTATTAAATTTTATTTATTTAAATTCTATTGTAATAATATTAGTATTTTCTATTTTTTAATAAATCGAATTTTTTTAGCTTGAAATATAGTTTTTGGTTTAAAACCGAATAAATCGCAAAACCGAATATATATAAACTGAACTAAACTAAAAATGGTAATTTTTTTTACTAACCGAAAACAAAAAAAAAACAAACTGCAACCAAATTGAAATCTGAATTGAACAGCTCTCTTTAGATTTAAAAAAAAATTTGTAGGGAAAATTTTATTTAGTTGTAACAACAATTTATTTTATATAAGGTTTATTTTTTGTAAGGAAATTTTTATTTAATTTTAATCCAGCAATTTTACAAAAAAGAACTAACACTCCTTTTCTTTTTTTTTTCAGCTTACCAAGTCACATCTCTCTCCTTAGATATAAAAAATTACAAAATTAGTACAATAAGAAGAAAAAAATAATGAAAAGATATTGAAAAATATAATAACATTTTTGATATTAACAAAATAACTTAAGAAGATTAACATAGTATATTTTCAAATCAATTAGAGAATTGAGTCAAATCTAGTAAACTAAATTTTATTTTAGTTAAATTAAAATATATTAAATTATTCAATTCAGTATTACATTATAAACTTTTTTTTATGCTGTTACAAAGAAACCATCATACATGGTTGCTTCAAACAAATATGTAATTTACATCTAAAACTAAATAGATTATATAAATAACAGATTTGTGATCGACCATCAGTGAAACGTAATAAGCTAAAATTAGTAATAACAATAACTAAAACTACAATTTCTATAAAATACTAAAAAAATTATATACATCACTTTTTTTATTATTAATCATATAGAATAAAAACAATTAAGAATAAGATGTCGTTGGAAACACTTATTGTTATGTTTGATCGAAGTCAAAAACCTAAATTATTTGAAAAACCATTGATTTATAATTTTTTCGATTTTTCAATATTAATTTTTTAATTTTATGTTTTTTCTTTACAAAAAGTGTTATGTTTTGAGAATTCATAACAATTAATCAAAATACATTAGAATCAAATATATTATAGGTTATCATAAATTTATCAAAACCCAACAAAATACTTCAAAATTTGATTACAAATAAATCTATTAAATGCATTTCTAAATTTATTAGATAATTCAGCCAAATCATAATAAATATTTTTAATTCCAATAGCTCAGTCCAACAACATTTTTATAAAATGTGAAAAAGTACTAACACATGTCACTCAAATCTTCGATGGTAATCTTATTTAAATGGGCCGTTAGATGTGGGCCTACAAACATGGGCCCCACGTCTTATAAACGGCTGCTTTGACTATACACTACAGATAGGACTTCATAGCTCAAACCAAAAAGCTCTTCAGTCACACGTTTTTTTCTTCTTCTCTTTTTGTTTTTGTTTTGGTCTTGTACTGTTCTTAATTTCTTCTATTCGATTCGTCACGATAAGAAGAGAAGCAGAACAAGATGACTTTCTGGGCGTGATCTGGTCTATTTTTTGTTTCCTTTAGGAATCTTGCTCCTGTCCCATCATGAGCTTTTTTTTTGGTTCTTTGATTGACATTTTCTGTTAATAATTCGTTGCTTTGTCGTAAAATTTCCCTTTTTTTGTAGCTTATGCCAACAAAGTGTTTGTGTATATTCCACAGAGAACTGAAGGTTGCTGAAAGAGAGAAGAGAACTTCTCACTGTTGAACTGATTCTTGTCGGGTAAAAAGCTTTGTCTTTTTGTTCTTACTCTTACCGACTCTATTTCGCTTGCTTGTTAATCCTTGATGAATTGGTTAATAATCCATCTTCTAGATTTTTCTTATGTCCTGATTAACTTATGTGTATAATATTAATAAGTCTTCATATCCACTTTGTTGCCTTTTCTTAGTTAATTTCGCAATTTAATTCGATCGTTTGATTGCTCCTCCTCGCTTAGATCTTGACTCGGTTTTCTCTGGTTCTTGCCTAGGAAGGTGGATTGGTCTCTATTCTTCTCATCCTTAATGCTGAAAAAGCCACTAGATCGATAGAGATGGTTGTAGTTTCAACACAAGCTAGTTGAACTGCTCCTTGGTTTGATTGCATTGTCTCCATGGGGCTGGGCATTGACCCATCTGTGGCTTTAATGGCACTGATCGTGGCCGTTCTGGTGGTTCCAATGGGTAGCCAAAGGCCTCAAGTGGTGAACATCGGTGCTGTTTTCACTTTTGATTCGGTTATCGGAAGAGCTGCAAAAGTAGCTCTCGAGGCAGCTGTCTCCGATGTGAACGCTGACACAGGCGTTCTCAAAGATACAAAGCTACGGCTGCTTATGAAGGACTCTTCCTGCAATGTCTTTCATGGGTCATTCGGAGGTACCATGACTGTTCTTTTAGTTTTTTGTTTTTCTTTTGTGTTCAAACACTTTTGACCCCTCCTCCATGGCCCCATTAAAAACTTTCCATTTTTGGGTAGACCGTCTTTTTGGTTTTGTTTGGTGTTGAGTTTTTGTCCAAAGTGGATGATTCCTCAATTTATGGTATCAAAGGCGATTTACACAATTTTCTACTTAGACGGTAGGATCTAACATCTGGAACAAATAGAGCCAGTGAAAGAAGAGCACCCTGTGGTTATGTCCTAGGATAACATTGAAGGGACGTTTGAAAAAAAGAGTAATATTGGAAATGATTGGCACTAAATTATGTTTTGAATCAGTTTTTATTGGTACGTATATTCGGGTTCCAAATGCTTGTTATACATTGAACATGATAGCCCTCAGACCCAACACAGGCTGTTCCTTACTAGAACATGTGTTTCCTGTACATAATTGGAAGCATAACTTTGGTTTAAGTTCCAGTGGTTGTTGATTTGCAGCTTTTGAAGTGCTTGAGAAAGAAGTGGTGGCTATGATTGGTCCAATTTCATCCTCCGTCGCTCATACGCTGTCAGATATTGCCAAAGGTCTCCAGTTTCCTCTCGTCTCGTTTGCAGCAACTGATCCAACTCTCTCTGCCCTCCAATTTCCCTTCTTTCTTCGAACTACACCTAATGATGCCCACCAAATGTCTGCCCTTGTGGATCTTATAAATTTTCATGGATGGAAAGAGGTGATATCAGTTTACTCAGATGATGAGCTCGGAAGAAATGGAGTTTCTGCTCTAGATGATGAACTGTACAAGAAAAGATCCAGAATTTCCTATAAAGTGCCGCTCTCAGTGCATTCTGACGAAAAATCTGTTACTGATGCTTTGAACAAATCCAAGTTCCTCGGTCCTCGAGTCTATATTCTTCATTTTGGTCCTGACCCATCGCTCAGAATTTTTAGTATAGCGCAAAAGCTGCAGATGATGACCCATGAATACGTGTGGCTCGCCACAGACTGGCTCTCAGTTACGTTAGATTCTTCTTTGAATGACAAAGGTACTTTCAAACGTCTTGAAGGAGTAGTGGGGCTTCGTCAACACATCCCGGAATCCGTAAAGATGCACCAATTTATACAAAATCTGAAGAGCAACATATCAATGAATGCCTACGCGTTCCATGCCTATGATACAGTTTGGATGCTTGCATACGGCATCGAGAAACTGCTGAATGAGGGAATCAACATAACATTCTCTTATTCCGAGAACTTAATTCATGCACAAGGATCTAAACTGCACCTGGAGAGAGTAAAGATTTTCAACAGCGGGAAGCTACTACTTGAGAAACTTCTGCAGGTGAACTTCACTGGTATAGCCGGTCAAGTTCAGTTTGGTTCTGGTCGAAATGTCATTGGCTGTGACTACGAAATCATCAATGTAAACAAAACCGGTGTTCACACTGTGGGTTTCTGGTCGAAAAATGGAGGATTTTCGGTTGTAGCCCCAGTTTCCCGACATAAACGAAAGAAGACCGGCTTTGTTTCTGATGAAAAACTTGGTAACATAACCTGGCCTGGTGGTGGCCGTGAAAAGCCGCGTGGTTGGGTCATTGCAGATTCCGCAAATCCATTGAAGATTGTTGTCCCGAAAAGAGTGAGCTTTGTCGAGTTTGTGACCGAGGAAAAGAATAGTAGCCATCGGATCAAAGGATTATGCATCGACATCTTCACTGAAGCATTGAAGTTCGTCCCTTACAGTGTTCCTTACATATTTGAGTCATTCGGGGATGGCCATTCAAGTCCTAATTACAACCAGATGATTCAACTGGTCGCGGATGGTGTAAGTATCCACTTGAAAAGTGTACAAAACTGATTCGAAAAGCCTCAGAGATCACTGAACATTCTCAGAGTAACTTTTGCTGAGATTATGGTTGGGCATTTCCCTGTTTTTTTCTGTTATTTCTCTGTTTTCAGGTATATGATGCAGCTGTTGGGGATATTGCAATAGTTCCATCCCGGTCCAAACTAGTAGATTTTTCGCAGCCTTATGCTTCCACAGGCCTTGTGGTGGTGATTCCGACTAACGACGACAATGCGACTTGGATCTTTCTTAGACCCTTCACCATCCGGTTATGGTGCGTTGTTCTAGCTTCATTCCTCTGTATTGCCGTAGTCATCTGGATCCTGGAACATCGGGTCAATGAAGATTTCAGAGGGCCCCCTCGAAGACAACTCATCACAATGATCTTGTAAGTTCAGCTCGTCATATTCACTGAACTTGATAGTTCATTCTTGGAGTTTTTCCTGACATTTCTAATCTGATCTTTCCTTGCAGGTTCAGCTTCTCAACTCTTTTCAAGAGAAATCGTGAGTAGCCTTAATCTCATCCATCTTTCTTTAGGCCCATCAAGCTAGAGAAAAACAAAAGTTCGATAAAGAGTTGCATTTCCGAATCTGTCTGATACATATTTGACTCTACATTTATTTTCTCTATCAACTCATATCATGATATCATGCTGTTTTATCCTGTTCTGTCAACAGAGGAAGATACGATAAGCAATCTAGCGAGACTAGTGATGATTGTATGGCTCTTTCTATTGATGGTTCTAACCGCGAGCTACACAGCGAACCTTACCTCAATCCTCACAGTCCAACAGCTTCCTTCTGCCATTACCGGCATCGACAGCTTGCGGGCAAGTGAGGTGCCTATCGGTTACCAGTCTGGGACGTTCACTTTAGAGTACTTAACCTACAGTCTTGGCATGGCTCGGTCTAGGCTGGTCGCTTTTGACTCGACTGAGGAGTATGAAAGGGCTCTAAAGCTAGGACCAACTGCTTTGGGTGGCGTAGCTGCCATTGTTGACGAGCTCCCTTACATTGAACTGTTTCTAGCGGAACGGACGGGTTTCAAGATTGTCGGAGAGCCCTTTATGCACCGTGGTTGGGGATTTGTAAGTACATTATGTACGTTTCCCTTAATGAGCTGAATTAGTCACTAAAAGATACTTTATGTTTTGTTTAACAGGCGTTTAAGAGAGATTCTCCACTGGCTATAGACATGTCAACAGCGATTTTGAAACTCTCCGAGACGAGAAAACTGCAAGAGATTCGGAAGAAATGGTTATGCAAGAAGAGTTGCGCAGAGAAATCAGATTGGAACCCAGAGCCAAACCAGCTTCATCTCAAGAGCTTCAAAGGGTTGTACCTTGTCTGCATTGCAATCACGGTCTCTGCGTTTTTGGTGTTTGTTCTCCGGATGGTACGCCAGTTCGTGCGGTACAGACGGATGGAGAGGACAGGCTCGATGCCGCGAGCTTCTTGGTCGTCATCTCCTACGATGCGTCTAAGGGACTTGGTGTTTGATTTCGTGGAGTTTGTGGATGAGAAAGAAGAAGCTATCAAGAGAATGTTCAGAAGGAGTGATGACTCTAACAACCCATCTCATGTTGTGGAAGTTCAAGCTGATTCTGAGTTACGACAAATTTGATGAGTAGATTCCACTCTATAGGAAGAAATTTGTAATGTAATTAGATATGAGCTAACATGTAAGTCAATCAAGATTCGAATCTTTGTTCATTAGATTTAGTTGTAACTAAGCAACATAAAAAGCTGGTAAGAGCCAATGATTATTACCATTATTATATAATATATAGATTTTTCAGTTAATTATCTTTTCGGCATACAAAATTCAGAACCCCTTTTTTTTGTTCTTACACGACAAACAATGTTTATAGTTAGTTTATCTTCTTGACTTTGGGGTTTATCTGTAGGGTTTGGTACTAAAAAGAACACGCAGATATTTTCAAAAGTCATCCATTCCACATTTAGATGTATGTTTATAGGCTTGTAAGAATATATAAACTAAAAGCTTGGATATCTATGTGCGTATGCACGTATATGTACCCAATAATTTTCTATAATAATTGCCACGTTCTGTGAAGTATGAACTCATGAACTTTGTTCTTTTATTCAACTTGGAGCTTTATCTTATTATAGTGTTTTGGTATGCTAATTTGGCTTTTCTGACCAACCTTTTGCTATTTTATTGATTTATTTGTTGTTTCTGTTAATTTATTCCCATCATCCATGGAGTATCTACTCATTGAATTGAATTATTAATTTGTAGTTCCATGTTTATTTATTTTTCTCCATTTCTCTGAACCACCATCTCTGAGATGGTTTCAGTTTTGTTTCTTATGTGGGCACTGACCGATTCTGTACAGAATCCATTATACAAATATGTAAAGTCCCAGTCTTTGGTTATTGATTCGATCCAGTGCTCAGCCAAATCTTACGACCCTTTTGTCTTTTTGTTTGACTAATACTTTGTCTTAAGTTTGATGTTGATGTTAACGGTTGTCGTTAATGCTCATTCAATCGGATTTTCTTTTCTTTTTATCTTTGGGGTTTTAACTAGGAATCATCAAATGGCTCCGTAAAAATCATTTCTTTGGTTCGACAATCCGCTGAAAAGATGAGATTTTTGGTGATGATCAGAGCTGTTTCCATGGGACTTATGCTCCTATGTGTTTCTGCTTTGTGGGTTTTGCCAACGGAAGGTGCTGGTAGAGAAAGTTTATCAAGAAACTCTTCTTCTTCTTCTTCTCGGCCAAGCTCTGTCAACGTCGGAGCTCTGTTTACTTACGATTCTTTCATTGGAAGAGCAGCTAAACCCGCGTTTATGGCGGCCATTGACGACGTTAATGCTGATCAGAGTATTCTCAGGGGAACTAAGCTCAATATTGTCTTTCATGACTCAAACTGCAGTGGCTTTATTGGCACCATGGGAGGTACTATACATATACTCGTAGCCAATAGGAACAGCTTCTTAGATATGAATGAAAGTTCCTTGTGAAAATGCCCAAAAGGATTGCTTTTTCTCTTCTCCTGGTTTGCGGTATTTGGAAATGAGGAAGGAGATTGGTGATATGTTCTCTTATTGTGTAGCTTTGCAGGTAATGGAGAACAAGGTGGTTGCAGCCATTGGTCCACAATCTTCAGGAATTGGTCACATAATCTCCCATGTAGCTAATGAGCTCCATGTCCCTCTCTTGTCATTTGCAGCTACTGACCCGACGCTTTCTTCGCTACAGTTCCCTTATTTCCTCAGAACCACACAGAACGACTACTTCCAGATGAATGCAATCGCGGATTTTGTATCTTATTGCCGTTGGAGAGAAGTTGTTGCCATCTTTGTTGATGATGAGTATGGTAGGAACGGGATATCTGTATTAGGCGATGCTTTAGCCAAGAAACGTGCCAAGATCTCTTACCAGGCTGCATTTACACCTGGTGCAGATAACAGCACAATCAGTGACTTATTGGTTTCTGCTAATCTTATGGAATCTCGCATCTTTGTTGTTCATGTGAACCCTGATTCTGGTTTAAGCGTATTCTCTGTCGCAAAGTCTCTTGGAATGATGGGCAGTGGCTATGTCTGGATCGCCACTGATTGGCTTCTTACAGCATTGGATTCAGTGGAACCAGTGGATCCCAAAACTATGGATCTCTTGCAAGGAGTGGTTGCTTTTCGTCATTACACCCCTGAGAGTAACAAGAAGAGACGGTTTAAACGAAGATGGAAAAACCTTAGATGGAAAGAGAGTTCAGGAGTTAATGATGGCTTCAATACCTATGCAATGTATGCTTATGATACTGTTTGGTTGGTAGCTCGTGCTCTTGAGGTTTTCCTCAGCGAAGGCAATACAGTGACTTTCTCCAATGATCCGAATCTGAGGAAAACCAACGGTAGCAACATCAAGTTATCAGCACTTAACGTTTTCAATGAAGGTGAGAGATTCCTGCAGGTCATTCATGAGATGAATGATACAGGTCTGACCGGAAAAATCGAGTTTGATTCAGAGAAAAACCGGAAAAATCCAGCGTACGACATCCTAAACATAAATAGCAGAGGTCCACACAGAGTCGGGTACTGGTCGAATCATACAGGCTTCTCAGTAGAGCCTCCGGAGATATTATACTCTAAGCCTCCAAACACATCTGCAAAACATCAACGTCTTAATGAGATCATATGGCCAGGGGAAGTAACAAAGCCACCTCGGGGTTGGGTTTTCCCTGACAATGGAGAGCCGCTCAAGATCGGTGTGCCTAACCGTGTGAGCTACAAAAACTATGCGTCTAAGGAAAATAACTCGCTTGGTGTTAAAGGCTATTGCATCGACATCTTTGAAGCTGCGGTTAAATTGCTTCCATATCCCGTCCCACGTACTTATATACTATATGGGGACGGGAAGAGAAATCCTTCATATGACAATCTCATAAGTGAAATTGCTGCAAATGTGAGTCTTACTTACTTCTTTCATTACTCAAGCAAGTACAGGGATACTAGACTAACTTGTCTTTTTTGTTTCTCTCTGTTTGATGTCTCTAGACATTCGATGTAGCTGTTGGGGATGTTACAATCATTACAAACAGAACCAAGTTTGTAGACTTTACGCAGCCATTTATGGAATCAGGGCTTGTGGTTGTAGCTCCAGTGAAGGGGGCCAAGTCTAGTCCTTGGTCGTTCTTGAAGCCATTCACTGTAGAGATGTGGGCTGTGACTGGAGTCTTTTTCCTCTTTGTAGGAGCCATCATTTGGATTCTTGAACATCGCTTTAATGAAGAATTTCGTGGACCTCCTAGGCGCCAAATCATCACCGTTTTCTGGTTAGTTCCAGACCTTCCTGACAAAAGATGAAAAAAGAAACAAAACAATTAGTGAACCGAAACAAAAACTCATATTTATAAGTTCATACTGAGGCACTAAAGCTTTGCCCCTTCCTATCTGGTCTTCAACGTTGCAGGTTTAGCTTCTCAACGATGTTCTTCTCTCAGAGTATGTTTTCGATCACAAATTGGAGCGTACAAAACATCAAAGTTTTCTCCTTTTTTGTAATGTTATTTCCAAGCTCTCGAGCTTTTTAATTCTTCTTCCTTTCTTGATCTTCAGGGGAGAACACGGTGAGCACGCTGGGGAGGTTTGTGCTACTCATATGGTTGTTTGTGGTTCTGATCATCAACTCAAGCTACACGGCCAGTCTCACTTCAATCCTCACCGTTCAACAGCTAACATCTCGGATAGAAGGAATGGACAGTCTAATAGCAAGCAACGAACCCATTGGAGTCCAAGACGGCACCTTTGCCTACAAATATCTGATCAATGAACTTAGCATAGCTCCATCAAGAATCATTCCGCTTAAAGACGAAGAAGAATATCTCTCTGCTCTTCAACTTGGTCCCAGAGGCGGTGGCGTGGCAGCCATAGTCGACGAGCTTCCTTACATCAAAGCTCTATTGTCAAACAGCAACTGCAAGTTCCGTACTGTTGGACAAGAATTCACCCGGACAGGCTGGGGATTTGTATGTACAAAAACCTGTTTCAATCAGCTCTTTTTTCTCGGTCAAAACATTGCTTAACAGGATCTTGATTGCTGCAGGCGTTCCAGAGAGACTCTCCTCTAGCTGTGGACATGTCAACAGCGATCCTGCAGCTGTCAGAAGAAGGAAAACTGGAGAGAATCCGCAAGAAATGGCTTACCTACAACCACGAATGCTCAATGCAGATTGCAGACACAGAGAACTATCAAATCTCGATACAGAGTTTCTGGGGACTGTTCCTTATCTGTGGCATCGTTTGGTTCATTGCACTCACCCTCTTCTGCTGGAAAGTTTTCTGGCAATGCCAACGGTTAAGAACAGAAGAAGAGAGCGATGAAGTAAGAGCGAGCGAAGAAGCTAGTTCTTCAAGATCAGGGAGAAGTTTGAGGGCGGCGAGTTTCAAGGATTTAATCAAAGTTGTTGATAAGAGAGAAGCAGAGGTCAAGGAGATGCTTAAGCAGAAGAGCAGTAAGAAACTCAAAGCTAGCCAAAGCTCAGGTGAAACTCCATAGAGACGAGTATATAGATGACGAAAAGAGTCAACACAATTTGTTTAAATGACTACATATATAACATTACTTACAAAGGTAAATAGATTTATTTATTCGTAAGATTTTGTAATGAGACCATAACCAAGAGAGAAAAATGCAATTCTTTTTCTTCCCACACGAGAGATGTAGAAACCATCAGCAAATTCAATAACCGAATGCTATGTATTTAATTTACCAGTGAATTGAACCGGAATTGTGGTAACCGGTTTAATTTTAAATTTGAAAGGAACATCGTTAATTTCGGCAATTATTAAGTAGCCGGGCGCTCTTCTTCTTCTTCTTCGTTTTTTCGCGGTCAACGACAGTTTCGAAGAAGACAGAACCAAAACAAAAACAAAAAACAAAAAAAAAGGTGAAAGAAAAAGAAAAAAAAAATGGGAGCATTTTGCAAGTTGATCGATGCCGTTCTATTCTTGTTCTTCGCTATCATGGCGGTCGCTGCGCCGCTCATCGACGGACAAACGATTCTTCCCGGCGATATCTTCCCGGCGTTCATCGTGGATCTATATCGCTGGTACAGCACCGAGTATGGAGATTATCTGCTCGTGGAGAAGCCGCATTTCCTCGTCGGAATCGTCTGGCACGAGCTCCTTTTTCTATGGCCGCTCTCCATCGCCAACATGTACGCGATCCTCGCCGGGAAATCGTGGTTTGGTACCACCTCCATGGTGTACGGAGCTTCCCTCGTGACTTATATGGTACGGTACATCTTAATATCGCTCTCAGTATACGTCTTATATTAAAGTTGAGCTTAGATGAGGATCATGAGTTCAATGATTTATTGGTTAATAATGCATGAAATGTACGTGTATCTATAAATGAAGCTGACCGTTAAAAGCATTAGCCAAAACATAAGTATAACTTTAACCAGTATGTCTTTTTGGTTTCAATAAATGTTGTTAGATTAACAACACTAGTTGATCAGTTCCATGGTAAATGTTATGAGCTTTCTCTTCATTCTGCAATGAGAATCTTTTTGCCATTGTGTGGGTAGGATATGTGTTTTTTTTTTTTTTTTTTTTTTGGGTATTTTGTCTCTTTCTCATTTCTTCATTTTTTTCGATGAATATTTTCTTTAAGGCTGCTGTATTGGGAGAGATGATAGGTTCAGGGAGGGCAACTGAGAGATTGTTGATGATCTATGTGCCTTTCATGGGATTTGGTATCTTAGCTCTTCTTCGAGGTCTTCTTTCTCAATCTAACAAAAGCCGTGGAGCTGTTGGCAAGAGACCGGCTATTTTGTCCAGGAGAAAGCGTGCTTGATGATGTGGTTACTACCACTAATCAACTGTTTGAGTTTCTCTCTCTGTCTCAAGGGAGTTTCTGTGCTAATTGGATTTTGTTTTTTCAAGTTTTCGCATTAGAAAATTTTGGACTATATATTGATAAAGTTATACTGATTTTTAGTAAACATCATGTGGTGTTTTTCTGTTTGAAATGAAATGAAGTTTAATGGAAAACAAACATTAACAACTCGCCTTACCAAACAGTCTACCTTTGGTCTTGGCAAATCACAACCCAAGACATATTAATTTATCAGCTTTAGACTTTTGGGTTTGGTCAATACAAAACCACAGCCAACAGCTAAAAAACTCGTTGCTTTGAAAAACAGTGAGCTAGTCTTAAGAGAAAAAGGTTTGAACTTTCTAAAAAACCAAACTTCCAAAGGTAGACAGCAAAAGAAAACAAGAAGTAGAATATCCAGACCACAAAAGAGATTGAAAGCTACCAAAAAAAATATAACCAAATTCGAAACACAAATAGATAAAAGAAAAGAGTACTTATTATTCCTGATAAACCAAACTTGAAATCCAAATAGAGAAATGAGGTAATAAGGTGTTCCAACACCAACAATGAAGCAAAATACTTAAAACTGAAATAACAAAAAGTTCTTAGCAAAAGTTCACAAGGAAGTCAATTCCCGAACCTTGTGAAAAAAACCATACAGAAACTAAAGCATGGTTTCTTCTCAGGTTCGTTCTTGACTCCTCCCCTTTTGAAGCTTTCCAAATTCTCGAAAATAAAATAAAAAGTCTCTCTCATTTATTCCTTAATTCACTCCTCTCCATCCCCTTAAACTTGCTTCCCCTGTAAAACCAAAACGAAAAAAAATAGCACATAAACGCTTTGAAAGTAGTATAGATGTTTTGAAGTTTGTTTGATGAAAATTGGGTTCAAGTGATGTACCTTTCAAGCAGTCTGAGAAGTAAAGTTAGCTCTGATCTTATTCGCGGCTGCCAAAATAAGATTCTCAATGGTTGCAACAGCGCTAAAAGTCAGCATAGCAGAAGGAACTGACTCAACCAGAATCTGAAAGGCAACGTTCACGAATGACCCTTCTTGTCCAGGCTGAGTCATAGCATCTGGAAAAATAGCAAAACCCGAAGGAAGTAGCGGCACATAGTCAGAGTCACCTCCACCGAGAACCTTCTCTATCGATGGTACATCAACAGGTGCATAGATCACAAATGATGCTGTTGGATCAGTAGAGCTCTCTTGCATCATCATCACCATCTTTTTCGGACAAGTGCTTACACTCTGAAACCAAACAAAGCAAAAACACCGGTCACATATCAAAGAATGCATTTCTCTTTTTCTTCATAAACAATCTAGACAAATTCATACCCGGAGTAAAGATACACAGTTCCTACTGTCTCTCCCATTTGCAATCTGTATCAGCTTCTGCGGAGCCCCAGCAATGAAGAGAACATCCCACTGCAGATAACATTTTGAAACATGTTATATATATCCAGAAAGAAAGAGCTATTGTCCCAAAAAGAAAGAAAGTACGAACGTTGCTTCGATTGTTCTCATCTCTGAGGTAGTCAAAGACGACGGTAGGAGGAACCGGGAGCCAAAACGAATAGGAAGCACAGAGAATGAGCCCTTCAGGCCTTCCTGGATCATTCACGCTCTTCCGAGTCATCACTCTGACACTATCTCCTGAATTACCAGACAAGTTACACCACATGTATGCAGTCGAAGTGGCCACTCCACCAAAGAAACTTCTCGACATCCGCTCAGCTAGTTTCAGCATGCTATGCTTAGCATCGTTAGTTACCGCTGCACCATCCAACAAAACTCACAAAATGGTTTAAGAAAAAGAAAAAATTATCTCGTAGAAGTAATTATTGTGATTAGTTTAAGATGATAAGGAGTAGTAGATTACATATTAGACCACCAGGTTCCATGGATGGAACGTTCGTAGCCATCATGACGGTTAAACGCTCGCACTGGCGTTCCAATGTCGCAACCCAACGGTTAGCACCTAAAGCTTGACCAGAAGTGAGTAAGTGCTTGTACGAGTGATTAAGGTCACCTGTGTCCTCTACCTCCACATGCTCAACCCATGTAACCTTTTTCAAAACAAACAAAGGTAATTAGTATTCCTACACAACACCATAACAAGACAATTAAACACAAATTTTATAGTTTATACCCTGGAGAGTCCTTCAGGAACTTGTTGAATCAGACATCCAGAGGGTCTTCGCCGACACTTAAGTTCGAGGTTTGGAACGAGATGGTCGATGGAGATATCGACCACCGCCCATAAACTGTCACCATGCTGCTTGCAATAGCGGACGAAGTAGCATTCGCGGGTTGAGGCCAGTGTCGAAAGAACTTGGTATTCAGCAGTCATCTATAAAGTAGTTAAAAACAATAATATTGGTTATATTAATAATACTATAGTTTCATTTTTGTTTTGTTACAAAATCCTCTTGTACATACATATACTATATAGAAAATCAAATTGGAAGATTTACCAGATGGAAAGTTCCGTCAAAGCTTCCTTGGCCTCCAGTGAATAGAGTGTCATGAGTCACGGCTCTAGCAACCATTCCAGCAAACATGGAAGACCAAAGATTCTGCAAATACCACATTAATTTTTAATTACAACTAACTCCTTGTAGACACTAATCTATGTATGTATCATTGACAAGGGATTATATATTTAGAATCATAATTAATAAATTTACCACATCCATTAGCCTGTGAACAATATCCAGATGGTGCATATACACGACTGCGGTTTCCTTTGATGCCTCGGTTATAAACCCGGCCGGTCTAGGCCCGAGTCCGTTTTGAAATGTTAATGAGTATTCACTCGAGTTCAAAGCTAATCTCGTGCCATGAACTCCTCCCTTCCACAGCGGTTCATCCACTTGAGACAACGCCATAAACTCCCCCATGGCTCCAACTGCTAACTCTATGACCAACGGCTTATCGGCATCTTTCACTCTGATGTTCCCCAAGAGGTTTCTGTTACTTCCATTAGTTACCATCGTGGGCTCCAAAGGTGGAGCTTGGTTCGGAGGAGACAAAAGAGGATAGGTCATTACAGTCTTGCCTGTATACTTACTCGCCACCGCAGATAATTGACGAATCTAGAACCCCAAAACAGAAAGAAAAAAAGTTGTTAAAATGAAAATTTTGAATTTATTGTAATATGTATACTATAATACTAGCTTAATGATTTGTAGTGATGTCCGTCAAATCCATATAATGTAGGTTGTTGGTTAAAATTATATATATATATGTATAAGAATATTATATGAAATTCACCATGTTAGTTAAAGTGGTCAGTGTGTTCTTGAAATGGTTATGATATGTTAATGTATAACATTTTACATTAACAAAACATTATAAAGGTGCATGGTTCACTAAACATCATGTAGTACGTACGTACCTCGTCGGTTAAGCCAGCATTTTCGAGGCGAAGATGATGTTCCTCGAAAGACATTTCGCCAACTGCAGTGTGACCTCCACACTTAGGACATAAGGCATTACCGACAGCGTCTCGATAGCGGAGGTTATCGGCTCTAAGCCTATTGTTCTCCGCCCGAAGTTGTGAGTTCTCATGGCGTTCTTGATGATTCTGCAAAAAAAAAACAATAAATAAATTAAGAAAGTTTTTAATGAAATGAAAAATCAACTTGGTGGTTATATTTCAAATTGATAAACGTTCATATTAATAAAAATCGTTTTTAGCCGGCAAAAAAAAAAAAATATATATATATATATATATATATATATATTTCTTTGGAGTGGATGAAGTTTTTGGTTTCAAGTTATTAAAGAATTTACTAAAAGAAGTAAAGCATATTAATTGCGTTGATACAACAGTCAGACGTTGTGTTTCATACCATATGAATCAAAACCAACTAATTTTTCTTTTTCTTTTTTATTAATGAACCCAACTAATGCTTGTCACAAACTCACAAAATTAAATTAAATATATAGATAAAGTTATTATAGTTATACCTTGTTCTGGGTGCGTTTGTTCTGGAACCAGAATTTGATCTGAAGATGGTCTAATCCCAATTGACGGCTAAGGTCTTTCCTCTGCTTGTCATCTGGATGAGGACACTCTTTGAAGAAACTATTCAACAAACAAACAAAATAATAAATTAAATACATTCCATATATTTTATATTGATTGATCTATATATAATTGAGGTTATATATATACAATAAAAAATTGAAAAGTTGAGAAAATTACTTACTTTTCCATCTCC
The DNA here is from genome assembly GCA_900108845.1 of Iljinskaea planisiliqua. Lineage (NCBI taxonomy): Eukaryota > Viridiplantae > Streptophyta > Magnoliopsida > Brassicales > Brassicaceae > Iljinskaea > Iljinskaea planisiliqua. The sequence goes on along the minus strand of FNXX01000004.1, from coordinate 6,228,310 downwards.
TGAATTTGGTGTTGAGTGTGACGATGATATCGCTTTCTCTTACCAAGATGAGGATCTTGAGAGCTTCCATCTTCTTGATTCTCACTTGCATTCGCACTGTCCAATTCCTCATCCCCAGAACGAATACCACCGTTCGTGTTGTTGTTGTTGTTTTCGTTTTCGTTGTTATCGGCGTCTCCATTGTTGTTGTTGTTCACATCTACTGGTTCCATATTTGGCTCAGACATTTTTGCTAATTGTTCTTCGGATAATCTGCAGGATCTTAAGAGTTGACAGACTGAAGTGAGTTACTAGAAATATTCAAAAAAGAAAATTGATCATACTTACAACATCTAGAAACTAGGGTTTGTGAGAATGATTTATTTTTATTTATTATTGTTTTCCTTGGTATCTAGACAACTCAGTCTCTCTCACACACACTAAATTCACTAAAACAAAAAGTTAGTTTTTCCAAGTCAACTACTTTTTTCTTTTCTTTTTTTATTAAAGATCTTGAAAATAAAAGTAAAACAGACAACAAATCAGCTGACAGTTAAAAAAAAAAAGAAATTGAGGTAATCAAAGACCACCCAGTTGAATTTAAAGACAAAAAAAAAACGCATAACATCACAGTCAGCATATCCACAAACAATCAACACAGATTGCATTTCACATATACTCATAAACAAATTAACCCAAAAATATTTTGGAGAATGAAACGAATTAAGATAAAAATAAAAATAAAATGACCTCTCTGAGTCTGATTAAAAGTCATTGTATCAATGGAAGAAGAAAAACAAATGAACAGTTTTATTTCGAAAGCAATTTATAAAAATCTAAATGAAATAAAGAATACACAAAAAGGAAAAAAATAAGAAAAAAATAAATATTAGATTCTTTAGTCTATAAATAAAATAACCATAATTAGATTAAAGACAAAAAAAAAAATCTTATAAAAGTTGGCTATATAGATAGTCAATCAATAATACTATAATCTACATATCCGATTAAAAAATTTAGATGTTCTATTAACATATTTTATCTTCTTTTTTTTTGAATTTTTTTTGTAAAAATAAACAAAATATCTAAATATATATATAACATTATATATAAACTTATACTAATTACATCTATATAATATAATATAAGAGAAATAACTACTCTTTAATCACCCATTAATCTACACTAGATTAGAAGTAGAAAAAATATTAAAGATTCATGATCTGATATGGAATATGATCTAACTCAAACCGAAAAATTAGATATCTAAATTCTAAAATCTAGATTATGATAATAAAAATTAAAGATCAAGCACTAGGATGGGATCTGATCATGATCCATCTTCATATATATATATATATATATATATATATATAATTATATAATTTTAGAATATCATAAAACTAAAGTTTATTTATATTGAATATCCATTACAAATATGTTTTAAAATATGAAAAAATGATTTTGAAATTCTCTATATGCTAATCTATTTAGTTTATTATTTATTTAATACTTGATTTATTTAAACATTATTAATACTTTTAAAAATATTTATTTATTATAGTTATTTTAGCGGATTTATATCAGATCCGAATACACGTGGATTTTTTTTTAGATTTGGATTTAGGTAATAATTTTTCGAAACTAGGTATATTTAATTAATTAATTAAGATTTCATTGGATTAGCATTTAGCGCGCGAAAATTTAAACATTGAAAAAATGATTTAGATTAATCAGTATATAGATCTTATTTTTTAAAGCACCTAGACTGACAAAAGACAAGAAAAAAGAAACAAGATATGATATGTGTATATGCACAGACGACCAACATCAAATAATATTTTTTCCGAAGAATCAAAGAGATGTATATATATATATATATATATATATATAATTGTGTTGATTGTGTAAAATTTTCCCCAATATGTTTAGCGTCTAATACAAACGAAAAAACGCAGAATGAAAAAGGGTAAGAAATGTATTCAAGCGATACCTTTTTAGGTTTGTCTGTGTGGATTCAGAAGAATCAAACTTTCCTTTATCTTTGTGTTTTATTGTTCCTTTGTGAGCTTCGTCCCTCCCACCATCTGATCTGCCTCACTCGCTCTTTCTATAGTCTAAAGAAAATAAAAATAATTATAAATCTGTGAACAAAATACGGTCCTAAATAGTTATCAAAAAGAAAAAAAAAAAAAAAATAGTACGGTCCCGATAGCAATAAGAATCATTTTATCATTCGATGTAAGAATATGAACATGATAGATGAATAAAGATGTTATTGATAATTCGGTATATTTACCATAAAAATGGGATGGTGCAATAATTCTGATCAAATTTAAAAAGAATAAAATCTAAGATATATTGGTGATTAATGAAAAAATTAATGAGTGTCACAGATATAGTATCGATGAAAAGTAGACAAACCCTTGAATTCTATCAATAGCCTATGAGTTTGGTCGGAAAACCATTGATGATTTTACGAAGCGGTTTTGAGGGGTAAAGTTCAAATGAGAGAGTTTTAATGAAAGTGTTGAAGAGAGATAATATGCAGTGAGGATGAGTGTGCTATTGAATTTAATGGTGATATATATAGTGTGAGAGAGAGAGAGACTTAATTTACCCTACACCCTCCAAGAGAACAGAAGAAAAGAGAGAAGAATAGTTGATGATTTTCTTTCATAAATTCTATCTCTTTATCCACGTGGCGCAATATAATTGGTTTCTAATTACGGTTATATAATATTTTAAGAAATTAATTGAATAAGTAAATAACTAAATTTAGTTTTTATCATTCAAATATAAATATAATTAATTTTAGTTTTCTTTTACATTTTAATATCTTTTCATATTGAGAAATAAATTTTTCTATAAAAACTTATATGGTAAAATCTAGTCTACGAATATGCATTTATCTTGTTAAAAACATGTAAAAGTATTTAAACTTTAAAGATCTAAATTTTACTGAAAATACACTATCAAAATTTTATTCATAAATACTAAAAAAAACTATTACCACATGATTTTTTAAGTACAATAATATGTGAGATTTTTTGTCAGAAATTTTCAGATTATTTTTATGACTATTGGTTCTCAAATATGTTATATAGATATGACATTGATTAATTTTTCAAATTAAAGATATATAATATCAATTAGTTATAGTATTTAGAACGATCTATGGTCAGCAAAAATTAAAAATTTTATTATATTATTTTTGACTAAATCTGTTATTCATTAAAACTAAAATACTGATCATAAAAAAGAAAAAGAAAATTCTTATATGGTATTAATTATTTTTAGCTAAAAAATGATTAATTTATATTAAAACAAAATCAATAGTCAATAAATGACAGATATGTAAAAGAATTTTGAAGACCGCAATAATTAAGTAATCAACCATAATATCAAGTCGCTGGTCAATATTTTATTACCAATTTACTAATTTGACTAAAATTATAATCATGATTTACCAAAAAATAAGATAAAATAGTTATTTGATTTTAAAAAAAAAAAGGTTAATGCATATTGTTAAGTTTGTTCAGCCAAAACTAAATTTGTATATACATTTTTGTAAATTGGTCTCTATAGAATTGAATAACCATTACAATAATACAACTTTCAGTTTATATATTAAAACTTAACCAACTGAACAATTATATGTGCAAACTGATGCCGTTAATAAGTTTTGGGTGTTCGGCTATTCGATTCAGTTCAATTTGATTATTATTTTTTTCTTATCTTTCAGGTATAGAGATATAACAACAGTACAAGTATTTATTAAATTTGGTTCAGTTTCAGTTCAGTTCTTTCAGTTTTTGGTTCGGTTTGAATAGTGAGATTGAGAATCGTTTAATATCCAAATTTTTTTTTGGGTTTAGTTCCAGTTTTTAGATAATTTTAGGTAATTCAGATAAAAATATCGGCTATTTCGGTAATTCAAATTATTTAGGATAAAAATATTCGAATTATTTTTAATAATTCATTTTTTAATATTCAGTTAATTTTGGTTATTTGATTATTTTGATATAATTATAATGTTAGATAGTTTATTATTTCAAATCTACATATAACTAATATTTACAATTATATAAATCAAATTTCAGATATTTGAGTACTCATTCGATTCTCAGTTTTCTTCTAATTAGATTTAAATATTTTTAATATAAAATATAAAAACCGTTCAGATATTCGAATACCCCAATTAATTTTATTCTTTCTATTATGGATCATATATCTAGACCTACCAGTAATATATTGGGGATCTACTAAAGCAAATGTTATATATATATACCTGGTAAATTTTCATTTTGAATGGTTTGTTGTAGTTCTTGTTTTATTTAGAGACAAAAATACTAATAAAATTGTTCATGTTTATTCACGATAATATGTTCATTCTTCAGAGTACGATATAACTTTATCTTTCAAGGAACTAAGGTTTAAATTCATCAAATGAGGGGATAAAAAAAAACGTAGTTTATTATTACTTAAAGGCATGTATATATCAATAGTGTTAGCAGCTGCTGGCTAAATAACTAAAGACTCTTTCTAAGTTAAAAAGTGACCTTGTCGGTTTACAAGTCTCTTCTTCTTCTTTTGTCCTGTCAGAAGGTTTTAAAAAATTCATTAGTGTAACTAATACCAAGCGGAATATTGTTACTTTTTGCATGCCTCTCAAAGAGTAACTGAAAGTTTTGATAAACGTTTATTTAAGTGGGGCCCTACAACTTAAATGTGTTTTTGATAAAGATGTTTTAATTCCACCATTTATAAAAAAACTGACAGCCTGTAATTTGGGGTAATTTCCTTGTTTGTATATGCATTCATGGAATAAACATGCATGCATGTACACGTCTGATTTGTATTATCATTTCAACACAAACGTTTATATTACCTTCCAATTTTCAACCTCCCTATAATTTAATACATAAATATAAAATGATTTTTGTTATTATATAACTTAGTTCTTTGACCCGAAATAAATGCATTAATTATAACTTAGCATGACGTGGATTGTTGACGAAAGTCATAAAGTGAAAGTGTTTCGTCTTCATCCTCGAAGTTGTCTCTCGCACCGTTTTAAAAGAATCCATGAACGGGGCAATGAGAGGCAGCTACGTATATACTTTAACTTCGACAGTTCATGCATGTTTTTTTCTATACTGTCAGAGAATTCAAAATCCATGTACAAACTGATTAATTCTAAAATATGTGAAAATTATAGTACTGTTTAAACCATTCACCATGACCAACCGTGACTGAAATCACAATAAAACAAAAGTTCAAGATAAACTCTTATATATACCATTCCATATAACAAAAAGAAACACAAATATAGGCGTTACAATTTATTGAATTTTTTTTGGTTCCATGTATATATGCTAGATTTACATTATCAACCATCCATTCTAGTACAATAAACTACAAACTTTCTTACAACCAGTAAGTGGTGGCCCAGTAGTACTAAGACCAGAATTTCAGGGCATAAATTTATAGAGATTCTAGTTTTGAATTTTTTTTACAATGTTGTTTTTTCGCCAATTGGCTATGTACTTTGGTCCAATTCCACTATAAACTTAAAATACTGTTTTCTGGTTTGACTATAAATTTTGGTCCAATGGTTTACATGTTTAATCATGTACCAAACGAGTTGATTGGACTTAAAATAAATTGGATTTCATCGTTCATCGACCCAAAAACCAGTTATGATATTGCATGCCGCCCAGCAACCTGGTTCAGATGGTGTCTGTTGAACCAAATCATGTTGATTATAAAGAAGAAAGAATGTGAAAATACAACTTAACTCGAGCATAGTAATGTTAAAACGGGCCTAAAGTCTGTGGCCTAAACGGCTGTGTAAGAAATTTGATTTGTGATCCGTTTAATAAAATATCAAAATAAACGGCCATCTGAATCTGTAGTCTCCTTTGTTCCTCTAAAAATATGATATATTTCGTTATCTTTTATCTAGTTTCATTGGTCGTTTTCATTTTGCCTTATATCTTTTAATTTCATTTAGACGTCTTCTGAATTCTTCTTAACTACACTTTGAACCAATAATGTCAAGGACCGATCGGCACCAAGCCACCAAACGATCGGCCAATGATCGAGTTGAGGCAAAATACTCGGAATCATTCTAAAAAATGGACCATTCACTATTGAGAGGGACCGGCCGATCTTCACCACGATCGAATGGTCACCACAATATCAAAGATCATTTTGTTATGATCAAACCCATTTCAAACCAGCTTTTCCCAATCCAAACTTTTGTAAATTTAAGCAAGTTTTTAGACATTTTTAACCTAAGTTTCTTTCTAGTTTATGGTTTATAAATCCTTAAACCTAGTTTCGTGAAACTCTAATATTTCCATTAATTAATTTAAATAAGATTTCTTAATCATCTATCTATGATCTTTGTTGTTCTTATAATCAGGGCTTATAATGCATTGACTTTAATCTTTGATTTCTGAAATCAGATTTGTTCTTCACCATTTCTGAGTAGTCACTAGTTGATTATGGCTTTGGTATATCGGATGAGTTGATGATTGATTTATGAAGTTTAGGGCTAGACTATTCTATAATCGTTTTAATTATAAAGATGTTCTCAATGCCATTCAAAACTAAAACTTAGGCATTTCTAGTCTGAAGATGTTCGATTGAATGTTAATGTCATATTCTTTAATGTATTTATTTTTCTTAATTAGCTAATGGAATTGATGTTAGAGTGAATAATACTAAATGAACTTATTGTTCATATTCAATGATATATAATTTACAAGTGAAAGTTGAAAAAATTAGATGATTAGTGAAGTGACTAGTGGATGGTCTCAATTGTGAGTTTTATGTTCTAATATTGAGACATGATTTAAAGTACGTCTATATATGAATTTGATCATCATGTAGTTCCCTAAATTTTGTTTGCTTGGTTTTTGTTGTTACTTAGTTCCCTAAACTTGAGGGGATAATTTATGGAAGAATCGTACTTAGTCAAAATATATTAAAAATCTCGGTGCAAAATACCAGCAAGTAAATTTAAAGGAAACAAGATACTATTTACCATAAAATTGAACAGTATTAGATATTGAACTATAAACGAGAATCGCATGCGTTGTATTTGGTTAGTTCATGTTTTCTTATACAAAACAAGATATTAAAATCAAAAACCGAAAAGAAAAAGAGAGAGAGAGGGCACAAAGGTGAAACACAAAGAAACAGAAGAAAGAAGAAATGAATTTTTTTCTTTACAATCACAATCATAAGATTTGGTGGAGAGAGTTGAAGCAATGAAGGTAAGTGTGGAGATAATAACAGGGACATTTATAGATACGGAGGTGAGTGAGAATGCGACGGTGAAGGAGTTAAAGGAGAAGATTGCGACGGAGGTGAAACTATCGGTTAAGCGTTTGATACTTGTGGTCGGAGATGAAGAGGAGAGAAGAACCGTGACGGAGGATGAAGATGAAAAGAAGTTGATAGATGTAGGAGTGAGAGACGATTCTCATATATACTTGTTCTTTAAGCATCCTGATTTGGTTTGCAAGGAAGAGAGATCTCAAGGAAGAGGAGATGATGCTTCTATGGAGGAGGTTTCGTCAGAAGCAGAGAGTAAAAGAGGAAACGAAGAAGAAGAAGAAGAGGCAAAGGAGAAAGCAGACGGTGAAGAGGAAGATAAAGCGATGAAGAATGAAGAAAAAGATGGAGATGTGAAAGTAGAAGATAGAGAAGAAGAGAAGAGGAATGGAGAAGAAACAAAGGATGATGATGATGTTGAAGATGGAAAAGAGAAAGCAAGAGAGGGTGAACAAGAAGAAAATATAGTTTCTTGATTTTGATTTTCTTAACCATTCCCTTATTCGATTATCTTGTCATCATGTTTCTTGTTCGACAAGTAAACAGCTTAAATGGAATATTATGATTTGTTTAGTTTCTTTTGTTTCTTGTTCTTGTTCTTGTTCTTCTTTCTTCTTCTCAGTCCAAAACAGAGCAAAAACCTCTTTGTGAGAGAGAGGGGGCTTCTCAATAGCCGAATGTTCAGGAGTTGAACAGACTCAAATTCAGGAATAGCCCCAAAATAAGGAAACTATTATATCATTTTGAAGAGTCGCTAAGTCGCACTTTCAGTTACATAACAATTTGTTATAAGGTCTCTTTTGAAAGGATTTATATAAACCTCAGTAACCTCCACGACTAATAGATCCTTTAAACACAAAAAGAGTGTCACCATTTTCAACACCATGCCACCGAAGACTACAATTCTCTCGCATAATCCGTTGCTTGTGTACGAATATATACTCGTCTCTTGGCAACGTCTTGTTAGCTTGTAACACTTCTCTCATGTCCGAGATGGTACAAGAGTCCTTAATCTCCACAGGGATTCTTGCACCGTTGAGTAAACTCGATGACGTCTGCACCAAGAAACAGAGCTTCCTCACCGGAGCAACGTCTTTGGCTCGGTTGATTGACTTGAGAAACACGACAATCTCTGAGAATTCTCTGATTCCGTATTCGTTTAGGTTCCGAAAGTCATCAGCTAGCTCAATCCCGGAGAAGTATAACTGCATTCGCTTGATCGGTGTGTTCTCCACAATGTGAATCTTGTCCTTCAAGCTACTCACCTACAAAAAAAACATTTAACTTGTTAGTCAAGAAACTCAAAACACTGTAAAGATGTGAGATGAAACATGAAAAGTTACCGTCTCGGTTTTTTCTACTTCGATGGCGAACTGTTTTGACGGGAACTTGACGGTGACGTGGATTTTCTTCCCGGCGGGGTTAGTAAAAGAGGATGCAGTGAAAAGAGGAGTTACGGTGAGGTCGATTCTAGAGCCGTGTGAGATGATTGGATAATCATCCATGTCGAGACCGTCGAGGAGTTCCCAACAAGACACAAAGAGAGTCAAAGATGATGTTGGAATCTGAAGAAACTGTCCTAATCGTTTCTTGATGTCCAACACTGATTCTTGTTCTCCGATTTCCATGGTGAATTCTTGGCTGTATGAGACAATTGTCACAATCATATTTACAAATAAAAAGGATTTATGTTTTGGTATGTTTATGGGAAATTAAAAATTATTGTCATTTCACAATGCGTAATGTATATATATACACATATATATATACACATATATATATATACAGCGAAGAGTGCAAGTTGCTGAAATGCATGTAAAAGAGACTTGGAGGAAATAAGAAATTCATGATAATAACTTGATGTGTTACAGTTGGGTACTGTTTGTGTCATTGTGTGTGTGTGTGTCTGTTATAACACTATGGGTCTATACGTGATATTCGATTGAATTTGGCATGATATTCGATTAGGTAGTTAGTGGAATAACGGAAGAATGTACAAAATAATACTATTATATAATTTTGTATATTATCTTAAAGTTTGAGACATGAGACGTGGGACAAAAAAAAAAGATTCAAAGTAGAGAAATCGAGATAGTTAAGTGGAGATATGGTGAGGGGAAAGATTTTTTATTTGTTGAACTGTTATGAGATTATTAAACCGATAAACCAAAGATAAATAAAATCATGACAACATAGATTATTAACAGTTATTGAAAATCTATGTAATCATCTGTTATTAAGCCTAATTTTTTTATTGTCTTCATGAGAGACTCTCTCTGCCTTGAGATTGTTTAACTTCTGCTTGCAAGATATATGCGAGAAACTATGGCTGTCCCGGCGGCTAAAACCGCCAGAGACTTCAGAAAATTCTTTACTGTAAAAACTGATTCATTCGTCGGTATCTCCAACAGATCCATCATCTGCAAATACCATTAGCACAATAATGATTATCTCAGCTCTATTATTATGTATAGTGAATTCGAGATTATAAAGATTGCTACTAACCTTTATAGGTTGGTTCCAGTTCTTCTTGATCCCTTGAAGATGCCCTCTACCAACAACTGCCACGACCGAGCTATGCTCACTTGCAACTCTTAACAACATACATGACATGTACCTGAGAGATACAATGCAACATTTTGCAAAAATATCAGAAAAATCTTGCTCACTTTTCTTACATATTGCTAATAAAAAACTGAAGGAAATGAGAGAAACAGCGAAATCTCCTATGACCATCATGGTGCTTAGGACTTTAGGAGGACCTTTTGAGTTTCAAGACACCACCATATACACATTCAACAGTGATAATGCAAGTTTTAGAGACAGCGGTCAATGAATCTGATGAACAATAAAGAGAGAGAGAGGAATACAAATACTAACTTATCTCGCTCATGCACAAGAGTATCCATGAGAGATGGAAATTCCTTGCTCATTTCTTGAATCAACAATGTCAGCATATCCACATCGTTCATAGCTTTCAGCTAAAAGCCATAAAATTTAATTAACACTTGACTGAATCACACAATCTTTAAAGAGAAAGCCAAAACAAAAAACGGAAGCAAAAGACTTTTTACCATCTTCTCAAGTTCCTCAGGTTTCGGTAGAAAGACAGCTTGAAACACTAAGCTGTATAAGAACTTTACTTTGTGCCATAGAGGCATTTTAGCCCATGTTCTCTTTAACGTGATCTGCTTCAACAAATCCCAAGGAAAATGACTCAAGTGGAAAACTGAATTGCATAACAGTCCTTAAGAGTAAGGTTTAAGACTATAGACACATATTCTTGAATCAACAAAGTCACCTGTACCGGACGATCACCTAGAATCACCTTGCCACCATATTTGTCTGCTTCTTCATATGCCACACGAAACTCAGCACCAGGTAAAACATCAAGCTTGCTGGCAATCTGACATAAGAAGAGGATGTAATTAATCGTACGAAAATCTAACCTACCATCAAAGAAGATCTAAACCGAGGAAGCATGCCGTTGCAAGAAACCATCCGTAAGCTATTCCGAAAGTGTTGTGTTTCTTCTTCCACATGTCTATCATTTCCCACACAGTCGGAACCTGGAAAACCAAAAACGGAGTTACTGAGATATGAGAAAAGCTAGAAGATATGTACATTCTCTGATAGATAACTACGTGTGATCTATCATCGCATATAAAACAAGTGAAGTACATTCTCTAGACAAAATTTTCCAACCGGCATCACAGATTAGTAATTCCAATAACAGAATCAGGCCATCTTCTAGCAAAAGAAGGAAAGATGATGCAGAGTCTAGTCTCATTTGTTAAAACTGAAAGTCGGAGATGTTATAAGAATGATGTAGAGCAAAACCTTCACAGCCTGAGGTGTGAGAATAGACAATCGACTTGGACACAACTCCACGAAGACGACCTGCAATACATCAGACACGTACTGAGAGAGAGAAAGATATATGTAAACTAAAAGAGTTCCACTGCTAAGGAGAAGAACCTCTGGTTTCATGTAGCTGACTATAGCTTCAACTTCTCGACAAGATTCCTATAAAAACAGAACAGAAAAGATTATAACAAGTATCCAATGCAGCATAATGAACATTAATGTTCTCAATTTCACAATGTTCCTACGTAAAGCTCAAATCTTTATCCAACAAGAATCAGTCACCAAGTTTCAATTTTTAAGAAGATACCTCTGATACATGAGCAGTGCCAATCAGATACACATCACAAGATCCACCTTCCGCTTTAGAATCGCACGTTAGAACCATAACGCTTTTCGCGTATTCCTCAGGCAGCTCCAGCTTCATCGTCTCCACAGCGTAACCACCGCGGATATCATAATCGCCACCAGAGTCATCAACGATCGAATCGACGCCGGTTATCACTGAACCGGAATCGCTACTTTCTTCCTCCTCCGCTTCCTCCACATTCACCATGCTCTCGCTCAACGAGGCGTCTCCGGGAGGCCTTGGGTCGTCGACGTGAACGAACTCCTCTCCGAATTGAGCCTCCGGCTCCAACGGCATTACCTTCGGTTCCATTCACGAATGATGGGTCGAGGAAGGAGCAGCGGACTCGGTGAGTTCGAAGATGTTCTAAGGGAAAGGAGACACCTTTCGAGCTTCAACAATGGCAGAGTCGTCTGAATCGACGACGGAGATATATAACGCTTTTACAGTTACTTTTCTCCACAGTGCCTTTATTTTTATTTTATTATGTTTTTTATGGATTTAATTTTTTTAAGATGTTGTCAAAAAAACTTTAATTTTAATATTGGAGAAAAAGGAACAAAAGAGAAACAGATTTGGCCTCTAGTTGAAGTAAAATCTAATTCCAAAGTTTCTTTCTGCTTTAATATAATTTATATCTCATTGATTCTGTGACTGGTTTATGAACTTTCTTTAAATTAATGGAGAATCGATCTTTTTATATTTTACTGACTATTATAATTATTATTTTTACATTTTTTATTAATTATATAGAGAACATAATATTTTGAGAATAAAAATTATTTTCCCTGTCATCATTACTGTTTTCTTTGATGTTAAAAGCAATAAAATTTGAGTCAAAACAAAAAGAAGCAGTAATATCATATATCCATGAACTTGGCATGCAAAATTATGAATTTCCCTTAACTGAACATGTTAGTCAAATTTTTTGGAGGATATTTATTTCATTGACTACTCTCATCATTTTAGTCAAGGAAACTATTGTCCGAATCTTACCTTACTAAAAAAAACAAAGCAGTAACATTACTTCTCCTGTCAGTCAAAGAAAAAATTAATGATAGTTGTATTTAATGCATTAAGTTAATCTTTATCTTCAGAGTAACATCAAAATGGATGAGAAAGGATATAGTTGAATTGAAATCTAGAAGTAATCATAGGGAAGGCGCTCATAATCTCTCTAAACTGTGGGATTCCAATTTCTACTAATATAAATTTGGATATCAAATGTATAAATAAATAAAGAAAAAAATAATAACATTAAGTGAATAAAAATACAATAGTCGTTAATTGAGTGATTGATCTGGATCTATTTAGTTAACGAAAAAACGGGGATTAATGGGGGAGTATCTGGAGACTAGTTTATTAGTGTGAATCATTTGATTATATGGTAGAATGATTAATTTTGCGTTGGACCGCCTAAAATCTGCGTTGGGCCACCTCATTTTTGAGTAGACCCATTTTTTTCTTACATTTCAGCCAAACATAAAATTAAACTGAATAAAAATATAATTTAATTTTATTTAGATTTTTAAGTTTTTTTTAATTTAAAGCGGAGATTATGATAATCATTATTTTAAATATTTCATATTTGATTTTATATAATCTTATATGATGCCTAAACAGCTGCATTTTTTAAGAGAGGAATGAACCAAAACAAAAGGCGAGCATTGGCTACAAGAGAGACATATAACAAAACATGTTTTAAGTAATCTTAAGCTTGCGATTTGTACTCTTCAGCTTAACAAGCATCCAGAGACATGTATTATACTAATTATTGATTTGGCCTGTAAGACAAAACAAAATGGCTGAGCAGGAGCATCCAACTCAAACTCACGGGACTAATTGATATCAAGGGTTTTATCTCACAATACAAGACGATTCACTCATGCATGCATCAGAGCCAACACGCGCAAGAAAATGTACTCATCACTGACACTGTTAAATACAAAGGCAATATCCAGAAACTCCTTAAGAACAATATCAACTGCACATGATCAATTCATAAGTTTCAGAGCTTGCTTGGCTTCTCAAATTCCTGAGCTTTCACAAAACCTATCAAAAATGCAAGTAAGCCCTATGCAGGACACATTGTCTAACATGATGATCAATGTTCAAGTTCCAAGAACTATCTGAAACACAATCTACTCATAAAGTGATGAAGCTACAATAGATTCAAGAAAGTGGCAGAAATCAGTAAATAAGCTAAAAAATGAGGGTTGTTTCACCAGTCTAGCTATTATCAGACAAGAGACAGATATGTAAAAAAAAAAAAAAAAAAAGAGACAGATATGTAAATGTGTTCCTTGCTCTTAAAGGTATATATAAAAAATCCGAAAAAGAAAAAAAAATTTATCACGGAAGTTTCCGAATTTACAATAAGTGTTATATTTTAGAGAGAGACAGAGAGTTAAAACATTTGATCGTAACAAAAATTTATTCATTACAATTCAAAATCGTGGATTCGATAAACGTACAATTAGTAATTAGAGAAAGGAATTTTACAATTTTAATCTGTTCACAAAAAAAAATAAAAAAAGGCCCAAAATGCTTAAGGGTAAATTGGTAAAACTAGGACCACAAAGAAAACGCGAAAACCCTAGAGCTCGTAGCTATAAGTAGCCTGAATTGTTCCAATTCGAGGTTGCGCTCTCATTTACTTCTCGTAGCCGCAAGACTCCTCTCAGATTCGTACTTGCAGGTTAGATAAACTCTCTCTATAGATTTAAGATGTTCATCTTCTTAGTCTCCGTTGTGTAGATTCGATTTGTTATCGTAAACTCTATTTTGACTGTGATTATCACTTGGTCTATTCTGTTTAGCTGTTTCAATTCTCGTGTTTAGGATCTGAGTATTCATCGATCTATTCGCTTGCCATGATTTTGATGAAATCTTATAGAGAATCGTCTTGTTTACTTGTTCGATTTCGTAATTGTTTTCTCATGTGCTGTAATAAGATTTCAGTATTGTATGCTACTGTTTATAGCCTTTGCTGATTGTGGATGAACAAGTTGTTTGTGTTGAATAGTTGGAGATGGTGACTTGTTCTTTGTTCTAATGGTTTGATCTCCTTTTATTGACTTTGCAGCTATGGGTAAAGAGAAGTTTCACATCAACATCGTGGTCATTGGCCATGTCGACTCAGGAAAATCGACCACAACTGGTCACTTGATCTACAAGCTTGGTGGTATTGACAAGCGTGTGATCGAGAGGTTCGAGAAGGAAGCTGCTGAGATGAACAAGAGGTCCTTCAAGTACGCATGGGTCTTGGACAAACTTAAGGCCGAGCGTGAGCGTGGTATCACCATTGACATTGCTCTCTGGAAGTTCGAGACCACCAAGTACTACTGCACTGTCATTGATGCCCCTGGACATCGTGATTTCATCAAGAACATGATTACTGGTACCTCCCAGGCCGATTGTGCCGTCCTTATCATCGACTCCACCACTGGTGGTTTTGAAGCTGGTATCTCCAAGGATGGTCAGACCCGTGAGCACGCTCTTCTTGCTTTCACCCTTGGTGTCAAGCAAATGATTTGCTGCTGTAACAAGGTGAGCTAACTTGTGAATATTGTTTGCTTATTGTGTTCGGTATACTTGTGGTTTGATTCTAACTAGCAGATGTTATACTTTGTTTCAGATGGATGCCACCACCCCTAAATACTCCAAGGCTAGGTACGATGAGATCATCAAGGAGGTGTCTTCCTACTTGAAGAAGGTTGGGTACAACCCTGACAAAATCCCATTCGTCCCCATCTCCGGGTTCGAGGGTGACAACATGATTGAGAGGTCCACCAACCTTGACTGGTACAAGGGACCAACTCTCCTTGAGGCTCTTGACCAGATCAACGAGCCCAAGAGACCCTCAGACAAGCCCCTCCGTCTCCCACTTCAGGATGTCTACAAGATTGGTGGTATTGGAACGGTGCCAGTTGGTCGTGTTGAGACAGGTATGATCAAGCCTGGTATGGTTGTGACCTTTGCTCCTTCAGGGTTGACCACTGAGGTTAAGTCTGTTGAGATGCACCACGAGTCTCTTCTGGAGGCACTTCCAGGTGACAACGTCGGGTTCAATGTTAAGAACGTTGCTGTCAAGGATCTTAAGCGTGGGTACGTTGCATCCAACTCCAAGGATGACCCTGCCAAGGGTGCTGCCAACTTCACTTCCCAGGTCATCATCATGAACCACCCCGGTCAGATCGGTAACGGTTACGCCCCAGTTCTCGATTGCCACACCTCCCACATTGCAGTCAAGTTCTCTGAGATCCTCACCAAGATCGACAGGCGTTCTGGTAAGGAGATCGAGAAGGAGCCCAAGTTTTTGAAGAATGGTGATGCTGGTATGGTTAAGATGACCCCGACCAAGCCCATGGTTGTCGAGACATTCTCTGAGTACCCACCATTGGGACGTTTCGCTGTTAGGGACATGAGGCAGACCGTTGCTGTTGGTGTTATCAAGAGTGTTGACAAGAAGGACCCAACCGGTGCCAAGGTCACCAAGGCTGCAGTGAAGAAGGGAGCCAAATGATGACACTTCTTGAGCCTTTTTTTCTCTTATTTTCTGCAACTTTGTTTTGTCGCTTCTTTTTTGGATATTTTTGTGACTTGTGGGTTTACAATTATGTAGTTTCGGAATAGTTTTGCCTAAGCTTTTCTATGTTCTTGAATGTCGATTAAGTTGCTTTTGCATTGCCGTCTAGAGTTTAAATGCAGGCCATGATTTGCGTTGAAGATATGTCTTGGGGAAGAAAGGAAACCAAAATATTAGCAAGTAAATAACAAGCCTTAACTTAGCCCAACAAATAAAATTTTCAATACTGCAACAGTTTGAATTTACTATAATAGTATGTCACAATATTTTATAAATACCAAAAAATTATCGATGAAAAGGACACAAAGTTTTATTTTATAATTTTTAAAAGTTAGGTAATTTTTTTTATAAATAAGTTATATTTATTGATATGTTTAAGATAAACTTATTGATATAAATTATTTCCATAATTTTTACATTAGATTTTTGATGCTAAACAAATTATTTTATTAAAAATTAATGATATGGAGTTGTTATTATTTTATCAATTTAATCTCCTTTTATTTTTTATTTATTCCATATTGATGCATAAATATAGCAATATTCCTAAGCAACAAAATGTCACAGGCAATTATTAAAAAGAAAATCAAGAAAACATGGTTGATTTTTGTTTAAAATGAGTAATTATTTTAAAAATCTAATTTTCTGTATTTTAGAAAATCTAATTTTTAAAAATATATAAATTGGTAAATAAAATAGTTTGTAAAAAAAAAAAATCAATAACTTTTTTAAAAGCCACAAACAATCAAGACACCATCACTTTATCTAACCCTAAAATACTTATAAAAACAAACAGAAATTTCATTATTAATTTATGAAGAATAAATAGAAATTTTGTTATTATATATTTAAAGTGAGAATTTTGTGAAATGAGCTCTTTGGAAAAGAGTTTCATGTTTTATTGCGATGTAGTTTTAACTTAAATTTAATATAATTTTAAATGTGAAAAGAACGAAAGAATGAAATACTAAGGTCTATGTAATATATTTCTAAAAATTATATGTATTTTGAAGTAAAATGTTTCATGTGATTATATGGAGATACATAGACGGTAGCCAATTCACGATTCTCGGGATTATTTTCCTGAATTATATGAACATTTATACAAATGAAATCTTAAATATTTAGTACACACCCATTACCAAAAAAAAGAAAAAGATATCTAAAATATTTTTTTGTTATTTGGAGATTGTGCCTTACGTAGATGATTTGCTAAAGTCAACTAAATACGTAAACCCGTTGACCCAAACAAAGACATTGCTTTTCTTTTTTAACAAAACTCATTCGATTTGTTTCTCTCTCTGGCTGTCATTGATTATTGTAGAGTTCATTTTTGTCATAAATCACCGTAACGTGTCGGAAAACAAAAAATCATCATATTCTCCGACCTCTTTTCCATTCAAAGTCGTCTCTATTGGTTGTTCCTTTTCTGGGTTTCCGTTCGAAGTCTTCCTCAATTCTTAGAACGTAATTTCTCTTCTCTATATTTCGTTAGAAACTCAAACGCAATGTTACATATATTTTTCACATTTCGGGAAAAAGATTAAAAGTTTTCTTAATGCGAGACCCTATTATTAATTTTCCGCTAAAATACAAAAAAAGGGTTTTAATTTTCATCTCTGATTTAGGGAGGGTCTAAGTCTCTCAGCCGCTTTAAAGCCGTGGACTTTTTGTGATTCAGATTGATTCTTTCTTTTTTTGAATATTCCAGAATTTTCCTGAATATTGGGGGGTTTAATTGATATTGTCCGATTTTGCCGATTGGGATTAACATAATCTCGATGAAATTGTTCATCTTGAGCAGTGTGACTGGTTGTTCTTCAGAGTAGCAAGCAATTGGGGGAAAAAGTTTCTATCTTGGAAAGGTTTGATTTGTCTTCTTCAAGCATAAGCATTCCGTGAAAGTTCCCTGTTTTGGAAGGTACTATTTGTCTTCTTCTTTGCAAAGTTTCATGGTTATTATTCAGCAGTTTAGTGGAATCTCTTCCAAAGTTAGGTTTTGCTATGTGATTTGGTTTCAGAACAAACACGAGACAGAGATATACAAAGACAGTTCTGGTTATAAGCTCTCTCTTTTTGTTGTTGTATATATTGAAGGTTGTGCTTTTGGCATCTATGTTTAAAGGTGTCTTGTCTGTGCCTGTGAATAATCCTCACTTGCGCAAATCTGGAAGTAGACTCATCATCACTAATCTTGGTAATCAAATTTTCTTTTTGCTATTTATCTTTTGAATACTAGAAAAAATCAGTTCTGCTTAGTGATTTTGAGAGAGAAAGAAAATGTTAGATTGTGTGACTGAGAATATAAGGTTTTGACAGGAGAAAATGACCCGAAGAGCGCAAGTATGTTACTAAGTACATTTGCCAAACTGCGAAGTCCTGTACTCCTTAGAAGTCTCAAGGTTTTTCTTCATTTAAGAGTTTGATTTTGTAGCATGTTCAATGATGTACAGGAGGAGCTCTCTTGCTTGGTTTCTTAAACTCTTGCTGATTGTATTTTATTATTGAAATCTTTTTCCTTTTCTAGAACTGATTTGAGATCTAAATTCTTGTTTCTCCAGGTTGCTCTGTATATTGGCGGTCTTTATGTTTGTGGAAAGGTTGGAGATTTAGAATTATTTTTCGTGCAAACAATGATCTTAGCTTTTGATTTGCATCCATAGTTTGAGTTTTGACTCTTGTCTATCTTTGATCATGTTAAAATTATTGCAGATTGGATGGGAATCTGTTATGAAAATGGGATTAGACACACGAGAACTGTTCTTCTATGAGACATTTCTGTATTACAACCCTCTCCTTTTGATTGTAAGTTTTCGTCTGATTAGTAAATCAACTTTTGTAACGTGTGTTTCTTAATGTACGCTATTACTTTCAGACAATGATGGTTTGGCTCTGGGGTGTTAATTTGTGGGTTTTTTCTCGGTCTGGAGTCGATTATGCAACAATCTTTTTTCTAGGACCAGACCATCTTAGTCACAAAGAAATATGGAAGGTATACAATTCTTACTTAGACCATTGTTCTATGTTTTCTCATGTGTTTATAAAATCTGTGGGTGTCAAAGTGTGCCAGGTGGATGACGACAATAATATTGACTAGCATGACTGCATATCTGTATCTATACTCGCACGGAGATGTATCCTTGGCTGCATTTCAACCAGTGTAATAGATGCATCTTCTCTTAAAGTCGTTGAAAATGAGCTTTTGATTCATTTGTTCATATAGTAACCTTTTCGGTGTTTGCTTGCAGATTGTTTTGTATTTGTCTGCTGTGATAGTTTTGATCATCCCTTTGGATATCTTCTACATGCCGTCTCGATACTACTTGCTGTGGACTTTTTGGCGCATTCTCTTTCCTGTACAGGTGAAGGAATACATTCTTTTCTTTTCCTGTTAAATATTCAAATTGTTTGCTAACATCTTATAACTTTCATTTGGCATTATCTCAAACAGACGGTGTCTTTCTCAGACTTCTTTCTAGCTGATATCCTGACGTCTATGTCAAAGGTAACACAACTGTTTATCTTTCTTTTTATAGATGTTGAATGCTATTGTTGAATAACAACAATTTTTGTGTGTGTTTGCAGGTTCTCTCGGATTTGGAACGTTCGGTATGTCGTATGGTCCATCGACAGGTTAGTGAGTTTCACTCTTCCTTATGATAGAGTCTGATAGAGTCACTCTTCCTTAGTGAGTTATCCATTCCATGTTCAGTAAGTCTGATAGAGTCATTGTAGGTAGCTACAGTTGCATGGTTTGAAGCAGATTCGGTTTGTGGGAGTCATTCCGCTGCAATTCCCTTGGTTCTTGTCCTACCTTATCTTTTCCGGCTGTTCCAATGCATTCGTCAGTACAAAGATAGCAAAGACATTACAAATATCTGGAATGGTAATAATCTTGAATCCAAGACATTTCATTTTGTAGTAAAAAACCGGTCTTTGTTTGTTTGGCTTTCTCTGGATTTCTAATATCTCATTTTGTTTTTCTTGTTCTTTCAGCTGCGAAATATTCAACGGCAATACCTGTCATCTTTCTTTCAGCACTCAAGTACTTCATCGATGAGGATACATGGACTTACTCCATTCAGCCGGCGTGGATCCTCTCTGGTCTAGCTAACACTTTCTTCTCCTTCTTTTGGGATGTTTTACGTGATTGGGATATAAGGTATAAAAACAGACTTCTCCAATCATGTATTCACTTTGTCAGGTTTAGATTTCTTAACCCTTTTTCTTGCTTGTAGTGTCTTCACTCGGATTTTCAAATTCAGCAGACCAAATCTTTGTTCCCACCTTCTGTATGGGCGCCGTTGGGTAATATATAGTTTCTTCTTTTCATTAAAACTGTCCAACCACGCTGCATGATGTATAAAACTAGCTGAAAATGTGTCTGAATCGTCTGGTGTGGAACTTGTAGGTGTATGTGTGGGTAATAGGAAGTAATCTGGTACTAAGGTGGACATGGACGTACAAGTTATCAGCTCATCTCCGCAACAACTACATCACAGTCTTTATCATCACTGCCTTGGAGATTTACAGGAGATTCCAGTGGGCGTTTTTCCGTATAGAGAACGTGTGGAACAAAATCAACATTCCCAAGCGTACTTCTCATCAATCGAATCCTATTACGCTCCAAAACGATAACAGCAGCGAACAGGAGAAATTACTCGCTCATGGTCACAGCATTGGTGTCTGAAAATCTCACAACTTTCTTGACTCTGTGCTCAGGTTTTGGAACAAGTTTTGAACAACAAGCACATACAAATTACTTCTACTATAACTTGTAACCTCCATTTGTAACTTCCATTACATAGACAGAGAGAGAGAGAGAGACTGGTTCTTGTATACAGAAAGTTGTGTAATTTTGACAGACTACACTTCTCTTGGAATAATATAAACTACATCTGTTTTTGTAATCTTAAAAAGCAGTAAAGGAACTTGCTTTAGGTGCAACTAAACTGGTTATCTCTGACAAGTGTAGCCCCAAGAAGGCAAGAACGTTGTCTGGTTATTAATGGATTAGGTGAAAATAAAATAAAAAGCTTTCTTGATCCATTATTTAGTTTTTTACTTGTTCCAACATAAATACCAGCTCTCAACAGATACAAACACAAAGTTAAATTATTTACCAACTCTGCTCACAAAAGATTCTTTTCAATCATTTCTTCTTCTTAAACCACTATATATACACACATTTAACACCAAATGTGAAGCACCAAACATCATCATCTCTTTGATCTATCTTTCAATTCTCTTGTTGATTTCTTCCCACCAAAAAAAAAGAGAAGACAATGGCATCCAGAGAAATGCTGATCATAATCTCGGTTCTCACCACGACGCTTATCGGTTTAGCAGTAGGTACAGACCATACCATTGGTGGTCCTAACGGTTGGACCGTAGGCGCAGATCTTAGAACTTGGGCTGCAGGACAAACATTTGCGGTCGGAGACAATCTTGGTAATTAATCACACGTCTTCTTATAGTATTAAACTTTGTTTCAACCTAAAAAAACACTAAAAACAAACCTCTGTGTTTTGCTCGAAACAGTTTTCGCTTACCCTTCTGCATTCCACGACGTCGTGGAAGTCACGAAACCTGAATTCGACAGCTGCCAAGCGGTTAAACCGCTTATAACGTTCGCTAATGGAAACTCCATTGTTCCTCTCACTACTCCTGGAAAAAGGTTCATACTTTACAAACAAGTTAAGACCATATGATGAGTTATATACTTAGTAATATTTCTAATTCTTGATCACTTTTGTTTAGGTACTTCATTTGTGGAATGCCGGGACATTGTACCCAAGGGATGAAACTTGAGGTAAACGTTATCCCAGCCACAAACGCAGCACCAACCGCACCGCTTCCAAACGCCGTTCCATCTCTAAACGCGCCTTCACCTTCTTCTGTTCTACCAATACAACCATTGTTGCCTCTTAACCCTGTCCCTGTACTCTCTCCTTCTTCTTCAACTCCACTTCCTTCCTCCTCTCTGCCTCTTTTGCCGGCACAATCTCCGTCACTTTCTCCGGCGGCTGCGGCGGGGACTTCTCTACCGTTGTTCCCAGGCTCACCTAGTAGCTCTAGCAGCACCACCACCAAAACCGTCGGGACCTTCCCTTCTAGTGCTACGGGCACGACGGCTGATCTTTCCGGCGCAGGAGCTCCTCCGGTGGACTCCTCTTCCGCGAAAAGCCTTGTTTTGGGAGTCGGATTCATGGTCGCTATGATGCTTCATTTGTTCTAAGTGTTTAAGTAGAGAGAGAGAGAGATTTGTTTGCAGAGGCTAATGTGTTTGCGTTTACTTTCTTTTGTTTGATATGAGAAAATGTGTTTTGTTGTATATGATTAAATATGCTGTTTTTGTTTCTGTTGTCTTCTGTGTCTCACACTACCATTGTAAATCCGTTTATTTCTCTTATATTATATATATTATTACAAATTATATACAGAGATAAACACACATTTCGCTTAAGGAGAATTAATAATATATATAACTTAAACTTTTAAGTTTTCTTTCGTAATTTTTAAAGTTAATTTGTAATAGATTTTATAAATTTTAGTAATGTATATATAACTGAAACTTATGCAAGTGTTGTAATTAGAGCTTTTTACAGCGTAAGACTTTGGTAAGATAGTCTGGCTCTCGATTTTCATCACATGATTATGGGATTTTATTACTGTCTTTATCTAATTGGACGACTATTGTCTCTTGGGACATCATACAAAGCTGCAGACTAAACTACAAGCTACAATGTCGTTTGAGGCAATAAAGGAGACGATGTTAACATCCCGATCCCGATCGAGATGGGTTCTTATAATCCGGAGTTCGAATAGAAACAAAGACTGTTTGTCTCTTTGTACTTTTCCCTTTTTTAAAAGAAACTACTTTATTTCTTGTAAAACGATCTAATCCTGTAATGATACGAATATTATTGGCACAAGATTTTAATTTGTAAACCTATAAGATCATAACAATATAAGCAAAAAAAAAAAAATCTAGTATCACAGATTATATACGATCGTTCATTCCTCTGTTTTTTTTTCCGGGAAATTACAAAAGCATGAAAAGAAGCATGAATGAACAAAAAAACAAAAAGAATTGGGCCAGAAGCTCATGGCCACGTCTTGTTGATAACATACGTACGCGTTAGAAAATTAGCAAATTGACGATCAAGGAAAGAAACGGAAGAAGAAGAAAAAAAAAGAGAACAAAAAAAACTGGACTTTATGATCCAGTAAAGCTTAACTTTTTGGAACTTTCTTAAAGCACAAGGTACCATGACAAGCCTATTTGGGATGATGAACCCTAATCTGATCAACGGAAGAAATCTCTACAAAGGATCTCCGATATTAGTTAGAGCTGAAGAAGGCAAAAGTCGAGTCCAATGGAGATTCTCAATCAAGGAGGTATCTTTAAGAACGCCACAAGCCAGTGCTTCTTCTGAAGTGTCTTCAACTACAACAGAACCAAAGGTTAGTGATGACAAGAATCCTTGAGCTTTTCTGAAATGTCTTTGGTTTTGGGTTTGAATCTTAGACCATGAAAACGCAGGCGAGAGAGTTCAATACGACGACGTATGATGACAAACTGTTGGCCAACTATGTTCCTGTCTACGTCATGCTTCAGCTTGGAGTCATAACGAACGATAACGTTCTAGAAAACGCAGAGAAGCTCAAGAAACAGCTCGAGAAACTGAAACAGAGTCAGGTAGATGGAGTCATGGTTGATGTATGGTGGGGAATTGTGGAATCAAACGGTCCAAAGCAATACCAATGGAGTGCTTACAGAAACTTATTTGAGATCGTACAAAACTGCGGACTAAAGTTACAAGCTATAATGTCGTTTCATAGATGCGGAGGCAACATAGGAGACGATGTTAATATCCCGATACCGAAGTGGGTGCTCGAAATCGGGGATTCGAATCCTGATATCTTCTATACGAACAGGATTGGTAATAGAAACAAAGAGTGTTTGTCTCTGTCTGTAGATAACTTGTCTCTTTTCAGAGGAAGAACAGCTGTTGAGGTATGAAAGACTCTTGAATTTGGAAACCCCTCGAAGAACTCCTTTCTATTGTATAACCTTGCTCTGTTTCTAGATGTACAGAGACTACATGAAGAGCTTTAGAGAAAATATGGAAGATTTTATTAGCTCTGGAGTTATAATAGACATTGAAGTAGGGCTTGGTCCTGCTGGAGAGCTTAGATATCCTTCTTACAGTGAGACTCAGGGATGGGTTTTCCCAGGAATCGGAGAATTTCAAGTAAGAAAAAGGAAAATAGAAATCTCTTTATTTCTCAGGGTCTGAAAGAACAGAGCTTTATAAAGTTTCTGTTGTTTTGTTCTTTCAATTTCACAGTGTTATGACAAGTATCTAAGAGCAGAGTATGAAGAAGAAGTTAGAAGAATCGGACATCCGGAGTGGAAACTTCCGGAAAATGCAGGCGAATATAACGATATTCCAGAAGCAACAGGGTTTTTCGAGTACACAAATGGGACTTACCTTAAGGAACAAGGAAAGTTTTTCTTATCATGGTACTCGAGGAAGTTACTTCTCCATGGTGATCAGATCCTTGATGAAGCTAATAAAGTGTTTCTTGGGTGTAAACTCAAGTTAGCAGCAAAAGTAAATCTAAATATTGTTGAGTTCATATAAGACACAAAATGCATTAGAAACATATTTATGGTTTCTTGATTTTTGTTCAGGTCTCTGGAATTCATTGGTGGTACAAATCTGAAAGTCATGCGGCAGAACTTACGGCAGGTTATTACAATCTCAAAAACAGAGATGGGTCTCGTGCGATAGCGAAAATGATGCGTAGACATCACGCTATATTGAATTTCACTTGCCTAGAGATGAGGAACACAGAGCAGCCAGCAGAAGCTAAGAGTGGACCTCAAGAACTTGTGCAACAAGTAAGTAAATTGATCACTATATAACTAACACACTTTTTTTGTATATATGTTACTTAAATTGATTATGTGAATGGTTGCTTTTTTGAAGGTTTTGAGCTGTGGATGGAGAGAAGGGATTGAAGTTGCAGGCGAAAACGCACTTCCAAGGTTCGATAGAGATGGATATAACCAGATTATACTAAACGCAAGACCTAATGGAATTAATCGAGATGGTAAACCGAGGATGTTCGGCTTCACATATCTCCGTCTATCTGATAGACTTCTCAGCGAACCAAATTTCACAACGTTTAAGACGTTCATAAGACGAATGCATGCAAACCAAGTAAGCAATCAAAAGCCATTATTTGATTCAAGATTCAGATAACATGTTGTTAAGTTATGTGTCGTTGCTTCATGATTCAGGAGTATTGTTCAGAGCCTGAAAGGTACAATCACGAGCTACTTCCATTGGAAAGATCGACAAACAATGAATCATTGGAGAAGTTAATGGAAGAAACAGAATTCATTGATCCATTTCCATGGCTTGAGGAGACAGACATGACTATTAAACCCTTTGAGAGTGTACTGTCTCTCTTGAAAAGCACATTCTTGAGGAACAAGTCATAGACTATTGTTTACGAACTTATAATTTTCCTGAGAAACATGTGTACACGTATATATGCAAGTAAATAATTCATCATATATAATGTAAATTTGAAGCATTGGTTTCGTATAAACTCTACGGGTGAACATGTCAGTTTTCAGATTATTGTTCAAACCACATATAAACGAAATATCAAAAATAATTGGTTTGATTAAACGAAAAATTTGTGCGTAAAACTTGATTATGCAAAATTAGTTCGAATTTAAATGACCACTTTACTGGAAATTAGGTAACGAGGTCTGTGCATTTCTCTACTATGTTACCTGAATCTTGAAGCAAAGGCTTTTTACTCTTCATGTGTTTATATGTATTTGTGTTTTCTAGAATTCGGGTTTTAAAAATTTATAAATTCCCGTGACAAGGAACATAATAGGTGTGTGTGTCTGAAAACAGAGTGAGAGCACTGAATTATAATTTCAGGAACCAAAGCAAAGACAAGATTCCATTAAACGTCATTATCATTAGTGCATTTTAACCCCACATGCGACAACAGAGCGTGACATAAAAAGCAAAGCTTTCATTTTTTTTCAAAATGACACGACTTTCCAAATTACAAAAGAGACTTCGAAGTAAGTGAGAAACAATTCCTAAGAACGGAAAAGAAAATTGATATGTTAAATATTTATATATAAAACTGTGACACAATCACCATGGAATAAACATAGTCAAGGAAAAGGACCCACCTGTTCCATCACTTATCGTGACGATCTTTGTCACTTAGCAGCTTCGTCCTTAGCCGCAGTGGCAGAAACGTAATAAGCGACACAAAAGAGGGCATGTAGAAAACACAAGATCCCTCCAATGGAGAGAAAATGGTGGTGTGTGAATCCACAAGAGGTTCTTGACTTGTTGTTCGACATTGTCCCAATCACCAAGGCCCCAAATCCAACGGCGAATACGATCCTGTGATTACCATCCAATCAACACAGACCACGTGTCATTCATTTCAGGCCAACAATTATTAATGCCAAGAACATTGTATTGAGAGTTACTTGAAAAACGTACCAAGTGAGGACGAGACAAACCATGGAGATTTGCTTAGTGGAAGAAGATCTTTGAAACTCGTCTTGAGAGCAAATACAGAGACAGCCTCCGACCAAATTGATCAGAACATGAGCCATTACCAATATCGCGGCTGCACCTAGACCTAGCCTGAACGCGTCCTGGCTCGGCTCTCTGCACTCAAATAGCCACAGTCTCATATGCTTCACCTATACCCACATATTCAAACATGTGCATGCTAGTAAGAACTCGATTTAAAACTGATGAGACGGTCTTATATGCAAAATGGGAGAAAAGTAAAATAGATTGAGAGAGGAAATATAGAAAATACCTGATTTTGAGATACTTCTGCTTGGATTCCGAGGATTGCAGCAGCTACATCTAAGCCCACGATGACTAAACAAACGAGAATACCTCCTATCTTCGTCATTTATAGCTCTCTTTAATAACTAGGAAGTAGTTTTTGTTGGAGATATGTTCAAAGAATGATCAATCAAGAAGAGGAGAAGCTTCTCTGTGAGGGAGAGAATGTTTCTTGAAGAGGGAAATGAAAATAGGTAGTGCAAAAGTCTAATGAGTATTCATTATCTTTTATGACCAAATAGGTTACTATATATAAAGAGTGGTAAGTAAAGTCATGAGTGTGTGTGGAAGAAAGAGAGAGAAAAGGAAAGAAACTTAAAAAACTAAAAAAAGTAGAAAATGAAATCAAAATATATTTCTTGTTGGTGACCATGACATGCAAATTTTTTTTTAAAAACATATATAAGTAATATTAAGTTCAATCCGAATTGACAATTAAGAAACTATTTATAGAAAAAAATATTGGATAAAAATCGCATAATAAATATCAAACCGACGAGATGATAAGCTTTATTGGCGAAAAAGACGTCCTTAATCTTCAATGTCGACCAAACCTTCAAACCGATCAAAGGAGAAATTTTGAAACGAAAGCGACATGCGAAGGAGTTTAGTTCTGTCCATTAATATCCACCGCCATGAACTGCATAAATCGCACAAACGGTGACATGCAATTTGTTGGTGAAAATGTAGTTTATGGTTTGTGCTAGTATCGCTAATGTATTACCATCTGAGTATATACAATCTCTAAAATCTACAAAACATAATACAGGCTTTTTACCAAGACTATAATTCAGATTAGTAGACATAAACCTCTGTAATCTACACAAATAATATACAATTTTTAATTTAAAATGTTTTATGTATCTAACTATTTGACTAGTGAACGCATACTAAATGTTTTTAGTGAAAAGACATAAAAGCTAAATTTCGTTTTACGATTAATACGATTGTTTGCTACACAAGTACATAAAAGCTATTTCTCGTTTTACGATTTAATATTATTGTAACTAGAATCTAGTAGAAACTCCCCCAAAACATACGAGCACCGAAAGGATTATGTAAAGCAATTTTAATACATATAAAGTATATATAGAAGAAACAGGGAATAGGATTAGCTGGGATATGCATGTGGCACTTTGGCACCGAAGCCAATAAAGCTTCTTTTTGTCCATATGGGATGGCGAAATTTCTTTAGTTAAAAGTAAAACTTACTGATTTGTTAATTAATCATTTTCCAAGTTCATAATAATAATAATACAATAGTAGTTGTCATAGTTGCTTTTATTTTATTTATTTTATCTGGTTACGTTGTGTAAAACTGGTTGGATTCTTTGTGTTGGGGAGGAAGAAAAGTAGGGCATGATACAACCGAACCAAGCGTGGTCAATGTCTTCACTTCTCCGATAAAGAATCAAAATTTCTCTTCGTTATATGGATGGGTTTTAAAAAATAATAATAATACAATGAGTATAATATAGTTAAACTTACATAATACAAAAGAGATCATTTGGAAAGTAAATTTCGGCATCCATAAGATCATTTAGAAACACTAGCATCTTGGTAAATGTTTAGAAAAATAAATAAATAAAGCATATTGGTTAACAATTATTAACATCTATACAATTTTGTAAAGAAAAACGTACATAAAATACCATATGACGAAAGTGGAACTCATAAAATCAATTATACCAAAGTGTCTAAATATGTGGGGGCATGCATACACACACTGACAAAAGAGTCGCAATTTACAAAAATACAGTCTTTTAAATATCGTCATTGAAATTGGACCACAACGGGCCGGTTTAGTAGTCGAACCTCTCACATGAGAGAAAATGGCCTACTGGCACCAGATCGGAACTTAGATTTTTGGTGGAATGGCATCAAAGATGGTGCCTTATGACTAATAATGTTTGTACAATTAAACCGAATATGAGTGACAATATTTTACAAAAGCATGCAAGATATCAATTTTGGGGTTGATGATTCCCCAATTGCTTTACCAAAAAAAAACTATGTTCAAACCAAAGTCGAGTTTGAGAATTGTCAGACTATGTAAAAACACAGAATATACAATCTGTGACTCTAAAATGAAGAACGATGCAAGAAGTTAGACTAATATGTATATTAACAAATCTAAATGAGGCAAATTGATGATGAAGATGAAAGAAAAGATAGTTAAAAATGTATTGAATCCTTGTATATCAATCAGCCTCAGAAAAAAGTTCGATGGAACTATACAAACTCGAGCATGGAAACTGTCTCATCAAGATGTTGGTTCTAAAGACAATCCTGAATTCAAACTTCAAGCCCCGCAAATACCATATGGAGACCCAAAGTTGAAAGCTAAAGTTTGGAAACTAAAAATTATGCAATGGTATGTTTTAAGTTTTTAACTAAAGCGATTGGTATAACAATTAGGCTATGTACACGAGGGGTTAATATTGATGAAACATGCCACAGATCGATGTTGTAGCACATCAGAAACCATTTATCATTTGCTATTCACTTGCCCATATGCGATTTTAACATTGAAACTATCAAAACTTCTAACATCCTTCCAAATTTTCTCCACGGCAGGATACATTGGAAGTGATCAAAACATATGATTAATGTATAAAGTATACGGGGATTTTCAGATCAGTAGATTCCCTTTTGGCTCATGTATAGACCATGTAAATAAATCAATGAGTAATCTACTTTTCGATAAACAAAGGACCAATCCCCAAAGAGAT
Organism: Iljinskaea planisiliqua; assembly: GCA_900108845.1. NCBI lineage: Eukaryota > Viridiplantae > Streptophyta > Magnoliopsida > Brassicales > Brassicaceae > Iljinskaea > Iljinskaea planisiliqua. The sequence goes on along the minus strand of FNXX01000004.1, from coordinate 6,198,532 downwards.
ATTGATGGTGCAGTGGCTGATGTTACTTAATGGTTGGTGGCAAATACTGTTACTAGTCATGTTCAAAAACTCAGATTCGATACATACATATTCTCAAGTTTCTTGGAGTAGACTGAAAGATGGGCTAAGTATAATTACGATGCAAGTTTCCATCAAAGCTTCCAACAAGCTACAGAACGAGATCAGCATGTTGTCTCCAAATATTAGGGTTCTGCGTCTCCAGGTCAAGCTACAACTAGTCTTGAAGCAGAAACTAAAGCGCTTTTAATGGCGATCCAATAAGTTTATAATAAGGTATTGAAACATTTTTCTAGAAAAATTATTTTGATCCATAAAACTAATTTACATAAATTTTCACAATTTTTTTTTTTTTAAAACTGTTGTTTTCTTTATTAATCGAAATCTTAAATTATAATTTGTTGATTAAAAGATGTTTTAGGCTTTCAAACCACAACAAACACTATCACTGTTCTATGTTAGATTATATTAGGGGGAAAACAAATTAAAGATTTTAGTATGTCTTTTCAGTCATATATAATACATGAATTAAAACTTTGGGTACGATAAGAATACGCTTGCACAAACTACTAAATAATATGACCATATTAAGTTCTAGTATCTAAAAAACGAAACAATTACTCATGGCAATGCTTTATCCATCACTGTAAAATTCCTACATAACAAACCATATACAAAATTTTAATACCATTTTTCATGAACAAAAAAATCATAAGTGAAATATATTTCTAACATAAGAGGATCATAAACATAATTTATACGTGCAAAATTATTCAAGTATCACGATTTTATAAAATAACTAAAACTGAAAAGATAAGAAAAAGAACTTTGTTACCATTATATTATCGGAAAATCTTCATTATTCGGTTGAACGCAGTTCTCTTTTTGGTTTTTGATTTCACACAAGTGACATGGTGATCAATTTTGGTTTCGTCTTCTTCCAATATCGGTGATAAAGAAGGTCTCCATCGTGTGAACTCTTCTTCATAAGGCACCTGGGACGGCTGATCAATCACGATAGTGTTGGAACGGCAACATTGGCGGAATATAAAAAAAACCATTTGAAACTATCTTCAACTATTTCAAAATGTTAATATTGAAAGAGATTTGGATTTGTTTCTTCTATATTGTTAGTATATATATACAAAAGGTACAGCTGGGGTCATTTATTGTGTGCTTTAGTATATTTTACATAGTAATTATATTATTTACTAACTTTAAAAGTAATCTTAATTTAAAAAGTCAAAATTGTTCATTTCTTTAATTGTAAAAAGCTATAATATACATATAAGTAAGGAGAATTTATATAAAAAAATAATAGAGAATACATGAATCGATTTAAGTATAGAAAAAAATATGAAAAAATAGTAAAAATTGTAATTTAAAGTTATATTTTGTTTTAAAGGAAAACATTTGATGTTATATTGTAATAGTGGTTGTTGAAGTCAAAAATCTTTTTACTAATTTTCAGTCAATCAGGATGTGGCACACAAATTTCAAACACTGGAAAATTCTTAAATATTTTTTTTGATCAAGTTAGTATGTAGTATCACATTTGCGAACAAAAATAGTTTACCCATTTAATGGGCTTGATGAAAAGAACTTTGCACTGCATAATTAAATTTGCGAGATCCAGTTTTGGCAACCAAAATCTGAAGCAATAGAGGTTAAATGGATTCTAGGAAACAGCATCAAGCAGCCAATACATGAGCGAAAGAAATGATTCATCAAAACTTTTCTTTCATCTCATATTCTCATGTTTCTCATTTCTTGGATCGATTTTACTTGAAAACCAGATTTTTCTCAATTAATGAATGGTTATGTTCGATATTAAGATATATATTCATGAAATAGAATAAATTATAGTTTTTATTAATTTTAACTTTAAACAATTCACAAAATCATGAACATAAACAATCAACTTTCCATTTATCTCTTCCCCCTTCCTTCATTTCTTTCATATTGCAATTTAGTCATGTGTTGTAAAAAGTTCATGTAATTTCAGGAAAACTTCAATATATTGATGCATTTCTTATAAAACACCGATATTTTATAATAAATTTAATATTCATCCAAAAAAACTATAGAAATCGATGCACAAGTGGACAAGGAGACAATCCTGACGAGGCTCTAACATCCGCCATTGCAATGTTCCTATTAAACAAACAAAAAATGTTTCGTTTTATATATTGTTTATCAAAAATGTCAAGTGACAAATCTTCTAAATAAACACATGTATGCTGTTTATTGAATTTAAAGGTTAATTAAACATAAACAATACAACTCACAAATGTTCATAGAGTTGATAATTTCATTTTCATTAGATCATTTTCATCCATATTTTACCTTTTGTTCAAGTTCTACTTTTTTCATAATGCATGCCATTAGTATATGATTTTAGATGTGTGTATGTTTTTTATAACAATAAAAATAAAAAAGAAAGAACTAGTGCTAAAAAAATCTACAGTTTATATTTGAAACTTAGACATTAATTATTGAATCAATTAGATGTGACCTGTACATTCATTAGTTAATAGATATACGCAACCAATAATGCTTCGTTGATATGAAAATAGTCTAATTGTCTAAAGACTTCAAGAGTTCTACACCAACTTAAAGAATGCAAACTCCAAAATACTCAATTTTTTTTTCCTTTTTCTTCTCTTTGCAAACTTTAAGCACAAAAAAAACCAAGTCTATTATTACCACTAGACCACCATACCTTTGGTAAATACGAAGAAATATTTCAAACTCATCTGACACATATTCATATATAATCAATGATAAAATAAAAACGAATGTCTGATTACTAAAAGAAATATGGATTCTGCATTCCTTTACAGAAAGAAATTTAGTATAACTTTCAGGATAACTATAATAAGAAATCTTATAGTATATATATACTATGTGAGGATTTACCAAATTTTCTTGAATCTATAGCTGAAAGTCATTTTTTTTTCTTTTGTTTTTTCATGTGTGTATGAGAACTCCTTCGTTAACTGGTCATTTTCACTGTTATCCTCCAAGATCGGATATAATGATGGTCGCCACCGTGTTGAATTCTTATATATACGTCGCCCTGAGTAACTAGCTAATGATAACTGATCAATTGTTGATGATTCTTCTCCATCTGTCACCACATTAGAACGGTAACAATGGCAAAAATGAGAGAAAATCATATATTAAACTTTGACAAACAAATTGTAAAGAAAAAAATCGATTCTGAATATTTATGTAATTTACCAATGACACAAAGATTTAGGAGTTTTTATATACTGAAGTATTTATAATTGTAACAAAAAAATAAAAAAAACTGATAAGGATCCATTAAACAGTTTCTGATCATTTTAGGTGGTGTTTTTACTTTTCTGAAGAAAAACAATAATTTAAATTTAATGCTTTACGTTAAATTATATTAAAAAAAAAAACTGTTTATGTTTATTAATGTCACAGTTAGGAATCTCTTTGAAAGTTCAAAGAAAACTGATTTTTCTTTTTACGGATACAGCTTTTTAATTGCCAATTCAACTATTATATATTCATAGGTAAGTTTTTGGGAATTTTTATAGTAGTATATCAAATATATAGTTGTTTCGTTTGAGAATATATTTTCTAGATTTAGCTTTTAAGTTTTTGTTTTATTTTACTAAATCACAGTTATATTTGAAATATATTTCCATTTACTTGTAGAATTGTACTTATTACTATGTATACCCACTAAAGAAAACTCATAACTCATTTTAGAAGTAATCATTCAAAAATGTAAATTTATCAAACACTCTCTCAGTTATAGTATCTAGATTGTATAAATGTTAGTGATATTTGCTAACATATACTTCTAAACAATAATAAAATTTATATAATCTAATTCTTAAGCTATATATAAGATATGTTATATATAACACACAAATACATATATTATATAGATTATTACAAATCACACTCATACAAGCAACAAATCAAGGCTCGTTACTTTCTGCGACATGGATCAATATACATAATTAGAATAATTTTGCACATGTAAACATGAAGTGGGCCAGAAAGTAGAGATCTCAAAAATAAAATTTAAAAGGAGAATTAGGAACAAATGGTTAACAACATAAAAGAACAAATAATTCGAGTCCACGATAATAACCATAAAAAGGGCAGTGAACAAAACCAAAAGTGTTGAATAAAGGAATTGTTAAGCCCATTTGGCCAATATAGACATGAGGCCAGCACCAAGAAGGAGAGAAACATGGGCCATGATTTGAAGCCCAGTGTTGGATTGCATTTTGGGGTGCATGAAATCTGCTGCGAGAAGGTCCACCAGAGACATGTAGATGAGAATACCTGCGGATGCAGCGTTCAATACTCCTTGGACGATCAGAGCCGTTGGAGAAGACTCATCGTACGTGTTCGCTATTCCCATTCCCACAGCGATACCTATCGGGGTCGTTAACGCGAAGAACATCGACATTATTGTTACTGAAAAACACTTGAATTTTCCCTGTAACAAAAACAAATTGAAATTTGGAAAGTGACAATTTGTTCCAAGGTACGTATTTTGTAGAGTGATGTTTCAGTTTTATCCTTTTCAGGATTTCATGAATCTTTTTTAATATTAAATCTTGTTCACACAGTTCTATTGAGAATTATATTAAGTTCGAGAATGTAATTAAAAAAAATATAATCTTTTTAAGGAATCACAAGTTTTAAACATATGACTTAATCATTAATTTTTAGATATATATTTGATTGCTTTTAATACCTATATTTTATGATACTATCAAATATATATTAAAGTAATGACAATTTAACAATGGGATACAAAAACGTAAATATATGACCTAGCTAAAATTATCATATAGAAAATTAGTCAGCTTTTGCGCTTATTTTTACTACTTTTCACTACTCTACGACTTTGCTATTTACTACTTATTTTACATACCTATCTATCAGTGTATCACCAACTGAATAGTTTTCTAAGAGAGATAATCAATTTTGGAACCATACAAGACAAGATAATAAGAGGCAAAATATGCGCGACAAGTAAAATTTGAAAACTATATATTGCAGCAACGTATATTTCATCATGTATATGGACTAAGTTTAGATCGAATATATAAAGCTTAATTAAAAGAAGTAAATAAATAAAGACTGAAAAGAGAAAAGTTACCTGAGCAATACAACCACCAAGGCCAAGACCTTCGAAGCACTGATGGAACATTAAGGCAATAAAGAGAGCTTTTGCAGCTTCTGGGCTCTGTGAAGCTCCAAGCGATATTCCTATTATCACTGAGTGTACTAATATTCCCAATTCCAATACCTATTTAGATTTTAATTTAACAAACACAAGAACATCATTTCTGACATAATATCAAACTTTACAATACGTGTATTTTTTAGCTTTTGGACAAAATAAAAAATTACATCATGTGATCTAGTTTTAGGGTTTTTGATGCGTTCCAAATAATGGACTTCAAACTTTGTTTTCGTTTGTTTGTCAAACTCTGAATATGATATGTTAACTTAACCAAAATATAATAATATAGTTCTTATTGGAAATTTCGGCACTCAATAACATGTGATGGTTTCTATAGAGAATCAAATGACACATGGTCCGAATCTAATTAACCCGCGTTGACAACAAATAAACTCTCAGAAATGCATGAACTTGAAGTTTTTTCTTCTTTTTTATTTCTTTATTATCCTGAGCAAAGTTGTGAACAAATAATAATAATAATAATAATCCTGAGCAAAGTACTTACAGTTGAGAAATATATATATCTATGCATGCATCAAATTTTCATTTAAGCTGTATGTATGTATCCGATTGTTTTCTTTGTTCGTTTAGATTTGTCTTCGCAATTATATGTTAACTTAGTATGATTATTTAATAAACATCACATTTTTTTGGTTAAGGTCTTGCGTTTCCATTTACAATTATGTTTCATTCAAGCGGCAAGACTATATCCATTATAATTGTAATTGATATGGAATTGCACATTCATCTTCCTCTATCAATTCCTTCTTTTTCCCACCAAAAAAATCAAAAATTCAAAAACGTTTTCTAACAAAAAATGAGAATAATTGTGTAGGACTAAAATATTAGAAAACGCAAAGGGTATGATTGATAAAGTGGAGCTCAACAAACCTGTGCAATAACTCTGGTCCGGAGAATTTGGATCTTGGCCGAGTCGACGACAGGCTCGCCGGTTTCTCCATCAGTCATCGTCTTTGACGCTTTGTCATGCGATTTATGGAAACTCGAAGTGGCAAATGTATCGATGGATAGCGTCAAGATCGCAGCCACCATCGCAATAAACCCGGTGAAGGGAAAGTCCCATGCTTCCGACGTCAGGCACGGCGAGTTTAGCATCACGTAAGCCTCAGGCAAGACGTGCATAAACCCAGTAGACAGGATAACTCCGGCGGCAAAAGCTTTCGTGATGAAGAAGAAAGATGTCTCAGGACGCAAAGAAGGGAAGATTTTGCCTAAGAGAGGGAAAAGAACTCCGATTACGCCGGCGAGTAGGACGGAAGGAATGGCGGCGATTTTGTATTTTTGAGCTCCGGCTTTGTTTTCATGGTCGTCGTCGTGTGAGCATTCACATTTTGGTTTCCCGGAATGTGAATGGCCCTCATGGCCATCTTGGGCCTCAGCAACGGCGATCAGGAGGAGGGAGACGGAGATGAAGAAGAGTAGGAGCTTCACGTTCTTCATCCTTCTATCTTTTTATAATTTAGGGTTTTTAAGCAGATTTTTTTTTGGATTTTTGATCATGAAAAGAAGAAATATATTGGTATGGAAATGGAAGTATCTGAATGTGTGTGTGTGTGTGTATATATATGTATATTAGTGTCACATAATGTGCTAATTTTTTGTTTTGTTTTGTTTTTTCATTCAATAACAAGATATGAGCTTTTAGATTTTGAATTTTGTTAATAATTTGCCCAGTTTTGTTTTATCATGACGAATCTTTTTAATAGAAAAATCATTCAAAGTCAAATCGTTTTTTTATTTATAAATATGGAACGTATTCAAACTTTTGTTTGTATAGTACTCAAGCATCAGTTATATATATACACCCAAGAAATGAGAAACAATAGTTACGAACTTACGATTTATCTATAAAAAAAAATCTGACCACGAACATTACCTTCCAATATCAACATAGGTTATTAAGAAATGGTTAGGAAGGTAATCTTATTTGCTAACCAAGTTCATATATCGTGCCTTACATTGGTTGTTGCATGTTCAAAGTACGAATGACACCCTCGAACATGCGACGACGTATAAGCACACACGAACCAGTCTTTTCTGACGTGCCAGATATTTCCTATAAAATTCTCACTTTTTTTTTTTCTTGATTAGAGATCTCTATTTCCAGTTATGTTTTTCTAGAGCCCGACTTCTCTGTTCTGAAATTCTACGCAAATGCAGCCAAATTCTTCCATGCATTTCGTTTAACCAACTCTTTTTTTGATCATTGGTATAAATCACTTTTTTTTTTTTTTTTTTTGGGGGTGCAAATTGGTATAAATCACTTTCTTCATGGGAAATAGTTCAGAAACAATGGATTATGTTTTAGAATACCTTTTAACTCCCGGTGTAAAATTATTTATGCTGTTTTCTAACATTATTTATGGTTTTCAACTAGTTTAGTAGTCATATATTTAAAATTAAGCGTCATAACGTCTTCGAAATCCACCACACATGTTTTTCGAACTTCTATGTATTTGTTGATTATATTGTGCAGAAGATTTGCAACCTGGTTTTCAAATATATTCTGAGCTTTTGTGCAACGAATTAGAACAATAGATTTTGTTGTATATTGGGAAATGCAACCATCACAAAAATATTAATGTATAGCAGAGACACATTCAGTTTTTCCATCCAGTTATTAAAATGACATGAGAGGAAAATATATTTTGATCCTTAGGAAAATAAATATTAGCTCACTATTATATATATATATATTATCTTATTTACTTCATACATTAATTACTATATGACATGTGAATTTATTTAAGTTATATTCCCAAAATTATGGCGCAAGAGGGTGTGGGGAGCCGCAGTAATTTTTTATTTTTTTATATATATAATTTAGAAACATTTGGATACCTAAACTGGTGATATCAAATCTATATAAATAATATATCATAGTTGTATACGTATGTTTTGTGTTAATTTGTCTGCGTATAAAAAAGTGAGATAACAAAGTTATTAATTTTTTTGTTTTTTTGAGCAAAATTTTTTTTTAGAGAAATTGAGAAAGTAGTTTATTCTAATATCATTTTTATCAGTTCTGAACATTTTGTTGTGAAAATTATTTCTGTTTGTTGAAATATAATCATACATTTTATACCCTAAATTAACATTTTGAATTCAGTATACAATGTGAAATTCTGATGTTTCTTATCCCTATCAATCCGTCGAATCCCTCTTTAATATTGAAATATTCTTATCTTGAAAACAAATCAATTTTTTTCTATGAGTTATTTTATATGACACAATCGTCTATTTTAAAGTAAATTGAATATTCTTGAAATTTCACAAACGAATAAATCTGTGGAAATTGATGATAATTAAATCTTTTATTATAATAATAATTTTATCTCCTCAAACTTAAAAATATTTGCATAGAATTTATCATTTCTATTTTTCTATAAATATTATAATATTCATAGAAATTGGTGATATAAATTATATGGTAAAAACATCTATAAATAAATTGTATTAAAAAACTGTCACTATATATATTTTTATTTTCTGTGTGACTAAAATGAATTGGTTTTGAATTTCGTAACATTTGTTTTTCCACTTATATAATATTTTCTTGAATCTTATGGTTTATAATTTTATATATTTAAAATTAAAAGATGATTAATGAATCATCTCTTCGTTTGAATTCAAATTCAAACTATATTTCTTAAAAGAGTTTCTTTAGTTTACCAACACTAAAATTTTGAAAAACTATTATTATTAAATTTTAGAGTACATTATATATGGTATATTGATTTCCATATATTCTAGTATATATGTTCAAAATAATAAAATGAAAATGAGTGCATCGCAAACGTAGTCGAGAGCGACTATTATGGAAGAAAAGAAGAAAAAACATGTTGGATTTCTTATTGAATTAGACTCGTTCAGACACGTCGTCACGAGTAGCCTGGTTTCCAAGACTATATTTAATAATTAAAAATGGAAAGATGAATAAAGATCTAAGTAAAGAATATTATTCCTTTTCCTCTTTTCAAAAAGAATGGCGAAAGAATGTCGACATAACATGTACGGGTCTATATAGCACACAAGTTGACTCCTCTCTTAGCTCAAAAATAGTGGTAATGAAGCTCAAAGATATCAAGTCAACCTCTAATTATGTCGATAGTATGACTCATTTTCATATGCAAATACATTTTTTTTTTTCATTTGATTCTTATTATATACATACATTCGTCTGCGTAACTGTCTTGACACAGTTATGCATACACATCATCTTTGTCGATACAGATTATCCTATTATTTTTTCCGTTTAATATAGTTAAATTTTTTGTCAATGAACAATATAATTATTCAACAAATCCTATTAATTTTTATAAGATTATAATTGACATATACTACATCACATAACAGCTTTTTAATACATTTAAAAATTATTTTTATCTATCGAAACATATTTTTAGATACATTAATTTTTTTTATTTTATTAATATTTAATCTTTTATATATTTATTCTTTTTAAAAATATCTTTTTATAAAAAACCAACTAACTGTTTTAAGTTGACTAATTTCTCTGCAATAGGATATATCAAAAGTTGTATTGCCACTAATATTTGAAATTCACAATACTTATCCTAGTGTTATCATATAAGGCTTAATAAACATAAACATCAGTGTATAAACTAATATCAGAATCTACTATTAAGGATTTGAAATGATAATTTTTATATAAAAGACTAAGACAAACTTAAGATTTTCTAAAAAAGCATTTCATAAATGTTAATTCTGTATATTTGATTATTCTTCTTTATTTGTATACAAAATTTTATACATTTTGATGATTATAATTTTGATAAAAGCCAAATTCTTTTTTACAATTTTTTTAATAGCATGTTTATAAATTTCAAATATATTATCTTTAACGGTATATAGTATTCTCCTATAACTATGAATATATGATTACTTTTATGATAATTTAAATCTTTTCAAAATTTAAGAAGATAGAAAAATATTTAATTAAAATTATGTGTATTATATTGGGTAATTTATATACCCATTCTTTTTTTTCTATGTTAACACTTTAAGTTCATTCATTTACTTTAAAATTTTATCTTCAAAAACTCTGAATTCATCTTATCTTGTAGATGAAACTTTTATGTAACATTAGTGGGTAAAAAAAAATAAACCTATCCGAAGCTGCTAGTTTTATTGGTAACACCATATGACTGAAAGGACAGAAATATCAGGTTCGAATGTCACCAGCGACACAGAGAGGATTTAAGCCCGTTTTTATCCTTGACCCATAGAAACTATGAATTTCGTTCTAGAATTTCTTGAAATTAAAAGAGAATTAAACCAAACAACCAAAAATTAACTAATATATCAAACAAACCAATTAATATTATTATGTTTAAGTACTACCCTAACGTAGTAATTCATAAACTTTTCTGTGCACAGATCAGCAACTGGTTTTAGTCATTTATTAAATTCCGAAATTAATGATTAATTCAGATAGTTATGTAAAGGAGAAGCTAAACCTCGAATCTCTATTCTCTACTAAGTAATTGCCTTTCTGTAAAGCTGTGCGTCTCACTTAACTGAAATTAATGGCTACTAGAGTATCATTTATGACTTATCTCGTGCGTTGGTATCTAATATGTGGCTCTCCTCTAAAATACTCTTAACTAGTAGTATATTTTTTTTCACAAGAAACACAGAAAGAGAGATAAAACTCTTGTTTGAGTTAATTTACTGGTTTAGCTATTTTACTTTTTCTTTCTCCATAAGTTCATAAAAGATTTAAATTTGACCTTGTTTTACTGGCTAACTTTTTTTTAACCGCCCAGATAGATGATAGAACTTTTACTTTCTAATTACTAATTAATTCGTCCTTATTTCCAACTACAATTTTGTTATCTACTAAATTTAAAACACAATGTGTGCTTTGGTGAGTTGACTTTCGACTGGAGACCGGACTAAGAAATGGAACCAAAACCGAAGCACACAATGTCTACTTTGTCAAAACCCGGTGGCGACCAGAAATGATATGTTCTTCAAATGTGTTTTTCTTGGATGAGGTATGAAAAGATCTGACGAGAAGAATCATGGGAGCAAAGTATTCGGTGGACAGCAACAATATTATATCTTTCACACTGAGTACTTTCCAAGGTTTTATCTCCCCTTCCATAATCCATTATTAGATTTCTGCTTCAAGCTTTTGCTTATGACATTTGTACCATAAAGATTATGAGAAACCATGGAAAAAAACCTTTTAACACCGCAACGGCGACTAAAGCTCATAGACAAAGACCATGAAAAACCGATGGAACTCCACTCGAGCGCAAGGTGATAATAGATTTGAAGAGAATGTAGTTTATATTGGGCTCAGCACTATATTAAACTTAAGTAAATTCATCAACTTTTCTTCTTAAGTTCGATAACATAAACACTTGATCTAAAACAAGGCTTTTTGGTTTGAATACAAATTAACATTCAATTCAAAAAAACAAAATTTTAAACACCAAAAATAAAACCGTTTTTAGAACCAAAGTTCTCATGGAGTTAGACTTAGCAAACTAAAAATAATATTAAAAGAACCGACTTCGACCAATTCGTATTTCAATATATAGAGTTGAGTTAGCGATGTTTAGTTTAAGGCGGACACGAATCGTTGACTTTTTCTGTTGCAGACTATTGCATTAACTTCATAACACACTTTGCCCGTTAGACAGAGAGAAAACAAAAATAATTTAACAAAAGATGAACAAGATACCAAGTATCGAAAGAGAAAACATGCGTATACAAAAATCAACAACGATGAGACAACTCACCAAAGACAAGCACGCACGTTCGATTTTTCAACACACACACATCACACGCACACTCTCACTTTCTAGACATTTGATATTATATGTTAAGCAGATGCATTTTACTGATACGGAAAGAGAGAGAGAGAGAGAGAGAGAGAGAGAGAGAGGGAGTGAGAGGCTAAGGGAGTTTAGCATAATGGTCATGAGTAAACTAACCTTCGGTTTCTGACAGCCAACTTTATTCTTACTTGTTGTCTTTTGCATCCGTCTTAACGGTTTTCTCTTTCTCTTCTTCTACTTCTTCCTCCTCGTCATAGTATAGTTCATCTTCATCCTCGTCACTGCCCATGTCATGGTCGAAGTATTCTTCAAAGAATTGATCGTCCGTGTCATCATCCTGGCCGTTCTCCAGCCTGTTTCTGGGCATTTGTCTGATTAACCTCTCTTGGATCCTGTCTCTGATTGCAGTCCCCTGTTAACATTTAATGCATTTGTCATTTTTAATCACGGTTATACAAAACATGAGTAATAACTTAGTTGATAATAGTGTCTTCACGATTCTACTTACCATCTTATGGCAACCTTCTTCAAACATTTCAAGGAATCCCGCAACCCATCGATCTGCATTCTCTACCCACTCATTGCGCAGCATTTTTACAGTTTGGATCTGGAAAATCCCGGGTTTAGACATTAACAAAAGGAGTAAGAACATGCAGTTGAAAAATTATAAGAAACTTCTGAGGGATCGAGATTGTTCACTTAAGATGAATATCATCCATGAACGTAATCTTCAATGAATTATATTACTAGCTAAAGCATGAAACTGCATGGAGATTTCAAGCGCAGCGGATACAAGCGATCAGGCTGCTGACACAGGGATGAGATTAGCTAACAACTTGACATCGCCTTACTACTACACATAATATGAAGTAAACTTTTTTGTTATTTTGAAAATTCAAATACGAAGGGATTAACAAGCATCACTTCTTAATGCAATCTTAAAGCCCCATAATCCCAACACGAAGACGCAAAACAAAAGGAATGCTTTCTGTCTAGAACGTACTTACCAAACAGAACATTAAGGTCCTAAAAGAAGTGAGCAAGGTTCAAGATATGAGAAATTGGAACTTGAGACAGAAAGAGTGGTTTCCAAACAGTCACTGAATAGTCAGAGTGTAAAAGTTCGAGGGGAGACGTGAATAAAGACAAAACCTAAAATTTACTTTATTCTCCTTGCAACTTATGATGAATAATATAATGCGATACAGTCAAAACGATGGATTTATGATGATCAATTAAGCAAATAGAAGTTGAAAGAAGACATGCCTTTTCTCCCACTTTTTCTTGTTGTTCTTTGACTCTCTCCTGGAGTTTCTTTAGCCTCATATTAACTCTAAGCCTCTTTTCCTGTTGCAAATCGATAAACCCAAAATTTGACTCCTCCAAACGAACAAATTTCAGACCGATAAAATTGAAGAGGTAAGAAAATGATGTCATGCCTTCACAAAGCTAACTCCAAGATCTTCCCTAGAATATCCTCTATCCAGGTTACGCATGACATACTGGTTGTAATCTTTCACTATTCTCATTATTATGTCCGAGGTCGATATTCCTTCGGTTCGCATTGTTTCCTTAAACCTCCCAACTTTCTTAACCTGCATCAAATTGCTCAGTTAAAGCAGAATTACGGAAGTGTCAGAAGCAGGAGTGTGATGAAAAATCCCCCCCACTCACAAATTCATAAACATCCTTTCCAGCTCCGCTGGTGTCAGCATACCTGTGGATGAAAATCAAACACAAATGTTAAACACGGTTTACTATAGTTCTCGTATCATCTGTAAAGGGAGAGCATAACTAACAAGAATGTAGTAAGAGGCGAAAACAATAATACTGAAAATTTCCACCATTTCACCAAAACTAGATAATGAATTAGCACAAAAGACGCATGTTCTTACGGAAGAGCGTCATGGGCCACATAGTCAATTCGGTGCATGTCAAGAAACTCTTGGTTGATCACCCATGGTGCATCAGGGATGACTTCATCCACCCACCTGTATAATAAAACAAACGTGTCCTAAAAATCCAGTCTTTGCCCGCATCCATGGCTTCTACTAATAACACAACAGAGGAGAAGAAAAGTACTTGCAATGCCGAAGTGATTCATATCGCTCTTCTGCAGTCATGACAGTCCTTCCCTTGTACTTGTGGGTAGTTTCATCGTTGCAACATCCAACAAGAAGGTACGTGTTTGGAAACCTAAAGAAATCGCAAAACCATAGCATACCATAAGAACACGAAACCATTACTCTAATTTCTATTTAAAAAAAATTCAAAATTTCAATTACGAGAAATCTAGAAACATCAGCTATTACATAAACGAGACCCACTTAATATCATACACCAAAATGCTTCGTAGATCACAAATTTTGGCAGTAATATCAATGCAAAACAGATCAAAATCATCACCGAGACTATCTAATAAGGAAGATTTCTCTCGACGGAAACAAAAACTGCACAGCTTACAAGGAACCCGACTCGATAGATCACAGACAAATAAATAACACTGAAAAAATAAATATTCGAATCAGGGATGCAAAATTAGTCAAAACTATCTCCGGGAGATAAATACTAACGATTTCTTGGCCTGTTCGAGAGATCGAGCGTGGCCAAAGTGGAAGAGATCGTAGATCCCATCGGCGTAGACGCGGACGGGACGATCAGTAGGAGGCGAACTCTGGATTGCTGTAGAGGCGGGGACTGCGACGGCGTTGGAAAGAGCGTCGGCAGTGCGATCGCCGGTAACGTTGCTCATATTTTCCGATGGAAGAGCCGAAAATCACCCCCGCCTTTTATTACGAAACTGAAAACTACAGAAACTCACTTGTCGCTTCCCTCTATCTTCCTCACCGGAAAAATGATTTCAATCATTTTATTTTATTTATCGTTCCTTTTTTTATTGCAATTTAATTTTTATTCCCCTGAAAAAAATCGAATTATCAATTAAGTTATCGAATTATCAATAAGTATATTGTTAAATAACAGAAATAAATTGGTATGTTACCCTGAAGAAAAATGAAGGTGAAGAGTTCTATTATTTGTCTCCAAAACGTATGTCTATGTTAAGCTTTAAAGTATTTATTTCTTTTTAGCTCGAAAATAATATGTACTTTAAAGGATTTAGTTGACTTCTTTCTCTTTCTCTTTCACTTTTTTTTTTTGTTTTCTTGGTATAAACGAATCAGTCGATAGTGTATAAAATTACTCTCTTGGGCGTGGCACGCACAAGCAAGTCAGTGACCAAGTCCAATGTTCTATAAATGGCCCTCAAGGTCAACGAAGGTTGTCTATAACTTTAAATGGTAACTACAAGAAAGATAAATATAAAAATGTGAATTACTTTTTTCTTCATATATTTCTCATTCAAGAGTAACAGTTACCTCAATAACAATTCCAGAATCTATGTACTCTTTTTCTGTACATAAAAGCATACCAACTTTTTCTAAAGTTATGAAAAGAAAAAAATCAACTCTTGAGCTTGTTTTAGTGGGACAAACGGTGATCACTCGGATGGCTCGGACCAGAGCCCTGAAACTGTGAAGACTCCATTGTCTGCCCAAACAAAGACCAAAAAACATATGAGCAAGCCACTCTTAAGACAGAGAGGGATTGGGTTTGGCGTCAATCTGTTATCTCTACATCTGGTCCAATCTGGTTTTTAATAGCATATTGTTTTAACAACTGTACGGGTACATACCATGTCGTGCAGAGTTTCTTCAATGTCATAGCAGCCACGGATAGCGCTTCCCCTGAAACCCGTCTGTCCCTAAAATCAGACAATCCCAAAAAGACAAAGATCATTCTTTTTTACGCCAATTTTGACTGAAGGAAGAGAAAGATAGAAAGTATCTCTACGCAAACATACTAAATTTGCATAAAACATCAACTCACAGCTCCTTGGATGCTTGGTTGTGTCTCATATTGATTCATCCGTCCATGAATTGAGTGCAGGTTTCCCTAAACCAGACATAATATGTATGAATATTAGCGTCATCCTTCATTAATAGCTACCAAAAAACCCTCCTGGGACAATAGATATTGACCAGAGATATGGATTCACACGTAAGGTTATATAAGAAAAGCTCAGAAACTAGAAGAGAGATAGATAAAGCATTGCACCATTGCTTGTATGGTTGCCGGATGTCCGTAGTAACCATCCTGGACAGAAGAAACCGATGAGAACTGCGAGAATAACAAGAAAATACATACTTTTCAGTAAAAAAATTAATAAGAAATGATAACGCTACAGATGTGCAGTTAAACCCACTCCTTGAATAGTCTGTTGAGTCGAATAATACATCCCAAGAGATGCGGCACGGGAGCCTAGTTCGGTTGCTTCCATATCTGCTTGAGGAATGTAACAGTTCTCAAAGGTAGGAGCTCTGGAGCTAACTTGTTCCTGCACATGATAAGAACTTATATTTAGTTCAATAAATGCCGAAAAGCAAACCTGATTGCATCAAAATGCATGGAAGAACTCAGCGTAAAGTAACAGTGGCACAAATCAGATTACTTACAGTTTCTTGGCGGAGCTCTTCTGACCTGTTTGTTGCATCCTCTGGCCCATAATATGCCTTTTAACAACAACAGAAAATTCATTAGATCCTTCTCCTAGGGATAGCAAACTACAAAAAATCTCATGAGATTGAACATCAATCTAAATATTACCTTTCTTTTCTTCTGAATTTTCTTTCTCTTGGACGGTTTTGATGCATAGTTTAACATACCTTCATTTTCTAAGCCATTAGATCCACTTGTCATTAATTTGTCTGGCTCTGAAGGAAACTTGGGAGCACTATTCACACTAACACAGTTCTTCAAGTTTTTTTCCAAAAACTGTAAAGCAGTCTTGTAGGCTTCATCTGATAAAGATGCAACTTCTCCAAGCTTGACAAAACGTTTACAAAGATCATCAAAACGAGCCATTCGGTTATGCACAGTGGCACATTTTTCGTGTTTTTCTTCTCTGTTGTTACCGTTCTTTGACCAGCGCTTCAATATATACTGAGATGGAATGCAGGAAACATCAGAGTTTTGAAGTACGAGTATTGCATGTTTGCAGAGGAATCCCTGGTACTCGAATAAATAACAGGAGCAACACATATCCAACAACTCTTTGTTCACAGCAACGAAGAAATTTTGGCGTTTTTCAAAATCTTCAACGCAAAATATTGCTGTTATCTCATCTTCTCTTTCTTTCTGAAGCTGACAAGAAACAACTCCCAGTACCTCAGCTTGGAACTTCTTAAAAGCAGCGTCCGTGTAGATTAAGGAAAGTTGTTTCTCAAAAGCCAACGAAGACCTCAGTGTAGGCTGTTTGCTCTGAGATTCAATATCATCCTTTGCTTCCACATCACAACGATATTGAAGAAACTTCATGTAGAGTTCAAAGAAGTCCTTGAATGTAGCCTCTGAGTTCATATACTTGTCGAAATGAGAGACGATACTTCCAGATCTTTCAGGCCCCGACATTCCAGCTAAACAAACTCCCTGAAAATAATGTGGCACCCACTTTTTCCGATCTCTAAACAACAAGTGAACCCACTCATTCTCATTAAGTTCAAATTTATCAATCATCTTTGACCACCTCATTTCGAATTGTTCATCTGTCCAAGAGCTGTGCACGCAGTTCCTGAAACATTCAATAAACCCATCATCTTGACTCACAAAAGGATTCAGCATCTCAGGAATTTTACTCATCACATTCCACAAACAGAAACAATGACGAGCACTTGGAAACACTTCAACAACAACGTCACTTAGAAGCTTATCCTGATCTGTTATCATCACCCCAGGAGCTTGACCTCCGACTGCTTTGAGCCACGTCCGAAAAAGCCAGGAATATGTTGACTCACTCTCTTCTCCAATCAAAGCACATCCAAGCAACACATATTGGCGGTGATGGCTAACGCCGACAAAAGGAGCAAATGGGATCCTGTATCTGTTCCTAACATAAAACGTGTCGAAGAGAACAACATCAGAAACACTGCAATAGTCGTGCTTGGCCTTCACATCAAGCCAAAACACGTTTCTAATACGTTTTTCACAATCGAAATCCACCGCATAGAAAAAACCTGGCTGCTTCTCCTGCATGTCCATAAAACCCTCGAGCATCAACTTTAAGTCTTCCTCTTCTAGAGCCAACTGAAGGCCTTTCTTCTGATATGCTGACGCAGCAGCAGGCTTGTTCTTTCCCCTTACGCTGACATAAAAATCATCCGGACAGATCTCATGGTTATGTTCTTTCACGAAATTGTATATAACCCATTTCTCGTCTTCTTTCCTCTTCATATGCAGACCAGCTTTGCAACCCGTCTTTGGACATGACCGCGAGTTTGCAGCCGCGCTTGACTCTCGCTTGGTTCCAAATCTTGAACAAGCTATCTTGACATCAATAAACTTTCCCGATCTTTTAGAACGACGGCTAGCTTTTATTGTGATGCCAAATCCCACTGATCGAGCATATTCCCTGTAGAAATAGTAAGCAGCCTCCTTGGACTCAAACTCCATCCCATTTCTGAGCTCTCCAATAGTTGCAAACTGCTCTAAATTGCTAGCAGCGTTTCCACTCGTACTCGCCTCACAACACTCATCTACGTTGCCACCACTTCTTGCTAAAAGATCTATAGCTACATCTTCATCATCCATCTCATCCAGAACTATCAGGACTATCAACACCTACGTTTGATCCATTTTCTTCTAGCTAGCTCTATTCATGTGAAGGAAGTTCGAGATATTATCTCCATAAACAAAGAGTCTATCTGAACTGACAGTGACATATCAGTTAAAGAAAGGATCAGTTCCAGAAGATACCATGTTCGACTAAAAAACAGTCAAGCAGATAGGATTGAACAGAAACCATAACACAATCACAACCAGGTTTCCACAATCCAAACCAGGGCTGATGACTAAACCACACAGAAGTTTAGAGCTTTTGCTAATTTCAGATATCACATGAACATGGATACTCCAAGAAAGCAGAACACAAGCGCTCCAAGATCGAACCAGACTTCACTTCAACTTCCTAGTACAGTCTCGAAGAAAAACCTAAAATTAGAATAAGAAAACAGAAACCCAAGATGGAAACTTCAAAATCAAACCCTCTCGAGTTCAAGTTGTCGCTCGTCCCCCTAATTTAGCTCAAAGACCGAGCACCGGAGGGAATTTAGGATTTTTTTTTTTGGTTCTCCTGATATTGAAGGTTCGGTTTTTTTTTTTTTTTTTTTTTTTTTTTTTTTTTTTTTTAATTGTGAATTTGGATGTAGATATTGCTGGTTGAATGGGTTAGTAAATAACATAATTTTTTAAGATGTAAATGTATTTGATCACTTTTCGATTTAAGAAAAAAATCAATAACAATTTAATTTTTATTACGGAACATTGAGAATTTATGTTGAGTTTGGCTTTGGTTTTGGCATCTGAGCAGTTGGTCCGTTTTCTTTTTATCTCGAAATCAGAAATGATATAATCTACTGTACCGGCGATCATATGGCCGGGAAATCATCATCGCCGGCGACGAAGACGCCGTTTGTGACGGGAGAGAGAGTAGTTGTAGCAGTCGTGGTTTCTCGTGTTCTCTTCTCTCTCCCTCTATCTCTTATCTCTCATGGCTTCTCCCTCTTCCTCCTCTGTCTCTCCGCTTTCCTCATCGAGTTACGCGCCGAGAGTTCTCCGCTTCTTCTCTCTCGTTTCAGCGCCAGGTGATTCTCCCCTTCTTAATCTATTCATTGTTACCCTCTCCCGAGGATGGTTTCTGGAACTTTTTTTTTTTTTTTTTCTGGAAACTTTTCAATCTATTAGAAGCACGAAACTGTATGAGATTCCCAAGATCTTATTGTCTTTTGGTAAAAAGGTTCGTAATTTTCTTAGGTTTCTTCGTTTTTTATAATGGCGTTTGCTCATTGTTTTGCATTATTGCAGGCGAGGTGCATCTTCAGGGATATTGCTGGGAGCAGTAACACTTCCCTCTGTTATGATGTCTAAGTTGGTACAGCTTACAAGAGCTATCTCACTCCATGAAGCTGAACAAGATGGTATTTTCAAAGACTACTCTTATTAATTTATGCGTATGACTGTCTATGTTAGTATTCAATCATGCTTCATCTTGTTGACATTCGATGTTCAGCTTGAACTTTATTCCTTCTTTCTCACAAAAAAAGAAAGATGCTTTCTGTTATGTAGAGCTTGCGCATGTGACAATGCAGTACTGGGCAGCATCAGCAAGCTGCTGTGCCATACTTATATATCTCTCGGTAGTGATGTCGCAAGCGAAGAAAACTGAACCTTCTTCCTCATCGGTTTGGCTTACAAGGGTTAGCTTAACTGGCACAGTTTTGTATGGAGCAGCATGCTTTGTTTCACTTTCCATCATATCACACACTGGTAAGTAAATTCCAGTTTAGGTTTTCTAGTTGTTTTTATTTCACTTGGTGACCTCTATTTGTTCCTTTATCTCGACAGGCTTGAACACATCATTAAAAATGATGTGGATGTTATTTCACGGCCTTGCAGCTGTGAAGCTAATTCGACATTTGCTTTGCACCTTCCCTTCTTGTTCCTCAATTGGTAACTGCAACGGCTTTTCTTTTCATGAATTTGGGTTAAGTAGTACTTTCGGTTGTATGCTTTGAGCTATAGAAATTTTGATTTGATTTAAAAAGTGTGTCTTTTGGCTTAACAGATTTCTAAGTCCACTTTCAACAATTGCCACTATTATAGGTGAGGCGCTTCTTGTGACCAGTGGTCTTGTTCTCTATTTTGGCGACTTTCTGGCATGCACAATTGCAAAGGTTGCAAATTTTTTTTCTCCTTCATTGGGTATTTGGTGCTGTGATTGCATGCTCACAAGTCAAAATATTGATTGACAACTATTACAGATTTGCGAGAACTTGATACCTGTTGATCTTGTCTCAATAAGCTATGGAATAAGAAGAACTGAAACCGGCATAATCGTCCAGGTATGATGATGATAAAACGAAATTAAATACATAACCTTTACTGTTTTGCTGAATAGCAACTTACCTTTCTCCTTCTCAGGGTCTACTGTTGGGCCTTCTACTTTTCCCAATGGTGTTTAGATTCGTTCTGCATATATATGAAAGCTCTTTGAGAAAGAGATACGGTCGACCAAGAAACTGCAGTGATGCTGCAAAATCTGTCTTATTCTTTGTTTCACTTCTATTTTTTATGGTCGTGGCTGTTCCTTCTTGGATGCAGTTTGTACACGATTTCCACCAGCATCCCTTCTTATGGTACTTAATCTCTAATATCAGTTACTTAGCTCGTGTCCTTTCTTCCACATGCTAAGATTGTATCCAACTTTCATACTCCTCTTTCGCAGGGTGCTCACATTTGTCTTTTCTGAACCTCTGAAGAGACTTTCATTATGTATCTATTGGGTTCTCTTGATAGTTGTGTCTGTCTCACGGTTTTATAACATTTCAAGAGGTAGCAAGGTTGAGAGAATCTTGCTCCGGAAGTACTACCATCTGATGGCTGTTTTAATGTTCTTGCCGGCTCTTGTCTTACAGGTGACTAATGATCGCTAATTTTCTTATTCAGAAATCCCTTATGTGTTAGTCCGCTCCTCTATTAGCTTCTTACTAATCTCCATGTCCTTTCATTCAGCCAAAATTTCTCGATCTAGCATTTGGTGCAGCATTGGCGGTTTTCATTGCATTGGAGATCATTCGAGTAAGCCTCCTTCTGTGTCACGTAACTTACCTTTTCGGTTTCATCACTTTCATTGGCCATATATGCAAGATACTGAAATTGTAAACCAGATCTGGAGAATTCATCCTCTCGGAGAGCCTTTACATCACTTCATGAATGCTTTCACAGACCATCGTGACTCAGAGCATCTAATCGTCAGGTGTGCCAAAAAAACTGTTTTGACAAGTGATGAAAAGACTCCGTAGAATGATCAGTTTTGTATGTATGTCCTATTTGTAGCCACTTCTCACTCTTGCTTGGTTGTGCGCTTCCAATATGGATGTCTTCTGGGTTCAATGACCGAGCTTTGTCCCCATTTGCCGGAATACTCAGCCTCGGGATTGGAGATACAATGGTAAAGCTTTTGCTCAGCTCTTACTTTCATGGTCAGGAGATGCTAACTCTCAAAACCCTCATTCTCTTCCAATGTAATGTTATAACGATTTTCTTTAAACAGGCATCGATGGTTGGTCACAAATATGGGGTGTTAAGATGGAGCAAGACAGGAAGTGAGCATCTTCTAAAAATCTCAAACTTTTGCTATCATCTGAAACTAACATTGTCAACTAATGTTTTTTTCTTTTTTTTGCGGAACAGAGAAAACAGTAGAAGGAACAGCAGCAGGAATAACATCGGTGATGGCAGTGTGTTTTGTGTTGGTCCCAGTGTTAGCATCAATGGGTTATATACTAAGCCAAGGATGGTGGTCGCTTCTTGTTGCGGTCACAGCCACAGGGATGTTGGAAGCTTACACGGCGCAGCTAGATAACGCCTTTATACCTCTTGTCTTCTACTCTCTCCTCTGCTTGTAGTACGTTAAGGTGATGCTTTACTTTTTTTTTTTAAACTTAGTGTACATAACAAAGTATCTTACTACTAACAACACTTCCTCTTCATCTAGCTTAATCTCATATTCTCATGTAATCTAATGATTTCTGACTAAACTGTTGCAATGTGGGATTTGTGTGAGCTTTTAAATGAGAATGTGCAAACACAAAAGATGCGAAGATAACTCTTTCATTTTCGTTTCATACAAAAGAATTTTATTTTGCATGTTCTTAAGTACTTTTAATTCGTTTGACTATGATGTTATTGGGACTTGTAATATAAAAAGCATTTGTTTCATTGTCTCTTTGTGACTTTTTCAGTTTTGTTTTCATAATTATTTAATAACACGAAAAATGTAAGGTCCAGAAAGGCATTGGCTACGTTTCTTTGAACTTTGACCCAATGCGGAACAGCCGCCAATTTGGCTAACTTGACCAACTTTGAATTATAAATACTTTCTCAATTTCATACAAATATATAATGGCTTACAGTTTACATGATTCATTTCAGATTGTGTAGTAAATTGTGACTTTGACGAAAAATCAGTTCATTATGTTGGGAATTAAACTAAGAAACCAACTGCTATGCTGACAAAAAAACGACCTCTCTTGTTGTCAATGGAAGTATTAACATCTTTACAGTTGATAACCATCAATTACGATTTCAATACGGTAACGATTCATTTTCCTTTGCACACAACTTGAAAATGAATAACACCCAGTAAAATAAACGTGATGTGGATATTGAAACCCATAAGAACAAAGAAGAAGAAAAAAGAAGTGAAAGTGTCTCTATTAGGGGGGGGGGCGGGGGAAATAAATAGAAAACAAAAGCTGAGGGGTCAAATCTAAAAGAAAGAAATAATAAAAGAAAGAAAGAAAGAAAAGAGTTTTCACGGTGAGGACGGTTTGGTCGGTCGGTGGCTCATTTGGTGTTGTGGGCCTTCTTGCTCTTCCTTTTATTCCATCAGCCAGCCAAAGCCACCTCCTCTCTTTTTGTTTTTCTTTAAGCTCTTGTCGAATTACAAATCTGCCCCTTCTTTCAGTCTTAATTTTTATTTCATCTACTCAAAATTTGTTTTCCTAGTACAGAGATTATTATGAATCATACAAGATTATATACATATGGATAATGTAATAATTTTCTTTAAATTGATTATATAATAAGCATAGATCTTTTAGTTAAAAAAATAATATCATCTTACTCCATGATTTGAATAAACTTTTTTTTGGCGCTAAATCTGTTATTGATCACTGTACTTAATTTATTTTATTTGTGTCACTGATCTCTTTCTATCTTCATCATGAATTTAATTACAATTCTAAAATTTTGGCCATTAATGAATTGAAAGCTAATAAACCGGTTTGTGCTATTTTGGGTTAAAAATGATAATGACAGAATCTAAGGGGCAGAATGGGAAATAAAAACAGAAATCGACGGTCTCCTCGTCCGCCATATTTGTCTTTCAAAAATATGAAAAGGCCCCACACTGTCCACATTATAAACCCTAAAAGATTCTCTCTCTCACACACACCCATTTTGCATTTCTTCGTCATCATCTACTCTTTTTCTCTCTTTCTGCAATTTCTTCTTTTTTTTTATTTTCTTCTCAGCTCTGAGAAAAAATTCGATTCAAGTATTTTAGGAAAAATCCAAAACAGAGTAGCATCTCAGATTCAGCAGCTTCACTTGGTAAGCTCTTCTTAGTTTACTATTTGAGAAATACTTTTTTAGTTCTGTAACGTTATTCTCCGTCGTGATCTTCCTTTTTCTGGATTTGTAATCGACTTCAGATCCTTGTTTTTATTATAAAATCTGAGTTTTGTTTACTTCTTAGTTACTGATCCTATCGTTTGTTTGATTTTGAAATTGATCGATCCTATCTCTCTGTTTAGATCTCTGAAATCGTTTGCGATAAATCTCTTCTCCTACCGCAGATTCGTCAGGTGGATCAAATCATTTTCTAGTACTATTCAATCTCAGGATCTCTCTTGTTGTGAATTTTTTTGAGCTTTGCCGTTCACTTGAAAATTGAATTGAGCGTTGTGTTGAACACTAAAACGCTCAAATTTTAGTTCAAATGTGAACAAATCTTTGAATGTGGATACGAATATGAATTTCTTAGAATATACATGTAGTGGTTAGGTTCTGGGGGAAAGTATTATACTAATCACTTTTTTGATTACCAGATCATACTGATCAATATTAATACACGCTGATTAAGAACATACCACCTTTTTTTAAGCTTGCAACTTTTGACAAGCAAAAAAGAGAAGCTTACTTGCAACTTTTAGAGATATGTCTCTATCAATATTAGGCAATGGGTAGACCAATTAAGTTGACTAATCAAGAAAAACTTATCCACGATTAGAAAAAAATTCCTCTTTGGATCGAATATTCTTGGGTTTAATTAAATACGATTAGAAATAACTCTTCATTGGATATTGGAACAAGCGAAAAAGATGTTCGTGATACATCAGCAACCATTTCTGATTTGGTCTTTAGGTTCTCTTCCCCTTATGATCTTAAATTTATGGGTTTTTTTCCTTTGGTTCTTTTTGTATTTTAACCAAAATTTTCGTATGATCTAAAGAATCCAACGTTACAAAAGTTATAGAATACAAATGAGTTTTTTGTTTTCTTGTTATGAAATACTGGTCCATGAGTCACCGCTGCATCTGGTCGGCGTACCTTTCCTATAATATTCGTTTAGTTAAATATATTCTAATAAGGTTTTTTTTGGTATTTAGTTTCTTATAATTTGTTTTGTAATAATTTTGTTGGATCCTTTTTTGGCATAATGAAAACCTCCTTTTTTTTTTTTTTTTTCTTGTCTAACACATCAAAGCATTTTTCTAATACAAAAAGAAAAAAACTGTGATGTTGCGGGTTTGGTGGGTACTTTACACCTTACTTATCTTTAATTTTGTTGGTAGGGATTTTATTAATATAATAAGCATACCTTATTCATTTGTATCATGGTGGAGATTGTTTGGTATCAAAACAGATTCAAACTCTGATAACATCACATGCCACAGCCCGTAGTACCTATTGATCTTTGTCTTCTCCTGATTGTTTTGGATTCTTTAGCTTTATGATCTAAAAATATTTCATTTCTTGTGAAATAATAAAACTAAACGAAATAGGAAATCTTCTATTGAATTGGTATTTCAATTAGTTGTAACGAGTGATGATGCATTTCTGTTGACTGTTACAATAAATATCTTATCTTGTTTGTTTTCTATCTAAATTCTGGAAATTGGCTTTCTCTTTCTTGCAAGCTACTGTTTCTGTGTTTTTATTTATTTATTTGTGTAAAGAATTCCTAATCTGTTATAAGTAGAAGTATAACATCTTCTAATTTCTTCTCATGCGAAACCTTTTTTTATATTCTGCAGAACTAAAAGTAATCAGAACTGCTCGATCATATCATGGAGGAAACAACTCAAGTAGCGAGTTCCGAGGTCCCTATAGTGAAAGGTGATGCTGATGACCTTAAGACAGTTGATGTTTCCGTCAAGGTAATGATCATTTAGTGTTCGGTTTTGCAGAATTATATGTTTGCTCATGATTATAAATGATTTTTCCATCTGTATATCGATGTGAGTCTTTTACTTAATTTAGCGTATTGAGTCTACCGTCTGTCTATGAAACTTCTTACTAACACCAAAGATGTAAGTAATGATGTGGAAGATTAAGTATTGTATTTCTCGATTTATTGCAGGCTGTGAATGGAGAGGTGACAAAGGAAGGGAAAGAAGAGGATGATGGGGAATTCATAAAAGTTGAGAAGGAAGCTTTTGATGCCGAGAAAGCAGAGCATGTTCCCGTTGAAGAGCAAAAGCAAGCTTCAATTGAAAGAAGCTCGAGTGGTTCACAAAGAGAACTACATGAATCACAAGAAAAGGCGAAGGAACTAGAGCTCGAATTGGAAAGAGTAGCAGGGGAATTGAAACGGTATGAATCTGAGAATACCCACTTGAAGGATGAACTTTTGTCTGCGAAAGAGAAGTTAGAAGAAACGGAAAAGAAGCATGGAGAGCTCGAAGTTGTCCACAAGAACCAGCAAGAGAAAATTGTTGAAGGGGAAGAGAGACACAGCTCTCAGTTGAAGTCCTTGGAAGATGCTTTGCAGTCCCATGAAGCAAAAGGTAAGGAACTAACTGAAGTTAAGGAAGCTTTTGATGCATTGGGCATAGAACTCGAGAACTCACGAAAGAAGTTGATAGAGTTGGAGGAGGGGCTAAATCGTTCAGCTGAAGAGGCTCAGAAATTTGAAGAGCTGCATAAGCAAAGCGCTTCTCATGCTGACTCTGAAACGCAGAAGGCTCTGGAATTTGCGCAGTTGCTTGAATCGACGAAAGAGAGTGCCAAGGAAATGGAGGAAAAAATGGCGTCTCTGCAGCAGGAAATCAAGGACCTGAATGATAAGATTTCTGAAAACGAAAAAGTTGAAGCGGCCTTAAAGAGTAGTGCGGAAGAATTAGCTGCCGTGCAAGAGGAATTGGCACTTTCAAAATCTCGTTTGTTGGAAACCGAACAAAAAGTGTCTTCCACAGAATCCCTCATTGATGAACTGACTCAGGAACTTGAGCAAAAGAAAGCTTCCGAATCTCGGTTCAAGGAAGAGTTATCGGTTCTTGAGGATATGGTTGTTCAGACCAAAGATCTTCAGGCTAAACTTTCTGAACAGGAAGGTATTAATTCAAAGCTAGTGGAAGAACTCAAAGAGAAGGAACTTTTGGAATCCTTATCGAAAGACCAGGAAGAGAAGCTGAGAACTGCAAATGAGAAGTTGGCGGAAGTATTGAAAGAAAAAGAAGCCCTTGAAGCAGATGTAGCAGAGGTCACAAGTAATGCAGCGAAAGTAAAAGAGATCTGCAGTGAACTAGAAGAGAAACTGAAGACATCAGATGATAATTTCACCAAAACAGATGCTCTTCTATCTCAAGCTTTGTCAAACAAATCTGAGCTTGAGCACCAACTGAAATCGCTGGAGGAGGTTCACAGTGAAACTGGATCTGCGGCAGCAGCTGCTACTCAGAAGAATCTTGAGCTGGAAGAAGTTGTTCGGTCCTCTAGTCAAGCAGCAGAAGAAGCAAAATCACAGATCAAAGAGCTGGAGACACAGTTCACTGCAGCTGAACAAAAGAACGTGGAGGTAGAGCAGCAACTGAACTTATTGCAACTGAAAAGCAGTGACGCGGAACGGGAATTGAAAGAACTCTCTGAGAAAGTATCTGAACTAAAAAGTGCTGTTGAAGTTGCCGAGGAAGAGAAAAAACAGGTGACCACTCAGATGCAGGAATACAAAGAAAAAGCATCCGAATTGGAATCGTCTCTGAACCAGTCGTCAGCCAGAACTTCAGAGCTTGAAGAAGATTTAAGAATCGCTTTGCAGAAGGGTGCAGAGCATGAAGACCGTGCTAATACAACTCACCAGCGAAGCATTGAACTAGAAGGTCTGTGTCAAACATCACAGTCCAAACATGAAGATGCAGAAGGAAGATTGAAAGACTTAGAGCTTCTACTCCAGACAGAAAAATACAGAATTCAGGAACTTGAGGAGCAGGTTGGCTCGCTAGAGAAGAAGTGTGGGGAAACTGAAGCAGATTCCAAAGGTTACTTGGGTCAGGTGGCTGAGCTTCAATCCACACTAGAGGCATACCAAGTGAAAAGTTCAAGCCTTGAAGCTGCTTTGAACATTGCAACTGAGAAGGAGAGAGAACTGTCAGAAAATCTAAACGCGGTGATGGGTGAGAAAAAGAATTTAGAAGATACAGTGAATGAGTACAGCTTGAAGATCAGTGAGTCTGAGAATCTGTTAGAAAGTCTCAGGAATGAATTGGGTGTCACGCAAGGAAAATTGGAGAGCATTGAAAACGATCTTAAAGCTGCTGGCTTACGGGAAAGCGAAGTAATGGAGAAACTGAAGTCTGCTGAAGAGAGCCTTGAGCAGAAAGGAAGAGAAATAGATGAAGCTATGACGAAAAGCATGGAGCTTGAAGCTTTGCATCAGTCTTTAAGTAAAGACTCGGAGCATAGAATTCAAAAGGTGATGGAGGATTTCACTAGCAGAGATTCAGAGGCCAGTGCTTTGACAGAGAAATTGAAAGACCTCGAGGACAGAATAAAATCATATGAAGAGCAGTTGGCTGAAGCATCTGGCAAATCGTCTTCTTTAAAAGAAGAACTTGATCAGACTTTGGAGAAACTCGCTGCCGCAGAAACCGTTAGTGACAAACTCAAACAAGAGTTTGATCAGGCACAAGAAAAATCCTTGCAGTCATCATCAGAGAATGAACTACTAGCAGAGACGAACAACCAGCTGAAGATCAAAATTCAAGAGCTTGAAGGGTTACTAGGTTCTAGTTCTGTCGAGAAGGAAGCTGCCATGAAACAGTTGGAAGAGGCAACTGAAAGGTTTAACCAGAAAGACACAGAATTTAAGGACTTCGTTGAAAAGCTAAAAGCACATGAAAACCAAATCGAGGAGCACAAAAGGCTGGCTCATGAAGCATCAGGAGTTGCGGATAGTAGAGCAGTTGAGCTTGAAGAGGCTTTATCGAAATTGAAGAACCTTGAATCTACTATTGAAGAGCTCGGGGCCAAATGCCATGGGCTTGAGAAAGAAAATGGGGATCTGGCCGAGGTAAATTTAAAGCTGAACCAGGAACTAGCCAATCATAGATCAGAGGCCAACGAGTTGCAGACAAAGCTCTCTGCTCTGGAGGCTGAGAGAGAGCAAACAACCAAAGATATGCAGGCTTCAAAGACAGCCACAGAAGATCTAGCAAAGCAGCTTACCTCTGAAGCGGAGAAATTGCAGTCACAGGTAATACCCTGGATCTAAATAAGTTCTATTTACCATCTACATTGACACAGTGTTGTTGTTTACTACAAGCTTTAAGAAAATGACACCACTTTATTGTGTTACAGTATTCCTCCCTCACCGAGGAGAACAACCAAGTCAATGCGATATTTCAAAGTACTAAGGATGAGCTCCAATCAGTTATTGCAAAGCTTGAAGAACAAGTAACCGTAGAGAGGTCTAAAGCTGATACTTTGGTGTCTGAGATTGAGAATCTCAGGGCAGTGGCTGCTGAAAAGTCTGTGTTGGAATCACATGTTGAAGAACTTGAAAAGACTTTGAAAAAATTCGAAGTTCAGTTAAAAGAAGAGGTAATGCACTCATCTCTAACAGAGGGAAATGCAACTGGTATGATAGGATCTATATATAAAAGTTCTGGTATAATGTTTCTGCAGGTTGAAAATGCAACGGCTGCGTCTGTAAAAGTGGCAGAACTGACCTCAAAAGTGCAGGAAGGCGAACATGTCGCTACTGACCGAGATGTGCTCAGTGAGAAAGTGCTTCAGCTTCAGAAGGAGCTTCAAGCGGCTCAGAGTTCTATTGCTGAACAGGTTTGTGATGTTTCTTCTGTTTGACTTCTACATATCTCAGATACGATTTGGGATTCTTTGAAACTCTTGAGTCTGATTCAGAAAAAAATAAAAGCATCCATCTTCCCTCATTATGTCACTAAGCTTTGATATCTTTTCCGTGGAAACAGAAACAAGCACACTCCCAGAAGCATTCAGAGCTGGAGGCTGCACTACAGCAATCACAAGAAGAGATTGAAGCCAAGAAAAAGTCGGTCACTGAATTTGAATCAATGGTCAAAGATCTTGAACAGAAAGTGCAGCTCGCGGATGCTAAGGCTAAGGTCAGTCATTATCTCCACGCAGAACTCTGTTTGACCGATAACATACATAGATGCAATACATATATCATCACATCTAGGAGAACAATGACATAACATCCGTAAAGTCTATATGGAATTTTGAATTCAGGGAAAGACACCTTGCATTAGAGACTTTTAAGCTACCTGTTTTTGAAAACTCAAAGCATTATTGCTTATATTGTCAAAAACCAAACTTGCAGGAAACGGAGGCAATGGATGTAGGTATCAAATCTCGAGACATTGACTTGTCCTTTTCTTCTCCAACAAAACGTACGAACAAGAAGAAGGAAAAGAAGTCAGAGGCATCTCCTTCTTCTTCTTCGGGCAACGTTAGTACTACTCAGACGGCTTCAACTTCCCATCTCATGTCAGTGAAGATAATCTCTGGAGTGGCTCTGATTTCCGTTATCATCGGTATAATTCTTGGGAAAAAGTATTAGTCTTCTGGTGTGATATGATGTGATGTGATGTTATGTTCATATGTGAAGAAGATCTCTTCTTTTCGTTTTTTTTTTTTGGGTTTTTTGAATTTTGATCAAACTCTCTCATAAGCTCCATGGGAGATGTGATGCGCAGCAGAATTTATGAAGCTTTACATAAATTTGCTTCTCTCTGCAGATTGTTTTTGGTTTTCGTTTTTCTGGGTTGGGAATTTTTTTTTTCTGGCTTGTAGGTCAAGCAATGTTCTGATACACTTAAATTAAATGAAGGTGAAGTTAATTGATTATTGTCCTCTCTACAACTTTATCCTGGAAGGAAAACCGGTTCCACATAATCCAACTGAACCGATTGGTTAAAAATCAGATCCGGTTCATTCGACCCGCGTTGCCTATATAAACCACTCCAGTGGATCGTCTTCTTCCTCAACTTCTCTCCCCGCGCTTTGGCATTGAACTTTTAACAAGCAGTGAGAAGAGAAGATGACTCTAACTCTAAGCATGGCGGAAACCCTAGATTCTCTAATCGACAACGCACAAGAAACGAATTACTCCTACGATCATCCCGAGGAAGACAACATTGATCTCTCTCTCCTTCGTATCAACAACTTCGGAAACTCCTCCTCAGATCGTCGCCGTGCGAACTCGTCTCCTCCGCAGTTTCAATCGTACGGATCTTTCGGCTCTTCATCAACATCCACCACAAGCCCCGTGAAACGCCCGTCCCCGGAGTCGAAAGAAGGCGACGAGCCCAGACGCAAGAAGCTGTTTGTGGGACCTGAGGCTGAGGAAGACGAAAGGATGTCTAATCTCCTGGGATATTCGAAGATTCCACTTCCTATGGATTGCAATCCGACGCGAAACCGTTCGTCTCCTCTCTACAAGCGATCTCTCTCCGATACATTTGCTTCCTCCGTCGCATCACCATCGGGTAATGTCGTCCCTTCTCGGCCGCCACGGCCACCGGTCTTCCGTAGGTCCGTCTCCGATATTTCTCCGGCACCTTCGATGACTCTTCCTGGATCTTCTTCTCGCTCCACCGCAATTCCTGAAGCTAATTTGGCGAATCCAGAAACCTCTGAAGCCAATAAGGCTAGCAACATTCTATAGCCAATCTCCCCATTTCTGTTAGCTCAAATTTTTGTTATTCGTTAGAGAATCTTTGCGATTTAGGGATTCTGATACACTTGTTGTTTGTGTTCATGATCAGATGCTCTTTGTTATCAAGGATGGAGTTCGTGAATTGGATCAGTGGTGTAACAAGCTCTTACAGTACGGTGAAGCAGTCTCTTCTGCGAAACAAGATGATAGTCCTAAGGTTTGATTTTAATCAAGAAAAAATCTCGTGGAGAAGATGTTTCTTGTTGATAAAATAGAGAGGAAGCTAATCCAAACATGTTGATCATGGCAGCATCTTATCAAGGATGGGGTTCGTGAATTGGATCAGTGG
This sequence comes from Iljinskaea planisiliqua, assembly GCA_900108845.1. Taxonomy (NCBI): domain Eukaryota; kingdom Viridiplantae; phylum Streptophyta; class Magnoliopsida; order Brassicales; family Brassicaceae; genus Iljinskaea; species Iljinskaea planisiliqua. Next base: position 6,166,271 of record FNXX01000004.1, on the reverse strand, counting down.
TGTAACAAGCTCGTAAAGTACGGTGAAGCCGTCTCTTCTGTGAAACAAGACGACAGTCCTAAGGTTCGAATATAAGTCATCTGCGATTAAGCACACTTTGTTCTCTTGTAATCTTGTGAATTAAAAGTCGGTTTCTTTGGTATAATTGATTGTTGCTGAGCAGGAAGATGTTGAGCCACAAGAGGAGGAGCAAGAGAAAGGGTGTAAAGAAGGCGTGAAGGTGGACAGAGTCGGCGAGGCGTTTGTGGTTGAGATCAATTGTCCGTGTGGAAGAAACTACAGAACTCTCTTCTCAGGCCGTGACTGCTACTACAAGCTCTTGTAGAAAATGGCTTGATCTTTGATCGTCAATCATCACCCATAAGTGGAAGAATCTCTCATGCTGCACATTCATCACAAAGCTTCTGTAGATAGACGTACGCACACTGTTTCGTGCTTGTAGATAACAGCTATACACATTTTTCCATTGCCATACCCTTGTTACCTTAATGGAAGTTTGATTTCTTTTGTGTTTAATATCATTCTTTAGACTTGCAAGTTTTATGCTCAACAATGTTGTAAATACCGGATTTAACCTCCCAAACCGTGATCCGGTCTGGGTTTTAGCTAGACCAGCATGTTTGTAACCCGACGGTTTTCTTTAAAGCCCGAAATGTAAACTTTTTTGTTTTTTGCCGTTCGTGGGCTTAACAGGATAGTAAATAAAAATGTAAAGCTAAACGACGCCGTTGGGAAGTAGCATCCAAAATCCATTCCATGGCTGACTCTTATATCTTTTATCTGCTAACTTTGTGTGTAATCCATGGTGAATCCTGAAGAAGACGCTGGGTCGACCAAAGTCGTCTTCTCCGTTATCGTTTCTCATTTTTCCCACCAGAAAGACAGCTTCTCTCTCTCTCTGGCACGAAGTGAGTCCTTTCTCTCAAAATTCTTATGAGTTGTCTACAACATGTTCGACGATATTACCCAATTAACAATTCCGCTGGTTCTCCCTTGTAGACTGATAACTCACATTCTTACATAACCATTATCTTAATTTGTGTTCCTGGACTAGGTTATGGATAGATTGTAATGTTCTGTGCATAACCGTTATCTTCGATTTTTGGTTGGTATTGAAGCTTTTTCTCGCTATGTAATGAACATTTGTAAGTTTTTTTTTCTCTGTTTTGGAACTTAGTTAGGTTCTTGGAATACCTTCATGAATATGTTTCCCCCGTCTCTTGCAGATGATTTGCATTGAAAATTGAATGTACAACAGATTCGAAGTTATGCTGCGTGCAACTTGTTTTACTCCTTCCCTTTCTCGGGCGTGTCGCCCTTTATTCGCGCTGATTCTCAGAATCCCATCTGTTCATCTCCCGCATCATCGTAGCTTTTCTCCATTTCGTTGGTACCACACTTCCTTACCTGTCAAAGGCACCCGAGATAGACGACTTATCCTTGTTCATCACAACAGACATATGTGCACCATACCCCACGCTGCTAAACAACCACCAGCTTCGACGTCTGAAAACGTGTCGAGGAAAGCAAGGAAGAGAGCGATTCAACAGTCTCCTGAAGCAATGCTGAAACAAAAGCTGGATATGTGCTCTAGGAACGGTGATGTCTTGGAAGCTCTTCGCTTGTATGATGAGGCGAAACGCAACGGCTTGCAGCTCAGCCAGTACCATTATAATGTGTTGCTCTATGTATGCTCCTTGTCTGTTGCAGAAACAGAGTCTTCTTCTCCGAATCCAGGACTTAGTAGGGGTTTTGATATATTTAAGCAGATGATTGTGGAAAAAGTAGTTCCTAATGAAGCTACGTTCACAAACGGTGCTAGGCTCGCCGTTGCCAAGGATGACCCCGAAATGGCTTTCGATATGGTTAAACAGATGAAAGCCTTTGGTATTCAACCAAAGCTGAGATCTTATGGACCAGCCCTTTTTGGTTTCTGTAGGAAAGGTGATGCAGACAAAGCCTATGAAGTCGATGCGCATATGCTTGAATCAGAGGTGGTCCCTGAAGAGCCTGAGCTTACTGCCCTTTTGAAAGTTAGTATGGACACAACGAACGCAGACAAGGTCTATGAGACGTTGCAGAGGTTGAGAGACTTGGTGAGACAGGTTTCTAAATCGACTTTTGATGCGATTGAGGAGTGGTTTAAATCTGAAGCAGCTGCAAAAGCTGGTGTCGAGAAATGGGATGTGAAGAAAATAAAGGATGGGGTTGTGAGTGGTGGTGGTGGGTGGCATGGACAGGGTTGGCTTGGGACTGGCAAATGGAATGTGACAAGAACAGAGATGGATGAGAATGGTGTGTGTAAATGTTGCAAAGAGAAGCTTGTTTGTATCGATATCAATCCGGTTGAGACAGAAAACTTTGCTGCATCGTTGACTCGGTTGGCCTGTCAAAAAGAAGTCAAAGCGAGTTTTAATCAGTTTCAGGTAACAATTATTCTCTTGTGGATTGTAGTCAAACGATCTAAAGCAAAGCTGAAAAAGTTTTTCTTTTCTTTTACTTGATCTTGTCACAGGAATGGCTGGAAAGACATGGACCGTTTGATGCAGTCATAGATGGAGCCAACATGGGGTTAGTCAACCAGCGAGCTTTCAGCTTCTTCCAGGTGATCTTGAACTCTTTTTCCATTTCTAATGCAAATCTCAAGATTCTTGCTTGATTACTTATGTGGTTCTATCTATTGCTCTAGCTTAACAATGTTGTCCAAAGATTTCAACAAATCAGTCCGTCGAAAAGGTTACCACTTGTGATCCTGCACAAGAGTCGTGTAATCGGAGGTCCAGCTACTTACCCTAAAAACAGAGCCTTGCTAGAGAAATGGAAAAACGCCGGTGCTCTCTATGCTACTCCTCCTGGCTCAAATGATGATTGGTACAGTTTTGGCTTTCTCTTAGTTTTTGAGCATTGATCTAAAGAAAGACAAACCATTTATTGCTTCTGTGAAATTCAAATTTGTTGCGGAAAACTCGGGTCTTTTTCAGGTATTGGCTTTACGCTGCTGTAAGTTGCAAGTGTTTATTGGTGACAAACGATGAGATGAGAGACCATCTCTTTCAGCTACTGGGAACTAGTTTCTTCCCAAGGTGGAAAGAGAAGCATCAGGTATATTATGTACAACACTAGAATCTGTGAATTTATATAAGAGTATGCAACTATGTATAATCTTTGATTGTATTGGTTTCCAATGTTGCAGGTTCGGATATCTGTGTCGAGAGAGAATGGACTCACACTGCATATGCCACCTCCATACTCCATTATTATACAGGTCGATTTCTACTTGCACGAACTCAAATGTACAAAAAAAAAGAAAAAATTGTCTGCATTTTGCTTAATGATGGATTGATACAGGAGTCTGAAGATGGAACATGGCATGTCCCAATGAGTGTAGAAGATGATCTCCAGACATCAAGGCAATGGTTATGCGCGAGAAGATCCAAAACGCATTGAATTTGTTCTTTTTTTGATTCAGGTCAAAACTTGTTGTAACAACCACAACATTGATTGTTTTATTTAGAAATAGAATGTTTTCATTGTTTATAACTTTGGCCTATAGTGTTATTCATAATGGTCCGAGACCGAAAGCTGACTAATCGGGATTATAACGTCATCGTTGTGCTAGCATGATTCAGATGTGTATAAAGAAAATCAATTTATTAAAATGATAAATTCAACAATACAAACCAAAGATTAATAATATAGAATTGAATTAACAAATAGGAAGGAGATCCAAATGTCATAAACTAATCAAGTCCCAAATATGGTTCGGTAAAGCAAAATACAAATCAATATAAAATGAAATAAACCAATGAACTCCTCCGAAATCAGAAACAGGCGTCGAGGACGCAACAGCAACACATGGCAGCAAGACTGCATTCAAAATTAAAAACAACAAAGTAATTAATATTTCAGCACACAATAACCGATCCGGTTCGATATGTAACCAAACGACCGCGTGTCATCAGGTTTGCCGCTGAGCCATAAATTTAAGTTAAAAGTTAAAAGGAGAAGAAAAAGACTAACCAGCCTTTCAAGAATCCATCACCCTTGGACTTTGTCTCGACGGGAGCCATCGTGGCATGGCTCGTGTCGTTCGTTGGGTAACCGGCAGGAGGCGGTGCCACATAGGGACCGGTAGACACTGGCGGCTTAGGATAAGCTCCTAATTATTCACATATATTTCATATTAGTTTGATACCATAAATCTCTAGAAACACGATTAATCATGACGGTTGACATATTCATGCTCAATTTGTAAGAAAAGTGAAGAAGAAGAAGATGAAGAAGAAGAAGAAGATGAACAAACCTGCAGTTTGGTTTTGGCTGAATTGACTCATTCTTCGAACAAATTGTAGTTTCTCTTTCAAAAGCAATGGAAGTTTTGTATGTAGAAGTGTTTCTATACGTGTATGAGATGGATATGATTTGGAAATGATCGTATAATCATGCACATATATATATTAGGGAAGAAGGTCGGTTTTATAGAACCGCGTGAAGGCAGATAACATTAATTGTTTACGTATGCAGAATTTATTCTGAGGAGACGGAAATGGCCAAGAACCATCCTTTTTTTTTCTAATCAAATTAAATAGTATAGTTTAACTGAATTAAATTAAATAGTATAGTTTAACTGAATTAAATTAAATAGTATAGTTTAACTTTAAACAAATTTGAAAGTCATGAAGACAACAGAATACGGAAAGAAGACTATTATCGTATTCCTGTTCAAAGTTTTTTTTTTCTTTTTTAAGTTTTGGCCTTTACTCTTCACATTTTCTTTGGAAAACGCATTTTTTTTTAATCCTAAAGATTATCTGATCATTAACTAATTTTTCGCGCCAAAAAAAAGAAAATAAAAACAGAGTTTGCTCTTTCGTTATGTTTTGTCTGTTCCACTTCTTTTTGGTCTAGAAATTCTTGTTGTCAATTAGTTGGTTTACTGATTAAGTAATTTACAACAAACAAAACTCCTTCATCGTTATTCATATATGCAAAACATAAACTAGTAATTACTAGTGTATAGACTACTGAAGAGGTTTCATTATTTGCTTTACCCAACAAACCAAAATATATTGATATCATAAGCATACATTTATTATTTTACTTCAATAAAAAGTCATCCACATATTTGATTTTAGTTTGTATAAAAAAATATGCCGAAACTTTTGAATAACCTTAGAATATGCAACATGAATGATAAATTTAACATGGCTTTATTCCTTTCTTTGTTAATAAAGGGTTAATTTTCTTTCTCAAAGCAAAAGTTTAGTGCTTTCTCTGTGGGAATATTTACATGTTAAGAAAGAGGAGAGAATATATACAACTATAACCTTACATACAATATTGGCAAAAAAAAAAAAAACTTAACAAGTGAATTGAACTGAAATTTATGCTGAGAATATTTTCTTTTGAGATTTGCAACTAAATATATTCCTTTCCGTTAAGAAATGTACATAAAATATTATATCCGAAAACTTTATTTTCAAGAGGGCACATGGAATTTTTCTTGTAACAAAAAGAAAATTGTACTTATTGGTTTCATATCAGTGGGAATGTAAACGCAAGTTATGTGGTTTTGATTAGTGCATCTACTTTCTAAACAGTTAAGAGGAGGAACGTTGGAGAAGTTTGGTTGTTTGGTGAACCGACCAATATGTAGTTGAAGTTCTCAATTTAGTAACAATTTACATTGGTCACGTATTTTCCGAATTTATCAATTATATTTTACCCAAAAAAAATAAAGATCACGCGGTATGCAGATCACCCAAAAGCAAACATAGCTACAACTTTATTCGATGACGAAGTTTCTTAAGTTCTTAAAGATATTTTGTAAATATTTCACCTTATTAATTACTGGATCGATGCATGCAGAGAGGAAACGTATACAAGCCCAGCATGAAACAATGAACTGACCAGTTGAGCAGAACAAGTATCCCGACCTGAGGAGATCACTAAAGAAACCAGACTTCATGAACAAACGGAGAGCATTATCAATCTTTTGTTTGCTTTTTCTACATTTCTGTCCCAAAGATGCAGCAACGAGTTTCGGATGAACAACTATACCTGTCTGAATATCGATGGAATGATCTGAGGTTTGGTCAGCATGACAAAGGCCTAGAGGACCAAACTGTATGCTATTCTGAAGAAATGGTCTGAGAACCGGATCGCCCAATCTCTACAAGGGAATAAATCAAACCATTGCTCAGATATATATATATATATATATATATCAATGCCTTGTCGATGCTATAACATGAAAAGAGGAATGGCCATTGATTTGGACCTAGACATACCAAGCTTGTTCTATTACGAATCAAAGAACATAAATTGATTTTTAGTCCTAGAGAAGGTAATGATGAAGCGGCAGATAGAATAGCACGAGGAGAATTTTTTAAATTTTTAAATCATGGCCCAAAGTTGTATTTTATTGTACCTTAAGTATTGGGCCTGGTAGAAATAACTGGCCCATATATTTTAATCAGCCCACAAAAAGTCACTGTAAAATGATAATTTTGATTTTTGAAATACAACCGTTAGAAGAAAACACGCCCTCCTTAAATATACAGCTGCGCAATTTTTTTTTTTTAAATACAATTTTGTCTCTTTCTCGATGGCATTTTTCTCCGTTCTGATCCTCCCTCTGGCGATTTGTAATTCGTAGTAAGACCAACAAAAACTTTCAAGAACTCTTAATATTGCGACTTGATTTTGTAGAGTTTCTGCTAAATCTGACAAAACCTTTCATAATTTGTGTATTGATTTTGTTTTTTTAGGGTTTCCTTTACAACCGACTTGGATGCTTTAATGATTCGGTATGAAATCTTTGTCGATCTGTTTGGTTCTCTAATGCGATAAGTTGTTAATTTAACTCTCTTCTTCTTCTTCTCGACCGCTTTTCTCGAGTATTGATTTGGTTTTGTTGGGTCTTTTTGCCTTTTGTCGTTCTTGTTTAGTAGCGATTTGGAATTTGGACACATGATTGTGCATGAAGCTATGGCGATAACGATCCATTTGGGTTTCTTGCTACTACTTGTCAAGGTACTTTTTTCTATTTATGCTTCACATTGATGCTGATTTTGGTTTCTTGATTGTTGCGTTTTCGTTCTATCCCAAGAGAGATCATTCGCAGACGCTCAGCTAATAGTGTTCTGTCAGATTCTTTCTTGGGTATAGAAAAAACTATATGAACATTGTACCCTCGGCTAATAGTCTTTAGACAGAGACTAAATTTTGAAAACAGATCCTTTACGAGCTCACCCACGGCTTAAAGGAAAGTGTCTAGACAAACACTATGGATCTGTTTTTGTTTTGTTGGAAGGAACATTGTACCCTCGGCTTATAATGAAGTCTTTAGACAAAAGACTATGAGTCAAAGTACCCACGGCTTGAATGAAATATCTAGACAAAAACTATGGATCTGTTTTTGTTTGGTTGGAAGGAAGGAACTTTGTACCCTCGGCTTTAAATTTAGTCTTTAGACAGAGGCTAAATTTTGAAAACAGATCCTTTATGACCCACCCACGGCTAAACGAAAGTCTTTAGACAAAGACTATGGATCTGTTTTTGTTTGGTTGGAAGGAAGGAACATTGTACCCTCGGCTTTAGATTTAGTCTTTAGACAGATCCTTATGACCCACCCACGGCTAAACGAAAGTCTCTAGACAAAGACTATGGATCTGTTTTTGTTTGGTTGGAAGGAATGAACATTGTACCCTCGGCTTTAAATTTAGTCTTTAGACAGAGGCTAAAATTTGAAAAAAGATCCTTTACGACCCCACCCACGGCTAAACGAAAGTCTCTAGACAAAGACAATGGGTCTGTTTTTGTTTGGTTGGAAGGAACACTGTACCCACGGCCTATAAGTTAACTGTACCCACGGCTTATAAGTAAACTGTACCCACGGCTTAAAATTTAGTCTGTAGACAGAGGCTAAGATTCTAAAACCGACCCTTATGACCCTCGCCTTAAATAAGGTCTTTGGACAAAGACTATGGATTGGTTTAGTGTTCGTTTAAAGGAAATTGAACCTGCGGCTTACAATTTAGTCTTAAGACAGAGGCTATGTATAACCCACAGCTTAATTGAGGCTTTTGAGTTTTTTGGACAAAGACAATGATCTGTTTTTGGTTAGTTGGAAATAAAACAGAACCTGCGGCTTAATATATAAAACCAGCGGCTTAAACGTTAGTCTTTAGACAGAGGCTAAGATACGAAAACAGACCTATGACCCACGAGGTCTTTGGACAAAGTCAATGATCTGCTTTTGGTGAAGTAAACAGAACCTGTGGCTTAATATATAAAACCAGCGGCTTAAACCTTAGTCTTTAGACAGAGGCTAAGATACGAAAACAGACCTATGACCCACGAGGTCTTTGGACAAAGTCAATGATCTGCTTTTGGTGAAGTAAACAGAACCTGCGGCTTAATATATAAAACCAGCGGCTTAAACGTTAGTCTTTAGACAGAGGCTAAGATACGAAAACAGACCTATGACCCACGAGGTCTTTGGACAAAGTCAATGATCTGCTTTTGGTGAAGTAAACAGAACCTGCGGCTTAATATATAAAACCAGCGGCTTAAACCTTAGTCTTTAGACAGAGGCTAAGATACGAAAACAGACCTATGACCCACGAGGTCTTTGGACAAAGTCAATGATCTGCTTTTGGTGAAGTAAACAGAACCTGCGGCTTAATATATAAAACCAGCGGCTTAAACGTTAGTCTTTAGACAGAGGCTAAGATACGAAAACAGACCTATGACCCACAAGGTCTTTGGACAAAGACAATGATCTGCTTTTGGTTAGTTGGAAGTAAAATAGAACCTGCGGCTTAAAATAGAAAACCAGCGGCTTAAACTTTAGTCTTTAGACAGAGGCTAAGATACTAAAAACAGACCTATGACCCATGAGGTATTTGGACAAAGACAATGATCTGCTTTTGGTTAATTGTAAGTAAAATAGAACCTGCGGCTTAAAATATAAAACCAGCGGCTTAAACTTTAGTGTTTAGACAGAGGCTAAGATACGAAAAACAGACCTATGACCCATGAGGTATTTGGACCAAGACAATGATCTGCTTTTGGTTAGTTGGAAGTAAAATAGAATCTGCGGCTTAAAATAGAAAACCAGCGTCTTAAACTTTAGTCTTTAGACAGAGGCTAAGATACGAAAACAGACCTATGACCCATGAGGTCTTTGGACAAAGACAATGGTTTGCTTTTGGTTAGTTGGAAGTAAACAGAACCTGCAGCTTAAAATATAAAACCAACGGCTTAAACTTTAGTCTTTAGACAGAGGCTATGATACGAAAACAGATCTATGACCCATGAGGTCTTTGGACAAAGACAATGATCTGTTTTTGGTTAGTTGGAAGTAAAACAGAACCTGCGGCTTAATATATAGAACCTGCGGCTTAAAATATAGAACCTGCGGCTTAAACTTTAGTCTTTAGACAGAGGCTAAGATACAAAAACAGACCCTTTACGACCTACATGGTCTTTGGACAAAGACTATGATCTGTTTTTGGTTAGTTGGAACTTGGAAGTAAAAGAAAGCCTGCAGTTAAGTCTTTAGACAGAGGCTAAGATTCTAAAATCCTTTACGACCCACGAAGATCAGGTCTTTGGACAAAAACTATGGATTGATTTTTGGTTCGTTAATAAGGAAAACAGTAATTACGGTTGAGAAACTATAGATTTTGAATAGAAAAATCTGATGTAAGCATTGAAATTCAGAGGTTAACTAAAGACTAACTTTGATTTCTACAGGACATGTGTTTGAAGACGCTTTCAAAGACTTCAACGGTTACAAAAATCTGTTACATTTACAGGTATGTGGTTTCATAAACTTTTTTCGGTAATTGGTTACATTTGATATTTACATGTTAAAGTTAGAGACGTTTACTTGAAGTAAATATTGATTTTGATTTGCTCAGTTATATGCTTGAAAGCTGCTCAGATTTTCAGGTACCCCGAGGAGATTTCTAAGACAGGCTGCTACAGGTATGTGATAATCCAGACTTGTCTTTGGATTTTATATAACGTTTGAAAACCACAAATTAAGTAAAATACATATTTGTGTGGTAAAAAGGTTGAGCCATTCATTGTTAGAAATGTATTTAACATAATTACTATCGTCGAAGTAGTATGCACTAGTTTCTTCAAAGTTACTGCTGCAAATTTCCATAGCTAGAATGGTATATTTTTATTTATAAGTTTTGTTTGTATATCGAGCTTTTAGCTACTAGACTCGATCTAATCACGTAAAATAGAGTATCACATCATACTAGCATCTGTCTCTTAGTGTTAACAAAGTTGATTGACTTTGTCAAAATCATATATCATCTTTCCTAATGCATCTTGCATCCTTGGGTCAACTAGTTCATTGCCTCTGATTAAATGGAAATTTCTTTGTTCTTGGTATTAGCGTCTCTGTGCTAATCTATTGACTTTGATGCTTGGTATCAGTGTCTCTGAGCTAATTATGTTTAAAAATGTATTAGCTCTCTGAGTTAATGTATTACACCCTCTATTGATTGAAAATTCCTTTATTCTTGGTATGAGCGTCTATGTGGTAATCTATTTACTTTGCCAAAATTATGTTTGAAATGTATCATACATACCCTCTGTTGATTGGAAATCTCTTTGTTCTTTGTATTACCGTCTCTGTGCTTATCTATTGACACTTTGTCAAAGTTAAGCACAAAACATCGCATTCTGTGTTTACAATATAATTAAAACCTCTCTTTGTTGGTTAAATTTGTACTTTGTTTTTGTGCTTGTATGGTGTCATAAGCGCTCTCATTGTTGTTAAAATCATGTGATTGTTATGGTAGAGTATATAAATTGTGTGTATTTATAGACTTTGACTTTTAAAAGATTGTGTTTGACTTTTAATCACTTAAAATAGAGTATCATATCATACTAGCATCTGTCACTTAAAATAAAGTCAAAGTTGATTGACTTTCCTTTTACATCTTGCATCCTTGGTCAACCAGGTGTTGCTATGCTAGATTATAGAAGTTGTGTACTTGTAGATTTTGAGCTTTATAACATTTTGTTTTTGCAAAGTTCATTGCCTCTGATTAAATTGAAATTTCTCTGTTCTTGGTATTATCGTCTATGTGCTAATCTATGGACTTTGATGTTTGGTATCAGCGTCTCTGAGCTAATTATATTTAAAAATGTATTATATTCTCTATTGATTGAAAATTCCTTTGTTCTTGGTATGAGCGTCTCTGTGGTAATCTATTTACTTTGCTTAAATTATGTTTAAAATGTATCATACCCTCTATTGATTGAAAATCTCTTTGTTATTGGTATTACCGTCTCTGTGCTAATCTATTGACACTTCGTCAAAGTTAGGCACAAAAACATCACATTCTATGTTTACAATATCATCAAAACCTCTCTTGGTTGGCTAAAGTATACTTTGTTTTTGTGCTTGTATGTGTCATAAGCGCTCTCATTATTGTTAAAATCTATATAGCTTGGAGCCTCCTTTATAAATGGGGATAAATCTCCGAAGTTGATGGAACCTATAATCTATTGACTTTGTAAATCTTTTTTTCTGATGTTTTACCTTGCCTTCTTGTTTGATCACTCTTTTCTGAGAACATGTAGCATATGTTGGCCGATCTTTGTTCTTGATATTCTGTTTCAATTCATACTGTTGTTAACTAAGTAGATACTTAATCAGACTCTTTGTTTTTTGGTTGCATCTCCAATCTACTATATTCCTCGTTAAGACCAACGAGACCATCTTGATTTTAGTTCTTACTTGTTTGGATAGTTAGTTTGGCCATGCTTGGTCAACCATGTGATTGCTATGGTAGAGTATATAAATTGTGTGTATTTATAGACTTTGACTTTTAAAAGATTGTGTTTTACTATGTTTAACGATGTAATATACCCTTTATTGATTGAAAACCTCTCTGTTCTTGGTATTAACGTCTCTGGGCTGATTATGTTTAAAAATGTCTTATACCTTATTTTTGATCAAAATCTCATTGTTCTTAGTATTAGCGTCTCTAAGCTAATATATTTTTTAGTGTTATTGATTGGATAATTTTATTCTTCACAATATTATAAGCTTTCTCACTGTTGTAAAAATCGATATAGTTTAGAATCTCCCTTATAGATGAGAGATAAATCACCAAAGTTGATGGAACTTATATCTATTGATTGTTTCCAAATCATTTTAGTTTTCAGATGCATCTTTATTTGTAATAGTTTTTTTGTCCTTACTTTCTTGTTTAATAAGCCTTTTCCGTGAACATGTGGCATATGTTCAACCGATCTTTATTTGATATAAAAATTGAACTCGGTTTCAATTCAAAGTTTTTGAAAATTTCCTCCAACAAAGATTAGTATCAAAACCACACTTGCTATATGTAATTCTATGTTACTTTTGAAGCCTGGCTGGTGATTAGAGATTAAATACTTGAAATCTAATCAGACTCTTGTGTGTGTGTGTGTGTTTTTTTTTAAATTATGGGTTGTATTTCCATTCCACTATATTCCTCGATCATTAAGAACAATGAGATCACTATCTTGATTCTTAGGTTTTTTTTATTTTTTTTTATTTTTATTTTTGTTTTTAGGTTCTTAATGCTTGGATAATTAGTTATTTTGTTCATTATTGATGATTGAAGTTCGGATCTGACTAAATGTTAGAGTTTAATTTCAGATGATTAAACTTAATTAGAGACTCTTGTGTTTGTTGTTGTTACACACTCAGAGAGAACACAAAGACAGGCTACAAACTCGATCACGTGCTCTTGCACGTTGCATGCATGTTCGAATCTATTACCTTGAAACATTCACTCCAATGACGCACGACTACGGTCCACAACTGATTTTTTTTTTTTTTTAAATATGGTTAACCTAACTATTTTTCTATCATATGAATGAAGTATAATTATGAAGGATGAAAAAACAATGTGCAAGAGAGAAAAGAGAGTTAAAGACAGAAAACAAATCCGAATATATTGATTCTAGAGAGAATCTCAACAAGATCTGAATCTCCATATGAATCTCCGAATCATGTTAAGAGGTAAGAGATATATGGAAGAAATTGAGTACAGAGGTTTTTTTACTCATCAACTGAGTACAATATTTTATAACAACAAAACGAATTTTAAGTGTTTTCGATTGGACCGTAAATTCACCCAAAAAAGAAAATCAAGATGCAATAAAAAAAAATTCAGAATGAATATAGTTTTAGGGATATTTTGTTAAGTTGTTATTGCACGTTTCTTCCTCATCGTCCAGAATGCAGCATAGTATCGGTTCTGCAAAGTAAATAAACCCACCTTTAGATCCCAAAATCAACAGCCCAAAATAGCAACAGATAAACCAAATTGAGCTTGAAGATTTTAAACAAGAGAGAATAAATCAAACCGTCGCTCAGAAATCAAAATTCAGATAGCTCTCATCTCACTATTTCCACATAGGTATAAGGTGTACACACCTGCATGCAATTGAAATTTACACGGAGAAGCTCCTTGATGAAGCCAGGGGAAACATCGGGTTGTTGCTTCGGAGACATTGCTCTTTGAAACAGCCATGATGCACTCAAGTTGGGCTGTTGTTCAAAAGACAAACGGCTTCGGTGAAGTTAACCTACAGGGGAAGAAATAAATATATATATTGTTGAGAACCACATAGCTTTACCATGAAAAAACTTAGCATTGAAAAGCATTAAGGCCATGTTCGTTTTTGTATCGAGATACTATATTTGGATGCAAATGCTCAAATGCTGTTCGTTTTTTTGTTTTTAGTTCAGCATATAGATACAACATCTAGATGCAAAATCTAAAATATCTAAAACATCTGGATATTTGGGAGGCTGAAAAATGTAGAAATTTGGATGAAAATTCTGCATCTCAAAAAATAAAATAACTTTTAAGAGAAAAGAAAACTAATTAAATGATGTTTATTATTTTTATTACATAATATTTTATATTTATCATTAAAATAATATATTTCTTCAAAATATTATTTTTATCAATATATTATTTTTTTACTAAAATCATAATTTCTACCAAAATTGTAAAATCATAAATTTCGGAAAATAAAAAAAAAACTTACTTTCTTATTAAAACAATAAATATGTATTTTTTAAAAAAATATAAAATAATAAATTCCAAAAAATAATAATTTTCCGTCAAAACTGCAAATCTGCATTTTCCCGCAAAAACTGTAAATTCGGTTTTTCCGCCAAAATCGCAAATCCACATTTTTCCGTCAAAATCGTGAATCCACGTTTTTCAATCTAAATCGCAAATTCGCGTTTCCCGCAAAAATCATAAATTTCTATTTTTTTGCAAAACCGCAGATTCACATTTTATGACAAAACTGCAAATATGTATTTTTCTATCAAAAACGTAAATCCATGTTTTTCTCACCAAAACTGTAAATCCGTATTTTTCCTGCCAAAATTGCAATCTGCGTTTTCCCGCCAAAACCTCAAATCCGTGTTTTCCCGCCAAAACCGTAAATCTATATTTTCCCGCCAAAACTGCAAATCCGCATTTTCCCGCTAAAATCGCAAATCTATGTTTTTCCGCGAAAACCACAAATCTGTATTTTTCCGCCAAACCATAATTCCACATTTTTTCTTTAAATCTGTAAATCCAAATTTCTTGGATTCTAAGCAATTACCGTTATTAATTAGGTTCAACACTATCCACTATATATCTCATTAAATCTCGGCTTCTTCCCATATTTCTTCTCTATTATGAATCATCAAATAAAACCCTAAGCCACTTTGTAGGCTTTCTGAAATTCAACAAACCAACAAAGAAAGAAAAAAGAGAATGACGATCGCGAATGATAGATCATCTGAGTTAGCAGATTTGATCTCCGCTGCAATCGAAACCACTTTTCATACTCGGAGAGAAGGCGGAGTCGAGAGATGCCTCGACATGCTGACTCGCTTGAGGTCCATGTCTCTCTCCGTCGAGGACATTAATCAATTCTCCAAGTCTATATTCGAACTCGAGACTTTGAGAAGGCATCGTAACCCTAAGATCCGGAAAGAATCTCAATCCTTGTTTCTCTCCTGGTTGAAGACGCTCTACGCACAGGGAAAAGACCACTCTCTCAACTCCGGTCTTACCCAGTTTCGTCTGAAGCCGAAGAAACAGGAGAAGACATGCGCCCGTTTGGTGTCGAAGAGAAAAGAGGAGGAGTCTTTGCCGAAAAAACAAGAGGCAAAGACCAATCTTTCGGTCTCGAACAAGAAACAAGATCACAACATCAAAGACAAAGACGGTCAGGTCACGACCAAAACCTTGATTCCTCCTCCGAGGAGAGTTGCTGCTTGCAAAAAAATTCCGGCGAAAGATTCTGGAAACCCTAATTCAGATGAGATGGTGGAGCTGTTCGAAGCAGCAAAGAAAGCCGCTGACGTGGCCAACACTAAGGGGGTTCTCTTGGGCAAAGCAGAGGCGTCTCGGTGCGTTGAGGCCATCTCGTTACTCATGAAGATCGATGCCGTCCCAAAGCCTAAAGAGCCAAGACGGATGATGGCAAGGCTCGAGGCACTTACTAAGCACAAAGACCGCAAGATTTGCAATGCTGCATCAGCCCTTCTCCAGCTTTGGAGGCAGAAGATCAGCGAACAAGAACGTAAAGCTGTGTCCACCATCAACATGATTCTTAACAAACCTCGTAAATCTCATCAGACGATCTGCGGTCAGGGCTTCACCAGAGAATCTACAAAGACGACGAAATTCGTGATGTGAAGATCGTAGTTCAAACAAAAGGAGCTTGTAGTAAATCTTTGAATCAATAGTAGTAGTATTAGTGTGAGGAAGAGATGAAATCCATTTGTAAGCGTGGTTAGTGTTGATCAATTTTTCTGTACTCGAAATTTTTTATTTGCAAGCAGTTGGTTCGATTGTCATTAATACAAAGATTTATATTGTTTTATAATGTTTCCGCAGTTGCATTACATGAGTGCGTTGTTTGATGTTGAAGTAACTAAAATAGTTTTAAGTAACATAGAACATACTAAAATTATGTTTTTTTATAACTCGCAGACATTCTAAGATCAAATTACAACAACAACAAAAAACAAAACATTGTTCGAAACAGAAAGAAATTAACCCCAAGGGCGTCTGATGCCTCTGAGCCTGTTCTGACCATAGTTCTTAATGAACCACTCAGGATTCTAACAAAGCAACAATGTGTCCTATCGTCAATCCACTTCAAATATTCTTCTTCATCTTCTTCTTCTGGCTCGTGTGTCGATGGTGTGTTTGCGATGAAGCAGCTTTCTTCAAGAGGAAGACCACATAACCCTGGATTCCCTTCAACGAGCGAGGATTTAAGCTGCTCTATGTTATGTGTCCATTGTGGTATTTCACTAGCGAGCTGATTGTTAGAGACATTTATTTCCCGATGAGGATATCACTCTTGAGAAAGATGGACAGAGTCACAACTCGTAATCGAGGCCAGCTCCATATTTCCAGGCCTCTCTTCCACTGGAACTTAGTCTTCAATAAAAATTCTTCCAAAGCTGGCCTGAGGAATGCACAACAGATCAAGAAGGTTTTAATGTGTCAATCATGGCAGTAGAAACAACGGTCTAGCCTTAAGTTCGTAAAAAGATTCGTAAATATTTCATGAACAAACGGAGTGCATATCAATCTTATGTTTGCGTTTTTGGGTTCCTGGCTCAAAGATGCAGCATCGGGTTCGGATGAACACTATACCTGTCTGAATATCGGTGGAATGATCTGAGGTTTGGTCAGCATGACAAGGCCTCATGTTTTTGCTAAAGGACCGAACTGTATCATATCCTGTCGACATCAAGAGAAAGCTTGACCTGGGTCCTAGAGGGAGCCATTTGTGTTTGAACGCAAACTATCGTCGGAGCTCTTTGCAGAACCATGACCATGAGTTCCAATAAACTCGGATATAAACCCAGAACGGACTTTTGATAAACAGCCACAAAACTGGAAGATTGTGCAATGCCTCAGGTACAAAAACACAAACATCTGGGTAACATTAGCACAGAAGAAATTTCCGGAGTAAAAGTAAAATATACCTAAACATTAGGGTCGTTTCTATAATTATTTTATTATATCCTCTCCTCTGTTGTTGATTTTGGATAGATAAGCCTGGCTCAGGGTTTCTGGGGTTTTGGGAGCGAGAAGTCACTCACTCACACACACACAGTTCCATCTCCCTCTACAGGTAACAATTCAGATCTAAATGAGTAGGATTTGTCTGAAATTGACCACCTTTTTGGCTTCTTGGGTTATAATTTCGTGTCTTTTCTTCTGGTTAATCTTCAATTTTGGGATGATTTTCACCATAAGGTTTCGGGGGCATACATTTGGGGAAGTAAATGGTGAGATTTCGTTGGGATTTTCGACTGAGAATAGCTCTCTTTGGTACAAAAACTCATGTAGATGTTGTGGGGGGGAGGTTTCATTTCTCGATCGAATTAGCAAATGGGTATAGGCAAAGTTCTTGGATCCTGTGTTGGTTTCCCTTGTGTCCTTGATTCATAAGCTATATCTCGAGGTTAGATTGATAAAGCCTTATGCTTTTCAAACAATTCACTTGTAGACAAGACTTTTGAGTAGTTATTGAACTTTTTAACATCACTGTGTTTCGATATGTGTTATGGAAGGCGACGGTGTTGGGTTTAATTCTAATGTCTTCTCTCTATATTATCCGCAGATCAAAACTCTTGCTTCACAAGATTGGATTTAAAAGACTTAAAGAGAAGCAGCTATGGCAAGTCTGATAATGGCCACACCATTCCCTGGTTCTCTCACTCAATGCAAGAAAGCAAATAACCTGTCTGTTCAGAAAGCCTTTAAGGTAACATCTATGCAGACAGAGAAACCGTTGGAGGAGCTATACAACGTTAAAGTGGAACGGAAAGTGTCACAGAGACGGTTGGAGGAGCTCGGAGTTTCGAGATGGTCGGTTTGGAAGACGGGCAAGTGCAAACTGCCATGGGACTGGCAGGTGGATCAGTTGGTTTACATAGAAGAAGGAGAGGTTCGTGTTGTTCCTGAAGGAAGCAAGAGGTATATGCAGTTTTTAGCTGGAGATCTTGTTCGATACCCGAAATGGTTAGAGGCTGATCTTTTCTTTAACGCTCCTTACCGCGAACGCTACTGTTTCAAGGCGTATGGTGATGATTGATCGAAAAGTAGACTTGAGTTTAGAGCCAAGAAAGTTTACACTTGTGTGTGTTGTTGTAGCCTGATGGATCCTTATTTTGGTGATAATTTTAGGAAACAACTTCTCTTTTTGATGGATCTTTTATTTTGTGATAATATAAGAAAACAATCTCTCTTCTTCTTCTTCTTCTTCAGAATTTGTAAACAGAGCAGAAATCTATGAGAGAGGGATGCGTAAGAGATAAAGAAATGAAAAGGAAACTCTCAAAGGATCTTGTTTGAATAGGATGTAGCATTTTAGTTGAACTGAACAACTTTTAAAAAGGATCAATAAGTAAAACAGAGCAGCTTCAGACTCTTTGAGAGAGGGATGAAGAATCAAAAGGAAACTCTCAAATGCTAGCGCTAAGGGGATTCACTTGGGAAAAGCAGAGGCGTCTCGTTGCGTTGAGGCTATCTCATTACTCATAAAGATCAATGCCATTCCAGAACCTAAAGAGCCAAGACGGATGATGGAGAGGCTTGAGGGACTTGCAAAGCATAGAGACCGCAAGATTTGCAGTGCTGCATCAGCCCTTCTTCAAATTTGGAGGCAGAGGATCAGAGAACAAGAACGTAGAGCTGCGTCTGCCATCGATATGATTCTTTACCAACCTCGTAAAGATCATTAACTCTGCTTTAAGACAACAGTACGTTGTTTGATATGCAAGTAACTAATTTAGTGATTTCAACTCTGCTTTAAGACAAGAGTTTAAAGTAACACAGAACATATCAGAATTATGGTTTTAAGTAACTTGACACACATTCAAAGATAAAATTACACACAAAAAAAGCAGTAACAAATTAACCATAAAGACGTGTGATGCCTCTGAGCCTGTTGTGACCAGAGTTCTTGATGAACCACTCAGGCTTGTACAAAGCAACAACATATCCTATTGCTAACCCAAACAAAACTCCAGGTCCATACCCTATGGCTGCTGCTTTCCACTCCAAAATTTCCTCTTCTTCTTCTTCTTGGGCCTCTTGTGTCGATGGTGTGTTTGCGCTGAAGCAACTTTCTTCAAGAGGAAGACCACATAACCCTCGATTCCCTTCAAATGAGGATTTAGGCTGCCCTATGATCTGTGTCCCTTGTGGTATCTCACCAGTGAGCTGATTATCAGAGACATCTATGTACGCCAAATATGATAGTCTCTCGAGTTCTTGTGGAATTTCCCCGGACAGTTTGTTCCCTGACAGGTCTAACGACTCGAGCTCAGTCACACTGGCGAAAGACATAGGGATATGTCCTGTGAATGAGTTGTTTGATAAGTTGAGAGCAATCAGTGCCTTCAATAAACCAATAGATTCAGGAATCTCTCCTTGGAGTTTGTTTCCAGAGAAATCAATGGCCGAGTAGAAAGTAAGAACCTTTCCTTGCTCCATATATAGACTTTTGTATTGCAAATCCAAAGTATCTTCATAGCTAAACCGATTACTCCTATAATATCCCATATACAGACTATCTTCATCATTCGGCTTGAGAGATGCTGTCCAATTCTCAAAGTAATTTTTTGGTAAACTTCCAGTAAATCTGTTATGCGAAATATCAAGTATCTGCAGCTTGGGAAACGCAAGAGGACCTTGACCATCAGGTTGAGATATAGGACCATGGAATCTGTTTGAACGGAGAGTAAGTACTTTCAGATTCGGCAATGCCTTGAGCCAGAAGGGAAACGAGTCACTGATTCTGTTGTGATCCACACTTACAAGCCCTAGGAGTGAGCAATTCAGGAGAGATCTCGGAAGCTTCCCGGTTAATTGATTGTACCCTACGTCAAGCGTCTCTGTAGAAGCGCCGCTATAGAACTCGTCTGGAATGTTTCCTTCCAACTTGTTTTTTCTGAGATTCACTATCTTGAAATTACCAAGACAGGGAGGGATTGAGCCAGTGAACTTGTTGTAGGACAGATCTAGAACATCAAGAAAGTTTCGGTTACAGATTGAGAGAGGGATGGCTCCTGTGAAACTATTGTTCCATGCAGCCAGGTCGATGATAAAGAGTGGTAGATTAGGGAATGATCCTTTGAAGCTGTTGTAAGCCATGTCTAGCACCTGCACCGATGAGTTTGCTAAAACATGATCCAACGAACCTTCGAAACCGGTGAAGGAATTGTTATAAAGGTTCAGCGAGGTCAAACGAGGAAGACTCCATAACCAATCAGGAACGTTCCCTTTGATTCTGTTGTCGGAAATATAAAAATAGTCTAAATTCTTTAGGGATTTCACGAATCTGGGGAATTCACTTATGTTGCATTCCGACAAGAGCAAGACCTCCAGGCTATTTGTGAAGTAGAAGTATGAATCCACACTCGTTGGTGTTAAACTGTTTCCGCAAAGATCAAGGTATGACAAATATTTGAGAGAAGAGAAGATTCTCAAGTCAGTTTGGTGGCTTATGTTTAGGTAAGAAAGCCTGAGAACCTGGAGCTTAGACGAAGAATTAGGGATTTGAAACGAGCCAGTGAGATGATTCTCACTCAAATCAAGATAAGACAAAAAAGGCAGAGTGAAGAGAGAAGAAGGTATGGTTCCAAAGAATTGATTAGAAGAAAGGTCTAAAGCTGAAAGGTTTGTTAGATTCTGTACAAGTGAGGTTAAATCACCTGTGAGCTTATTGTGAGAAAGCTGCAACTGGGTTAATTTGGTGAGGTTACGTATAGAGGAAGGAACTTGGCCGAAGAAGCCATTAGAGGAGAGAAGCAAGACCTCTAGGTTGTTGAGTCGACCAAAAGCAGAGGTCAAAGAAGAAGAAGCGAAGTTGTTGAAAGAGAGGTTAAGGTAACGGAGATGGCTTAACTCGAAGAGGCTACTGTTTGGTCTAAGACTGCCACGTAGACATCCACCAGGGAGTGTTAGAACGGTGACCACACCGGTCACGTTATCGCAGGTCACGCCGCGTAAGAAGTCGGCGTCGTCGCTGCAGCTGCTGGAGAACGCAAACTCGTTTTTGAAACGCTTAAGGGTTTCGGTTTGGTCGGGACGACATCGCTGAGCAGCGACAAGAATGGTTGTAGTAGTCATCAAGAAGAAGATGGAGACGAGTGAGAGCAAACGCAAACGCGATTTTGACATTGCGATGAATGTGTGTAAATTTTTTTTAGGAATTGCAACGGATATTTTTTCTTTGGCATGTAAATCAATGATCAATCCGTTATAAAAATATATACAAGTTGTAGATAATGGCGCCTTTCACGTTGCTTGAGTTCTTGAAACTCACAAAAGTCCTAGCATTATCTATCATATAGTATTATAATGGCTTATATTTTAAGAAAAAATATCAAAAAAGGAAGTAGACATGATGGGATTGTAATTATTTATTTCAAGACGATGATGACAAAATTGTATCTTTGGTTTGTTAAAATGAAGTGTTTACACAGTGAGAAAATTGACTATTTTCCTCGTCAGTGTTTTATAAAGTAATGAAACTAGAGTGTACATAGCATACACGTTTCTGTTGACAAAAAAAAAAAAAAAGAAAGGAAATATATGTAGAATAAACGTTTCCACATAACTAGTTGTATATATTATGACGAAGAAGTCTCCTAGGCACCCCCGTAAAGCTGACTAAAGATGCGGTCAAGGCTTCACCGGAGAATCTATCTAGACGAGGAAACTAGTGATGTAAAGAATGGATTGAAACAAGAGAATATAAGTCTCTGCAGGTGGATTCAAAAGGTTCTAACATATTGTATCAAGAGAGGATTAGCCTGTGAGGAAAAGATTGAATCATTTGTTTGCGTTGTAGAGTGTTGAGCAAGTAAGAGGGTTCTTCTAATAATCCTCAAAAATTCATAAATATAAAGTTCTTCTTCTCATAATCCTCAAAAGAGGGTTCATGACTGACGATCTGTTGTTTGGTATTTGTAACGTAAATTTGTAGCTAGTCACTGTTTTATAGTTCCACTTGCTTTAGCAATATGTAAGAGATAAACATGTAAGAAATGTAACATTGAGGATGATCGAATAAACGTTTAATATTCAGATGTGAATCTTCTCTTCTCTTTAATTAGTGTAGCTTCTTCTCTTCCCCTGTATCTCCTCGAATAAGCTAGAATTCATAGTTCCTACAACAGAAGGTGAGAATTAAGACTTAATTCTTATACTTCTTCGAGCCGTTGATTCTAATTCGTTCAGAAAATTGTGTCTTAATTAGTCTAAGAAAATAAATTATATAGCAAATTCGTTTAAACAAACTTAATAAAATGTATATGTAAGAGATAGATACAGTAGCTGTCAAATATGGATTATCAACCATTCATATGACCAAATCGCTGATATCATATATTGGTCAACTATATTTTAACACAAATTTTGACTTACATCGATTGTAGAATTAAGCAGATTTTTTTTTTTTTTTTTCATTTTAAGGTAGGAGAAATATCATACCTAAAACAAATAGTTTAGATTATTTAGGAACAATTTGGTCTCAGTCAAAGTCACGTACGAATCTAAACACTAGCATATAATAATATAGATGGTTACATACATATAAACAAACCTTGAAGAGCGATTTATGTCTGATGTTTGATAACTACCTTACTTTAAAATTCAGGAACCTTTTCTTAGAAAATAATTAAAAACCTTCAGAGTTTGCAGTTAAATCTAAATACATCATTTACAATTCTCCTAAAACAAAACAAAAATTAAAAAAAAAAAAAATTCTAAAGTTAATAACATGCATTTATTCGGAAACAGATACAAGTCGTTAAACTAACTAAATTAGATAATAAAATTTGATGCAATTAATTCAAACGAAACCGTGATAAAAGGGGAAACTTCCTCTGGCTCTGTGTCTCACGCGAAAATCCAGCGTTTTTCAATTGTTTTTGGTTTAGTTTGTTTGTTTCTCTCTTCAAACAAGTTTCAAACGATCGCTGCGTCGTCCCCATCTCTCTCTGTCCCTTTCATTTTCCCTTCTATTTTGGATCTTTCTTACTTCCGTACACACCAAGCAAACAAAAACAGAAACTCTTTCTTCTCTTTCATATAGGGTTTGTTTTTTTCTATCTTCTTCGGGACAAAATGGGACAACAGAATTTGATCTACAGCTTCGTCGCTCGTGGCACGGTGATTCTCGCCGAGTATACTGAGTTTAAAGGGAATTTTACTTCCGTCGCTGCACAGTGCCTCCAGAAGCTTCCTTCTTCGAACAACAAGTTTACCTACAATTGTGATGGTCACACCTTCAATTACCTCGTCGAAAATGGCTTCAGTGAGTCTCTCTCTCTCGATCCGAACACAACTTTTGGGATATATATGATTCTCTTTACGCCTTGGATTCGCGTAACAATAAGGCGGACATAGATGTATCTTTGTGTTCGTATTGCAATCGGTTACACAGTGGATCCATTTGGTTTTTGGTACCAGTGACATTGGTGTGTATATATTTATGGCATTGGTTCTGCTTCTGTGTACGTCTTTTGTGCGTTTGGGACATATTAAGGTTTCTTGCCAATGAATGTTTGAAAGTTAGTTTTCGTTTGTATTGATTGATGTATGTTTGTTTTATCCTTTTCTTTCTTATTGCTACATCTCTTGGTTTGGATTTCTCTGGATCTCTCTTTTTTGGTGTTTTCTGATTCTGTTGAGCTTTGTTGTGTGGCTTGATTTTGAGAAGGCCTCGTTGTTTGCTTCATATTTAATGAAATGATGCTTGATCAAATGCTTGTGGTTATGTACTTAGCTCTGTATATGACAAATGTTTTGTAGTTTCCTATTGAAGTCACATTTGGGCCTTTTTTTTTAACAAATTTTGCTCTGAATTTGTCTCTCATGAATCTGACTAAAGTCTGTGTTGCTGTTGTTGTGTAGCGTATTGTGTTGTTGCTGTTGAATCTGTTGGGAGGCAGATTCCAATGGCCTTCTTGGAGCGAGTTAAAGAGGATTTCAACAGAAGATATGGTGGTGGGAAGGCTACAACTGCTCAGCCCAAAAGCTTGAACAGAGAGTTTGGGTACTTTTGCTCCTCCATCAGAAAGACAAAACACATACTTCCTGTTTTTAGTCTCTGTGGATATGATTTTTTTAACTTGTTTGGTTGTACCGAAGGTCTAAACTGAAGGAACACATGCAGTACTGTGTGGATCATCCCGAGGAGATTAGCAAACTTGCTAAGGTTAAGGCTCAGGTGACCGAGGTGAAAGGTGTTATGATGGAGAACATTGAGAAGGTCAGAATATGTCACTCTCACAATTCTGTTTTATTAACTTGAGCATGTTTGTCATAACTGGCTTGAATTTTTACTCCGCACCCACTTCTGCAAAAGTGACTGAGCTTTATGTGATTCTCTTATTTGCAGGTCCTTGACCGTGGTGAGAAAATTGAGCTTCTAGTGGACAAAACTGAGAACCTTCGTTCACAGGTTAGTACTTAATTACCTTCCTCTCGTATGTATATGGATAAGCATAAAAAAGACATTCCAGTTCTCACGCTCTTATATTTCCAATATCTATATATACAGGCACAAGATTTCAGAACGCAAGGAACGAAAATAAGAAGGAAGATGTGGTTTGAGAACATGAAGATTAAGCTTATAGTCCTCGGTATCATCATTGCCTTGATTCTCATCATCATCCTCTCGGTTTGTCATGGCTTCAAATGTACTTAAAACTACTTGAAAAGATTGAGGAATACATTGAGAGATTATCAGCCCCATGTTGCTCTACTAAGCTGATGGATACTCCTCTTGGTGTATGCCCTTCTTTTTCTTTCTGATTTCGTGGTGTCTGTTTTTATAATTTTGTTAGCTGAAAGGAATATGATGACTCAGTACTGAGAGATGATTCTTTAGGGTATGAATGTTTGGAAAGAGATGTAAACTGTTGGGGTTTGCTTATATGTCGATTAGGTCTTTGTGCTCATGGTGATGACATGGTTTTCTGTAAACTATAAGTTTAATGTTGGGCTTCTGATGTTTCCCTTCATTGTGTTTTATGGTGATGGTCCTTGCTTCTGCCATGATGCATATGAATATGGCTACAGAAAAAATCACCATTCTTGTTTGATAGAAGAAGAAATTAAACAAAGTATCAGATGAAGATACAACAAACATTAGGAAATATATACTTCAATACAAGTCCAAAATTATTGACAAACAAGGAAAGATCAAAGTCAAGCAGAAAGAATACTAACGGTGAAGAGACCAATGGACTCAGAAAATTTGTCCTTCAAGTCTGTTCCCAGATAAAATATTTATACTTCTTAAACTGTTTTAATGGTTTCCAGTTTGTAATCAATTTGTAAAACCTTATTTATGAATGCTTGTCTTCACCAAATCAAACTTGATAAAAAATTCTTTTTTAATTTTATGTAGTCTTATTGTTATGCTACTTCTCACCAATTTTTAATTATCATTCAATCATGCCTTTCAACCAAACCACCTTCCATCGTTATAACTTTATTGAAAACTTTACTTCTTTTGAATTTTCTTGTACTTATTACATATAAGAATTTGTGGCCTTACACTTACAGTGTGAATGCCTTAAATTTGTTAGTGGATTAGAGAAGACTTAGTCAAATTTTAAAGAAGATCTTCGATTGATTTGTTTGTGGATTGGAGAAGACTTTGTCAAAAATTTCTAAAAGACAAAGACTCCATATTTAATTAGTTGGCCTATCGGTCAATCACAAAGACCATACAAATAAGACGAAACGAGTAATTAGTTCTTGACAAATTTGTGTAGTAATCACTTTAAATTCCCATTGCTAAAAAACGAAAATATAGATGAATAAATAGGGAATTTTCTGAATCTTTGTTCTAATGTGTTTGTTCACAAACTAACATAGTATATCATTCTCATAGCATATGCGATGTGTTTGTCCAAACACATCTTCCTTGTTTCTACCATTTTACTCAGTAGTAAAAAAAAACAAAGATGCATGTGAAAATGACTGCAAAACATTCACCATGCTTACTTTATACGAAACAGAATAGAACAAAAAAGCATCAGATAAAGATACAACAAACATAAGTAAATGATTCCATACTAGAGAAATCAACCACTAGACATACATTGAAGGATCACACTCAAACTGAAAACTATTCTAACGGTTTCGGCGCTTATTCGGACCGATCATCTTCACAAGCCACTCCGGCTTGTATGAAGCAATGGCTTGTGCTATCGCCAATCCAAGCAACACTCCAGGTCCATACCCTATTGCCACTCCTCTCCAGTTCAACACTTGTTCCTCCTCTTCTTCTTCTTCTTTAGGCTCTTGTGTTGGTACTGTCGCATTAGTCGCATAGCAACTTTCGTCGAGAGGAAGACCACAAAGTCCAGCATTCCCTTCAAAGGAAGATTTAGCTTGCCCAACAATCTGTGTTCCTTGTGGTATTTCACCCTTGAGTTGGTTGTGAGACACATTTATGTACGCCAAAAACGAGAGGCTCCCGAGTCCATTAGGAATAGTCCCTGAGAGTTGGTTGCTTGATAGGTCAAGTGACTCGAGCTTGCCAAGATTGGAGAAAGACAGAGGAATGTGGCCAGTGAAGGCGTTGTTTGACAAGTTGAGTGCAATAAGTGCTTTCAAAACACCGATGGATTCAGGAATCTTTCCCTCAAGTTTGTTTCCAGAAAAATCAATGGTGGCGTAGGAACTAAGGACCCTCTCTTGCTCCATAGATAGACCTTTGTATCGCAAATCTATAAAATCCATATATCCATAGCCAGTTATCCCATAAGTATACTTTTCGTATGCCATATATAAACTCCCTTCTTCCTTAATCGTGAGTGATGATGCTTTCCAATTCAGGAAGTACTTGGGTGGCAAGCTTCCAGTAAATTTGTTATCAGATATCTCAAGTATCCGTAGCTCAGGAAACCCCAGAGGACCTTGATCAGGAGGAGATATAGCGCCATAGAGTTTGTTTGAACGGAGGATAAGGACTTGCAAATTCGGTAAAGCCTTAAGCCAGAAAGGAAACGTATCTTCAATCTTGTTGTTCTCAACGCTTAGAAACGCGAGAGATGAGCAATTCACAAGAGACCTTGGAAGCTTCCCGGTGAGTCGATTGTAGCCAACGTCAAGTGTCAGAAGCGACGCACCATCATAGAACATGTCCGGAAGACTTCCTTCCAAGTTGTTCTTCCGGAGATTCAAAATCGTCAAGTTACTCAAGCATTGAGGAATGGGACCAGTGAGGTTGTTGTAAGATAGTACCAACTCCGTGAGAGACTTGTAATTGCAGATTGAAAGAGGTATGCTCCCTGTGAAACTGTTGCCTTCTGCAGCCAAGAAGTTGATAGAGAGTGGTAGAATAGGAATAGCTCCTTCAAAATAGTTTTGCTGCAGTTGTAAATACTTCACTGATGAATTGACCATAACTTCTTCCGGACCTTCGAAACCATCACACGAATTATTTGTAATGGCCACTGAGCTCAGACGAGGAAGTTTCCATAACCACTCAGGGAGTTTCCCTTTGATTCTATTGTTGGATAAATTTATGTCCTCCAAGTTCTGAAGGATCTTTAAGATGTTTGGGAATTCGCTGATGTTGCAGTCTGATAAGAACAAGATCTCCAAGTCTTTTGGGATGTCTGAATTTGAACCTAAACTGGCTGGAGATATACTATTGCCGGAGAGATCGAGATACAACAACGATTTAAGGGAGGAGAACAGGCTTATGACAATTGGGTAACTTGTGTTAAGGAAAGAAAGGTCAAGATAGTTGAGGCTGGTGAGCTTTGAGATAGGCTCTATGATTTTTCCTTCAAAATGGTTAAGGCCTAGGTACATGTACTCGAGCCTAGATGAGGTAGAGGAGTTAGGAACTTCAATCGAACCAGAGAGATTGTTTCTACGCAGATCGAGACGTGATAATAAAGGCATGGTGAGGAGAGAAGAAGGAATAGTTCCAGAGAAGAAATTATCATGAATTTCTATAAGGGAGAGCTTGGTTAGGTTTTGTACAAGTGGGAAACTACCTGTGAGCTTGTTTTGGTCAAGGTACAACTCTTCTAACGAGGTAAGGTTACTAATTGTGGGAGGAACTTGACCTAAAAAGTCATTAGAAGGAAGAGACAAGATCTCTAGCTTGTTGAGATTTCCAAATTCAGAAGGGAGTGATGAGCTGAAGTTGTTGTGACCTAGATTAAGGTAACGGAGGTGGTGCAAGTCAAAGAGGCTAGTACTGTTGGGATCCAAAGTTCCTGACAAATGATTATCAGAAAGGCTTAAAGCTGAGAGCTTTGTTAGATTTCGTACAAGTGGGAAACTACCCGTGAGCTCATTTTCGGAAAGGTCTAAAAGGGAAAGGAGGCTTAGGTTATTAAATGAGGAAGGAACTTGGCCGACGAATCCATTATTCGAAAGAGATAAGAACTCTAACCTGTGGAGATTGCCAAATTCAGAAGGAAGTGAAGAGGAGATGAAGTTGTTTTGACTGAGGTCAAGGTAACGCAGATGATGTAACCTGAATAGGCTACTGTTAGGCTTTAGAGTTCCACTGAGGCAGTCCCTGAGCCGTAGCTTTGTGATCACGCTTCTCGAGTTATCGCACCAGGCTCCATTTAAGGGGTCGCTGTCGTTGCAATGGCTGGTATCAAACTCGTTTTTGAACTCAGTGAGAGCTTGAATATGGTGGGGACGACAAGAAACAAGACCAACAACAGGATTTTCAAAGTGGTAGCTCGTAGTGACGAAGCTTGAAAGGGAAACACAACATAGTAAGATTAGCGAGAGAAAATCAAAACGCATACGGGAAGCAGACATGGTCTTTATGAAAACTTCGAAAGAAGATTTATTTTTGTTTAAGAAAAGTGAGAGAGAAGGTTGATGGTATAAAAACAGATATGATGATTTCTGCTGGAGCTAAGTGAAGTTAGCTTTGTACTCAGGCTTGGAAAACAGTATTGCTAAGTGTCTACGTTAGTTAATTTTTCTAGTGCATAACTTGGATTCAAATATCACATCAGTTTAGATTTTCGGGGAGATTTTCTCACATTGAAAAAGTTTGTAGCCATTACTCCTTCATGGTTTTGACTTTTTTATCAAAAAAATTCTTAAATATTTAAATATCTAGTATACCACTCCAAGATATTTATAATTATATTTTTTATTATTTTAAATTGCTTTCTAAATGTCAAAACTCAAAACTGTTTATGTATGTTAGATAATCACTTTATAAATGTTTATAAACTCTATCGTGAAAGTTTGTAAATCATTCTCATCAATTAATAATCATTTCCTAAATATGTCAGAACACATTAGTATATGAAATTCCAACATATTTATAATCATATTTGTAAATGTTAAGTATAAAATATTTCAATATATGAACAGTTTTACTTATGTCGGAATTATTTTTTAATAATTAAGTAAACTATTTCTAATTGATTAGAAATTCCTCTCTAAAAATTATGTAAATCATTTCTAAAAATTTGTAGACCATTTCTAGAAATACTTTATTACATCTTCAAATGTTTTATAAAGGTTTAGTATACTATTCCAACTTATTTATAATCACTTTATTAAATATTAAAACTATTTTTTTGTATGTAAAAACTATTTTTAAATGTTTGGTAAACTCTTTTCAAATGATTACGAATCATTTACTAAAAAAATTTAAATCATTTTTAAACATTTGTAAACCATTCATAATTTTTTTGAAACACCTCCTTACATCTCCATATATATAATAAAAATTTAGTATACCATTTGTAAATCATTTGTAAATATTAAAAATTGTTTTATGTATGTCAAAATTATTTATAAATATTTAGTAAACTCTTCTAAATATTTAAGAATCTATTCCTAAAAATCTGTACCCAATTTTTAAACATTAGTGAACATTTAAAAAAAAAATTATGAACATTTTCTTCATCCCAAAATATATAGTAGATGTTCAGTAAACTACCCATATTTATAATCATTCTTTAAAATGTTTAAATTGTTTCCAATTTGTAAAATCTTATATATCAATGTTGATGTTCACTACATCAAACTTTATAAAATAAAATTTTCATTTTAATTTTATTTAGTATAATTGTTATGCCACAATCATAAATATCATTCAATCATGCCTTTCGACCAAACCACCTTCAATCGTAAAAACTTTATTGAAACTTTATTTCTCTTTTGAATTTTCTTGTACTAATTAATTATATATAAGCATTTGTGACCTTACAACGTAAATGGCATTAAATTTGTAGTGGGTTAGAGCAGGCTTAGTCAAACTTTAAAGAAGATCTGCCATTGGTTTGTTTGTTGTGGATTGGAGAGACTTTGTCAAAATTGTCGAAAACAATGACTCCTCACTTAATTAGTTTCCCTATCGGTCAATCACAAACACCATACAAAGAAGACGAAACGAGTAATTAATTTTTTAGAATTTTATGTAATAAATTTTTGACAATTTTATGTAATCATCACTTTTAGTTATTTCCATTACTGAAAAAAATAAATATCTGTGAATAAATAAATAATTTCTTAGTCTTTGTTCTGATGTGTTGTTCACAAACTAAAACAGTATCATTCTCATAGCATATGCGATGATTTGTCCAATCATACTCTCCTTCACGATCGAAACTGCAAAAAGAGGCACAAATTGATTTGATTTTGGATGGTCGATTCTAATACCCTTTTTACATTAGAGAAATCAGATGGTTAAATTGTTGATTATACGATAGCACTCTTCTATCATATTACGTGTCTACCATATTAGCTTTTACCATTTCCTTGGTTTCTTATCGGGAGTGTGATCGATCTAATCTTTGATTACTAAACACCAATTTAATTACTACCATCTGTTAATAGGATCTCAAAAATTCTGATTGAAAATCACAAAGAAAAAAGATTAAAATAAATAATATAGAATAACAAAACTTAACAGAGACTTTAAAAAAGAATAAACGAAATAAAAAGTAGAAATTTGATAGTTTTCTTTTATTAAATAATTAGATTATGGTCTATTTTAAAAGACGGAAATTTTCTTCTTTTTTATTTTTAATTTTTTTGAATAATATGTATTTATAAATTTAAAATTTTAATATATGCTAACAATTCTACTTTCTTATAAATATTTTAGATATTTTTAATATATTTTGAGAGCGAATGATATTGTTTAATTGATTTTCTATGTTTGACTTTATATGAAAAAATATATCTGTGAAATTTATAATTTGAGATATGCTGATAGTTTTATTTTAAAGTAGATGATAAAATTATATAATCAATATTTATTTATTTTTAATATTTTGATAACTAAGTTTATATTTTAATATAATTATAATTACAATTTTATGAAAATTAAATTTATCTTTTATTAGTTATTTAAATGTTTTTATAATCTTAATTAATTTTTTAACTCATTTTGCCACTATCTAAATATTTTACATATTTTGATAAAATAAACTGTAAAAATCTGTAATTGTAAGAACATCAATCCGTTTTATTATATATATATATATATATATATATATATATATATATATATATATTAATTTTTAATGTTTAAATTTTATTGAGTTGATCATGAAACTAGCAGAATAAAAATAGCACGAGATTATGCAAACGCATACTGGATTCCGACATGATCGTCATGAATTTTTTTTAAGAATAAGAATCTTGGTTTAAGAAAAGAGAGAGAAAATTGGTGGTATAAATAAAGATGTGGGTTTAAACTGGAGCTATGTGAAGTCTCTCGTATTCGGGCTTGGAGAAAAGTATGGCTAAGTGGATAAGTGACACTCAAATCCTGAAGTGAAATCCACGTTATTAATTTTTTAGCGTATAACTTAAGTTGGAATAGTTTAACAAAAAACAAAAACCTGGATTGGAAAGACATGAACATTAAGTATTTATTAAATAGAGCTTCTCTCTCTTCTCTCTCTTATCTTTCAGAGAGAGAAACTCTTCCTTTTTTATTTGTCCATAGTATCCGATTTTTGATCGGATTTTCTCTTCCAGTTATTCGGATAATAAAGTTCCGCTAGTTGGATTCCTTTCTTCGACAAGTTTGGATTGTCTTGATTTTGTTTTTGTTTTCTCTGATCCAGTTTGGATCGTCAAAGCCATTCTCTTTGTTGGTTTTTAGTCCCCTAGTTATTTTGTTTCAATCTTTTTTATTTGCTGCTTTTCTCTCTTAGATTGAGAGTAAATCTCACTTTCGCCTTTATATTGGACATAGAGGAGTCGAGTTTCTTTACTTAAGGGAGTTGAAGTTTTTGATTTAATCTTGTCTGAATTAAAATAGATCTAGAGGAGAGCTTCTGCTCTCGGATCTAATTCTTATTCCTTCAAGTTATTTCTATTTTAATTACAGGTGAATTATGATTGTCTCATTTGATTGGGAATTTAGAGAAAAGGCATGTGCAATTGAGTGCACGTTTTATCTTGCCATAGCCAGCATCGGTGGTAGCAAAGAGAAAGCTTCGCCGGTGGTTTAACGGCGCTGCAGCTCATCGAACAGTGATGCTACAACTTCTTCATTGGTGAGGTGTCCAAAGAGGGTATCAAAGGCTATGTGGCTTTTTCCTAAGCTAGGCTCTTACACATGTATTTTATTTCTAATCTTAATTATGTAATGGGCCAAATTATGGACAACCGTGTATCCCAACAAATACCTATTTGGGTTTTAATGAAACGTTTGCCAAAAAAAAAAAAAAAAAAGGAATTGGAAAGACATGAGTTTGAAATTTCTCACATATATGTTCAAAACTACATAAATCAATTTAGCATAACGACAGACACATTGGCATTGTTTGTGGATTGTCAAGTTTCAAACTTGAAACTTGGTAACTTGACGTGAGAGAGGATCAAAGACAAATTGGGCAGTCACGTTATGGTTTAGCTGAAACAAGACCCTACACATTGGACACACCAAGCGCATCATCAGCTAACAGAATAGGAGTCTTTTTCTTGGTCTATGAGCATGATTAAAGGAGGTTCTTAAGGAGTTTTTAGGTAGGTTCTTAGCTTTTTTAAAATTAAAATAAATCAAAATTGTTTAATAAGCTAAGAAATGGTTTTTAATTAAGAACTTTAAGTATCGGTTTTTAGATAAGATTCTTAGCCACGTGTCACTTTTTAATTCGCAAGATTTTTTTTTCTTAACTTTAATTTTTTTTAATTACTAACTTCAACTTAAAAAAAAAATATTTCTTAACTTTAACTTAAAAAAAAATTATTAACTTTAAAAAAAAATTCAATGCAATATATTTTTAAGTTTTATTCAAGAAAATAATTTTTTTAAAGAAAATAAAATAATTTTCATATGATCGATGCAATATATAATTTCGTTTCCACAATGTTTTTTCTGTAATGTATAAAAAAAATTCTTAACTCTTTCTTAACTTCAATGTTTAAAAAAAAAATTGTTAACTTCGTGATAAACTGATTTGGTTGAATATATATGATAAAAATTTGGAGTAAATCAATATTACAACTGATTGTTCATTTCCGTTTATGATTTGGAAATCTATGTTTAAAATAATTTTCTTTCATGTATATATGTTTTAAATTTCATTTAATGCAATATATTTTATGTTTTATTCAACAAAATAAACTGTTTTTAAAATAAAATAATTTTC
Organism: Iljinskaea planisiliqua; assembly: GCA_900108845.1. NCBI lineage: Eukaryota > Viridiplantae > Streptophyta > Magnoliopsida > Brassicales > Brassicaceae > Iljinskaea > Iljinskaea planisiliqua. The sequence continues at coordinate 6,132,559 of FNXX01000004.1, read as the reverse complement.
CTAAATTCTTTTTTTTACTAGGCTAAAAACCTCATTAGAGGTTCTACCATTAAAGGAAAAAAAAATAAATTATTGAAGTTGTGGAGTTCTTAACTAAACTTTATAATAAAAAAATTGTCAAGAACCCTTACGAAGTTTTTACCTTTAATCATGGTCTAATGCCGTGTGGAGAGAGATATGTGAATTAGAGGAGTAGATATGTGTGATGATTCTTCATTCTCCTTTGGTGTTTTTGAGAACACTGGAGGTTTTGTGGGCCGAGTAGTATGGGCCTTTAAATACAAGAAGACATTGAGTCATATCTTTTCTTTTCAACAAAATAATGAGTCTCTAAGAAGAGGAAAGCTTTCGATATGGAATAAAACATAAAAATTGTAGAGGCTGAATTTTTTTTTTTTTTTTTTTTTTTTTTTTTAGAGGCTGAATTTTAGATAAGACAAACTCATGTTATTACCTTTTTCTTCTTTCTTTAAAATCGGTGAATCCAGCACCGAGACCCACATTAATTCCCAGAATCATGTGTTCTTGTTACTTCAAACATAAATAATGATCAACAATCATTGAAATCTTAGTAAAAACCTTAAATCTTGATCCCATAAAAGTTAGTCTAGATCATGCATTGTATGAGTTTGCTTATTATTTTCAAGTAATTTACGACCATATTTGAAAACTGACATTTTATAAGATGAATCTCATCATGGGTACAAAGGTAACGTATCATAGTTTGGGAAAATATTTAAGTAAACATGTATAGAAACATAAGAACGACCACTCAATAACTGTTGACAAAAAGCAAATCAATTTATTTTATTAACCAAACTTGGAAAGTTGAAGGTTGAAACCAACCAAAGCATAACATGTAAAACAGCATACAATACAACTCAAAATAAACAGAAGCGACGTACACAATTGCTAATGTATAATTTTATTGTAATAATTCATTTAATTAAATAATAACAACGTACGAATGCATGAGCATGAACCTCATCACGACCTATCAGTGATGGCCACCGCCACCATAACCGCCTCCAAGTCCTCCTCCGCCACCGGCTCCACCGCCGAATCCTCCTCCTCCACCATATCCCCCTCCGCCACCAAATCCACCTCCTCCACCAGCACCACCACCGCCTCCGAATCCTCCCCCAGCACCACCACCGTATCCTCCTCCAGCACCACCACCGTATCCTCCTCCAGCTCCTCCGCCCAAACCACCACCGTGTCCTAGACCGCCACCACCGCCTAGACCGCCACCGTGACCAAGACCGCCTCCTCCGCCCAAACCGCCACCGTGTCCTAGACCGCCTCCTCCGCCCAAACCGCCACCGTGTCCTAAACCGCCTCCTCCACCTAGACCGCCACCGTGTCCTAAACCGCCACCGCCACCTAGACCGCCACCGTGACCTAGACCGCCTCCTCCGCCCAAACCACCACCGCCTCCAAGACCGCCACCGCCACCTAGACCGCCTCCTCCGCCCAAACCCTTTCTAAAACCCTTCTTGTAAATTCCATGCTTGTGGAAGAATGGACGAGGTTTGTGAAAAAAGTGTTTGTCGTCCTTAACCTCTACATTTCCGAACGCAAATTCGGCGACAAGAGCGAATACAAAGATAAAGACACACACCTTACGGGCCATTAAACCCATAATCAAGTGGTTTTCTAAATTAATGAAGTAATTCAACGAGTTTTATTTGATGGATATGAAATGGAGAAGACAGTTATGTCAGTGAAGCTTAGTCTTTGGTCTGTTTATATAGGCATATCGTTACACTCGTGAATACGTAGATTAGTAGATACATAACCGGTTCGGCATCTTTTTCTATTGGTTTCTTATTATGTTCGGTTTAGTTTAATTTCTCTCCATAATCTCTATTGATTTTTATAAATTGACAGATTTCCCATAGGTTAAGTATTTTAAGATTGTTAATTAATGTTTTTGAATCTAGATTGATGTTAATGAACTTATGTGCATTCAGAGTCGAGATGCCTAGTATATAACCGGCATTGAATAAACCGGAGGGTTCATCAAGTTGTAACAAAGCAAAGATAATATAATTGGTTGAGTACAGCAATTAAATTAAATGAGGTCTACCTGTCGTTGGACAATTTATTTATGTCTGCCAACTGCCCAGTTGATCTGATCTCGTCTAACAGAACAAGAAAATGAAATAATTAGATTTCAAGAACTGAAAAATCTATGATCCATATAAATATGCATAGAAAGTGAATTGTATGTATCAGTATCCGATTAAAATTTGAATAAAATACTCAATGTTGGGAGCAAAAGAACCTGAAATTGAAGGATATATATTGTTTAATAATTTTCATGTTCATTGCAATGATCATCAGTTAGAAATATCCAATAAATGTACCATTTATTGACTTATAGTTCAGCATATATATAATTCTTCGCATTTTTTTCTTAAAATTCCATTGATATTTTCTTTATAAAAGGAAAGTTTTCTCTTCATATAGAGTGTCACATCATCATACAATTTTTGACACCTGTCCATTTTAATTTTTTCCCTGCTAAGAGAAAAAAAAATTCACAATATTATTAACCTTCTTTTCTTTTTTTAAGTGAAAGTTTAGTGTTGGAAAGCCCATTATTAAAACCAGCCCACAATATTTCTTTATTTTTTTCTAAAAATATGTCTACTATAGTATGAATAGAGACGCATTTAATACCAAAACTTATTGTGTTTTTTTCAACGAAATAAATAGATTTTAACCGGCACTCGAGAATATATTTTTGATAAATTTTAAATTTAATAAAAAAAACATATATATTTTAATTTAATTTGCTTAATTTTTCAAATTTGATTTTTCTGATATATATTTATTTTAGATAATATATTTATAGATTGAAAATTGTAGATGTGTTAGCCATTTCAATTTTAATATAGATGAGTTATAATAAAAAAAAACAGTCCAATAACACATAATCAACATTTGATATTTTAAAATATTTTAATGGTAAATGATACAAATAAACAAGTAATATCTTCAAAGAATACAATACAAATACACAATGGTATTGAGTTAGTAGAAAAAAAGGCAAACAAGTATAAATAGAAAGATTTCGAGAGAAAAAAAGACAGCCTTAATTTCAATATAAATATTTATATATCCGCACAAATAGGTTACGACAAAAACATATAACTATCTTCAAATAAATCTACAAAAAATAGGAAAAAATGAATTAAATTATAAATGTAAAATGACCACACAAAAAATTGATGATGATCCAAAAAACAGATAAAGTAAAACATTATACATAATAAAACGATTAATTATGATTAAAAACAGATAATTGATTAAAAGGGAAAAATAATAAAAGAAAACAAATAATAAAAATATAAGAAAATAAAACAAATACGAATTATCCTGCGCGTATGCGCGGATTCAAATAATATGCTTAAGAAAAAAAACAATCAGAATTATAATAAAAATTAAAATTACAAAATCAGTAGATGAAAAATATTATCCACGAACACAATGAAAAAAAACAATATTATATTTAAAATGACAAAAAGACAAATTCAAGCTAAATATATATATAAAAAAATAATCGATGATAAGGATAAATTACATCTAATAGATGTTTTATAAAATTTAAACAAAAAAGATTATCATAAACAAAAAAATGCTTACCTAAAAAACATAAATAAAAAACACCTAAAAACTATTTTAAAAAAAAAACAAAAAGACATAAGAAACCATTTAGCCAAAACAAGTGATAGGGATCTAAAAAGTAAAAATAACGGATTTGATAGTTACATGTGTCTACCTCTATAAGTAATACTTACTTTAACATTTGAGATACACATTTTTCAGAATTATTAATAAATGATTAATAAAACCTATTATATTCAAAAAAAAGTATAGACATCTGCAAAGAAGATTCACTTGAAGCATCAACAAGTAATTTTTTTAAAAAAATAATGAAATGATACAATGTCTAATCTGTGATGCATCGATATAGAATCAAGAAAAAAAAAAGTATCAAAAGCCTCCTTAAGTTATCACAAGAATTACAACATCGAACAATATTTAAAAAAAAACTATAAATAAACCAGCTAACTACCATAAAAAAGTTAAAAGATTTACAACTCCCTATTAACATTCACATTGATGAGTTCAAAGTTAAATTATTTGGTGATGAATAAAAGAAGATTTTATTTCAATTCTAGAATGCAAATGCAAAATTATCGCATGATAAGAGTTTTAGAGGTATTATCCAAAAAATGATAAAAACCAAAGATTCAACAGCTTTACATCTTCGATACAATAAAATGAGATGAAAAACAGAATCTCAACTATAACAACTGAAGATTTTGACGGATAAAAAGTTAATGATCAAAAATAATGACTGAAAATATATAAATATTAAAAATTATAAAAATAAGTAATCATCAAATGAATGAAATCTTGCAATTAATTATGATTAAAAATTAATGATAATTAAAAATAAAATAAAAAGAAAGTAGAATAAAAATATCAAAAATACAGACACTCCCCCCGCGCGTGCGCGGGAGAAAAATATTCTAGTATATATAAAGAGAGAAAAAAAAACCGTGTATTTCTTTTTAGTGTATTAAGAGAAACCAATTTACTACATGAATAAATTGTGTCATTACAAAAAAAAACAAAAATTGATAAATCGTGGCTGCTTTAGTTTCCTTTTATAGTTGGACATGCTCTACTATAAAGCCCCTCAATAATATGAGGACCTTTTGGCTTTTGGATTATTCAAACGCTAAATGTGATATCATTTAGTGCAAAAGAAGTGATCTCATTTATTGTGTCATTAATGGCTCAAACCAAACGCATAGTATTAACTTTTTCAATTTCCAAACAAACAAAGATCGAAAAACAGTTAGGCAAGGTTATTATATGTACATGCAGCATTTACAAACTTACTTTTAGAAAAAAAAGTTCAATGTTGGACTCGTCCATTGTAATCTAGTCACAGAATTTCGAATTACTTTGCTAAAACTAGTTTATGTAATATTATGTCGAGAATATGCAATTATTTTGATATAGATAACGAGATACAAAGATTTAGCATCTCAATTGTTTCACAAAACAAAAGCAAACTGGTTCGGTTTGAAAGTTAAAATCCCATCACAAAAGCACAAATATATATTCAACTAGCTAGTATTTTTTATTTTATTTTTTTGTAACAAATAGTTATAACTAGTATTGCGAGCCATGCATTTTTGATGTTAAATTTCTTAAGCTGTAACTAGGAGATAAAATACGGTAAAGCAAGTCAACTATTGAGTAATGTACTAATGTGCATTATGGAGTATCGGACCATCTATGTTGCTAAATCTTACGATCTGATAGTCGTCATTATTACAAGGTCTCTAAACCAACCATCTACAACTCACACGCATGTGATTTGACTGATCTAAATTGATTTGAATATGACATATGCGGCCACAAACATATGAAAATATCAGCCCGCCCCAATACTAGGCCCATTTAAGGAGCTTGTAAGTCCAAACAGTGAGGCCCATTAATAAACCTATACCGAATCCTAAGCTTACCCAAAAGCATCAAAAAGATTTGTTTCTAAATTCTGATCTCCAAAACCATTTTTTTTTTTAATCTGATCTCTCTCTCTCTCTCTCTCTTCCAGCTGTTTCATGATCGATTTACTTGAATAGCTCCAGGTGAAAACAATTCACTGGAATCTCTCCAACCCTAATTTTTATTTTCTCTCAATTAAACTGTGATCCATCTTTCAATTACGAATTCGATAACTTCTATGTCATTTCGACGAATCGCTTTAGTCGTCGAAGTAATCCAACTTTTTTCTCGATTTCAGTTCTAATTTCTCTCTATGTGCAGCGGCAATGCTTGATCTCTAAAAATACGGGTTCTTGAAGATCGAATTAGGGTTCTGATCTACTCGGAAACACTTGTGATTTGTTTGGGCTTAATCAGGTTCGTTTTTTTTCTTTTTAAATCAAACAATCGAAATTCTGAGTCAAATCGTTTTGAATTAAGATTGACTCAGTTTTGACTACTTATAGCTCGATCTCGGGCTGAAGCTATGGCGCAGAGTAATTGGGAAGCTGATAAGATGTAAGTGAATTGATTCTTTTTTAGTGTGTAAATTTTCAGTTCCCAGATTTATGTTTCATTCGTTGAAAAATATAAATTTTTTTTTTTTAATTTTCTTTTACATGTTTATTTTTGGGGGTGTAGGCTTGATGTTTACATATATGATTATTTGGTGAAGAAGAAACTGCATAATACTGCAAAGTCATTTATGACAGAAGGGAAAGTCTCTCCGGATCCAGTTGGTATGAATATCTGCTTCTTTGGCTTTATTCTTTAACCCATCTCTGAAGTTAACCTTCTGCAGTATGTTTTGTCTTGTTGGCTTCTTTTGATTATTCTGATTCAAGCTTTTCTTTTTTTGTTTCATTGTGAATTGGGCTTCAAGCTAAGTGATTGACTCGTTGGAGTTCTTTTTTTGTGTGTGTCGTGTGAATGATGTAGCAATCGATGCTCCTGGAGGGTTTCTTTTTGAGTGGTGGTCTGTGTTCTGGGACATCTTCATTGCAAGGACGAACGAGAAACATTCGGAGGCTGCTGCAGCTTACATAGAGGTGGGCTATCTACCATGTGGAGATATGGTTTTTTTTTTCAGTTTGGTAACTGACCAGTGGCTTTGGAATTTAGGCACAACAAGGTAAAGCGAAGGAGCAGCAACTTCAAATGCAGCAACTACAGATGATGCGCCAAGCTCAAATGCAGCGTAGGGATCCTAATCATCCTTCTCTTGGTGGTCCAATGAATGCTATTGGTTCTGAAGGGATGATTGGGCAGTCAAATGCCAGTGCTATGGCTGCAAAAATGTACGAGGAACGTATGAAGCAACCAAATCCAATGAACACTGAGACATCCCAACCCCATATGGATGCAAGGATGGCCCTTCTCAAATCAGGAACAAACCATCATAGGTAAAAATTGTCTCAGCTTCATTTTTCAGCTTCATTTTTTGCAGGTATATTTCCTGTTCTCTCACTGTTTGACTACCCCTTTCTCGTCCTGTATTTTTTGTCCTAAAACAGTCAGATGGTCCAAGGAAATCATCAAGGAGGTGTTTCGGCAGCACTGCAGCAACTTCAGTCACGAACTCAGCAGACCCCTGTAATTAATTACTTTACCGTGATGACTGTTCAAATCTCCTTACAGAAAAGTCTCCAATCAAATATTTTGGTGTGCATCTGAATCCCTTGAACGTGCAGGAAATCAAAACTGAAGTAAATCTCGGTGCATCTCCAAGACAACTGCCAGTGGATCCTTCTACAGTTTATGGCCAGGGAATTCTGCAATCAAAGCCTGGGATGGGGAATGCAGGTAAATACATCCAATCTAATGCGTACCGGAGTATACACTCACCATGGAAATCTATTGACCTTTGACTCCAAAATTAACAAATTCTATCCTGTTACATTCTGAAATTTTTTCGTGAATCACACAGCGTAATAGAGTTAATTTTGTTTACAATTGTTTACAATAGCCTCACGAGAAACTTTTGTGTAAAATTGTTAGAACTCTTATGGTTGTGTTTTTCTCTTGTGAAGGATTAAACCCTGGAGTAGGTGCTCTTCCTTTAAAGGGATGGCCATTAACTGTAAGTCACTGGGATTCTTTTGCAGGATCTATCTGTTTGCCATTCCAAGCCAATTTTTTTCATCAAGTTTCTTGACAAATGTTACAGGGCATCGATACAATACGACCAGGTTTATCCCCTCAGGTTCAGAAAGCTTTCATTCAAAATCAAAGTCAATTTCAGCTCTCGCCGCAGCAGCAACAGCAACAACATATCTTGGCTCAGGTTCAAGGGCAAGGAAATATGACTAATTCACCCATGTATGGCGACATGGACCCCCGAAGATTTACGGGATTACCGAGAGGAAACCTGAATTCGAAAGATGGCCAACAGAATGCAAATGATGGATCTATAGGTTCCCCTATGCAGTCAAGTTCGTCAAAAGTAAGATTTTTTCTCTCAAATCAGCAAAAGAAAAACATATCCCTGTTGAATGCAGTGGCATCTGTTGAGCTGAATTCTATCATCAACTCAATTTTTATGTCTTCATTAGTTGGTGAAATTGGATCAATACGTCTGTCCTTATGTGCATTTTTCGATAATTGCTAGTCTATGATATCCTGCAACTGCTGCTACTTGTCATTTGAAAGATCTGTAAGATAATGTGTTTGTGTTACTCTAATGTAGATCTATCTAGGGAACACAATTTTGTTTCTCCTTGTTAACCACACCCTCTCCGGAGAAACTTTATCTGCAAATAATAGCTGTTAACTGCCACACATCTTTCTGATTTTCCCTTTTTCCGTTGCTGTTTGTTGGTCTGCAGCATATCAACATGCCGCCAGTACAGCAATCTTCTTCTCAGCAACAAGATCCTTTACTATCACAGCAATCACAGCAGGTACTTTTATGTGGATCATGTGATTTGGTCCAAATTTGTATATTCTTCAGTTTGTAAGATGATTGAGCCACAACTTCCTTTTCGTGTCTTTGATAGAGCAACCGCAAAAGAAAGGGACCTTCGTCTTCTGGTCCTGCTAACAGTACAGGGACAGGAAACACGGTCGGCCCATCCAACTCACAGCCGTCTACTCCGTCAACGCATACCCCTGTCGATGGAGTTGCTATAACTGGTAACATGCAGCATGTGAATAACATGCCAAAAGGGCCGATGATGTATGGTTCTGATGGAATAGGTGGTCTTGCATCATCAGCAAACCAACTGGTATGTTTCTTAGTTTCATCAGAAGAATGATAACAGCAATTTAGCTTTCTTCCCATAACATCTAAATCCAGCATGCAGTTGTGTAGTGTGAAAGGAAGTGCTTTCTTAGCGGCTTTAGGAGAATCTTGCATAGCCTATGGAGCCGTGTCATTTCATCTTTCTTATGATAAGAATTAATAGCTGCAGGATGACATGGAACCTTTTGGAGATGTGGGAGCCCTAGAAGATAATGTAGAATCGTTTCTGTCCCAAGATGATGGAGATGGAGGAAGTTTGTTTAGCACCCTAAAGCGGAACTCTTCTGAGCATGCCGAACCCTCAAAGGGTATTCTCTCGCCCCCTCAGAATAAACAAGATACTAATAGATGATATATAATAACAGTGTTCCTTTTTCTTTCAGGTTTTAGTTTCAGTGAGGTTAGTTCCATTAGAAGAAGCTCCAGTAAGGTCATCTGCTGTAATTTCTCATCTGATGGGAAGTTGTTGGCTAGCGCTGGACATGATAAGAAGGTGCAACATTTTAATCTCTTAGAAAGGAGCTTACAGTTTGCTTATAGAACTTTGCCATTACCTTAACGTCTATACATCGCTTAGGTAGGTCAGATCTTGTTGTTTTAAAAACAGATAATGTGGATGCAAATTTCTTTTTGTCGGTAGGTTTTTATTTGGAATATGGAAACACTAAAAAGCGAGAGCACTCCGGAAGAACATGGTCATATCATCACAGATGTTCGCTTCAAACCTAATTCAACTCAACTGGCTACGTCGTCGTTCGACAAAACTATCAAAATCTGGGATGCTTCTGATGTATAGTAATTCATCTCTTTTAGTTGCAGCCATTTTTCTTGTTCTGTTGTGACTAACTACTACCAATATGTGCAGCCTGGTTACTTTATACGAACAATTTCTGGTCATACTGCACCTGTAATGTCCCTTGATTTTCACCCTAAGAAAGCCGATCTTTTCTGCTCTTGTGATGGGAACAATGAGATTCGTTTCTGGAACATGAACGCTGCCAATTGCCTTCGTTGTATAAAGGCAAGCCCCTGAACTTTCGTATGGCTTCTCCCCGAATTGAACTCTGTTTTCTAATCTTTGAGTTTTCTAAGCACAGGGTGCTAGCACGCAAGTACGGTTCCAGCCAAGACTTGGACAATTGCTTGCTGCAGCTTCGGAAAATACAGTGTCAATTTTGGATTTTGAAAATGACAGACGGGTCCACTTGTTAAAGGTAAACCCGAAGATAATATTTCTTTTCTACTTCCTGGTTCAGTCCACATAAGACTTTGTATTTTACTTGTAAAACTTACGCAACTTCGAAGTCCAGTATGTTTTCTTGTTTGATAAGATCCAATGCTTAGATGTCATAAATGTTTATCGTTGCACATACACCCACCTATGTAGGACTGTGCTTATGTCTCGTGGCTTGATTAATTTTTTTATCTGTCAGGGACATTCCTCAAATGTACACTCTGTTTGTTGGAACACAAGCGGAGAGTTGGTAGCTTCTGTTAGCGAAGACTCTGTTAAATTATGGTCTATGGGCTCAGGAGAGTGCATCCACGAGCTCAGTTCTAGTGGAAACAAATTCCACTCTTGCGTTTTTCACCCTAGCTATCCCAATCTCTTGGTCATCGGTGGCTACCAGGTATTCTCTATGAACCCTGAATTTGGTTAGTTTCTATGTTCCATCGTAAAATTTATAAGCTTGGATCGAATCTCTGCCGCGGTTTATAGAATCTATATCAACCTCTACTGTTGTTTGATGTTAAATGATTTCTCTGTCCGTTACTTAAACTTCGGTGAACGAATCTGTTGCAGTCACTGGAGCTGTGGAACACAGTAGAGAACAAGTGTATGACAATACCGGCTCACGAGTGTGTGATCTCTGCCTTAGCTCAGTCACCAACGACAGGAATGATGGCGTCTGCAAGTCATGACAAATCCGTAAAGATCTGGAAGTAGAAATATTATGTTTCATCAAGAAAAGAAAACCAAAAAAAAAAAAAAAAAAGCAGAGCTCAGGACTATTTTTGAGTCTAATTCTTTGTTTAATGTTTTACATCAATAAGTTGTTTAATGGGTTTGTTTGCGTCAAAAAAGCAAAGAGACTTGTGATAATTCCAATCTTTGTTTTGTGTTCCTACTTTCTTTGGGAATTTTTCTTTTTCTTGTTCTTGTGATCTCTCTTGTGTTTAAGTGAGACAGAGAGATGTAAAGTAGTTTCTCTAGACCGACCAATTTGTTAAAATAATTTTGTTATAATCAATCGACTAAACCCTTTTTTAAGGCCTATATGGTCATAAGACTAATAACACTTGGTTGGTTTGTTTAGGATGATCAATGCAATAATCTAAACATACACATTGTACCTACTACACCAAGAATGTTTGAACTTATAGTCAAGGATGAATGAGTTCAGAATTATACAAGCTTAGGCTTTAACTGGCGACCCTTCGCCTAGTTATGAACAATTGCCGTCTCCTCTGATTAATGGCGACCTTTAACTGGAGTTCGAAGACTCATTCTACTTGAAATTGGGTTCGACATAATAAAAAAAAAAAAGTTGTCAATTGTTTTTGTCCTTTACAAGGATTTAATTTGTTTTTTTTAACGTGTTTAATGTTGTGTGAACGTTTTCTTACATCTACTGCTACTGCTATGGATCGGGATTTGAACCGTGTAAGTCCCTAAATTAAATGCGGGCGATTATAACCACTAAGCCATTTCTTTTAACAGAAATAAAAAAAAAACAAATCCAAATATCATATACTAATATAAAAACAGTACTATTAAATAGTAAACGTAATTGTGAAACAGAAAACTAAAACGCATCATTTTGTGTTTACAAGCTACAAAAACATAAGTTAAACATCGTGGAATTTATATGTACGTTTTTGTATAATCATTACAAAATTAAAATGAATAATTTTTGTGTGGGTGAAAATACATAGAAAACCTAAAAACTCAAAAACTTCAAATTAATAGTAGTTGACACATGAATTTGATACTATAAGTTACGTTTCTCTATCAAATAATACTCCTCCTCCTTCCATCTTTGTAAGACTGCAATCATAAAACTATGACATTCATCTAAATCTTGTTATACATAATGTTACGTGCCAATAGAATTAACTTACGTCATCATCTATATTTGGCTTGAGTCTTGAGATTCTCAATAGTATCTAACCCGTATTACATTAAACAAACAAAGTGTCCTAACTCGAAAGCCTTGTATACATATTTAATTTCATTACTTGGTAGTAATATATAGATCATATTGTCCTTGTGCTTTGCGAAAAGTAACCAATTACTTTGCGAAGCTCATAGGCCTATTGTAGCAATACTAGAAGCTGACATTCCAAATTCGTTCGATCTCTTCCTAAACGAGATTTACAAACTTCTTCCTTAGGTAATACACAAAAATACAATAAAAACAAAGCACACATCACAAATAGTTTCCAGAAAAAAAAAAGATTTAAAAAACCAATTGGTAAAGAAAAAAATCAGTTGATAATATATAAAACATATATATATTGTCAATTTATCGAATTGATTCAGGTTGCGTAGCCGCGCATATCTTTACTAACGTTGGACATGTATTTGAAGCGACCATTAATATACTATATTTTAGTGAAAATGTAACTCAAGTTTTTTTACCAGAAAAAGCGTTCATTATATGCGTCATCATTTATTCATTTCTATTTATAAGTAACGAAATTATTACACTCGAGTGACAATATAAACTAAAAATTAAAGTAAAGAAAAAAAACTAACAAAAGTACAGTGTACATTTTATTAGTCGCAGTAGTGAAGAAGAAGCAGCCACCCGAAAAAATAAAAATCGTAAAATAAAATAAAAAATAACAAAAGAAAAAGGAGGAAAATAAAATAAAATAAAAAGAAAGAAAGAGACAGAGAGTGACCCCACACAGCACCATCTTCAACCCTAACTCCGATTTTTCTCACACCTCCCAAAATCGAACCTTTTTTCTCTCTCTCTTTCTCTCTGAGTTTTTCCATGAAAAGCGTCGGAAAATGGGTAAATACATAAGAAAGAGCAAAATCGACGGTGAGGCAATAGCTTTGATGGATGTTTCTCCTTCTTCGCTCGGTGTTCTCACTCGAGCTAAGTCCTTAGCTCTCCAACGCCGCCTTCAGAAACCCTCCTCGTCCTCCTCCTCCTCGCTACCGACTTCTCCTTCACCTAACCCGCCGTCGAAGCAGAAGCAGAAGCAGAAGATGACTGATTGTGGTGGCTCGTATCTTCAGCTACGCAGCCGTCGCCTCCAGAAGAAGCCTCCGATTGTCGTGATTCGTTCCAGCAAACGGAGGAAACAGCAGCGGAGGAAAGAGACATGCGCTCGAAACCCTAACCCTAATCCCCAAAATCTCGACTCGCTTCGAGGGTCTATTGGTGACGGGTCTAGGTCCGATTCGGTCGCTGAGAGTGCTGTGTTTGGTAAAGCCAAGGAATTGAATTGTGGAATCAACAAGGATCCATGTCTCGAAGCTTCATTTGATGAAAATTTCTTCGAGCTCGAAGGCACTGAAAGGTTTGGTTTTTATTTATTTATCGTTATTCCTAATATTTCCCCCAATTTTATACTTTCAAATTCAACCTTTTATGTTTTTTGGGGATTTCAGATTTTGATTTGGTTTCCTGAGAGTATTATTGAATTTGGATTTTCCGTCACTCGTTTGAAATTTCTTCTATTTTTTTAAATTTTCTTAATTGATGATACTGAACCTTTTCAAATTTTTTTCCGATTTGAAATTTAATGTTATGTTTTTTTTAACCTTCTGTATTATGATATGATGCCATCTTTTCTTTATCTGACACACCTGGCTCTTCTCGCTGTTTCCGGGAGAAAAGTATATTTATTAATCAATCAATTTCTTTTCTCTGAGAAAGTTTTTTGCTTTTCTTCTTCAATTACTTGTGCAACCAAGAAGGTGATAGTGACGATTGGTTTTTTCTTCGTACTTTTTTATCTATCTGCTTTCATGTAAAGAGTGCTAGACTTGTGTCTGAGGTGTCTCTATTACTCTTGAAAAATTAAAACTTGTTTGATTATCTTGATTAGTTTTGGGATTCTGCAAAGTTCTTATGTGTGATTATATAAATGCTTGGTTTTCTTTGGTCTTTAGGTACTCGCTCTTTGGTAAGCTTTGATATTAAGATTAATCTAAAGTCGAGATCTTCTTGAATATAATTTGAACTATTAACTTTTACTCTGTATTGGTATAGATTTTTTCAAGTTTATGCTTTTTGATCTTTGAACCAGAAATCAACAACTCATTATCCTTTTTCAGTAGAACATGACCAGATCAGCTTTAGTTATAACTCTAGTCAATAAAGGTTGTTGGCTTTTGCTACTAATTAAGGAAACATGGTTAATTGCTTTTATCTTTGAGAGCTTGTATGTAATGAAATGAAAGTAACATATTACTTAACCCTTAGCTTCAACAGGACCACAAGGGAATCCACACCATGCAGTTTGACACGAAAGCCGGAAACCATCACTAGCCCGGGATCGTCGACGAAGCTTAACAATGGTATCAGTGACAACACCAACCAAAGAGAAGAGAGTTTTTCGGGCAGCCATCGTCGCCTACCAACCACACCTGAAATGGACGAGTTTTTCTCTGGTGCTGAAGAAGAACAACAAAAGCTATTCATTGAGAAGTATGAGCTTCCCGTCTGATCTGTTCTGTTCTGCAGTTTGGTTATGACTTTCCCATTTGATCTGCTCTGTTCTGCTGTGCACCTAACGGCTTCTGTAAACTCGTTTTTCAGGTACAACTTTGATCCTGTGAACGAACAACCACTACCAGGACGGTTTGAATGGAAGAAGGTAGATGATTAGAAACAGAATAAGGGTGGGGGGTTAATAGTTAATACAGACTATATTAACATTTTCCTGCTAATTATCGGTTTGATCTTATTTCCATCATCATCCGTTTCTTAACTTTCCCAACATGTAAAGAACTTAGGATAAAAACCCATGTAGCGTTTTTACATTGGTGTCTGTAACATAAGAGGCTGGAAAGGGTTTGTGTAACACATCTGATACCAATCCTTTTCAGGTCTAAACAGATCACCTTAGTAGTAGTACTAAACCATAAGAGAAGGTTTTTTAGAAGTAACCCAAAGTCTGTTAGGGTTAGCGTTTAGGGGGTTTAGAGTTCTTTCGGTCTATGGTTTAGTGAAGTCTTTTTATAATTCTGGTACAGTGACTCTGCATTCTCTTATAACGCTTTGTCCTGTAACCATTTTAAAATCTATCCATTTGTGTGTATACATGTACTGATCTCAAAACTCTTTCAATAAAGACTTATCCTTCTCTGTCTTCTTCTCTTACTTCATCTTAAGCTATTGTTCTTATCATCATCATCATCATTATGGTCCATGTGTTGTGTTCTTCGGACACATAACATCACAATGACAGGTAAGCAACATCCATATATACACGCAACTGTTGTATACTGATAATAGAGAGACAGAGAAGCTGTTCGTTATGGATATGGATAGTGTCTCATAGTGGTCTTTGTTTTGTCACTGTCTTCTCACTAAAATCAAAAGTGTTAGAAAGATTCTCTTTCTCTTTCTATCACTCTTGTGTGCGGTGTGTGTCCATTGTACTTTCCACTTTGTGATTTGTGCCCACTATTATTATCTTAGTTTATAAATTCGTGCCCACTACATATCATCATCGTCATCATCATCATCATTGTGATCGTCTTTTGATCTATAATCGAAATTCCGTCGCGTCTTTGCTTGTCGCAAGATTCTTCTTTGTAATTTTATTGATTTGAGTTTCTACACGACATCGTCGACAGTTGCCAAACTTGCCACATAATTCAACTCAAATGTGCTTTTTTATTGTCCTCGAAGTTACAAGTATCGAACTTTGTGTCTGCGGTTGCGACTTGCGGCCAAAGCGGTGAAGAGGTACAAAAGAGGGACCCGCAATTACAGAAAAAGTTTTGCATTCTTTGTGTTGGGATATGGTTTAGTGAGCTCAAGTCACTAACTGCCACACACTCTATTAAGTAACTGCCAAAAACTTCATACTGCAACCTAAGAAAACGTCTTTTTCTCTTTGGAATCCGCAATCTGTTTTTTTTATTTATCCTTTGAACAAAGTTAATTCAGTGTTCTCCGTTTTTTTTTTGTTGGTTCTGAGTAAGTTCTTGATTTTGTTTAGAGATTTTTCTTGTTATTTTCTCCTCTAAAGATTCATTTCTTGACAGTGCAAGGTAAGAAAAAGTGTTATGACATTAACCAATACTGAACAACACCTTCAAAGAGATCACTCAAATCATAACTTTGGTTCACAATATGGGTTATAGATCAATATCAGTTGCATTCCTGCAAGACTGCTATTCAGATGCAGTTTCATTACAATACTTAAGAAACAGTGCAAAACTCAAACAACAAAAGATAGGATCAGAGAGACAGAATAAAGGCGACTTCGAGATTTGTCTTTTGTAAAGACTTTAATCTCTCTCTCTCTATATATATATATAAGATATGGGAGTAATGCTCAGAAAAATAAAAGAGGACTACCCTGATTTGGTGTAGATACGAATCCCAACTGCCAAACCGAGAATTGCAAGGGGTACGAGGAACTGGAGGATCTTGATTATGAACTCAGAGGTCTTGTCTTGATTGTAGTGAGGCTGTTTAGGAGGAGTGTATTTGGTTTTCTTTGGGATTGTTGTTGGATCAATCTCTCCTACGTAGTACTGCTCCATCATCTCTCTCGCGCTCTCGCTGTGACCCACGTCCTCAAAATCATCCGTTGCATCCTTACCTTTAAAGGAGAAGAATCAAGATCAAAATGCTATGTATCGATCACTAAGTGAATCTTGTATTTAAGCATCAAAGCCGAGAGATTGGAGATAGACCTGTTGAAGACAAGAGAACTTCATCTCCACCAGGATGGTCTTCAAGGAACTTGGTCACATTATACACCTGCGTTTTTGCAAACGTTTGAACGAGGAGATGAGAAAAGGAAGTGAAGCCAACTGAAACCCAGTTATCAAATTTCTGAACTTTGAAGATTTCTCATTTAATCAAGAAGTTTTTAAACACGAGAAGACCCACATCACCATACTTATGATCCAAATGCAAGAAACAATGGAGGCACATAGTAGAAGATTCATAAGGGTCTTGCTCCCTTTTGACTAACACAAGATTAACGGTGTTTGACGATGTATCTGTGCGCATGTAACTAGAATGTGCAAACAATCATAACTCGAAGCAAAATACTCAACTAGCATCAATGTCTAGAGATAGATTTGGGGTTTTCTGTAGTGGATAAAGGATTTGTTCATGAATCATGTACACAGCAAGCTTCTTGCGTTTAAATGGCAAAAATGAAAAGAAACAGAACCTACTGATAGAACAACACACCAAAAGGGTTTAAAAGTTTCCAACTTTATTGTGCTGTGATTGATCTACGCATTTCACAAACCAATCAATGAAGAAACGGTTGATCTACAGGGACAACTACTAGTCGACACGTGTCAGCTATTCAATAGCAACAGAGATCGGTGTAGAAGATATCAAACATATTTGGTTGGTCTAAGGTAAGAAGAGCTATTTCTACAGTTCTCCATCTTCAGTCCAAAATCAGATAAACAGATCAAAAGAGCTGAATTCTTAAGGATATGTGGTAATGATTACAACTTTTTCCACTTTACCCATCTAAAGATTTGATCCAACCAAGCAAAATTACATCTTTCAAACTCAGAAATTCTGAGACTTTAAGAGCTTAATCAACTGCAAACACCAAGATGGTCACAAGCATGAGATCCCTTTTTTGAGAGCTGAGAATAAGGAGAAAGAAGAAAAGAACCTTCCCATTGATGACAATCCAGCAGTCATGGGCGTGATTGTGCTCTGAGACTTCTGAAAGAGTGAAGATCTTTGCTTCCTCCCCCATTGTTTTGCTTCTTTACCAGAACAATCCCACCTAAAACCTGACACTGAGATTTAAAGGTAAAAACTTTATACGAGACCGAGAGAGAGAGAGAGAGTTGTTGGGTTGGGACCGATTTAAGAAATCCGGTTTATTTTGGTTCGGTTCGTTTCATTAATAAAGAGTATCGGATTATGAGTGTGGGTAGGTGTGAAAACCGGTTTAGTTAAATTGGATTGTGAATTTGTTCTCAGTTACTACGTCACTAATTGCTACTCTGCTATTTTGACATTATGGTATTCATCTGACCGATTTTTGGAAACACATGTACCAATGTTAGACCGATGGGTGTATTGGTTTGATATAGTTTCTATTCCCGGTCAGGTGGGTGGGGTAGGTGGGCAGTGCAAATGCTGCGGTTGTGCTCCAATTTTGCCTTTTTCATTCAAGATCGGTAGGTGAATGATGTGCAATAAATTCAAATATGATATATACTAAGAATTCTTGTAAAACTATTCGATTTTTATATACTTTTATTGGCACTTATTTTTTACTACTGATCTTCCTTCTTTTGTTACTGATCCATATGATAAAAAACAATGGTAAAAAGGGATAATCTTGATATCCAAATAAATAGGTATATATGTACATTTGCCTTTTCATACATAATTTGTTTTTTTCTTTCTGTAAGGATTTCATCTTGTATAAATATACTTGAGGTAAAAAAATAGACAAGTCATTCAATCGAAGATAATTCATTTCTTGTCAAATTGATCCAAATAGCAAAAAGAAAAAAATTCACATCTTTCTTCGTGAGATATATTATTTTATTTTGCTGAGTTGCAATAAATTTGATTGAAATAATATTATTTAGCAATTACTATATGTCCTTGTAGTGTCGTTTAAAATCTAAACGAGGCAATACCAACAATTTGGACAAGTATGAGACACATTTTGTGAAGCTTATATTATTAGGGATCTATAAATTAATTTACATAAAACAGTAGACCAAAGTGAAATTAAGCTATACATTCGGGGAAGCTTTTAATTTTCTGACTTGTTGGGTAAGTCTCTGAATATTCGATAAGTTTGCAACTCCATAGTTTGCATCCAAGTCCCTGACTAGTTTCTTCCCCTACTCTCCTGCTTTTATATTTTACTTTCGTCCCATAAACTCAACACTTGAAATCTCGCAGAGATTAAAGACGAGTCTTATCGGAGGTTTCCTGTTCGTCATCTGATTTCCTTTCTTTTAGGGTTCTTTAGTTTCGATTAAGTGGTCCTTCATCAATGGCCGCCGCTATGGTTAGTTCCGCCGGAGGGTTACTGGCAATGCTCAACGAGCCTCAGCCTTCCTTGAAGCATCATGCGCTCTCGCATCTCAACAACTTGGTGGATCGATTCTGGCCCGAGATCTCCACTAGTGTTCCGATCATGTAATCAACTTTTCTAAATTTTCCGGTTTGAGAATTAGGGTTTTTGTTTCCCACTTGATCTGTTTTGCTTTCTGGAAAATTCGAGTGAAGATAGTGGGATGGGGATTAGTTGAGCTATCTCTGTGCTTGGGTCTTCTCGATTTGGGTAAAAGTTCAATTCTTTATTGGCGAGGCATATATAGTTTGTGGCGATGCAGATTTAATGGTTAGGATAAGAAAGGAAAGTGTTCTTCTTTGATATGAGTAGCTTCTCCCAAGTTTCTGTAGTGATATTTGTTCATTATGAATGAGCAATCTCATATCCGAAATTAGCAAATAGTTGTTTTTGTGTAATTGAGTTCTAGCTTCTTACTGGATATGATGCTGTGCCTCTTTTAGATGTTCTTTTACCAGTATAATGTAGAGACTTTGGATCCTTTCTCTTCATTCTTACCTGCTAGTGGTATGTGGTATGAGATTAACTGTGCTAGCAGAGGGATTAGGTTTTGTGAAACTATTAGTTGTTAGATCTCTACAGTGATGTTTGCGCTGCTTGACTCAAGTGCCGTTTCTGTTTGCAGAGAGAGTTTGTATGAAGATGAAGAATTCGATTTGCATCAAAGACAGCTTGCTGCGCTGCTTGTCTCTAAGGTACGATCTAGCGTTTGCTAAACTTAACTGGTGTCTTGTTACAGATTATGGTTAATTGTTACACTTTACGTATGATGGTTATTTCCCCCCCTTGATATCTTCTCTTCTGATGATCAAATCTTATCTCAGGTTTTCTATTACTTGGGCGAGCTTAATGATTCGTTGTCCTATGCCCTTGGAGCCGGAGCCTTATTTGATGTTTCAGAGGATACGGATTATGTTCATACGCTTCTAGGTGAGGATTAAGAAGCTTATTTCTGTGCTTTTTCCTTTTCTTTTCTGTTCTGACAGTAGACTCTTAGCTAGGGTACTGTTGACTGCAATATACATCTAAGACAAGAACATATTAACTTGACTAAATGCAAGAAAAACATATATAGGCTTGCGACTTCTTATCTAAAAAACAGACATGTAGCTTCCGCATCTGCCTATCGTTTACTGCATTTTTAAGCCGTATAACCGTATAATAAGAGAGAATTATTTAAGTATGTTACTGGATGAATGTTTACTCATCTGTTGCTTCTGTTATGTTTACAGCCAAAGCAATAGATGAATATGCCAGTCTCAGATCAAAGGCAGTCGAGTCAAATGAGATGGTGGACATTGATCCCAGGCTGGAGGCCATTGTTGAAAGAATGCTTGAAAAGTATGTATGCCTACAGATTTTTATGCTCTAGTCATGTTCGTGCCTCAATTGTTCTTACGTGGTTTTCCCCGTGCAGATGCATCACTGATGGGAAGTATCAACAGGCTATGGGCATTGCGATAGAATGCCGGAGACTGGATAAGTTGGAGGAAGCTATCACGAAGAGCGATAATGTTGAGGGGACTTTAACATATTGCATCAATGTTTCTCATTCTTTTGTTAACCGCAGAGAGTATAGACATGAGGTAAGACTAATATGGTCTCAGACCTTGGTTGAATAGAAAATAGATGTTCTGATAATATGGACTGAACAGAACAGTATGGTTTTGCCTCATCTGGCAATTATTGTGATCATTTAGTAGTCTCCATGTTGCATCTTCCCAGTACCATGTCGGGTTATCTCAGATATGCTAGCATTCTTTGTCTCTAAGCTGTAACTGAATATATGTTCCAGTTATCGTGATACCTATTTGACATGTGTCAATGCTTGAATTGAATTATTCTTTTTCTAGGTTTATTTTAGTCTAGACTACTTCATTTGGTAAGTTGCTGACATCATTTTCTATTCTTTCAGGTGCTTAGTTTACTCGTTAAAGTCTACCAGAAGCTGCCTTCTCCGGATTATTTGAGCATTTGTCAATGCCTCATGTTTTTGGATGAACCGAAAGGTGTTGCAAGCATATTGGAGAAGCTTCTTCGCTCGGACAGCAAGGATGATGCTTTATTAGCATTGCAGATTGCATTTGATCTTGTAGAGAACGAGCACCAGGCCTTTCTCTTGAGTGTTAGAGATCGCCTCCCTGCCCCCAAAACACGCCCTGTAGAAGCAGCTCAGGCCGTTGAAACTACTGCTACTCCAAATGAGACCCCCTCAGGGGATGTTCAGATGGCGGATGGAACTCCAGCTCAGACAATAGTGCACGAGACGGATCCAGTTGACGCTACATATGCTGAGAGGCTAACCAAGATTAAGGGAATTTTATCTGGGGAGACATCTATTCAGCTGACACTTCAGTTTCTTTACAGCCACAACAAGTAAGTCACTGTTGAAGTTTTGATATCTTGAAAGGAGATGCTTTTTCTTTAAAATACTTTTTTCCAGGAACTAATCATATGCGTCATTGATAATATTGTCTTCTGTAGATCGGACCTGCTGATACTAAAGACAATTAAACAGTCTGTCGAGATGCGGAACAGTGTTTGCCACAGTGCTACAATATATGCTAATGCCATTATGCATGCTGGAACTACAGTGGACACGTTTCTTAGAGAGAATTTGGTAAATATTTACTTCCACTGTAGTATATTTTCTTATATGTTTGAGTTTGACTGTGTGGCTTAGTGTGTTTAGCCCTCTTTTTCATTTTTTTCATTTCTGAATTGACAGGATTGGCTAAGCAGGGCCACCAACTGGGCTAAGTTTAGTGCTACGGCGGGATTAGGTGTTATTCACAGAGGTCATCTGCAACAGGGTAGGTCATTGATGGCCCCATACTTGCCTCAGGGTGGAGCAGGTGGTGGCGGGAGTCCTTATTCCGAAGGAGGTGCTTTATATGCTCTTGGCCTCATTCATGCTAACCATGGCGAGGGCATCAAACAATTTCTACGTGATAGCTTACGCAGTACTAACGTTGAGGTGATTAGTTGATATCTTACTTGATATAGTCTCTCTCAATTTCCTGTCAGCCTCTTCGTTCAGAGATGATTTGTATTGCGAAAATTTGGATGCAGGTCATTCAACATGGAGCTTGCTTAGGTCTTGGTTTGTCAGCTCTTGGAACAGCCGACGAAGAGATATATGACGATGTTAAAAGCGTGCTTTATACTGACAGTGCTGTTGCCGGTGAAGCTGCTGGCATCAGCATGGGTTTATTATTGGTTGGAACCGCGACTGAAAAGGCAAGTGAGATGCTCGCTTACGCTCATGAGACACAGCATGAGAAGATAATAAGGTAATGTAGTGGAGAATTTTTTTGGTGATGATGGTTTATGGTATTTTTATTTAGCATTTCATTGATCAGCATCTGTTATGATTTTAGGGGATTGGCTCTAGGCATAGCTCTTACAGTATACGGCAGAGAAGAAGGAGCTGATACCTTGATTGAGCAGATGACTAGAGACCAGGATCCTATCATCCGTTATGGTGGCATGTATGCACTAGCATTGGCTTACAGTGGAACAGCAAACAACAAGGCAATTCGCCAATTGCTACACTTTGCTGTATCTGATGTCAGTGATGATGTTAGAAGGACTGCTGTTCTGGCACTTGGATTTGTCTTGTACTCAGATCCAGAGCAGGTCAGTTTCGGATGCTCCCTTACTTATGACTACTAACTTCTATTTCTTTAGTGCCTCCAGGGATTTTGTGTTTACTTATCCTCACTAATTGATTATGTTGATCTTTTTTCATCTATGTAGACTCCACGTATTGTGTCATTACTTTCTGAGTCGTACAACCCACATGTTCGCTATGGAGCTGCTCTGGCAGTAGGTATATCTTGTGCAGGCACTGGTCTCAGCGAAGCGATATCCTTGTTGGAGCCACTTACATCGGATGTGGTTGACTTTGTTCGTCAAGGTGCTTTGATAGCAATGGCCATGGTGATGGTCCAAATCAGTGAAGCAAGCGATTCTCGTGTTGGAGCTTTCAGGTTAGTACAGATCTATTCTCTTCAGCATTGGGAGGTAGAAGATATTTTGGTAGATTGATACTTTATATATGTTTTGTAGGCGCCAACTTGAGAAGATCATACTCGACAAGCACGAAGATACAATGAGCAAGATGGGAGCGATCCTGGCCTCTGGTATCCTTGATGCCGGTGGTAGGAACGTTACTATCAGATTGCTCTCTAAGACCAAACATGACAAAGTCACTGCTGTTATTGGTCTCGCTGTCTTCAGCCAATTTTGGTATTGGTACCCTCTGATCTATTTCATCAGCTTGGCCTTCTCACCAACCGCTTTCATCGGTTTAAACTACGACCTTAAGGTCCCAAAGTTTGAGTTCATGTCACATGCAAAACCATCTTTGTTTGAGTACCCAAAACCCACCACAGTTCCTACAGCCAATACCGCTGCCAAACTTCCAACCGCTGTTCTCTCAACCTCAGTTAAAGCCAAAGCTAGGGCTAAGAAAGAAGCAGAGCAGAAAGCGAATGCTGAAAAAGCATCCGGTGCCGAAAAGTCTGTCAGCGAAAGTGGATCTGGAAAAGGAAAAGCATCAGCTGAGAAGGAAGGAGACTCTATGCAGGTATGTTGTCCTCTTCTATAAATATCCATGGATGATTAGTACATTCTTTGATTAATCATCGCCTTATTAGTCTGGACTTCTAAGGATTCTAATTTTTACATTCACATACATTTGTCATCTGGAGTTTCAAGTTCATGATCGTATCAGGGGTGTTTAATCTGAGTTTCGGTTTAGCGAAAATTAATAATCAATCTACTTTGGATCCGTTTGGTGTCATTACGGTTTTAGATTCGGGTTGAGATCCTTTTATATACTTTGTTTTTGGCAATTAGTGTCGAATTGGTTCTTAAACCAATTCTTGAATTCTTGTCTCCATGAACTATCAGGTCGATAGCACAGCAACGGTCGAGAAGAAAGCTGCTGAGCCAGAGCCAGCGTTTGAGATTCTAGTAAACCCAGCTCGAGTAGTCCCAGCTCAAGAGAAATACATAAAGTTGCTTGAAGACAGCAGATACGTACCAGTGAAACTAGCTCCGTCGGGTTTCGTTCTTCTCAAAGACTTACGTGAACACGAGCCGGAGGTTCTCTCTCTGACCGATGCACCAACTTCAACAGCTTCTCCTGCAACTGGTGCAGCGGCGGCTACACAAGGAACCACAGCCTCGGCTATGGCTGTAGATGACGAGCCACAACCACCACAAGCCTTTGAATACGCTTCATGATCTTTCTAAATTAGTTGAGTTTGTTGTTGGTTCTATTGAAAGACGAAGAAAAACAGATCTTTGAACCTTTGATACTGCTTGTCATTTGAAATTTGATTCAAGTTCAACTACGATCTTGCGATACTTCTCTTCTAATTATTTTTAAAAAATTCAGTGTTATTTTGTTTTCATGTGGCTCAGTCGTTTAGTGGAGATTATGGATTTTTGTATTTTAATACATTTGAAAATTTAAATAAAATTTGGACTTCTCTGAGTTTTATGATTTTAAAATTTACATGTGGTATTAGTTTTATGATTTATAAATCTTAATTCAAATCACATTTTATTTAATTATACGGATTTATTATCTAATTTTACTTTTATTGGATTTGATTTGGATTTGAAAGATTTTTTTGGTTAAAAATATAAAGATTTTAATCCAAGAAAAAATTTTCATAATTATAAATACTAACTAAAATCTATATATTATATTTGAAAATTAATTTATTTTATTCTAGTAAATTTTATATAAATTTTTAAATTAATTAACATACATAAACTAATAACACTTTTTAATTATTTATATTTTTTTATCAAATCATTTTTTTTATTTCCTATGTATATATTTTTTACCTAATACTTCGCTAGGTACTAACACAAAAATATTATAATTAAAAAATTATTAAATATACAATGACTAAAATATATATCAACTGAATAGTGTCAATACTGAATACTGAATGCTAAAAACATTTTCATAAATAAAGTTTCTCAATTCAGTATATACATTTAATAATATTATTATTTTAATCAAAGTTAATTATTTAATTAAATTTTAATATTTTTTTTTGAACTTTATGTACATGTCAATAAGAGTTTTAATGAATATTTTTATGAAGAAAAATTAAAACTTTTTTCTTTCCATTTTTCCTAATTTTTATATATTTTATTTCTAGAGATGCTCTAATATGTTAGTTTATCTAGTGTCTAGGGTCCTTTTTAATTATTTTGTTAGTTTTGTGAGTCAAAGGTCTTTTTAAAACATTTAGTTTGTTGTATGATTGTATCAATATAAGTTTGACGTGTTTGATTATGTAATAGCACTAACCATTTGTATATAAAATCCTTTAAAATATTAGGACAAGTGGAATGTATAATCTTATATTTCTGACGCATCCTACATGGTGGTGGTGTATTGCAAAAGATAAACAAAAGATAACATATTAATTTATCTTTCCCATTTCTTTATCCATAAAATTGACTTATGCTTGATACACAGAGAAAACAAATTAAAGATTCAAGTGGAAGAACATTGTTTTATTATTCTGTAAAACAACTTACTTTTCTATCTTATCTTCAGAAAATAGTATCATTTTGTGTCTCCATGATCAAGTAAGACAATGGAGAAATTCAATCCAAACCAGAAAATTTTTGTGAGGAAACCAACTCCAAATCTTTTGATAGAAATCTTACCAATACTTGTATTCTCTATGCTCTTTGTCCTTCGCATCAATCAAATCGTAACCTATCTCTTTCTTTCCGACAAAGTAACCATATCTATCACTGTGAAGACTACACAAGGAGAAACAG
Source organism: Iljinskaea planisiliqua (assembly GCA_900108845.1). Classification (NCBI taxonomy): domain Eukaryota; kingdom Viridiplantae; phylum Streptophyta; class Magnoliopsida; order Brassicales; family Brassicaceae; genus Iljinskaea; species Iljinskaea planisiliqua. The sequence goes on along the minus strand of FNXX01000004.1, from coordinate 6,106,638 downwards.
ACACTTGCGCGGGAAGGTATATCTATATCCACAATCTTCCCAGTAGATTCAATGATGATCTGATAGAGAGTTGTGAAGCATATATTGAATTACATAACAAGTGTAAGTACTTGGTCAACTCCGGCTTCGGTCCACGGATTTCGGAGGACGATCATAACCATACTGCTCGGGTCTTAACCACCGAGACCAGTTCTTGGTACTCCACGAACCAGTTCATGCTTGAGGTTATCTTCCTAGAGAAAATGAGACACTATGAGTGTTTGACCAACGATTCCTCCCTTTCTTCTGCGGTTTTCGTCCCATTCTATGCTGGTTTCGATGTGAGACGCTTTTGGGGATACAACGTAAAGCTCAGAGACGAACTCAGTGAAGACCTAGCTCGATGGCTTAGGGAGAGACCAGAGTGGAATAAAATGTACGGACGAGATCACTTCTTTGTCACGGGACGGGTCGGTCGGGATTTTAGAAGGGTCTCTGATCAAGATTCAGACTGGGGAAACAAACTGATGCGGTTGCCTGAATTTGAGAACATGACGATGTTATCTATTGAGACTAATTCTTGGAGCAACGAGTTTGCGGTTCCTTATCCAACTTACTTCCATCCGAAGAGCAGAAGCGAGGTTAAGAGATGGCAGAGGCAAGTGAGGATGATGCAGAGACGATATTTATTCTCGTTCATAGGAGCTCCAAGGCCGGAAATGGAGGATTCTATAAGAGGAGAGGTAATAAGACAGTGCCTTGCATCACAAGGAAGATGCAAAGTTGTTAATTGTGATACAAGTAAGGATTGTGGTAATCCCGTTAAGGTAATGGAGGTGTTTCAAGATTCCGTCTTCTGTTTACAACCACCAGGAGATACACCTACTCGGAGATCAACCTTTGATTCGATTTTAGCCGGTTGTATACCGGTTTTGTTTAACCCCAATTCGGTTTATAACCAGTACAAGTGGTATTTTCCAAAGGATCATACCAAGTACTCGGTTTACATACCGGAGAAAGATTTGAAAGATGGTAAGGTTAATATCGAGAAGCTGTTAGCTATGATTAATAAAGAACGAATCTTGAGTATGAGGAATGAGGTTGAGAAGATTATACCGAAGATCATCTATACAAAACCGGGGGCTGTTGGACCGGACAAGATTGAAGATGCGTTTGAAATTGCAGCGAGTAAGGTTCTTGAGAAAGTGTCATTATTCAAGATAAACGATTTAGGAATTACATAATTTGATTTATTAAGGGTAAACTATAGTATATATCACAAAATTGTAAATAAGCTATTGAAGATTAAGGTTTAATGGCAAAAACAAAAAGCCAAATTAAAATGTAATATAACATTTAATTTTTTTTTGTATTTCACGTTTTTTTTAGCCGCTACAAAATCGAGATGAAAGTACTTACGTCAAAAATGCAGATTCAGCTAATTGAGACAGAAAACTGAGAGATTCTGGAAATCTTTTGGTATTATGTTCTTAATTAATGTCTTACCAATATTTATTTTCCAGGATTTATTGTTTACCTTTTTCCCCATAGAGAGAGATATTGGGATTATAAAATGTATTTTGCTACTAGGTGTTAATTAATAGTATAAAATCTCCCCACGAAGAAGAGAATTTTCTTAGAAGCAATATAATAGACATAAATAGTTCACGATACATACTTTCTAAAATGTCATTTGCTACTAATATAAAATCTTCCTTTCAGAAATAATAATAATTATCTTACAATTAATATACATAAATGACCATAAATTCAATTAAATTCAAGGATCTGAAATTGAAGGATCGATCACGAGTAAGTACTTTTGGCGTATCTCTTAGATCGCAAAGAAATTGGCTTTTATTCGAAAGTATTATTATTATATATAATTATTAATTTTCTAGTATTTTTTTTCTCAGTCAATATTTTTCTTTGTTTAAAAGAGAAGTTGAGATCTCTTTTGACAAATGTAAATCATCTCTGCGTGTCCATGATGGAAACTTCTTAAGGAAACAGAGAGATGTATTTGAATAGAATACATTGAATTCAATTCATTATAAATGGTAAAGAATCTATTCTTCAATCGCGTAAGTAAAACAATTAAAACAAAGAAAATGTTTCTGAGATCACACATCCTTTTAGTTTTTGTTTCGAAAATATATACCAATTTTAACACACGATTAAAAGAAAAAAGATGATGAAACCAGTTCCAAGGCTTTGGGTTGTCATCTCAGTTCCGTTTGTGTTCTGTCTGTTCGTTGTGTTTCAAATCCACAAGTCAGATCTGTTCGGAAAAAATCCCCAAATCACTCATCAAATAAACAACTTCTTCATATCCATCGCTTCTTCTTCACATCACCGAACCCTAAATCTCACCAAATTTGCGAATGAGAGTGATGCAAACAGAACGAAACATCCCGACGAAGAAGAAACAGATACTTGTTACGGAAGGTACATATATATGCACAATCTTCCAAGCATGTTCAACGACGACATAATCAAAGGCTGTCGAACACTCATCAAATGGTTCAGCATGTGTCCCTTCATGGTCAATTCAGGTCTCGGTCCCCAAGTTTCAGAGTCCGATAACAAGACAGCTCGAGTCTTAACCTCCAAAACCGGTTCTTGGTACTCAACAAACCAGTTCTTGCTAGCGGTTATCTTCCGAGAGAGGATGAAACATTACGAGTGTTTGACCAACGATTCATCTCTAGCCTCAGCGGTCTACGTTCCGTACTACGCAGGCTTTGACGTGAGCCGTCACCTCTGGGGATACAACACAACTGTTAGAGACGAACTGGGGACAAAGCTGGCTCGATGGCTAAGAGAGAGACCCGAGTGGAGGAAGATGTACGGTCGAGATCACTTCTTTGTGACCGGACGGATCGGTTGGGACTTCAGGAGAGTTGCAGATGAAGATTCCGAGTGGGGAAGTAAACTGATGCGGTTGCCGGAATTTGCTAACACGACGATGTTATCTATCGAAGCCACTGCTTGGACTAACGAGTTTGCGGTTCCTTATCCGACTTACTTCCATCCGAAGAGCTTAACGGAGGTTTGGAGATGGCAGAAGAAAGTGAAGAGTGTGAAGAGGAGATATTTGTTTTCGTTTGTTGGAGCACCAAGGCCGAATCTGGATGGATCTATCAGGGGGGAGATTATAGAGCAGTGCCTTGCGTCTCACGGTAGATGCAAGTTTCTTAACTGTAATGAATCAGGTGAAGATTGCGATAATCCGGTTAAGATAATGGAGGTGTTTCAACGTTCGGTTTTCTGTTTACAACCTTCGGGAGATTCGTATACTCGGAGATCGATATTTGATTCGATTTTGGCCGGTTGTATACCGGTTTTCTTCAATCCGGGTTCGGGTTATAACCAGTATAGGTGGTATTTCCCAAAGGATTACACCAAGTTTTCGGTTTACATACCGGAGAAAGGAATGCAGAATGGAACGGTTAGTCTGACGAATTTGTTGGGTAGGATTGATAAGAAGAGTATTGCGAGGATGAGGAACGAGGTTGCGAAGATTATACCGAAGATAATATACAGTAAACCGGGATTGGTTGGACCAGAGAAGATTGGAGATGCGTTTGACATTGCAGTGGATAGGGTTATTGAGAGGGTAGCAATGGTTAAGAGGATGATGGAAGAAGGGAAAGATCTTCAGAGTGAGTATTCACAAACAAGGGATTTGAAAAAACTTGAGTGAAAAATCACATGGAAGAAATTGTTTTTTTGTTTTTGTTATATTGTGATAATTATTGTTTTATTATTTATAAGAAACTTTAATGAAAATCATGTTGGAAGGTCTTTTGGATTTTGGTTCTAGGTTTTTTGCATTCGAAATAAGTAGTAAGACTGTTTAATTGTGAATTGGGTCTCTGAATTAACCGATTTTAAGAAAAGAATTTGGTAGAGTGAGCTTGAGATCTATGCTTTGCTAGTGTGTAGTCTCGGCTTAGTGTTAAATCTTTGCTGATTTAGATGAGAATCGCTATTAGACTTGGAAGACAATCTGTTTGAGTCTCTCTTTATCTCTCTAGTATAAGATGCTTTGTGTTGTTTCTGTCTAGATAAGTGAACGTTTCCTTTCGCTTTTCTCCTTTGACTTTTTTGTCTATCTTCTTTTGGTTTTTATTTATTTATCAGATTTTCGGGTGCTATATTGATATTAATTGATATATGAGATTGCAAAGTGAATATATCAACAAAATACTAATTCATTATTACTTCCATGGTGTTTTGGAAAAACAAAAAAAATTGCTATGCACCACAATCAGCGTATTTTATAGCATGTTCAAAATGCATTACGTCATTGTAATTTTGAATGAGGATGTATACATCAATATAACTACAACATTGTTTCTTTCTCTTCCTAAGTTATACTTGTCATACTATTGGTAACCAAGTTTGATTAATAGGCGATGGGAACAGAATAATTGGTCCAAAAAACGAGATAACCAGTAGGAAAAAAAACGGTTTGGTACAAACAACTTTAGTTAAAAGGATCACGCTTTTTGCACGAGAATTCGCACCAGTTGTGGTGGATCGAACGGTCCCTACTGCTTAACCCGGTCGTTAGAAAATACCCGCCCGGATATATCTGACCCGGAAGATTCTCTCTTTCCTAAAGTAAGACAACTTCAAAAATTTCTGCGAATCAGCCTGAGAAGCTTGTTCAATCCTGCATAATCTGATTCTAAGGATCGGTCTCGTATCTCTCCGATTCGTTTCTTGCTTCAAATGCCTTCTTCCTTTGAACCAATCATCGCCAGTTGATCGAATTTTCTCGTTCCGATCAGTTAAATTAGGGTTTTTGCCATTTCTCTGATCCGATCCCTCGGGTTCCTTATAAAATTGGTGATGAAATTCGAAGCGTGATATGAAACGATCTGGTTTTTCCCGCGGAGACTTGATGCCAGAGCTTGCGTCGCGTAGTTTCCGAGACGATTGTTGATGGAAAGAGAAACGGAGCGAAGTTCGTCGGAAAAGCTGAGAAGAGGCGATCGAGAAGATGTGAAGGTTATCGAGTGGGAAGAATTCGACCATGAGCTCACGCGGTTGTGGAGTCTTTCTTCTGCTCTGAAATTAGCCACAGAGAAGAAGCTAAGCCTGCAGCCCAAACTCGAGTCTCTTATTCAGGTTTTTTCTCTTACACATTTCTTCTGGGCATGTCTCGTTTTGATCAGTTTCAGAGTGGAAAGTATCAATTTTTATTAAGTGGCAATGCCTTAAGGAATGTGGATGAAGCTATCTAGAAACTCTGTCGTGTTTTGAGAACCGAAAACTTTGGCCTTTTGCTGTTGGGTATTATTGTTCTTGATGCACTGCTTAGCGTTTGAGACTTTCAGTTGCTTTTTGTCTCTTACTTTGTCTACTCAATGAGCTTTAATTGATTAGCCCGCGGATTAGCGGGCGGCCAAATTTCGGGCAGGTTAGTGCTGAATCATTGAGACGCACTAATGAACTTGAAGAAATGCGTCAGAGGCTGGAAGCAAGAAAATTGCTTGTGGACAAGACATCGATTGCTTGCAAAGTTACTGAGCAGGATGTTAAAAAGAAAGAGGATAATCTCAGCGCAGAAGTGAGGTCTTTGTTAGTTGGCGGCACAACCCTTTCCGTCGCTAAAACCAAATTGCAGGTATTACCTCATTCAATGCAAAATAATACTATTTTTAAGAAGGCAAATGCAGCACTTGTGCATTTCCTATTGGGACTGTGGTCTTTGGCTATTTCAGATTAGTTGTTTCACATATTTCCTTATTTCCTTGCTTCGGCTGTCATAAATTTTTGTTTCTATTTGCGTTCCACGACTTCATTTTTCTTCATTCAACCGTCTCTTAGTTTTGTTATGAGTTAGTGATTTGATGACAGTTGCATCAAGTAGACAAACTGATTTTCTGCAGTATATATTCTTCGTGCTGTGACTGAATCATAGATACACTATCTATCTTTCTTTTCCGTTGCAGGAGTCGAACTGCCAACTCGAAGGAGAGAGTGGTTATGCTCATCTAAAGATTGTAACGAATAAGCTGAGAAAGAGGCAGCAGTACATGATATCTCAAGTTTCATTTATCTACCCCTTGAAGATTGAGGCTGGACCTTCGCAAGACCAAGAACTGGAATCATTTCCAGGTGGCAGTAGATTAGGTCAGTTATATAATCTTAGTCTAAAAGCTTATAATAAGAATTAAGAAGATAGACTTCGATGAAAACGACACCAATTCCTTTACATCTTTCAATGCACGCCTATATCTTTCCGTCATTGAGTCTGATATTGATTTCAGCACTAACTTTGCCTTTTGCCGTCGTAAGTGTTAAAAAAAAAAAGTTTTTTATTGCGGCATCTAACCTTCTTGACTTACTTATATCTTATGTATGGGTTTAGTAGGAACTAAGCCTGTGAGTCAAGGATCCGTGAGAATTCTGGGGTTGCCTTTTAGTATGGCCCCATTTACAAAGATGAGCTTTTTCACCGACAAGAAAGAAGTTCAGAAGTCGGCAACCGCTCTAGGATATGTAGCTCATGTGTGTTCCGTTCTCTTTTCTCGCTACTGATCTATGCAATAAAACTTGCTTTTATAAAAAAAAATTGTGTGCGGCATTAAATGGCTTTGGATTTGAGCAATCACTGCTAATGCATTATAAGAATTCAATCTTTTTTGGTTTAAAATTCTTGATAGAAAGTACTGAAGGCGTCCTGCTTGGCTTTTGCAGGCTGTGTCCCTTATAACTCCGTACTTGGGAGTGCCTATTCGTTATCCTTTGCGCCTGGGTGGTTCCAAAACATATATTCGAGACTATGCGCCTTACATTGAGCCTTCGTCATCAGACATGTCTCCGATTTCCACTCTTTCCCAAAACTCTAAATTTGTAGAGTTCCCTCTATTTCTGGATGGTCAGGATACAACTCGAGCTGCTTATGCCGTCTTCTTATTAAACAAGGTTAGATAAATAATTTTTTTCGTTTTTTGTTCTTGTCGCTGAGCCTTGAAAAGAACAATACATATTTGCCTCTCCCTTCATCTAACCGTAGTATCAATATCACAGAACATCGAGCAACTCCTGAACTTTGTGGGGGAAAACAGTCTAGGACCACGTCAGGTTCTAGCTAACCTGAAGGAGCTAATCCGGATCATCCAGTCTCCAGATTATATAGATTCTTGATGATGAGGGTGATGACTACGACAAATTATGATGATGATCCGATATCCAATACTGTTTTCTCCTCTTGTAGATGGATAGTGGATACATTCTGCTTCTCACACAGCCTCGGTGTCTCTTGTTTTTGTTTTTGTTTTGCATCTTCTCAAGTCGACACTTTGTGGAGGTAAAAGGTCAGATTATTTATTTCGTTAGAGAACTATTAGACATGGACATTCTCGTTAGGATGAGACTCATCTCTCTAGGTGTGATGTTTTTGGTTTGGACTTGGAGACAATAAACTAAAGCTTAGTCTAGTTCTTATAAGTTCTAACAGATGTATCACTTTTTGTTTTCTTCCCCCTTTTTTCTTTCTTGTATCGTTTGAATTTGTAAGTTAATAAGCATTTTCTTCTGAGTCGTACAAGTTTCAACGTTTTGTTGGGATGTGTCATGCGTGATGCGATGATTCAAAGGCAACAAAACACATGAGCAAGGGTAAAAATGGAAAGTAAAAAAGATATGGACCAATAATATTCTTTGGCGAGGATTGTCTTTTAATGTCTAAACTCTCAACTTTCATCAGTTTCCTTACCTTTTTTCTCTCTCTCTCTCTAGAAACTCAAAACTCAAAATTCCTAGTAGTAGAGTTGCAAAATCTTCACTTTTTGTCTACTTTTTTTAGTCTTACTTTGTGTGTGTCTGAACAATGGTGAGTTCCTCAACCACGATCTCTGCTTCTTATGCATCAAAGAGGTCTCGATCTCCTACACCCCAAAAGAAGATTACACTCAAGGTCAAGACCCAACAGGTCTCTCTCGTCTCTCTCTCTCTTTCTGCATTTTCAAGCTTTTTCATGGCTGCTCTGATAATATAGTGTTGTGTTTTGTTCTTTATCTTTCCCTAAATAGTCTTTTGCATTTACTTCTCTTCTTCAAGTTTTGCCCTTCTCTCACCCTTTCATTTCTCCACTAAGTGTACCAAATTTTTCTCTTCTTGTTTTCTTTTTTTCGCTCGATCTGAACAAATTTCCTCAAACAGAAAAAAAAGTATCATCTTTGCTTTTCTTCTATGCTTTTTAAGCTAAAAAAATTAGTTACAACATTTTCTGTGTAAAAAATCTTAATACATATGAAAAGAAAAAAAAGGAAACGTACATTTTCTTTTAAAACAGGATGGAGGAGAGGATGTATACAAAATTGGTTATACTGCACATCTGAAGAAACTAATGGATGCTTACTGCACCAAGAGAAACATTGAGAAAGGGACCGTCAGATTTGTCTTCGGCAAGAAAGAGCTCAAACCACGAAACACTCCTGCTCAGGTTTTCGTTTCTCTCTCAAATCTTTTACCTTTTTAATTTACTGTTAATTGATACTTTTTACCTTTTTATTCTTTTGCCAAAGCTGATGATGGAAGAAGGCGATCTCATTGATATTGTCACCGATCAAGGCGGTGGTTAATCTCGCCGGAATTTCTTCATCATTTGCTCCGAGAACAGCAAGGAAGGGGTTTTTAAGCCTTTTTAAAAAAAAATTAAAAGAAGAAGACTTTTTAACTATTTAGATTTTCATTATTAGACTTTTAATTTCCAGTTTGTAGTTGTTGTTGCATGTTAAAGTTTGAACGTCGTTGTCCAGTTGATTTTAATTCGTCATAATGTTTTCTATCTCGGTAATTGTGGTTTGAATAGATAAAAATCAGAGAACCGGAATATCGATAAAGCTTTTCTCACCGGTTTACAATTTAAACCAGAAAATTAATTGGAAATTTATTGACTTATGACTTTTCTTATTTTTATGGTAAGAGAGATCTATTATCTTCTTCTGCGCTGCAACAAGCAAATTTATGTAAAGATGGTGGTAAAATGTACAATAACGTTGACGTCCTGTTTCGTCGTTTTAGTTTGTACTGTTACTATCATCGTTGATGGTTTCTCCACGACGCTCGACGGTCCGTTTAAGCCAAAGACTGCTCCACTCGACCCGAATCTTAATCCGACTGCACCCGACTTGCCAGAATCCGACCCGAGTTTCGTGAAACCCAATTCGAAGTTTCGACCCGAACAGATCTCTGTCTCTCTATCGTACAGCTCTGACTCTGTCTGGATTTCTTGGGTCACAGCAGGTCTCTTTAACTGTTCAACTTTCGTCTATTATTTTCTTTATTTACTTTTCCTCGTAAATTAGGATTTTTTTATTTTCAAAAAAAGTCGAAAGATTTTAAATGCGCAAACTTTGACTTCTGACGTTTACATTCATTTGGATTATGTGATATGTTGTGTCTGAAAACATATGCTTGTACTTCAAACAGCCAGTTAATAAGCTTTTGAGGTTCGTTTTTGCATGAACTGGTAACTGGTCTTGCTGGGCCAAGATCTGGATCTACTTAGGAAACTTCTAACAGTTCTTGTTCCGGTCTACAAATTCTCCGGTTAGATTGGATAAACTGGGATTAGAAAGCTGTTGACTTTTGTTTCAACATCAACATGATTGTCTGAAAGATTCATCCTTTATAACTTTAACAACACTTTTTGCATGTACAAACTTTTCTTGGAGATTCTATCCATTTCTCTGAAACAAGGTTCTTGTGTTTACTACAGGGGAATCCCAAATCGGCGAAGAAGATTATGTGCCTTTGGATGATCCTACTTCAGTGCAAAGCATAGTCCAATACGGTGAATTCAATGTCCGTATTAAAAATAAATACGCCACAGGTCGTTCTGGTGTTTATAACCAGCAGTATCCTCCTGGGAATGGTCTCGAGAGGAATTATACTTCAGGGATCATCCACCATGTTCAACTCACAGGTCTTAAACCAAACACATTGTATCGATACCGATGTGGAGACCCGTCTTTATCAGCGATTAGCAAAGAGTATTACTTCAGGACAATGCCCAAGTCTACATCAGAGAGTTACCCGCACAGAATCGTTGTGGCTGGAGATTTGGGTCTTACTTACAACACATCAACAGTTTTGACTCATATTCTCTCTAACCATCCTGATCTTGTGGTTTTGATTGGAGGATTCAGCTACGCTGATACTTATCTCGCGAATAACACTAAACTAGATTGCAGTTCTTGTCACTGTGACCAAAACGGAACCAGTTCTGATTGTGATTCTTGTTGTAGTAGTCGAGAAACTTATCAGCCTCGCTGGGATTACTGGGGAAGGTAAAGAAAGATTGTTTTAGAGCTATAGTGAATCCTTTGGTGGTTTGAACGCTAAGATCTTGGAGTTTTGATGACAGGTTCATGGAGCCACTCACGGCTAATGTTCCAACCATGATGGTAGCAGGAGAGCACGAGATTGAGCCACAGACCGATGATAATCTGACATTCGTTGCATACAGTTCAAGATTCGCATTCCCTTCAAACGAAAGCGGTTCCTTTTCGCCATTGTACTATTCCTTCAACGCGGGAGGAGCTCATTTCATTGTGCTCAATGCTTACACACCTTATGATAACTCATGTAAAGTTTGTTTCTCCAGGTTTTGATTTTTCTTTCTTTGGGTTTAAATTGCACTGAGATGGGTTACTGACGTTTCTTCGACAGCTGACCAGTATAATTGGCTTGAAAGTGACCTGAGAAACATAAACAGATCAGAAACTCCATGGGTGGTTGCAACTTGGAGTCTTCCTTGGTACAGCACATTCAAAGAGCATTACAGAGAAGCTGAATCCATGAGGATAAATCTTGAAGACTTGCTCTATAGCTACCAAGTCGATATTGTCTTCAATAGTCAGGTAAGGTACTTTTGTTCTGTTGTAGTGTTCCTTAATGTTCTTTTCACTAATTTCCACGCATAACCTGAGTTAGGTTGATGCCTACGAGAGATCAAACAGAGTCTACAACTACACGTTAGACCAATGCGGCCCGGTTTATATAACAACCGGCGCAGGAGGATCTGGGAAACTGGAGACTGAGCATGTAGATGACCCAGGAAACTGTCCAGATCATTCTCAGAGAAACTCGGTGGGGTCCTGCAGCTTTAAGTTCACGTTAGGACCTGTGAACGACGAGTTCTGTCCGGTTAATCAGCCAGACTACAGCGCGTACAGGGAGAGCAGCTTCGGTTTTGGTATGTTAGAAGTAAGTCTTCTCTTAATCTCTGTCGCTTGGTGTTCAAGTAACCTGCTGAGTCTAGTTCCTTGGGGGCATAAGCACGCTTGAATCAACTCAGAACCGGTTCTAGTGTACCAAAATAAACTAGATGATAATTTTCACTTTCCGCATATCTAGGTGAAGAATGAAACGCATGCATTGTGGAGCTGGAAACGGAATCAAAACTTGTACTATCTCGCCGCAGACGTTATATATATTGTACGTCAGCCTGATATCTGCCTGGTTTATAACTAAACCAAGTAGTTAAACCGGTATAGGTTGTAACGTTTACTTAGCTAGTATCTGTAACTTAGCTTATTCATTACACTACAAGGGATCTGTTCTTCTTCTGAGCTCAGAAACAGTATCAAATATTTGTCAATTCTTCACTTTTATGTACAAAATTCTTCATTATATTATAAATATTTTTTGCAATAAAAAAAAAATCTGTAACTGAAAGCTATAATACTCAGTTTTCACACAAGGCAAATTTTATAATTTTTACTAACTTAAGTACATGTTAAAGAGAATCTTCGTGATAAAAAACTAAGGTTGTCAGCAAAAAAGAGTATCCTCTTGTTCTTTTCACCAGCACAAACCGTGAAGAGAACATCAAATATTCGGGCCTCGGGATTCTCAAATCCGTTGGTAGAATAAGATATACGCCTCAGAACGGAGAACTTCTTCAAAAGAAACCTGTCCAACGTAAGAATCGCTTGCACGATACCATATGGATGAGTCAGGTGAGTTTCTCCTCTCCTTGTCGTCTCCTCTAACGTAAGCAACATAATGACCTCTTCCCATTGTCCCTGAATGCTCCACTAACCCGGCCAACATGTAGACCGGCTGGTCTTCTTCAGTCCACCTAAAAAAAGAGAGAGTGAGAGAGATAAATAAAATAAGGAAGAGATTCTGCTTAACAAAGCTATAGAGAAAAAGAAAAAAAGGGCATTTACCTAGAGTCCATATCCATATATTGGCCAAGATCTATAAACTCTTTGAATTCAATATGGCCACTTAACTTGCTTAGCCTGCCCCAAGCATCTTGGCTAAACCTTTTGAGATGAATGGTCAAGACAGGTGGTGCCTTGTTTACAAGTACCCTTTTAGTTGCAGCTCTTTTTACTATCACTTCCTCAGAATCATATATGGTCTCCCAGTCTTCGGTATCTATTAAGGATTGGTTTAGTGGATTGTCTCTATACTCATCAGAAGCCAAACTGGCTCCGTTTTCAAAAACTTTAGTTTTTATCTTTTCACTCAACCGTTGGAGTTTTAGGTTATTCGAACAATTCTCACAATGCCAAGCATTGTCTTCTGACAGAATCTCAGGCTTGGTGAACAGAGCCAAACAACGATCTACAGACACTGGTGAATCCGAATCATCAAGAACTTCAGCATCAGAGTTGCTGCTGACATCCATAAAAACAGCTTCAGAGACTTCAGCTTTAGATGGTGGTCCAAAAAGTGGTCCTTCAGGCTCGTAAAAAAACCAGCTAAAGTCGACATGATCTATGGTTTGTTCATGGCGGCCGCTCACAAATGACGAGGGAGCTTCACCCTCACATTCCCTAACTGTTTCATCGTTACACGAGACGCCTGGCTCGTCAAAGACACCCCTAAGGTCAACATAATCTACGGTTTTGTTCATGGTGGCCGCTCACGAGTGTCGAGGAAGCTTCACCCTCACATTCCTTAACTGTTTCTTCATTACAGGAGACGTCAGGCTCGTCAAAAAAACAGCTTAAGTCAACATAATCTACGGTTTGTTCATGTTGTCCGCTCACATATGACGAGGAAGTCTCACCCTTACCTTCTGCAACTGTTTTATCATCATAGGATATGTCATCTTTATACGGCAAACACAGAACCTGAGAATCTGCAACCAGCAAGGCAAGCTCTTCATCATCCCACAGATTTGCAAATGAAGCACTCTTCCCTAAATCAGCATTACCGCAAACTTGAGCCTCATCAATCTCTGCTGAAATTCCACTTGAAGCTGTGTATATACTACAATGCATAGCTCGTGATCCTCTTTATCATGCATCAGCGTTTCCGTGCTACCTACGAAAGTCCGATCAACTCCTTCAGCCTGGGCTGATGGGGCAGTATTGCTAACATTGTCATAGGTTTGATGTGGTTCCAAAGTATCACACCAAAAACTATAATCTTCGATATCAGTTTGTGTTGTAATTTCAAGGAACTGCTTATAGTAAAGGGCCATAGCTGACACAATCTCTGAATCTTTGCTGTCTGCCACATCCTTTTCCTGAGAGAGGGGTTGTTGCATTATAGGAGGAGCTTTCTTGGACGGAACAGGTAAAGAGAGATCCATAAAGGGTTCATACACTTTTGAGGAATACCCGCATTCCAAACAAGAAACGGTGCTTGAGATCTCACCTCCGAATATAGAATCTATGAAAGTAGGTTTCTGATGTGTTGAACTGTCATCATTATCATAAGAAACATTGAGCTTCTTTCTCAGGCTCAATTCTTCAATGCTCAAACCAACCATTAAACATCTTAGCAACTCGTGACTGTCATGCTGCTGATATCCCCAAAAATTGGGGAGCCATAGAACAGACATTACCTAACAAGTCTATTGGGTTTATCACACTCATCAATAAGCCTGCGTCTGATTTTGTTTCGGCGAATAGTTCCTTCAGGGAAGAAACAAGAGGCCCCCCACCAGAAAGATCCTCTTTCAACAAGTGGTCACGTAACAGATCCAAAGAAAGAAGGTTCTGCAATACAGAATTAAAAAAAACATGTGTTCCCAAGGTTAACTAAACCTCTTACAGCATAACTATCTCTTGCTTCTAAGCTGGTGGACACAGCAGAATCTTGGACTTTGATATCACCAAAGATACTACTACCATTTCCTGAACACAAACCTTCAGTTTCAGTCGAAGCAGAGCACGTGTTTGAACATCGTTCTTTAATCAACTTCACAGGTTCCAGTGACAAATCTTTCTTCTCACCATTCTCTTCTTTGTCAAAAGGGACAAGTGATTGGCATGCGAAACACCATCTCAACGGAGGATTTTCACATGGAATCACAAGACGGTGACGCGTCAACCTGATGTGCCGCAGGACATGACTCTGAGCTTCAGTTGGCAAACCAACACCCCCACAAAGATAATGACCACATTCCAAGCAAAGCCAAATAGCTTTTTTAGAAGAAAAAGAAAACTTGTTTTTCCCGCTATTAACTTTCCCTTCACTTCTTCTCTTCACGTGCACTCCTTCCTTGCATTCTCCACACTTGATTTGTTGACAAGATTTGATCTTTGTCAACAGCTTGTCCAAATCAACACAATTATCAAAATGGACACACAATCTTCGTTCCATCACTGTCACAACCCCAGGTGCCCCCTCAGCTATCTCCGCGCTTTGCTCAGATTGCTTAGTTACCTTCTTGGAGAACATTGCAAGCCCATTCCCACTTGCAGGAGCTCGACCTTTCTTTAGTCTCTTTCTCATTCCTTACTAATCAGTAATGCCTCAAACTTCAAAACCAGACAAGTGGAAACTGTGTATAGACAATATAAACAGAAAGAAACTTAGCTTCATCATTATAAATCAAATACAGTTTAGCAGATAAACAAACAGAAATAAACTCGGAACTTTCTTCAGAACACCGATCAACTTAGCAAGGAATGCCTTTTTCAAAATAATTAGTGGAAAACGAGAAATTTTAACAGGATCAGACCCAAATAAGAACACACAATCTAATTCTACAATTGTTCAAATCAAACAAAATTCATTTAGATTCTAGAATTCTTCTTAAAAAAAACAACTATCTACTGGCCACAAAAATTGCTTCGGAATGTAAAAACTACCCTAAAAGGTCTAAACTTTTAAGCATCAAAACCTTCCAGAGGTCTAAAACAACTGAGATTGAGACTTATTTTACTTAACAAACAAACAAAAATACAAAATACTACTAGTCAACTAGACTTAATGGCTTAATCGCGACCAAGAGAAAACAGATGCTCTTTGAAAAATAAGCATGATGCAAAGAGGAAGCCTAAAAAAGAGAGAAGAATCAAAATATTGTTCCCACAAAAACTCTGAAAGGAGAAGAATGAAGAGAGATTATTTCACCTGAAGAGGGAACCATTTAGAAAGACTAAGAATTTGTAAAAGAGAGCACAAAAGGGTATGTAACAACAAGTTCAGCTTCTTTTTTTCCACAGCTAAGCAAAAGAGAGTAGACGAAAGTATTTATAATGAGCAATCACCGGGGAAAGAGAGAGGGAGAGGAAGCTAGTCAAACAGAGAAAGGGAAAGAAAGCTAGTCAATATATATATTTTTTTTTTCTAACTGCTTTTGTTGTTAGGGATTAGATCTTACTATTAGTAGATATAGAAATGTAAAAAAAAAAAAAATTGATAATTCGGAAATTGAAATTTGAGTTAATTTTGAGAAAATCGTACTAATTCAGTAATTCATCCAAAATAACGATGTATTTTCTATAAATTTATTTTAAAAAGATTATATATTTTTAATATAATGTTAGATAAAGATGTACGATATCACACCGCCTATTTATGATTTTGCTATCATGTAATTTTATTAAATAAACCTCCACATATACTCCAGTTTGTAATCATGATCCGAAAGATCTATTACGGACTCAACGTCCACATATATCTTATATGCACTGTTTGAACTAATAACAATAATTTTTGTTGTTGTTAAAACTAATTTACAATAACTATAATTGTAAAACTACGTTTTTGTTGAGACTACGTAACTAAGGAACCCTCTAAAACTATTAACTTTATTTAGCAAACACGATCAACCATTTATATAAAGCACCAAACAAAATTTTCGAAATCTACAAAAGAAAAAAAAAGTGAAAACCCATTTAGTTTACTTGGTTTTAAAAAAACCATGGCGACATTGAAGACGATGTCGGTTTTATATCTCGTTCTTGCAATTATTCTAGTTTTCGAGGCAATTACGATCAAAATGGAGGATATTATCACATATGAGTCTATGCGTGTGAATAATGCATGGGGATGTTCTCCAAAGTATCCACAGTTTTGTCACAAACCTAAGGTAAATCCATATACGAAAGTTTGAAATTTTGGAGATTAAAGGAATACTTCAAGATAGAAATCAACGACGAGATTACGGAGGACAATGGAGGATTAATGAATATGTATTATATAGAATCAAAAACAATTCTTATATTATTTAATAATCTTATATTTATATTTATATTCATATTTTATCCTTCCATAAGAAATTGAAATTATAATTTAAATGACAACAAAATTTTATTTTGATTATCTTAAGATTACGTTCATGTCTAACAATACTATTGATGAAAACGATCAATCATACTATATATACGTACGCAATTGTATTTTTATATATTATTTTAAACAAGAATAAAAATAAAAATATTGTTTTGCATACATACCCTTTTGGTAGTCAATGTAACAGTCGACGCAACTAGGAGACTACACATAATCCGGTAGGAATCCGTTTGATATTAGATTTTGTATGTTGTAACCATTCGATGTAATACTTTATAACTACTAAGAAATTTTTTAATTTATGTAATACTTTGTAACCATTTGTATTATACTGTTTTTTTTTTAATAATGAGTTGAATTAAATAAGATATATTAAATGATATATTTTCTTTTTTTGAAAGAAAACTTGTTTAAAATAATTTATTCAGATTTAACCATACATGAAATTTGAAAACCAGATAATACAGAAATTAATATTTCATTTGTTGAGTCTAATTTATTTTGCTATATTATAAAAGATCGGTTACATGTAAACTCATCATAGGAAGTGATTCTTTAATAGTGGCTTGAAGGAAGTGAGATTCATTGATTTCAGCCATGGCTTCTCCCATACAATGGCCTCGTAGTTTTTGCTCGGGCTGTTGCCGCCGTCATTAGCCGCCACCACAAGCCGGTAATTCACACCGGAGACTATCTGATAGTCGCCGCGAACAACATTCACGAACTTCAGTGAACATTTGGTCTGTCTGTCATGCTCGGAGACCGCAAATTGGCCGATCTCCACGATGTGAGGATCCTTAACGTTCTTGATGGGACTCCAATCACCCGGCAACGCAAGCACGTGAAGAGGGAGGAGGACGAGAGAGAGGAGAAGAAGGAAGATTACCTTATTCATTTTTGCTTTGTAATATATTTTTAACTGTTGTTTGTTGCTTTATCAAATCAAAGTATATGAGAAACTGGAGACGCTTTCAGGGCTCTTTATAGTAGATAGAGGCTTGCCATGTGGCGCTGAGTTTTAATTATCTTGCACATTATTGAATTTTGAAACTTGGTGTAAGTGAGGCAAGTTACTATCTATTAATTTGACCCACAAAAAAAAAAGGTGAGGCAAGTAATTATTATTTTGACCCACAAGAATAAAGTGAGGCAAGTTATTATTTGACCAAACAAAAAGTGAGGCAAGTTATTGAAATATTTTATAGTTTATGGAAATGTCTTCAATTTAAATTTATTTATTTATTATCTACATTACAATAATGTCATTACATTTATGTTTGTATTTTACGTTTATACGAAAGTTAAACAATAACAAAAAAAAATTTAATTATTATATTTCGTGAAAAATATTTCATTTTTATATAAAATTTGATTAGCATTTATGTGATATGCGAATTTAAAAAAAAAATATTTAGGTTTTAAAATTGACAATTCATATAATTATGATTTATATAGATTCAATATTCAAACCCATGTTCGATCATCTAAACACTGAGTTTTATAAATTATGATTAAAAAGATATTCTTACAAACTACAAACACCGTTAATAAAACTGGAATTACGTACAACATACCCAACTATGTACGAGTTAAGAAAACTTATCAAACCATAATTTGGCTATAATTGACAGCTTATTAATTTTGGGCCATTAAAAAAAGGTATAGCTCTGTCTTTTTTTCTTGTTAAAGTGATTCAATTTTCTTCAACTGTTTATCGAGTAGTTTGTTGCAGTGCTAACAAAATCTTTAAACCTTTTAATTATATATCTCTGAAGACGTGAAACTAATTTCTAGTCATCTTAGGAAGAAAGTTAGTAAAATAACAAATATCAATATTTTAAAAGGATAAACCAGATCTCTATGCCAAAAAAAGAAAGAAATATAACTACATTGTCTCCCATCTCCTATGTTATTTAAAGCTTCGATAATCCTTTCAAGTGTTTCTCACACAACAATCTAATATTTGTATTGATAAATTCAAGTTTTTTTCTTTTCTGCGTTCAATAAAAATAAAGATATGGCTATGTCTAAGAAATTAATCAAGGCTGTCATTTTATATATAACTCTTATAATGGTGTTCTTCACTCTTGCAACAATCAAGACCAATGCACAAGATGTGATAAGCTACAAAGCTCTCGCTGCAGATCATGCATGGGGATGTAATCCAAAGTATCCTAGAACTTGTCTGAAAGAAAAGGCCAATCCCTAGATTCAACGATGTGAGTTTGATCGGAAGTGCCATACGGTTATTTTTTATGGTTTGTTTATAATTAATATCGTTCGTCGAATTAATGTTTATATCCAAATGTTTAAACTAAATTTATGGTGTTTACTAGTAAAGCCAAAGTTACAAAACAAGTGATCGTTAATTTGTATGTATATTATTTAATATAAGTAAAAAGTATCACCAAGTTACAACTGGTACTGTTTTATTTGATAAAAGACCAAGAAATTATGTTCAGTGTTCTTTTATCTTGTTCGCATATTAAAGCAGTTAAAAAACGTTTTTGTTTGACGCAAAAAAGAAGAAGATATTTCTAAATGTTCTTCAGTTATATTATTTGAATATGCGTACCGTAAAAACAAAAAGACAGAAGCACACAAACAGGCGCGATCATATGGATGTCTAAGAACATGAACATATGATCACCGAACCAAAATTAATACAATACGCTGGTCTGAAACAAGGTAATTAATAACTAATCATGCCTGGGTTTGTGATCCAAAGTATCCTAATTTATGAGAGAAAAACAAAGCTAAAAAAGATACTAGATTAGAATGCAGTAAGAGCACGCAATGCAAACACGATCCACATGAAGTATAGTTAACTAATAACCTTAACCACAAAACAAGAAAAAAAAAAACTAAAAGATTGTAGTTAATCTCAACCGCAAATCAACAATAAATTATAAAACTTAAAGAAAACTAATCAGCCCTTTGCATATTTCGCAGTCCATTTCCTCGCAATATTCTCGTAAGCTTTCCGGTCTTCCTGGTACAGTCTCACGGCAGGATTACCAGTAGAAAACGGTTCAACCGGGTCAGACAAAACCGAACATATAGATAACAATAACAGATTGATTGTCAACACCGGTGACCATCGTGATCCCAATATATCAACACTGATTTCTCCACTCTCGTTTATATTTGGATGAAATATCTGAAACCAGAAAAAAAAAAAAAAAAAATTAAACCAGAAACCAAAACATTACCGAAAGATTAATTAAACCGGTTTTCTAATTTTGGTTACCTTAGTCTTGAATGTGATTTTTGGTGGTTCATAAGGAAAATCGGTGGGAATGCGAACGGAGACGGTGAAGACTCCGTTCTCGAAAGGGCAACTCGCCGGGCCGATAATGGTGGCTTCCCATCGGAAAACATTTTCCGGCGAAACTACCCATGAGCTAACATGCGCCATGAGGATGTGATCTTTTTCTCGAGCTTCTTTCCACAATCTTTTCTCCGATGGTTTCGAGATGGTTGCTGGAGATATTTTACGGGAACTAAAGAATTTACGTAAATTTATTTTTTGGAAGAGAATCATTTTTTCTTCTTCTTCTCTGTAATCTGTTCTCTTTCTCTGTGTCTCTCTCGTTTTAAAGACGAATTATATACCTTGTTCATTACTTAAATGGACACGGTTCATATTTATATTTTCTTGAGTATTTCTTTTACGACAGAAATTGCTTACGTAGATATTGCTTTGTCGAATCATTTACAACAACTTTAAAAGCTTTTTTTCCTTTTTTCTTTTCGTTTTAAACAATGATGTATACGGTGAATGTTTTTACACGGTGGAATCTAGCTAGAAGGGAAATCAGGAATTTTTTATTTTTATTTTATGTTAAATTTTCAGAAAAATAAAACACATTCATTTTGATTGGATTATTAGAATGAAGTACTGCTTATTTGATCATGTTTTGTTATCTTTTAAGTGCTTAATGTAAAACTAATAATACAATTTGTTCAGAAGATTACTTCCTTCGGAAAATTTCCAATATCCAAAATCTAATTGATTAAATCAGATCGGTTAAAAGGTATTTTATTGGACAGTGAAATATTTTGATAGGCTTATGCAATAACTAATAATAACGTGTTTCTGGATTAGTATATATTGCTGTATAAGAAATAGTTATAGGAAATCAAATAATATGTTCAAATATTTGATTGGATAAATTTCCTAAATTATTTATTTAATCTAAAATATCACACGTTCAAATCCATGTTTGTTATAATTAGAGTTTTTTTTTTGTCGAAAAAAAGAAAAGAAAAAAAAGGTAGACTGCTACAGGCATTATGGGAGTTGGTAAAGTAAATTAATGGTAGCCACAACGTGCGTGACGTTTTTGTTGATGCATGCATGTGTGAATCTGTTTATTTTATGTGAGTATTCAATGATTTATGAAAAGATATATATAAAAGCTGCTTTTATTTATAGCCCGTTTTGGATGCATGATTAGAAGTAATTTGGTTACACAGTTTCCAAAAATGAAATGCTATTTTTGTATTTTGTAATATTGTAAGACCAATTATTGCTATCGTGTAAGACAAATTTTGAGTTACGGCCAAAAGATAAAAAGAAATTCTACAAAGTAATTTCCATATATTCCACTACTAAGATCATGTATAACCGTAACTTCTTCAATACAAGTGGCATTTAAGAGACGGTTTTTAAATTTTTTATTTAAAATTTAACTTCTAATTTTTAAACAATTTTTATTTAATTTAATTATTTATTTTGTTAAAAACCCACCTAAAATCTCTCCGTTAAACATGGTCTAAGTCGTAAGTTGGATCACTACGTTTCGTATTTCATACAAATATTAATAACTAATTTAGCTCATATACATAATTAGAAGTACAGTCAATTGGTTATAGAGTTACTAAAAATGAAATGATATTTGTAATAAATATTGCCAGTGCTGTAGCGTGTAAGATGAATTTGAGTAAAGGGTCATCATACAAAGTAGTTTCCATTTCACTAATAACAGTCGTGAGCTGGATCACACTATATATGTAATCTTTTAGGCTTCGTATTTCATGAAAACATTAATACCAAACATGTATCTTGAAACAATTATGCGTTAGTGTTGAGTACTTTTGACGTAATTCAGCTGATGTTGCAGCGGCACAACATCAACTACGACCTGATTTATATCAAGAAAACTATATATAATCAATTAATGAAGACCTAAAATGTACACAACGTAAACGGGATATAAGAATGTTGATGTTGTAGATCTCTCTTGTTTCTATTCTTTATTGATCTTATTCCACTGAATGCTTTTTCTTTTGAAAAGCTTTTGAGGATTGTCTTTATCAGTCAAAGTATTGGGAAAACATCATATATGAATATGCATACATGGGGGAAACTGGCCACGAGCTCTAAAGAAATAGATGATCGCGTAGTCATGAAGTAGCGAGCTGGATAAAAATGGGTTTCATTAATGTGATTTAGGGAAGCTAAACTATCTGCAAAGATTCAAACAATAGTAGGCATCAAATGATCTGATGATATATGATAAGGTTACATGTAGATTTATGAACCTTGTCAAGTCTCATGATGATGATAACATATTTACCAAATTTTTGTAACCATTTCAGTAGTGTAATTATGACCACAGTTAATTAAACTGGGCCATATTTTAAAACTAAGTTTTAGAATCCAGTAAAAGCCCAATATGATTGTGGAACTCTTTGTTTTGACAACTTGTGAAAAATAAAATAAAAACAAAAAACATGTCTACATTTTCAATTAAGCGAAGCCAATATATCCCCAACCGCACGGTATTTCGTGCATAAGCCATTTGTCAACTTCAACGTTTTTACTACAATTT
Source organism: Iljinskaea planisiliqua (assembly GCA_900108845.1). Classification (NCBI taxonomy): domain Eukaryota; kingdom Viridiplantae; phylum Streptophyta; class Magnoliopsida; order Brassicales; family Brassicaceae; genus Iljinskaea; species Iljinskaea planisiliqua. The sequence goes on along the minus strand of FNXX01000004.1, from coordinate 6,084,307 downwards.
TTTTTGTTTTTTTTTTTTGTTTTTATCGAACATAGCAATCTTAAAGTCGATATATATTCTATATTGAAAAATGTATGTGTGATTGTGAATATCATCGCGGAGAGGAAGAGCTTCAGTCACGGTATAAAGCCAATTTTAGTTGGAAGTAGGTGTCTTCTATATCGTTTGTATCAGAGATCTCAGGTCCCATATGATATAACACCGTCCATGTATCTAACAATTTTTTAAAAAGTTTCAACTTTAATGAATCAAATTAATATACTTTTTGATAAATACACTTAACAAACACTAAGAAGTCTTTATGTACCATAAGTCAAACTTCTTGTACTACCCACAAATGTCTGTTTCTTTAGTTTCACCTAATTTTCTTCGTTTCTTGTGAAGGAAGAAAATTTTGCTCAGGAATGGTTATATGAGAAATTATTACATGTATATTCTCTGATGTTTTTATAAAGTGATTTGCTTTCAGTTTACTAAGATTAAACTTAAACAATTCTGGTTCTGCTAAACCTCGTAAGATTGATATACTTTTAACTTTTGCGAGTACAAATGAATAATCTTTTGCCAAAATACTATAAAGAAATGGAGTGAAACCATCTTTGTCAATATATACGAGAATCTGGTGGGTGAGTTAACAGTTGCTAAGTATACATGAGTGGATAAGAAAATAATTGAAAATTAGCATCTTTAATACATTTAAACATTTTATAAATATATACTCCGTTGAAAATAATTGGCCAAAAAGGTCATACTTATTATTACTTATAATTTATTGAGTGAGTAGTAGTTGCAACAATTACACTAAGAGATTCTAAAACCATAATCTTCTCATGGGCTGTGAATGATAAAGCCAACAAAAAATGAAAAAAAGAAGTAGGCCAACGACATCACCCAACCTCTCTAGCTAGTAAAATTCTTTAAAATAACTAAAACAAAAGAAGTTATAGATTCCACATTTATAAACAAATTATAAAATATTTTCATTCTCAATATATTTTCCTTTGTCTTTTTTTTTATTTTATAATTTATGGTTTCTAAATATAAAAGAACTAGATATTTAACAAAAGAAGTTTACTACATTTTTTTATAGTTGAACTTAATTATTTATCTCGTGAAGAGAGAATAAAGTACATATTTGGGGAAAAAACAAATTTAACTACATATAGGATGTAGCAATATTATCTTTATAAGTTCTTTTTATGTGTCTCCCTTATCTCATTGCATTTATGGTGGCATTATGTCCGCTTCTCAATCCTTTTAAAGTTTTTCAATTTCCAACTGTTCTAATGTTGACATCTCCAGTTACAAAACCAATAATAATGAATAATGGCAAGAAAAAAAAGAGAGAGATAAATCGTAGAAAATAAATATTTGGAACTCTAATTAAATTTAATAGACATTGATCACGCCATTTGTTGCGGCGACCCAAATCTTTCATTTTCTTTTACTGGCAATGTTTTTGAAAAAAAGATGTATGATAGTATGTTTTAATTGTTACATAAAAAAGGTCAAATACAAACGTTAAAATTAGTGAAGGTGAAAGCATCGATCAACTTTTGATGCGGATGTTTATTATTGGTGTCCAATATTCAAAGAGAAAAGTGTGCACTACAATTTCAAAATTTCATAAAGTTTAGGATTTGTTGTTTGATTTGTATCAAAATAATGTCACACACAATAGAATATTACTAACATATTAATTATTTTATCAACGTATAAATTGCCTCCCCACGATTTTACATTGCTAAAAATGATTAGAATCTGGAAACACTGAGTTTTATAATACATCATGTGTGTTGAATAATTAGTAAATTATCTATACTAAGCTAATTTAATAAGTATCATTGGAATGTGGTTAAGGAGAAAAGTAATTGAATATGGACCTTAATGCGCTCTTTGTTTCCGAACAAGTATAACTTTTACAATTTTGAGGTCATTTCTTTTTCATGAATTGTTGATCATTTAAGAGACACGAACTCGACATGGGTGATTGGAAGAGAATCACATGTGTTTTGACGTCATAAATTCAGAAAATGGATGAAACGTAAGGATGTGGGGCTGAGTTGATTGATAATCCATTTCATGCTATTTAGGCTTTAATCAAATATGATAATCATTAATCATGTTTACTCTTGCTTTTATATAGCTTCCGTTTTCTATTTTATATCAACATCTTATTCATACATGTCCCCCACTTTCCTCCACTCGATTTTGCGTACTACATCTGTTTCTCTTTCTTTTCTTTTTTACCTATGTTGATTGTTAATTATGTTACTAATCATCGTTACAACTTACAATAAGATGCGATAGTACAAAAAGGCGATAAACAATAATTGATTTAATATTAAGTGAAAACAAAACTTGGGTAATGTTCAGATAATTCTACAGTAAAATCTCACTGGTAACAAATAATTCTTCTGATTTACTTGATTGCTGAGAGGAAATTAAACTAATACGTCACATATGGTAGACTTACGAAAATTACATTTTGAAAGATATTTCTACCAAGAGAATAGTCTAGCCTAAAAGATATCTAAAAAGTAAAATATTTTCTTATGGTTGGTTTTTTTTTCCTAGTCTACTACGTACATTTAGTCCTGATGTCAAAGTATACATCAGTTAAAAACTTTAAAACTTGTAATCAACGAAAAACAACAGAGTGAATAATAAAACAACTGGTCATAATGGAGATGTGATACCTAATTAGCTTATTAATAAGTCAGGATTCGAAACGCTGCAAAAAAACATATTTATCGCAAATGATTATTGTATTAGTGGTTAGTCGAAGTTTTTGTTTCATCAAATTCAAACAAGCGTATAAAACAGATTCTAAAATAGTCTAAAGACTCCTATAAAAAGAAATAATTAACAAAAGCAATTAATTTGTTTTTTTCCGCAAATGATTATTGTATTAGTGGTTAGCCGAAGTTTTTGTTTCATCAAATTCAAACAAGCGTATAAACAGATTCTAAAATAGTCTAAAGACTCCTATAAAAGGAAATAATTAACAAAAGCAATTAATTTGTCTCTAGAAAACCCAAAATTTTCTAGACCCATTCATCTCCACCTTTTTTTTCTTGTTAAAAAGACCATTCATCTCCGTTTACATGTGAAAATATAATTTTATGTAGAGTCTTCTCCTTTGACAAAATAAGAATAAAAACTAAAGTCTTCTCAACCAAGATCGGCCTTCAAGGCTCAGTGCCAAACTAAGCCACCAAAAAATATTCAAAACATCTGAAACTAAACTAATGAGCCGATCAGTGTAGCGTTATGTTCGAGAGAAAAACTATAAATGGTGTTGCGACATGTTTTGATTGACGGACCTAAAAACTATGTGAATATAGTACTCCAGAAAAGCTCATCATATCTCATTGGCCTTTGTTTGTTATCTGACTCATGCAATAAAAACAGCAATTAAGAACGTTGTTAGTATTTGTTGTTTAAGGGTTTATCATGTTAAACATTTTCTCAATATTATCATGAAGGCTGCACCTAGAGTAAAACTAACGCGTATTTCTTTCAAACGCATTTACACACACTTGAACAAAAAGTAGAAAACAACACGAGATGTTTTAGCATTTTATAGAAAATAAATAAATAAAGATATATAGAAGAAGACAAATTTAGATTTTAGACCGTCAATATTCTTCAACACGACAACACGCTTTAAAGTGAAAGTCTTCATAATCCGGTCTCATTTTTCCCATACGTAAATAAATATATAAGTTTATTTTTTTGTATAATATAAATCATTTCGAGAAATTGATGGTTTTTTAATTCTTTTTTTTGTTTCTCATTGACAAATCAATTAGAGCTAAGAATAAATAAAAAGAGCTTTATACGAAAGAAATGGAGAATCCTTGGCCATGACACATCACCATAAGTGACCAAACCCGATGAATAAATGGGTTTTGATAAATTCAAACCACGCGAACCTAATCTTGTTGAAATTAATACCTCCAATCTTCAAATTATATTTCAAAATAATAATACTAACCTTTTTGAAACCTTAAATTTTGTTTTTCTAGAAGAAAACAGTATATGTATATATACTGATAATGATATACACATCCTTGCTGGCAAAATCATCATTAAATTATGGTCGGTCAAAAATATATCTAATAATCGCCACATACATGCTTATAAAGCATAACATAAATTGATTCACATTTGATATTTATTACACACCCACATGGCGCCAATGGCAGTGGATCGTCTCTGTTTCGTATTACCGTCGGAATCCGGCGAGTTAAAGCCCTCGCCCTCCGCAGAGTCTCCGGCGATGGCTGAAAAGACCAAGGAAGAGGAGAAGAAGAGTCGTGATTGTGGACGTCAAGTTGTGAATTTGATCGGAGATTTATTCCGGCGATTACACAGCTCCAAATTGGTGAAAAGCTTGAATCTTTGCGTCAGCGAGAGTAACAAAAATTCAACCTTTCTGGAGATAAATGATAGACATTTCACTGATATGGAAGGTGTTCAGCTTTCCGGCAAAATTGGCTCCGAGAACCCGAGAATCTTTGGATACTCCGAGCTCTACATCGGATCTAATGGTTTCAGCGACGAACTAATCCTCGGAAGCGGCGGTTTCGGCCGTGTTTACAAGGCGTTGTTACCAAGCGACGGAACCACCGTGGCTGTGAAATGCTTGGCGGATAAAAAAGGAGAGCAATTTGAGAAGACGTTCGCGGCGGAGCTCGTCGCCGTAGCTCAGCTCCGGCACCGGAATCTTGTTAAATTGAGAGGGTGGTGTATCCACGACGGCGAGTTGCTTCTCGTTTACGATTACATGCCTAACCGGAGCTTAGACAGAGTGCTTTTCCGACGGCCGGAGATTAACTCTGAATTTAAACCGTTGGATTGGGGTCGGAGGGGTAAAATCGTCAAAGGACTCGCCGCCGCGTTGTTCTACCTCCACGAGCAACTAGAGACGCAGATTATTCACAGAGATGTGAAGACGAGCAACGTTATGTTGGATTCCGAGTTTAACGCTCGACTCGGCGATTTCGGTTTGGCTCGGTGGCTAGAACACGAGATTGAGTTTGATCCGAGTTACGACTCGGTTTCTTCGTTCCGGAACCACCAGTTCCGAGTTGCTGACTCCACTCGAATCGGTGGGACCATCGGGTATCTACCGCCGGAGAGTTTCCGGAGAAAAACCGTCGCCACCGCTAAAACAGACGTGTTCAGCTTCGGCGTCGTGTTGCTAGAAGTTGTCTCCGGGAGACGTGCCGTCGATCTCTCCTTCTCAGAAGAGAAAATCGTTTTGCTTGATTGGGTTCGGAAGTTATCCGATGACCGGAAGTTGCTCACCGCCGGTGATTCTCGGCTTCCAAAAGGATCTTACGTTCTCTCCGATATGAAGAGAATGATTCATCTTGCTCTGCTCTGCTCCTTAAACAACCCTCATCTTCGTCCCAACATGAAATGGGTGATCGGAGCACTTTCCGGAGAACTTGCCGGCGACTTACCGGCGTTACCTTCATTCAAGAGCCATCCTCTCTATATCCCTTTATCCTCACTGAAATCAAACTCAACGACGGGGACGACGACGACGACCACCACCGCCACAACGACGAACCCTACCACCTCTACGACAAGTTTGAACGCGTCTTCGGAGTCAACGCCGTCGTCAAATTACGTTACTGCCCTCGAAGATTCCATTTACCAGACGGCGGAGGCGGGAGAGAATCGGTATTTTAGTAACAACAGCCGTCGGACAACGACATCCAAGTCTTTCGTGTTGGACACGCCAAGGGAGATCTCATACAACGACATTGTTTTAGCCACTGACAATTTCTCAGACGCGCGCCGTGTTGCTGAGGTTGATTTCGGTACGGCTTATTACGGTTTACTAAACCGGGATCAGCATATTCTGGTGAAACGTCTCGGTATGACGAAATGTCCGGCGCTCAGGACACGCTTCTCCACCGAACTACTTAACCTAGGCCGGCTTCGACACCGTAACCTTGTCATGCTCCGCGGCTGGTGCACCGAACACGGCGAAATGCTTGTCGTATATGATTATTCAGCGAACCGTAAGCTAAGCCATCTCCTTTTCCATAGCCAGATACCGGGGAACACGGTTTTACGATGGAAGATCCGGTACAACGTGATCAAATCGCTTGCTTGCGCGATACGCTACCTCCACGAGGAATGGGATGAGCAAGTGGTTCACCGGAACATAACTTCTTCTACAATCTTTCTCGATAGAGACATGAACCCACGGCTATGTGGATTTGCGTTGGCCGAGTTTCTATCTAGAAACGATCACGCACATCAAGCTGCTAAGAAAAAGGGATCGGCGCAAGGCATCTTTGGTTATATGGCACCTGAATACATGGAGTCCGGCGAGGCAACAACTGCGGCGGATGTATACAGCTTCGGCATGGTGATACTCGAGATGGTTACGGGCCAGCCGGCGGTGGACTATACGAGGAAGAAAGAAAACGCTCTTTTGGTGTTGAGGATCCGAGAATCAGTAGGTTACAGGAAAAAACCATTGGAGGAGATTGCAGATATTCATCTTGAGGATGAGTACGAGAGGCGAGAGATGGCGAGGGCATTGAGGTTAGGGTTGGTTTGCACGAGAACCGACCCGAAGCTAAGACCTAGCATTAGCCAAGTGGTGTGTACATTAGATGGAAGTGAGAGGTTTTTTGAAGAGGAAGGAGGAAAGGAAGGTGACGTGAGCCGCAAGCAGATGTATGATTCGTCTATGTTGATGATTAGACAAATGCAGGCGCTTGGGATTCATTAAATTATGTTTAGGGAAGTAAATTTTAGTAATGTTTATGTGATCAAATTTGCAAGATGTGTATTTTTATTTCATGCTTTTATATATTTGTGTTTATTATGTAAAGAAGATTTTGGGTTCTATTGAATAGTCTTTTGGTCGAGTCTTTGATTTGGTTTAGACGTTCCACTTCTTCCTACTTGTTTCCTCGTGTATTCCTTAAATAGAAAACACCTACGAACGGTTGTTTAATACAATTATATGGTAAAACATAAATTTATCGTTTTAGTAAAAGAGATTATGCAAAAAAAAAAAAAAAAAAAAATGAACACTGTATCTACACAAACGCGGAAAGCCTAAATGACAATATATTTCAGTTAAACGACATATGTTAGATGATGACCAACAAGATGTTCACCGAAGTTTCTATATAAAAAGCATAAGTGCCACATATGGCATATGAGTAGATTTTGAATTTTGTCACAGAAATGGAGGGTAAAGTGATCAAGAAGCTAATCCGGACCAAATAATGCAAAAGTATTTTTGGCATTCAATAACCAATCAAATATAGGTTACATTATCTTATGATATAATGATGATTACTTATAGAGAATTAACCAGTAATTTATTCAAAAAATTAAAGAGTTAACCAATATTACGATGACATCTAGTAGAAAACTCACAGCCACGACTGTAGTGGTTGGCTGGACTTTTGACACATTCCTTTAGATTATGAGAACTGCATGGTGGAATTCTATCTTTCCCTATACCTCCATAACCCAAAGAGTCGATCACATCAGGTGAGTCTTTCATATGTTCTTCGATTTCGATCACAGCAGTGAGTTCTTCATATGTTCTTCAAATTCGATCACATCAGATGAGTTTTTTCATGTGTCTTGCTTTTCCAATTCACAAAACACTAATAATATTAACATCACTGTGGCAAACAAGAAAACAGTGATGTCTTGCATGAAGCCATTGTTTTTCTTTTTGGCTTCGTTCTCGTGTAAAAGCGTTTCTTATAAAGATATGTTCACTCTGTTTGGTTTGCATTTTTTCTTATTAGCTGTAACACTTCAAAAGACATGAAAAGAACACTTTTCAAAAAGGTTTTTGATCATGAAAGCAAAATGTTCTGTTTACATTACAACAAATTCGTTTAGGACTTTGACTGTTTTCTCGTGTTTCTCTCCGTCTAGATTATGGGATAAAGTATATGTTTACCTTCAAATGAAATCACAACAGTTTTATTTTTGTGAACACACACATACACAATAACACACACATACACAATTGTTTTGTTTTGCATCTATAGTTTTACCCCAAAAAAAAGAAAAGTTGTATTTGTTTTTCCTCTAAAAATGAATGTACAGTATATAATGTGTAAGGCAGAGACAAACATATATATATGCATTTAAAACGAACGAGATCTAAATCATTACATCAACCGATTGTTGTCGAACATTCTCAAACAACAAACTGTACAAGCTGAAACATTCAAGATGGTTTCGACTTTATTGGTTACAACTTACAAGTAGAGATTGGATACAACGATGAACAAGATCAAACCTCAGTCGCTGAAAGATCAGAGATCAAAGCAAAAAAGCGTGTGATGAGGCATGTTCTTCTTACTTGTTCATCGTTCCGAGCCGCTTCACGCTGTCTAAAAACCGAGGTAACTCGTGTCCTGAGACGGGGAACATCGTGCCATAACCGCTAATGTCTTTAAAGTTCCGCTACATGGGTCAATGCCAAATGCAGTATTTGACACTTCGATGAAGCAGCTGTTGCGTCCTTGACAAGCCTGCAGAAGAAAACAATGATTTTTTCGGATAGTCCACAAAAATCATCTTTCACAACTTGCCATGAACCAATTTCAGAGCTATATGTCAAAGATTTGTAACCATAATGTTTCTACTAGTGATTTTCATAGGTTCTACTGCGGGTTATCAAACCGCAGTTAGTATTCCTGTCCCAGGTTTTTATGTTCATTCATATATTTATATTGGCTACGAATGTTTCACAAAAACTTATGCTTAATGAAGCTTACTTTTCGATAACATAACTTTTACCTCAGAGACGATTGATAAGGATTTGGATGCATGGCATTTCCCGGTAGAAAACTTCTCGCAGCTACCTCTTGGAGTTCCATAGCTGGCAAATTCGATGGACGATATTACATGCCCTTCTTCACAATGCAGATGCATCTCTGGTGCCACACTGTTTATCGACATTGTTCCGTTCAGGAAACCTGGTGTGGACCATTTCCGCAGAGGTGGATAATGAGATTCTGAGACTTGACCGCACATAATCCCAGCAGTAACTGTCTTAACCGATATCTTAAATGGGTTTCCTCCTGTTTCTTCAAAGAGCACAAGTAGATTACTTGACGGCTTTAACCACGACCGTGGCACATGGTACCTGTACAATGATATTAGATCAGTACCATAGGCTTTAATAGTCATTGCCGAGTTACTACATGTCCGTTACCTGGTTTGTGTAGGCTTTCCACAATTTGTTGTGCACTTATCTGAATTGTAGGCTCCACGATAATCACAAGTTTTGTTACATCCATCCTTTTGGGCAATGATACTCCAGTACCTTCCAATATGGTGTCCATTGACCCAAGCTTGTCCCTTTCCCATACTTTCCAGATCAAGAACAACAGGATCTGTTCCGACTGGGGTATCGAAGTATGTCTAATTCAACGAGGAGAAAGGGTCCGTTGATTAATGAGAGACGGTAATAAAAAAATCACTTTGTTTTCAAAGGAATGAGAAAACAAAACGCCAATGATGTTTCCCATACTTACCTTGTACCACATAAAGATCGAAGGGGAAGCGTCAGTCTCCAAGGTACTCCACTCAGCTTTTTCATTGTGTTCTACAGTATATATTTTCTCAGCCTCACTCTTCAATCCCACCTACAATAAAACCAAAACATTCAGATGCGTCCACAATGGTCTTCAGATTTCAGTTAAAGTGAGAGAAAGAAATAAGAATCCACAAAGTTCATCTGTTTTAGTTCTCTTATAAAAACCATATACAACACCTGATAGGTCCATGATGATTTTGACAGGTCCACATCTCCTTTCTTGAATCCTGTAAGCTTCGCTTTGCCTCTAAATCCGGCTCCATCCTTCTCCAAGAAAGCACCATAATTCTGTGCCGTGAAGTCGAAAATGATCATAATTAGCTGTAAAAACAAAAGTAAAAGGAGAAAAATAGGTAGTGGAATTTTTACCTGTAAACCAACTGTTTGAGTCAAGAGAAGTAAATCATTGTTTCCCTGCACAAAACGTACAGGCTGCACTGCCTTCACCCAGTGACCAACAACACTGCCTTTACAATTCAGCAGGAGGACAAAGTTAGTGAAAGATGAGAGAACAATTTCTAAGACATCGCACTTCATGAAACCAATGTAACCCTCTTGTGTGGATACACAATGCACCACAACAGAAAGCACACACAACCACGCACAGACGCAATACAGGACCAATGCATTTGTACAATTACAATTATGCATAAGAAGAAGTAAAATGTTATAAATTACCTGAGAGTTGTTTGTTTACAAACACACGCAACACATCCCTCATGCTATCAACTGACAGTGTTGGGTTAGCTCCATTTTTCTTCCAGAACGAGATATCATCCTCAGATACGCTTATTCTAAATTTGGTGGAGAAGAAGAAAAGCCATTACAGATCAAACACAAAGAACTAGTAAATGTTATAGATTTCACAGTACTAAACTCCTCTAGAATACTGAACTGGCAAGAGAATACACAAAACAAACAATTTCAGATAACTCGGTCAAATTTTGATGTAAAAGCTTCTTGAAATTATGTCCCTTAAATGATTGTTAGTTTGATCATAAAATAAATAACTCTCGCATAGCTACCTTGTCCTTTGCCACAGGTAATCAGACCGGTCTTTTGTAACATTCAAATGCTCCAATAACCCTTGGAAAGTGAAATTGTCTTCACCCCATATGCCAATAGGCTCTTTCAGAGCCATCCATGATTTTGAGATATAAGAAACATTATCCTGCCTCCCGACCTTTTGCAGTATAGACATACTACCTATAGGAGACCTACCAGACTCAACCGTTTTAACAGAAGTTTGTGCTCCTACCTGCTCAAGAACAGACAAATAAACAAGAATCTCAAGAACCATCTTGGAAGACCAACAAAAAATGGAAACTACTATCTGAAGCAAATAAAAAAAGCCAATTGCCTCATTAAGAAAAAATTGCCAACTTCAAAGCAGAAGATATTTGGGCAGTTTCAAATGGTCCTTCTAAGTGTCTCACAGTGACAGTTCTGTTTTTAAGATTTCAGTCACAGTTAGCAGTATTCCGCAACAAAGAAGGACATCATTGAATGTGCTAAAGGAACTGTCAGGATTGCAATCACCAGTATAATGAATTCACAATATTAGTAGAAATTGAAAATCGAACCTTAGCAGTGTTGAAGGCCACATGTCGACAGTCTGGCAATATACTAACTGACCAAGGTGGTAAAGTATATGATTGGCCATTGAATTTCACATATGCGGATTTATGCTCATCAATGTTTGCGAGAAATGCGGCGCACACCTTTCCGTCAGTCTCACCATCTCCATGATAAATGTGTGCCTGGACTTTGCGTTATTTACAAGTAAGAATCATATTCATTCTGAAAGTTAATCAAAACAACGCTCAGTAATTAGTTCAGTACATAAGTCAAAATTATAAATGGCATTGAAGACTATATTTGTATCATAACCACGTGAAACTTTTGACAAGCAAATGAGAGTAAGAAACAAACCGGTAGGAAACTTATCTAACAGCATTGGTCTATTATAACTTAGAAAAGAAGAGTGAACTATATGCAACAAGTATATGTGAGAGTAGTAGCACACCTCCTGTTTTGATCCCAGTTTTTTATACTGAGGTGCATCTGCCGCAGCAAGGGCAGGTTCACAAAGTTTTATGGCAGCATGAAGATCCTTTAGATGCCCCCACTTTGGCTCGCTCCTAAGACCTTAGTATATGACAAACATAATTTCATTAGATAAATAAGTAACTATATATTTCTTAGCACTCTGCTTTCCTGCTAGTCTTAGCTTTCACCCACCATATTCATCAAGAGGAGCATCATAATCATAGCTGGTAATGTAGAAAGGACCACCAGAAGTTCGACCAAAGTTAGTTCCACCAAAATACTGCAATAGTAAAACAGACTCATCAATATATGCAGCAGACACAGTTGAAAGCATTGAATGCTTATCATAGGCATTCTATAATCAACTTTAGCAGACCCAATTTAGGCAAGTTGCGTAATTATTGTACCATGTAATAATTTTGAAAGCTTCCTCCGCGCTGATAAAATCTTGCGACTGCAAATGCAAGATCTTCAGCAGGTCTGTGAGGCAAACTTCCACCCCACTTCGTGTACCTTCAAAAATTCAACCTAACATACTCATTTAATCCAAATACCAACTTATATTGTAACAAATGCATGATTCTGTTATTAGAATCCACAACCAAAAAACAAACAATTAAGGCCAACATGTACATTGGTTTGAAACAAACACTTCTTTGATAAGAGCAAAGCTTTGTCAGAAGACTGAATGACAAGAAAACATACCACCCATCCCAATCCTCTGTCCAAAGTACTGGCTTGGTCTTCGAATTTGGTTTAAAACCATCACAATAGTATCCATTGCATGCATCAATCTGAAGCAAAAAGAGATTAAGAGACGTCAAAAGGAATACCTCTTACAGGGAACTATAACATATGCGTAGCATCCTTTTTCTGTGAGAAACATAAAGGATTCTTTTCAACAACAAGGAATCATTCATTATGATGTCCAAAGTAAATCAATGGAAAACTAGCTAGGGCCTCATTATCAATGACCGCAGGTCGGTAACGACTGGGCATCTAAACCACACTTAAGGAACTCAAGATAACATATCTATATAAAATCATCAGCCTGGTGAACAGGCTCAGCTACAAGATAAAAGCGGAGACATCTTAATGCGAAAAGAATCAAGTTAGCAACGTTACGATATTCTCTGGAGCGTCTGTTTGCTTGCACATAACCCAAGGAACTCCAGCACCAAGCCCTAAAGCCATGCTAGCTGCCCATTTGACGTAATCCTTTCCCTTCTGCCCGTATGATTTCTCAACATCCCCGTATTCATTCTCAATCTACGTAAAAAAAATATTTCAGTCCATGGCATTCTCATTCAACAAGCTACAACTGATTTTACAACTTTTCAATTAAGAAGACTGGTCAGTGCGAGGCAAGTTATCTGGGTAAACAAAGAATGCCAGAGACTGTCACCAACATAAGCATAAGCATCACCTTTATAGCAAGACTATATAAAGAAAGACAGCTCATTACTTTGGAAAAAAGGTTCAGAAAATACAAAATTCTCATATGACCTGCAGCATGATTACGGGACCGCCTTGCCAACAGAACAGCTTTGCTTCTCGCATCAGATCCACAATCTTCGTTACAAACTTCTGCATCTCCTTCTGGAAAACAGCAAGCAGAAAGACATGATTATATAAAAGAAGATAAGCAAAGCTAAAACAGAACTTTAAAAAGTACATTAATAAAGGAAATGTCAGACTGAGGCGTTGTAATAAAAAATGCACCTTAAAAGGTTCATTGTCAGTTCGAAACTCGATGCCAGGAACATCACGCAACCACACTGGGAACCCTCTAAGAAGAATTGAAGAAAAAGAATAAAGAGAGATGAGTAGGAAAAAATCAAGAGACACCAGTGGTTGTGAGAAGACAATACCCGAAGTTCCACTCAGCACAAACGTAAGGACCTATACGTAGATGGAGATAGAGACCACTTGATCCAACAAGCTTCACGAATTTGACAAGGTCGTACCTTCCTTCAAAGTTATACTGTACAGAACATCAAAGTTTCCAGCTTTAAATGCAGAGAGAGAGAGAGAGAGAGCACAAACTCGGAGAGGACACAGAGAGAAATATAGCCAACCTGACCCTTTACAGGCTCGTGCCCACTCCAAAACACATAAGTTTGTATCACATCAGCACCACCTTCTTTGCTCTTTGCAATGAGATCAGGCCACATCTGAAACCAATTTCAATTTTTTAAAGGATCCTAAAAAACTTCAATAGCATTCGATCACTGAAGAAAGAGAAATTCTTCTATATTTGGAACAAAACAATCAGAAACTGTCAAAATTACTGAAAATGGTAAGCTCAGTGAAAGCAATAGTTACTTCAGGAGTGGCGCGAGGGTAGTGAATTCCAGCTGAGACTAACATGCGCCGTTTTCCGGCGACGATTAGCGCCCTGTGGTCGTAGCTGACATTGAACGGTTCAAAGAAACTTCCCGAGACGATCGGAAGATACAAAAGGAAAGCGATTATCGGTGTCAGTATCCGCCACTGAAGCGAAGAAATTTGTGTTGACTCGGTTGCCATTGAAGTTAAGCTCATCAAAGTCCACAACTTTTTTTTTTATGTATCTCCAATGAAGAAGACGAAGTTCACAAGACAAGCAAGCTTCTAATCATTTTTCGGATGATAACCATGACTCTCTAATAAATGCTAAAATATCCCAAAAGTATATAAAACTACACCATAACCCCAGAATACAGTGAAAAAGTTCTTTTTTTTTTTTTTTTTTTTCAACATAAAATTTCGATTGGTTATAACTTAATAAATATAAAAATTTGAAAGAAAAAAATATTATTCGTTGAAATAATTTATTTTTAAAAACTGAATTTTTATTTTTCTATTCCTTGTCAAATTTAAAGAAGAATATTTTTCTTCATTTATTTCTCAAAAATATAATAAAAAATAAAAAGTTATGTATGACTCATATATAAAAAATTATAAGAAAATTTCCTCTTAAATAATAAACAATTTGAGTAATAATAAAATTACTTCATCTTAATTGGTGTATAATTTGTGGAAAAAAAATTCACTATCATTTTTTTTCTTCAAATAAATAAATAAGTAACTAACTAACTAATAGCTTGACAAAAAAATATATAGGATCTGGCGCATTTACCCTCAGGAACAAAGTAAAGAAAAGGAAATACTGTGTAACTGACTCAGATATGACAGGGTGGTTTTAAGTCGTTGCGAAAGTGGTTTTAACTAGAGACCCTTCTACTTGCAACAATACGAAGCCTCTTAAGAAACCTGAAGCAGATCATGTTGCGAAAGTGGTTCCTGATTTGAAGAAGAAAAGAGTTAAGAGATCTGTGACGACTCGCGGTGACGCGGGAGAGACTAAGAAAAAGCCTGAACTTTCCGGGCTGAAGAAGACAGAATGGTTATGTTCTGTTAGTATAAACAGTTACGTAGCTTTAAACCTGTAGAGTTTTATAAAATGGCTTTTCAGGTATGAAGACAATACTGAATGGGGAGACAGAATCGGATGGATTTACGGTTCGGTCACTGAAGACGTGGTGACGGGATACCGTATGCATAACCGAGGTTGGAGGTCCGTTTACTGCATCACAAAACGTGACGCTTTCCGCGGCACAGCTCCGATCAATCTCACTGACCGTCTCCATCAAGTCCTCCGTTGGGCCACTGGCTCTGTAGAGATCTTCTTCTCCAAGAACAACGCCATGTTCGCCACCAGACGGCTCAAGTTTCTCCAGCGAGTCGCATACCTCAACGTCGGGATCTACCCTTTCACCTCCATCTTCTTGGTCGTCTATTGCTTCCTCCCGGCTCTCTGTCTCTTCTCCGGCAAATTCATCGTCCAGAGCCTCGACATTCACTTCCTCTCCTACCTCCTCTGCATCACCGTTACACTAACTCTAATCTCCCTCCTGGAAGTCAAATGGTCAGGTATCGGACTCGAAGAATGGTGGAGAAACGAACAGTTTTGGCTTATCGGAGGCACGAGCGCTCATCTCGCAGCGGTCGTCCAAGGTTTGCTCAAAGTGATAGCCGGAATCGAAATCTCATTCACCTTGACGTCGAAATCTGCAGGAGAAGACGAAGACGACGTCTTTGCGGATCTTTACATATTGAAATGGACGGGGTTGTTCATCATGCCGCTCACAATCATTGTAGTGAACCTCGTTGCGATTGTGATCGGAGCTTCGAGGACAATATACAGTGTGATTCCGCAGTGGGGCAAGTTGCTTGGAGGGATATTCTTTAGCCTGTGGGTCTTAACTCATATGTATCCGTTTGCTAAAGGGTTGATGGGTCGAAGAGGAAAGGTCCCGACCATTGTTTATGTTTGGTCAGGGCTTGTTTCGATTACTGTGTCGCTTCTCTGGATCACGATCAGTCCTCCAGATGATATGACAGGCAATGGAGGAATCTCGGTGTAAGAGAGGTTTTTGAATCTATTTATATGTTTTTTTTCTTTTTTTTTGTAAAAGTAAATTTGGTTTATGTAAATTTTATGTTGAAAAGACCAATTCTGCGTTAGTTCTTGTTAGCTTTTGATTCTTATTGTTACAGAGAGAACTTAAACATATATCTCGTTGCTCTGTTTTGTCTCTGTTATATCCTCTGTTTCATTTATAATCGTTGAAACTCGCTATGACGAAACTACCCTTATTATATCAGTTGAAATATCTTAATCTGACAGATTTACCCCTCCTAGATCTTGGCAAGAAAAATGGAAATAGAATCAGAATCTGATGACTTCTCTCTTACGGTGAGTGCGCTGTATAAATATAACAGGAACACACTCTCTTCTTGTTTTGGATATTTTCATTTCTATTGTTGATTTCCAAAATCGAGAGTGAAACCCTAGCTACTTATTTCCCGCTTTGCAAATTCTAACCTTTAGCATTCCCTCTAAGAAAGATCAACGTAGAAGCACCTGACGAAGATGAAGAAGGTCGCACCTGAAACGGACAAGATATCTGATTTTAAGCGTTTGTGTTCTGTAGCAATCAGAGCCGCAAACTCACAGAGCCTTGATGGTGTGGAACGATGTTTAGATATCTTCCGTTACTTGGAGAATTTGAATTTATCCGCCAAGGATCTTGTCCGCTTGTCTAAAGAGATAGCTCCTTTAGCGAATCTGAGAGATCATAGAAACCCTAAGATTCGTATGGGTGCTAAAGCCTTGTTCACCTCCTGGATGAGAACTCTTTACGCTAGAGACCCTTCTACTTGCAACAATACGAAGCCTCTTAAGAAACCTGCAGCAGATCATGTTGCGAAAGTGGTTCCTGATTTGAAGAAGAAAAGAGTTAAGAGATCTGTCACGACTCGCGGTGACGCGGGAGAGACTAAGAAAAAGCCTGAACTTTCGGGGATTAAGAAGACAGAAGATCAGAGATCTAAGGTTCATCAAGTCTGCGAGATTAAACAAGAGAATATGAACAAGACTAATGAGTCTTTTAAAGCGAAGAAGGCTATGGAGGAGAAGAAGCCTGAAACATCGGTTGTTCCAGCTGTGACGAAAAACTCAACAGAGACGTTGAAGCTGTTTGAAATAGCTAAGAAATCTGCAGATGTGGCAAGTGCAAAGGGGATTCTCTTGTCTAAAGAAGAGACATCAATCTGTGTGGACACTCTCACTTTACTCATGTATTTCCCCATCAGCTCAACAGCTCCGGATACGAAGAGGATCATGGAGAAGCTTTCATACCTTACAAAGCACAAAGACCGCAAAATCTGCAACACTGCAACAGCACTTCTTCAACATTGGAGCCGGAGCATCACAGATCAGCAACACAAAGATCCCCTTAAAACTCAAGGCTAGTACTTTTTGTGTTGTTCAAGTCAAATTCTTTTGGCACTCCTCGTTTACAAGTAGCAGCTCTTCTAGAAACGATTAAGTGTGGTAAATTATTATTTGTTTTGTTATAGTAGTGAATGATAACTAAGTTTTAAAATGAATAGCTGAAAGTTTTAGTAACCAATCGCAGGTGTAAACAAACAAAAATATGTGACAAAAAAGTTGTCACTGCGACCTACAAAGGAACACGGACCAACTTTCTTTTGTTTATGTGTATAAATGAAATTGTAAAGTTTGATTTGTACTTCTTTTTTCAGTAATATTTTAGTTGGACTGAAAATGTTAAACAAGCAACAATAATGGAGGTGTAGCTTCACTCACCTGTAACTCACATGTCATAATATAAAATAGGCTCGTTGATGTAGGAGACAAAGAGAAAGACCCAAAATCTTTTATTAATTCGTATATCGAGTAATTACATCTACGCGTGGGAAAAAAAAAAAAAAAATAATCAAACCGGGACGGTTCGACCGGAATTTGCTACGGCCGTCATCTCCGCCGCATCACCACCGCCGATTTGTTCCTCATCCTCTCTCGAAAGCTCTTCCAAAGACTTCCCTTTAGATTCCGGAACCAAAAGAGTGAAAACGATCCCCAAGAAATTAACACCTCCGAGCATCAACAGCGAGTTCCTCACTCCGATTCCCGGAGGATAACCAGCGTCGGTCTTCTCCGGATCACTGCTCTGCGCCGCGTAAAGAAACCCGAAAGCTCCGACGATCGCTCCCGCTTTACCAGACGCCGCCGATATCCCGTGGCAAGTCGACCTCAGTCTCGCCGGGAAAATCTCAGCGGGGACAACAAACGTCGTCGCGTTAGGCCCGAAGTTCGCGAAGAACATGGTGAGCGAGTACATAACCAAGAAGCCGATTCGATTATCTCTGTGCCTCCAGTGATCGTAAGGGATCGCGAGCGCGAACATGAAGACGGTCATGAAGATGAATCCCATCAACTGGATGAAGAATCGACCGAGGTGATCGATGAACGCGACGGTGAACCAGTAACCGGGGACGGTGCCGCAGAGAGCGATTAGGGTTTGAGCTCTTGAGACGGTGAAGACTTCGTGGATTGCGTTCATGGTCTCGGCGGCGGGAATCCATCCGATGGCGCTGTAAATGTCCTTTTGGAAGAGGTTGCTGCTGTAATAGGCGATGTCGAGGAGGAACCATGTCGTTGTTGTGCCGACGAGGTGGAGGCCGTGACGGCGAGCGAATTCTCTGGAGAATAAGCCGAAGGAGTTTGGGTTTGATGAAGACTGTGCTTCTTCTTCTGCAATTAGATCCACTTGAAGGACCTGTTTGTTAATAATACTAAGTTTTCAATTTTGCTATTCTTACAGAACATCATTAGTAAGTGTTTAAATTTAAGTTAGTGTCATCTAATGTTGGGAGTTTATATCCATGATAGCATTTTCTTTTGCTAATCAATAGTTTTTTATAAGATTCTTGAAATTTCAAAAACATCAAGTAGGAAATGAAAAATGGTTAGATATGATTAGTTTGGAACGGACCTTAGACATATCGGCGGCAGCTTGTTTGGTATTCCGAGCAACAAGAGCGGTATACCGAGCGGTTTCCGGCATCTTCATCCGCCAATAATAAGTTAGCAACGCCGGAATAGCTCCAAACATGAGCACAATCCGCCACACGTAATCCGCCTGAGGGACGGTGGAGCCCACCGGATCAACCTCATAGGTCGGCGCGTCGAACGCGTGATCAAACGCACTCGAGACGATGAGAGATACGATTCCTCCGGCCAAGATTCCGAAGCCTTGCATAGCGAAAACGGCGGCTATGAATGCGCCACGTGTCTTCTTGTTGGCGTATTCGGACATGATTGTGGCCGAGAGAGGGTAGTCGCCGCCTATGCCGAAACCGAGCCAGAACCGGAAGAAACAGAGTGTGGCCATCACTCCATTAGCCGAGTGACCGAATGATAGACCCGACCCGAGCGAACATAGTACCATGACCATCAAGGTAAGACCTATGTATTTCAATTATTGGTACAAGAGTTTTAAAAAGTTTTCCATTAGTCTACCCAAATTATATGGCCACAAGAACTTTCGTACATGCCAAATAAAGAAAGAACAAAGCTTACCGTAAACTTTCTTGCGGCCAAGCTTGTCTCCGAGCCAGCCAAAGAAGAGCTGGCCAGAGAGGGTACCGCAAAAGGCGACGCCATTGACAGCGGCAGCAACGTTTGGAGGGAGCGTTCCTGGCTTCTTGGAGCCATCAACATGGTAGTATATGCGACCAAGGAGCTTTGTCACGAGAGAGATGCTAAAGAGATCGTATGCATCAGTGAAAAAACCCATACCCGCGATTACAATCGCTGTGAAATGGTACATCTGCGTTTTGGCCGCATCCAAAGCGTTCAACACCTCTCTCCCTTTCCTCGCCATCTTTTTTTCCCTCTCTTTTTTTTTGTGTTCTTCTGTTGTTCACTTACCTGAGATACATGTAATTAACACTCTACTATATAGTTTAGATATTGTGAAACATAGGCATGCATGTGATACTAAGTGCACTTGTCTATGCAAACATAAATGCAGTTTATAAGCGATTTGTCAAAGGTTATATTTTTTTGAAAGAGTCAATGAAAAGTATGTGTGAGGCCAAGAAACTAAGATCCCCTTTTTGAAACGTGAGGAATCACTCTACTGATTATTTGGTTTGGTTTTGTTTTTATTCTTACACTAAACGTTTTACTCCAAGTTAAGCAAAATTTGATTGCTTCGTAATAAAATGTATATATATAATTATCCCAAAGAAAAATAACGACGTATAGATAAATATATTTTTTCCTGAACCTATAAATAAGTAAATAAATATACTTGCAACACATGCATCATGCATGCATATGGAGAGAGGAAAAAACCTTACAAGGGACGCTGAAATGGAAACTAGCGAGAAATCTGGGAGGGTTTTGGTATTTATAATAGTCTAAACGATACTAGAAAGTAGAAACCAAAGGAACATTTCGAAGAATCTACAAGAATATACCTTACAAAACTATAAATTAAATTTGATCTTGTAGAGTCATCATATTAACGTGGAACTACGTTTCATTTTATGAGGTCGATTGCTTCTCTCACTTTCCTTCTACATGTTAATTTAATTATATTTAGAGGTCTGGGAAAACGAGAGAATTAATTGTTTTTCTCTTTAATTATGTATGATCAGTCTCGGGCTCTCGGGATTTGGAACAACAGTTGTGACTAAATTCCAACTCATACATCATGCAAACATCACCTAATTAATGATCAAGATTCTTACTCTTTCACAAACACTGTCATTCTACATTTTTTCACACATTAACAAAACTATTAAAAAGTCTATTATATTCTTGTTGACTTTGGAAAAATTTCATTAAAAAATTCGATTGAGTCAAGCACGTATGTAGGTTGAAGTCAACATTTCCGACAAAATTTATCACAAAATATTAACGACTTTAGAACGTATGTTTTCTTTTAAAGGTCGTATGGGACTATGGGAGGAAAAAAAACTGAAACGTTTATGTTCATAACACAAATATTCTTTTTAACTATTAGTACCATGTTACATCTTATCCACGTAGCTAAGACGCTAAAACTTAAGATACGATAAGCAATGTTAGTGTTTAGAACACAAACGTAAGCATCAACATATTTGTTCTCCACACTTTTATAGACTTAAAATTGCCTAAATGAAAAATTGGAGTAACGAATACGAAAAGAATACCAACATCATTTAGAGACTTGTGAATGCGTAAATAACCATTAATCTTCAGAGTAGACAATCAATACAAAACAAATCTGAGTTTGAAAGAAACTTTTGTTACGTTGACTCTGCAACTCATGCTATTGGTCCAAGATTTTCTCTGAGTTACGATTGTTTTAAATCCAATATCTCTAAAACAATTCAATTGTATAACTGAAGCAACATAATTGAAGGGTTTAATACAACAATCTTTGTACTTTTAGAGGGAACTTAGATTATATATTGTTTTTTTCGAATGGTTTGTTCATTCATCAAAGTAACTACAGCCATATCACAGGGTCCACCTTTTTGTAATGTATTATCAAATATAAAGAAGATTAAAGATATTCTGGAAAAAAATGACCATTATTGAAGCAAAAATATATATAGATTTTGGGATATCAAAAAACAACAAATATTTCAAAAACTTATTCAAACAAAATCTTTAATTTGAATACAGACCCTCAAAAAACCTCCAGTCTCCAGTATGTTGCTTAGTTTATAATCATAAATAAATCATTGCTTAGTTGTAAGAGTCATAAATCATCGAGTGTTTGAAGAAAACTCAGAGAAAATCTTTCTTACATGAATATATATCAAAAGCTAAGAAACAAAGATGATTCCAATTTTACGAATCTACAATAAAGAACAAACACACGCACACACACTCCTCTAATGTACCTTAATGATATATCTAAATCAAGTGCAAGTATATTCACATGAAAGTCCCAAGCTTTAAATCCTTACTCGTTCCTGCATTGCTCTCCAAATGGTGGCAGAAGAAGCGCCAATCTTGCCTTGTACCTCGCGATCCTCTTCAACCGTTCTTCTCTTAATCTGAAAACCAAAACAAACCCACAATCTTGTCAACAAAATCATAATTTGCATATCCAATCACCAAGAAAACAACTTTGATTTGACGAAGTGTTGTGTGACTCACCTAGCGCGGACCTTCTTAGCTCGGTCCACATGTCTTTTCAAAAGATCAGAATCTGACAGCTGTTTCACAGATTCCTCGTCCTGAAGATCATATTATATCACGAAACTTAGCATTACTATGCACCATTAGCATTCTAGAACGGAATAAGAAGAAACACGAAACCTCTTTGTCTTCTTCATGACTTGGTTCTTCAACTAAATCGTTTGGCAAACTTGTCTCTACCACATCCGCAGGCAAAGGCTTTGGCAAACATGTCACTGTATCGCCTTGCTGCCTCTGTAAGTAATCCATTATGGCATAAATATAAGGGCGAACTCTACATTAAGTTACAACGCAAAACAGAAATTGAGGCGAACCTGAATTCCCTCATGAGCACCATTTCTCAACCACGATCTACAAAGTGAATACAGAGAAGCTCCCTCTGTTATTCTAACCTGCAAACCAAACAAAAGTATTGAACATCCCCGACGGACAAAGCAGCCAGTTTCGAACAATAACGTAAACACAAAAGATAAGGAAAAAGCTTTACCTTTCTTTTTCTTATAAGGACCAGCACGTCGTTCCGGCTTCTAAACAACATGGAAAAGAAACGCAAACATTATAAAGTTTCTAAAGGAGATTCTCTAATTAACTATTGCATAAAGAAAAGAAGATTGTACCTCGCATTTTTACGCCCGCCATTGTCTAGAATTGAAGTAGGAGGGTGAGCAACCTAATTATCAAAAGATCCAAAATTTACAAAATGTAACCACACGCACACAAGGAGATCTCACAGAGTTTCTAAGAGAATTGAGTCTAAGTGTAGATAGCACAATTCGACACACACAGCATTTCGTTATGAAAAATGATATCAAAGCTTCTCAGAAAAGGGTTTGTTTTTGAAAAACAGCAGTATTTTGCTATGTAATGTGATTAAAAAGTTAAAACCTTTGTGCTCATTACAGATTGCAATTCAGAAATTTGAAAACACAGGTCGTCCATTTAACTAAGAACACTTTCACTAACCAACCACAAGCTTTTGTCATATGAAACAGACAAAGCAAAACAATTGATAACCAATCTCTTTCACTATTCACGAAAAGCAGATATTTTTAACAAATTAAGCAACTGCACGAACCACCACCATCAAGTAATCAACGCAAAAATCAAAACTTTTGATGGATTAGTGAGTAACTAACCCGAGGTTGCAAGAAGTGAGGAACTCCCTTCATGTGACCCAACCCGAGATGAGAAGAGTGTTGGATCTGAGGATGTGCAGCTCTCATGAACTCACTCATTGGATCCAAACTCAACCCTGACTGTCCATTTTGGTACGCATGAACCGGCCGAGGTGGGTACCCACAAGGACTACCCGCTGGATCCACGACGGTGTTCGAGTTCTGTCTTCCGGGTCGGGTCGGTAACCCTCGAGCTGAAGAAGCAAGCGGGTGAACAAGAGCTGAAGGGTCCTGGTGAGGCTGATGAGGCGAACCGGAAACGGAACTCGACCGCCTAACCGAGAAGGAGGGATGCGGATGGACATTCTGTTGAGGATGACGGTGAAGCGGAGCTATGGCTCTGTACAACGGCGGTTGAGAAGACAGCGTTTTGACTGTGTTAGGTTGTGTCGCCGGAGTTTCCGATGCGGCGACGGTAGAACACGATACAGAGTACAAGGAGGGATTGGGATTGGGATCTGGAGTGGACATTATTCCGGTGGATGGATTTTAGATTTTGGGTTTTGGGAGAGAAGCGAATTAAGGAGAAAAAGATTCAAATTTGGTACCTTTATTTTCTCTACAACTCCCAAAAGACACGAAGAGCGGTTTCTTTCCTTTCCCTTTGTGGTAAGAAAGTCAAGTGATTTGTTCTCAACTTCAGTTTCGAAATTTTGGTTCACTTTCTCGACTCGTGTCCGGTTCGATTTTTAGATAATAGTACTAATTGACAATAAATTATATTTATTTAACTAATATTACACTTGTTTTGTTCAATGAAATTTAAATCTAATTTTGTTAATTTAAATTATAAACTTTCGTATAGATTTTAATTTGGTTTAGGAATACTGGTTCCAAGTAGATTATAAAGTAAATTTGGTTCGGCTGTAGTTAGATTATGGTTTTCTCAGGCATTCTCAGGGTTGAATCCGGATTATAACATGGCCACAACACAAATATAAAGTATTAGATTACAAACATTAACTCTTTTCTTTCAAATAACGGTAATTATCATTTGATAATTTGAAAGCCGAGATCTTGTCCACAGCTCAATCTGTAAAGTTTCAACAATCTACAGAAACAGTGGATATATATAGCAGCGCAAAAAAAGAGGATGGTCGATCATCTACAAAAAGATTCAAGATTCTGTAATTGCAATAAAGAAGAAGCTGTTTTTGTTGTAAGATGAATAGCAATGGGCATTGAGATCAAGTGAGTTTTTAGAAGCCAGCCCATCCAGCCGGTTGAGCAGCTTTCTGGTTCTCTCTCATCTTTGTGTTCCCATATCTCTGTGAAGAGTTTCCAGAACTTACAGATCGTTGTGTTGCAGTAGCAGAAGCTGAAGATGGTGCTGCAGCTCTGAAGGACTCTGTCTCGAACCCCCATGGCTCAAAACCTTGGCTTGCTGGAGCAGGAGCTGAAGAAGCTGGTTTACTTTTGGTTCTCACAGACTGATTGATGGTATTGTTGTTACCCTTTGATGCAGATTCCACCAACACGGGTTTCGGTTCATCGCTAAAAGGTTGCCATGAATTTGGATCCGAGCTTCCGGTCGACCAATCAGATCTGTCTTGCTGTAGATCCCAAACCGTTCCTTCAACTTTATCTCTCTGTTTCAACAAGAACACAATAGAGTCATATGATGTAAAAAAAACTGATGCAATCTTATGTGTGGGTCTAACGCTTAGATTAGCAAGAAGCAAGAAAGTACCGATGGAGTTGATGACGTGGAATGCATCCCTGGAGAGGTTTGTGAGAAGTCTCTGCTCGGTGATGACGACACAGTTTTAGAGGCAAGTGTTTGCTTGAGATCCTGCAACTCTTGCCTCTGCGATCTGCAGATAGCAGACAGCTTTTCAAACTTAGCCGTAATCTCAGCCTTCTCTGAATTTGTTTGCTTCAACTCTTCTTTTAACCTCTCTATCTCAGCCTCCAATGCCTCTTCTTTCGCAGGTTTATTACCATTATCGAGCTTCGTGGTATCAAAGTCAGCAACAAACGAGTTAAAAGCATCGTCCTTAGACACTCGTGACCTGTTATTGGTCGCAGCAGAACTCGAGTCCCTCTGAGAAACTGTAGATTCAAAATCTTTATTTCTTTGCGTACCACCACGAGCCTCTCCTCTCACAGGACTAGGCTTTTTGGGATAATGGCTTTCCACACGAACTCTTTCGGATTTAGATGTGTTACTGTTGTGGCTGCTTGGTTCATCAAATATAGGCATGCTTTTGTTGTCTTCTGATACAACCGAGGTTTTAGCATGCTGAGTCGCCCAAAAGGCACCGAGCGGTCCTCCACTAGCTGCATCTCCAGATGACGGTGGTGGCGGTGGTGGACTTCTACGAGGTGCCGGAGAAGATTTATTTGCTGGTTTTGATGAACCTGCCAAATTTCACAAGGATCAAAAGAAATCACATCTTTCTTCGAGAAGCTATCCTAACTTGAATTTCCACACTATACCATCATGGACTCCAGCAGATTGCATTTCAGGTGGTCGATCGGGTAATGACTTCTGTACATTAGCAGGAAGCTGCTCGTTGACCCGAAACCAAATCTGTACATGGAAGTGTTGTTAGAGACATTGCAAGTGGCATGAAATGAGAGCAAAGTGCTGTTTTACCTGTGTAATATCTGGTCGTTCATCAGGTGAATTTTGAAGCATGTCTTTAATGAGATCCGTAACTGACGAACTGTATTTAGGCGATTCTGGTATACGATAATTCCCGTTTAAAATCTGCAGCTTTGATTCTCCATCAAATGCATTCTTGAAATAACATATCCGAAATAAAAGACATCCAAGAGCCTGAAACATTGCAAAAAAACAAACTTTAGTGTTGACCTCATTGATTAACGAGAAGGAGGGAATTTGAAAAGCGTTTTCACATGACATACCCATATATCGACCTTCTCGCTTATAATCTCCCTTCGAAAGAGATCCCACATCTATTGCCAATAAAGACAAGAATCAAACAGTTTTTTTCTTTAACCACTTTAAAAACCTCTTATAATCTGTATAAGAGCATATCTAGTCAAACCTCAGGAGCTCTATATGTTGGTGTTGTGTGTTTCCTAATATTGTCTTCTTCAACGCCCATCTCTTCTGCTCTTTCGAATATCTTGTGATTTGTTGAAACGCTTCCGAAGTCGCATAATTTCCACAGTCCATCTGAGCTCAATAGAATATTCTCAGCCTTCAAGTCTCTGAGACAGTAATAGTAGTAACACTGATATAATAATGTCGCTCGCTGATGAAAAAACAAAAAAAACAAAAGAAAGCTAATGAACCGACGTGTATACCTGTGAGCAATGCGCGGGGATTGACAATGCATTGCAAAGACAGCATTGCATACATCTCTGAAAATCGCAAGAGCTTGTTTCTCTTCAAAGTAACCAGCACCTCTGTTCTCAAGCACTTCCACTAGAGATTTACCGCAAAAATCCATAGCCAGAAGAGCTTCTTTTTTGTTCCTCCCCATATCCAAGATACCGTGTGCATAGAGCGTGACGACATTCGGATGTCCTTTCAGAGACTTCAGAACCGAGATCTCCTTGTTTACGAGTTCTAGAGACTCCTCGTCGTTGCATATGATATGCTTTAAAGCATACTGCTTTGACGCGTGATTTGTATCTTGAGCTAAGTAAACGCTGGAGAAACCTCCTTCCGCAATGATGTTTCTTACATGAACTTTAAGATTTCCTATTTCGAGATATCGACCTTCGAGACCCGCAGGTTCTTTCTGAGCAAATGGTTTGAACTTCCACATGTCTGAATCAGTGGAAATAATAAGAATGCTGCACAAACATAAAAATCCGACACAAAAGCTTACAAATTTCGGATAACAAAGGCAATAAGAGATTCCGTATACAATAATTGATTTATCCAAATAAGGCATTCAAGTACATACATCAAACAAAGATAATGATCAAGCACCAAATATGCTAAAACAATTTCTCAGTAGATATTTCATTCTGCACAGATGAAGCTAAAAGGTGAATCCTTGATCAGAGCAACCAGATCAATACAGACCAGAACGTAGAACCTAAGGAGCTTCAACATACAAAGGGGCTATTGAAGCAGATCATATCTAATCTTAAATCGAACTAGATTCTGGGGACTATGGTGAGATACGATGTCTAGTACATAAATACTTTTATCATCAAACAAAAAATCCTTGTAAATCTAGAGGAATCCAGCTCAAAAACCCACTTCACAGTGTAGCTTTGAATCAGATTCTGATTGAAAGTATCTTTTTTTGAATCAGAAGAACACGATGAACATCAAACAACACTAACGAGTCCAACGATTAACCAACCGCTCGGATGAATCAAAATCTGAAGCTTCCGGGTAATCGAGATCTCACCCCAGAAGCAGAAAACTGGCAGATCAATAGAACATCCAATCCAGATAAGAGGACGAAAAATCGGACCTTTGCAAAAACCCAGATGCTGATGAAACCAATCCAATCACCAAAATTTATATTACACTAAAATCGAAAACACAGTAGCTGCATTAAGATCTGTGTTCGCTTGTTGCGTAGAAAGGAGAAAACTTTAAAAAGGCAATTTGGAGAGAGAGAGAGAGAGAGAAATGAAGAAGAAGAAGAAAGCGGCAAATCCGGGAATAGGAAGGTATAGTGAGATAAGAACATTTTTTTAGTTTTGTGTATAAAGAAAAGCCTAAACCCAAAAAAAGACGTGAAATTGAACGTGGACGTGACACTCCATATCCATTTTTTTAAAAAGATTATTCTCACATTTATCTCTTGATTGCACATGTATTAAGCACCTACTATAATTTGTATATATTTTTAGATGGTTTTTGTTGCAAAAGAATGAGTTGATATGCACTTGTTGTTGGTTCTTAATTCTAGAAGACTCATTCTTATCATAATAGATAAAAAAAATACCCATTTTATCCTATGTTTGATAGCTCAACATGTTGAAAAGATGGTGTTTCAGTATCGGTTTCTAGTTCGAATCTTAGGTGCTATAGATGGAGAAAACTGAACTATGCTTTGCGGATATGTTACACCTACTAATCAATATTTGGTCTTGACCTTTAATAATTATGGATCAAAGGTCAAAAAACATCTTAATTATGTTAAAGTAATATTTTTTTTTTTGTCAGAGAGGCTATAAGTAACGTATGAAAGTTTTTTGTTGTTTATTCATCATGCCAATCGATATTCCTAAGTCCTTTAGGTCGAAAACTATAATTAACATAAAAGTCAGTGTTAGGAGGGAATAGATATAGCTTGAGTCCAACTGTTTCGAGAATACATCCACAAAAGAAAGTAAGAAGGTGCATTTCAAAATAAGTTTTTTTGTGTGACAAATATAACATTTATGTTCAACATTTTGAGCTGTCAAAAAAGAAGAAATAATAACCCCTTGTAAAAAATCAAACCCTGGTTCGATGCATGATCAGCCTTCATAGTTTCATAGAAAACCTTCCTTGTAAACGTTGAATCCTGAGAACGATGGAAAATTTCCCTCAGTTTCTTAAAGGTTGTTGTATCGTTATCCGAGTTAAGCAATGTCAGAATCTTAGACAAGAAGACGATGTGGTTTCTAATGATTAGGATCAATACACAAAGCTGTTGAGTAAGTTTGTTTCAGAGACCTTATCTTAATACAATGCTTTTGTGAATCAGAAGGCTTAGTGTGAAAAAACAGGTTGCAACCTTAGGTGATGAGTGAAAAGCTAAATGAGCTTCGGATAAGTGAAACAACGTAAATCTTAAAATTCAATGACAACAGATCTTACAAATTATCGTAAAATTCTAAAACCTGGTTTACATGCATGCAGAAAGTTTTCTTTAACTGGTTAGATTTATTTTAACATCCTACTGTTGTGTATAAAATATAGAATATGCGTAAATGTGAAGGGTTACTACGCGTGGTTATTCTTGGACAACTTTGAGCTAGTACCAACACGGACACTCTGTTCAAGATCCAAAAAAAAAAAAACGGATACTCTGTTACTGTAGTACGGGATGGTTATGTCGATTTCAAAGACAACTTAGAGACACACTCTTAAGAATTCTGCAAAGTTGATTAGAGTATTTTCTTCTTCACTAATTAAGAGAAAGGGGTGAAAAAAACCCATTAAAATGAAACAATTTGGTTGACACGAAGTCTTGTTGTTTGATTTCTTCATATGACACTATCTTGAAAAAGAAAAACCTCTAAAGACGATTGGAATATTAAAATATTAAAGCTTTGAGCAAGGTATTAGAATAATCTCTAAAAAGTCATTAAAATACATAACAATCGTGTTATGTATTGGACAATGACACTTGATAAATTTATAAATTTGATACATAGTAAGAAATTATAGATAAAAATTAGAAAGTTTTTATTTCATTGAGAAAAATAGCCAAACAAATTTCTAACGTTTTGTGACCGATGAATTGTAATTAGTTTACTAAGCATAAACTGAAAGTAATTAGTTTACCATATAGTAAATATTTTTTGTGAATTTGTAGGAGGAATTTGAAATTTTAGAGAAAAAATGGATTGAGATAAATATCTGTTTATGAATTTTGTTTATTGATTGGATAAATAAATAATTTCTAAATTTCTAACTTTATATTTATAGCACAACAATCTGATATCACTCGAGATAGTAAAATAGTAAAATGGAAGATTTTTTTATTCTAATTTTAATTGTATATTGTTTTATCGAAAAAAAAAGAAAAAGTACTTAAAAAAAAGTAAAGAATATGTGCCATAGGTCCATTGTATTCTTTTGCTATCTTGAGAAGTATCCAAATGAAATTCACTTCATATTTTAAGCCACTTACAAACAACAATTTCTACTTTGTAAAAAAATCTTTATAAAACATTACCTTTTAATTCTGGTTCATTTTTTTAGAAAATTTTCTTTCTCTTGCATTAGCAATAGCACTAGAAGATATGAATCAAGTCCAAACAATTCTTGAACTTTTCTATAATAAGGACTGACTAATATATCAGTTGCATTATTCATCGTATGCACCTTCTCTAATAGAATTTGACATGGAGTAGATAACATTCAGACTTTGTAAAATCTTACATTAATGTGATTTTTCTTTACATGATACACATGATTTTTAGCTAAATATGATGGGTTACGGCTATTACAGTGTAATTGTACTCCACCTTCATCAATATCTAGTTTTGATACAAATATTTGAACCCATAATGCCTCATTAACTATTTTTTCCATCATCATCCTCATGTGGCTTCTATTACCAGCTTCTATTGTAGAATTTGCAACAACAAATTGCATGACAAATCTCTAACATATAAGAGTTGCTGCTAGATAAATATGTAGTAGATCTTTTGTCTAGATCATATGTATAATCTGAAACAACATATCTCATAATTAAATCGCCATTTTGATTTCCTAACATAAGTCCATAATCAGTTGTATATTTTGAATACGTGGAAATTTATTATCCCACATCCTAATATTCTTTAAATAGAAACAACAATTTTAATTAATTGCACAAAAATATTAAAATTTAGTTTGATATTTCATTGAACCCTTCAATTGGATAGCATTTCTTCTATACAATACAACACTACTATAACTTATCGTATAGCCAAACAAAAGATGTCCCACAAAATATGAGTGTAACACAAGTAAAGCCATGAATTCCCTTTATAACTTAATACAACACTTGAAGCTTCCCTTTTATCAAAAAAAAAAGTAGCAGCTTCCTTTCTATAAATAGCAGACGACTTGGGAAGTAGAAGAACCATAACAAAATAGTTACAACATTCACAAGAAACCCACTCATATAATATAATGGCTACTAGTACTCTCACGCTTTTCCTAGGGTTGTTAGCCCTAACGAGTACCCTTAGCTTCAACGCTGAAGCTAGGCCTCAACCAAGCGATGAGGATCTCGGTATCGTCATTGGACCAAACACTGGATTTGATGACGATCTTGGCACCGTGATTGGATCTAATGTGACTGAAGACATGGACATGGGCACCATCGTTGGACCGCACGCCAACCTAGATGATGAACTGGGCACCATCATTGGACCCGAGTTCGAGATCCACAAGCGCGACTTCCCTGAAGATTTCATCTTTGGAACATCCGTTTCCGCATTTCAGGTCAATATATGCCTTTGATATCATATACGTAATATATTCACATCCATTATAACATAGATAACTAAATCTTATCATTTTCGAATTGTTCCGAGTTATAGGTTGAAGGTGCTAAAAAGGGATCTGGAAGAGGCTTGACAACATGGGATGAATTTACACACATGTTTCCTGGTATAAATTATGGTTTTTATATTACTTGTAAAGTGATTCTTAATTCGGACTCTAACTACAAATTAAATCATGAAAAACAAACATAGCTAATATATTTCTATCACATATGTATTCAAATGGTTATATATAGTTTTATTACTTTTTGATGAAGTTTTTTTTTTTTTTTTGAGGGGACAAATGGTTACAGTTTAAATCATTGAAATAGTTTCTGTTATTTAGATAACATCTAAAACATTTTATTTTATTATAGTTTTAAATCACCAATTTATATTACTAATTAAACCCTTTCTAAACAATGAAATAAGTCACCATTAATGTGATATCTTTCAGACAAGGTTGAACACAGGGAAGATGCAGATATAGGAGTCGACTTCTATAACCGTTACAAGGTACGTCACTATTATAAACGGGTATATATGGTTTATAAGTGAATTTCTGTGTGTATAAAAATCTGTTAAATAAGTGTATAAAAATCTGTTAAATACGTAGTATTTTTTTATTTTCATATATATTAAAAGGATTGCGTGGGATGTATATATTATAGGATGATGTAAAGTTAATGAAGGAGTTGAAAACGAATGGGTTCAGATTTTCAATCTCATGGACCAGAGTCTTGCCTAGTAAGTCGTCCTTCGCATTCTTCCCTGTAATTTATATTAACCAAACCACGTATTATTTATAATCTGAATTTGAAAAGACGTAATATTATTAATGATGTCTAACTCATGCATATATCAATTTTCAGATGGAAATGTAAAGAAAGGTGTAAACCAAGAGGGGGTGAAGTTCTACAACGATCTTATAAACGAACTTATAGCCAATGGTTAAAAAACCTTATAACACAACTTATGATCTTAAATGCTACACTTAATTATTCCAACTTGTTTATATAGTAAATCATTTTATTATTTATTTACAGGCATTCAGCCCGCGATTACTCTCTTTCACTGGGAATCCCCATTTGCCCTAGAAATGGAGTACGGGGGTTTTCTAGACGAAAGAATTGTGTAAGTAATTTTGAAAATTAAATCAACTTTCAACTATTTGATTTTTTATATAACCAAAGGTAACATATTAATGTGAATACTTTAATGTAGAGAGGACTTCCGGGAGTTTGCGAAGTTCTGCTTTGAGAGATATGGAGATAGAGTGAAGAACTGGGCTACATTTAACGAGCCATCAGTATACAGCATCGCAGGTTATTCGAGAGGTAAGAAAGCTCCAGGACGGTGCTCTCAAGGGGAAGTCCTCAAATGTTTCGCAGGAGATTCATCCGAAGAGCCTTACAAAGTTACTCATAACCAAATCCTTTCTCATCTTGCTGCTGTTGAAGAATTCCGAAAATGTAAAAAGGTTAGTGTTAGAAACATTCATATATATAATCCTACTAAACTATAAACCCTATATATAATGTATGATTATTTCTTTGCTACGTTAAAAATATATATAGTGCCAAGAGAACGGAGGGAAAATTGGAATAGTGTTGGTATCTCACTGGTACGAGCCTCAAGATCCAAAGTCGAGCAAAGATGTCGAGTCAGCAAGACGAGCCCTCGAGTTCCAACTCGGCTGGTGAGTTTCTATTTTGTGGTTTATCATCGTTTAATATGTATTAAAAATAATGTTTGATTATGTATAAGATACGTGCATGACACATATTGCTTTCTTGATTACGAGTGGGCAGGTTTCTTCGTCCTCTCACATATGGACATTATCCAAAAGAAATGCAAAAAGATATAAACATCCGTTTGCCTGAATTTACCGAAGAAGAATCTGAGAAACTACGAAGTTCTTTGGATTTCGTCGGATTAAATTATTACGGAGCATTTTTCACCACCCCTCTCACCAATGTCAATTCATCGCGGCTTAGTTATGCGGCCGACTTAGGCGTCAAAGTGACAAGTACCACAGTTTTTAACCCATTTTCTTTTTTTTGTGCCAAATGAAATAATATGTTCTCTTTACTATATACAGTAGTAGTAGTTCTATAAAATAGTCACAGCTTAGTACTTATACATATAATAATCACTGTGTGTTTCTTTGGTTCCTGCAGCTGAGCAAAACCATTCACCACATCTCAAGGTATTTGTTTATATGTATACACATCACACACATGAGCATTAATATATAGATTATAGATTTCACTTGGCAGTTCAAATTTGTCAAGTAATTTTTATTTTGTTTGTAAAACTATTTCACTTACAAAATTACTTAAGTGGATGACGTTTTTAGTTTCATAAAAAAAATGAAAGTGATCAGTTATAACAGCCTATACTATGTCTTGTTTAAATTACAGACAAGTTCAATGGATATAGTGATATATCCAGATGGTTTGATGAAACTCTTGAAACATATCAAAGACGACTACATGAATCCAGAGATTTACATTATGGAGAATGGTAACCCCAACTAACAATATACAAATACATACTCATATTCATATGTATATATGTTGATGGTTTAATATTCCAATTCAAATTAAACTGGTAGGGCTGGACGAAATCGACGAGGGGAATAAGAGCGTAGCGGAAGCCATAAACGATTACGGGAGAAAAGAGTTCATCAAGAGTCACATCTTAGTCATGGGTAAAGCCATCAGGTATATCACTAACTTATATGTTTACTAATAATACTTTTAATTATAATAGTAAAAAGCATACAAACATATCTTAGGCTCTCGCCACATGTCTAATTAAGTGAGTTTTGTCCGAACGAAAAATATCATACAGTTATGTGATAAATGGTTTGCAGGATGCACAATGTGAGGCTGAAGGGTTACTTCATATGGTCGTTAATGGACAACTTCGAGTGGGAGAGAGGGTATAAAATGAGGTTTGGGCTCTATTACGTAGATTTCAACGATAACATGAAACGACACATGAGGTCATCTGGAAAATGGCTAAGAGAGTTTCTTGATTCCAAAGAGTCTCTCCACAAATGCTACTTCGAGGGCCATCGTGAGAAAGGATATGCTCCCAAGCTATTCGACACTGAGTATTTGGAACCTGATAACTGGCGTCTAAGCTACGCAAGCGATATTATGTGAAAAAAAATGGATATGATCGTCGAACGAACTACTCTTTTCAGTTAAAGTCAAGCCTCAGCTAATCATATAGTTTATAATATACAGTGTGGTCATAATAAGATGAATAAAAAGCTGAGTGTCATATCTATGTGTTTTCTATATATTTGTGTTTTTGTGAGGCCAGTCTGTATGCACACAGTACACTAATAATGAATAAAACTATGACGGAATGTTAATTTCTTCGTGTTCTATTTTGGTCTTAAAACAGTTACTTCAAGGATTTGAATGGTGATTAAAGATATAGAAAATAACAATGAATTCCATTTCATTCCTCAAAATTATCCCTTTTATAAATAAATTTTTTGATACATCATTTCTTTTCATTCTTTGTTTTATAAGGAATTAATTATAGAAAAATATATAATTTATCAAATTTGAGATAGAAAAATAAATAAAAATATATATAACAATTACAAAGACATAGTTATGATTAAATAATAAAATTATATATGATCACAATATATGAATACATTTTAAATTTATATGAACTTTATAATTCAAATCATGTTCGTTAAAAGAATTAGAAAAAGCAAATATTAGATATATATATATATATATATAAACAATTTTTTTAAATAAATATTATAATTTTTAATAAATTTATGCTGGTAACTAGTTTTCAGATATAATTGTACATAAAATTAAATTTATAAATATTAAATTCAAATTAACATCATTATTATGTCCTTATTTTAAATTTAATATTGATAGTTAATATTTTAAATATATTTATTAGTTTCATTCTAATTTTTTTTAACTTTGTGCAACTTTTTATTTAAAATGTTTCATTTGAAACAAAATAAACACACAAAAAATATTTTCTTATAATTTACTATAAATTTTTATTCAATTCATTCTCTGAAATTTATTCCTTTTCCTATTTTTTCTCATTAATATTATTCATTTAATTTTCACCTGTTAGAACATATGTTTTAAGATGGTGCAGGATTTTATTTTTACAGCAAAAAAAAATAATAATAATAAAAAGTATAGTTGCATACTAAATTTGTTGTGCACTTGATATAATGTAACAAAATTAAAATTCTGTGTATCAATTATGTACTATAAAATATCTATAAAAATATAAAAAAAGACGTGAACTTTGAGAGAGACAACACAAAAACTTTATGTTTTTTTCCGGATGGTTACATTGATTTAAAAGAAAATTTGAAGACTTTAAGGATTATTGGTCTTTTGTTCAAACTTCAAACTTTTCTTCTTCACTACGCGAAATTTATTTTTCTTGAAATGATATTTTGTTTTTTTTTTTTAATTTTCTTCATCTTCATTTGTTGTATGGTTTGGGTTTCCAAAAAAAAAATTAAAAAATCAGACAACGGTATAGTTATCACATCAATGAAGTCCGTTTCTTATTGTGGGGTTAATGACTACAAAATGTGTAGATGAAGGCCCAGAAAAAGGGACGTAGGTTGAAACTGACAGATGTGTGCTACCAAGACGATTGGAATATTATATATTAAAGTTTTGAGCAAGGTATTAGAATAATCTTTTAAGTCATTAAAATGCATTTCGTGCTGTGTATTGGAAAATGACACTTGACGAATTCACTATAATAGTATAGCTATCACAAAACTAAAGAAAATTTGAAGAAAAAGAATTACATTAAGCTAAAATATTTAAACAAGTACTACAAAGTAAAGTGACAGATAATGTGCGTGGTTTTATTTTCTAAACCATATAAATGAATGTCAAAAGCCTATCTATATCGGAGCTGCTAGCTTTTCTTTAGATGGTGGGCAACAATAAATATTTCG
Organism: Iljinskaea planisiliqua; assembly: GCA_900108845.1. Classification (NCBI taxonomy): domain Eukaryota; kingdom Viridiplantae; phylum Streptophyta; class Magnoliopsida; order Brassicales; family Brassicaceae; genus Iljinskaea; species Iljinskaea planisiliqua. Next base: position 6,047,798 of record FNXX01000004.1, on the reverse strand, counting down.
TCATATATAAAACATAAACTAACTTTAAAAAAAAAAAGAGTTTCATGACTTTGGAAAACAATTACCATTTACCTAACTTAAAAGTATATTAATTAATATGAATTGGTTTGGTACAATTTTTGTTTCATCAACTTGATATTAAATAGAAAAAAAAATTAATGAGCTATCATTCTTATAATTTAGTTTAATTTTGTATGTGTGTTCGATTGCAATTTATTTTCTGTTTTCGATATGATAATATTTATTCTTATATACAATACAAAGAATACAACAATACTAAAACTTCTCATATAGCCAAACCAAAGATGTCCCACAAAATATGAGTGTAACACAAGTAAAATCACGAATTCCCTTTCACTTAATATAACACTTGAAGTTTCTTTTCTATATATAGAAGACTTCTTGGGAAGTAGAAGAACCATAACAAATCACTCATAACATTCACAAGAAATGGCTACTACTACTCTCACTCTATTCCTAGGGTTTTTAGCCCTAACGAGTACCCTTAACTTCAACGCTGAAGCTAGGCCTCAACCAAGCGATGAGGATCTTGGTATCGTCATTGGACCTCACACTGGATTTGATGACGATCTTGGCACCGTGATTGGAGCGGATGTGACCGAAGACATGGATATGGGCACCATCGTTGGACCGCACGCCAACCTAGATGATGAATTGGGCACCATCATTGGACCCGAGTTCGAGATCCACAGGAACGATTTCCCTAAAGATTTCATCTTTGGAACATCCGTTTCCGCCTATCAGGTTACTATACGTTTGATATTTTACACATTATCTTCACATACAATATAACATATAAAAGAATCTTATCATTTTCGAATTGGTTTGGGTTTTAGGTTGAAGGTGCTAAAAAGGGATCCGGGAGAGGCTTGACAACATGGGATGAATTTACACATATGTTTCCTGGTATAAATAACGTATTTTTTCATTCTATTACATAAAATTATGAAACCGAACATGGCTTCTATCGTCGATTTTACTACCGCATATGTATTAGAAATGGTTATAGTTGATATTATTTTCTCTTTGTTTGAAAACTTATCTAATCCCTTTTAATATTACTGTTAGTTTTAAAACCCCAATTTATTTTTCCAGAAGCTTATTGAATAATTAACACAATATATCACACCAATGATGTGGTATCTTTCAGATAAGGTTGACCATCGTGGTGATGGAGATACCGGAGTCGACTTCTATACCCGTTACAAGGTACGTCATTGTGTTATATATAATGAGTTTGTCTTATTGAATAATAAATAAAAAAATTGGGGAGTGAAATCCATTAAATGGGTTCATCTATATTGAAAAGATTAATTGTTTGGGATGTGATATATTACAGACTGACATTGAATTAATGAAGAAGTTGAAAACGAATGGGTTCAGATTTTCAATCTCATGGACGAGAGTGTTGCCTTGTAAGTCCTTCGCATTCTTTCTTGTAATTAATTAATCTTTATTTCAAAAAAGTAATGAATCATAGTATTTTTTGTAACTCATGTATGTGTATATTTTGTTTTTTTGGGTCGAACTCATGTATGTGTGTGTATATATATTAATTCTCAGATGGGACGATAAAGAAAGGTGTAAACGAGGACGGGGTGAAGTTCTACAACGATCTTATAAATGAACTTATAGCCAATGGTAAAACAAATTATTACTTATGATTCCATATATATGGAATCTTGAATGTTTTCACCTAATTATTCCAACTAGTCAGTATATATAGTAACAGAATTTTTTTTTTTTTTTTTTTGGTATTGCTTTGTAATAATAATTGACAGACATTCAGCCAGCGATTACTTTATTTCACTGGGAATCTCCACTTGCTCTAGAAATGCAGTACGGGGGCTTTCTAGACGAAAGAATCGTGTAAGTAAATTTATCTATAAGGTTTCATCTTCTCTACTCCAGAAAATAATAATTCTTCAACTATATGAATTTCTTAACCATTTTTCTTGGTAACAAATTAATGTGAATACTTGTAATGTAGTGAAGATTTTCGGGAGTTTGCAAAGTTCTGCTTTGAGAGATTTGGAGATAGAGTGAAGAACTGGGCAACATTTAACGAGCCATCAGTATACAGCCTCGCGGGTTACATGAAAGGTAAGAAAGCACCAGGACGATGCTCTCCATGGGAAATCCTCCAATGTCCCTCAGGAGATTCATCCGAAGAGCCTTACAGAGTTGCACGTAACCAAATCCTTTCTCATGTCGCTGCTGTTGAAGAGTTCCGACAATGTAAAAAGGTTTGTCTTAGAAACATTCATCCTAAACGCTAAAACCTTAAGTCATAAACTATGTATATATAATTGGTCGGTTATTTCTTTGTTACGTTATAAATATAGTGCCAAGAGATTGGAGGGAAGATTGGAATAGTGTTGGTATCTCACTGGTTCGAGCCTCAAAATCCAAATTCGAGGAAAGATATCGAGGCAGCAAGAAGATCCCTCGAGTTCCAACTAGGCTGGTGGGTTTTTGTTATATTTCTTCCTGAGTAATATAGTATAATGTTCGATTATATGTAACATGTGATAACTATTCCTTTTGAAATACGAATGGGCAGGTTTCTTCGCCCGCTCACATTTGGACAGTATCCATCGGAAATGCTAGAAGGGAGTGTCTCCCCTCGACTGAAACCATTTACACCAGAAGAATCTGAGAGACTAAGAGGATCTTTGGACTTCGTTGGAATAAATTACTATGGAGCTTTCTTCTCTACCCCACTCGCCAGTGTTAATTCATCGCAGATTAGTTATCACTCTGATATGCGTGTGAACTGGACAGGTGCTACAATCTTAATCGCTTTTAATGAAATGATTCGTTCGCTTTATAATAATTGCATTAGTTACCTTTGGTTTCATTTTTCAAAACAATAATATCTTTGCTTCTTCTTGGTTCTTGTAGTTGTGCAAAACCATTCACCACATCTCAAGGTACTCCTTCTAAAACGTGTATATTTTTATTTGTCATATAGACAGACATTATACATTTAATAGATAATAGATAATGTATTTATAGATTATAGATTTTCAATGGGAATAAATTTATCAAGAACTACGTTAAATTCTGTTTAGTGGTTTTATTTGGCTAAAAGGTTATACCAGCTACAAAATAGGAATGTAGATGAATTTTAATTCCAAAAGCAAAATTGATTCAACTTACCAGATCTGTCAAAGTTAACTTCTAATGAGTCTTTTTTTTTTTCATTATTTGGCCAATACAGTTTATCAGTTACAAACTATATAATATATCTTGTTTCATTTGCAGTCAACAGCAATGGGGATAGTGATATATCCAGCGGGTTTGATGAATCTGATGAAACATATTAAAGATGAATACATGGATCCAGAGATTTACATTATGGAGAATGGTAACTAATCAAGAATATACAAATACATACTCATTTATATCTCTGTGTGTGTAACTAGTACGATAATGTGATGGGTTTTGGTAAATTTAATTGGTAGGGATGGATGAGCTGGACAATGGGACCAAGACCATAGAGGAAGCCACAAACGACTACGGGAGAAAAGAGTTCATCAAGAGTCACATCTTAATCATGGGTAAAGCCATCAGGTATATATCACTAACTTTTACTAAAAAGTAATGAACTCTAAACGATGTCCCTTAAGAGATCTAGAGGGTTGGAGATGAATAAATTATATGCTAAGTAAAAATAAATTTTTTACTATAAATACTTTTATAGAGAAGAGCAAGCAAACATCTTAATTAGGCCCTCCCAAATCTCTAATGAAGTGAATTTTGTGTTGTCCGAACGAAAAACATCATATAATTATGTGATGGATATATGGTTGGCAGGATGTACAATGTGAGGCTGAAGGGTTACTTCATATGGTCGTTAATGGACAACTTTGAGTGGGAGAAAGGGTATCAAATCAGGTTCGGGCTCTATCATGTGGATTTCAATGACAACATGAAACGATACATGAGGTCATCTGGGAAATGGCTAAGCGAGTTTCTTGATTCGAAAGAGACTCTTCACAAATGCTACTTCGAGGGCCATCGTGAGAAAGGTTATGCTCCCAAGCTGTCTGACAGAGAGATATATGATCATGACAACTGGCGTATAAGATACACGAGCGATGTTATGTGAAAAAAATGGTGAAAGTATGATATATATGATCATCGAACTACTCTTTTTGAGTAGAGCCAAGCGTGATAAGCTAATCATATACTTCATAATATATAGTATGCTCAGAATAATACGAATAAGATCTGAGATGGTCATATCTGTGTGTTTTTAATGTATGCGTTGCGTGTGTTTATAATGAATAAAAAGCTATATTTGTAGTTAATTATAAACATTCATTATATTTAAACACTTGACAATATGCAAAGTAGAATAATAGGTAGATATGTTCCTCTGCAGGAGCTATTTATTGTTCTAGTCTTGATTGAGTCCATTGATGAAGCACATAAGAGATTCTCAGTAGTGGAGACAAATAAGATTACAGAGAAGGTATTGCAACCATATGTTATGTGAGCATTCACATATACACATAAAATTACATAGAAGAAAGGTTCACACCTACACAAACAGCTTTCTCATTAAGAGAATACATAGCAACGGATTCGGGTGAATGCTATCGTGGCAGACAGTACAAGCAACTGATTTGATCCTTTTATTTTTGTATATTTATATAAACACACCATGATATGGGAAGTAGAATAGGTAGATAGGTTCCTCTGCAGGAACTATTTATTCTTGTGGTCTTGATTGAATCTCTTGATGCATATTCAGAGATTCTCACTAGTGGCGATAGATAAGAACTCAACACCGATGTATATCTCATCGTTCACAAGAAATCCCCTCGAAGGTTTGTGGAGTTCCTCCAGCGGCAAAAACATGGCATCGCCCCAGCAGATTTCGGCTGCTTTAGTATCATAGTGAAACCAAGAACTGGCATCTATGTGAACCAAGTAGAGATTCAAATTAGCAAGCAGCTTACATATGCATATATTTATTGAAAAAAGCTTAGAAAATTAAGGATATATATATATACCAATTTCATAGTGTTTGCGATTGAGTTGGTCATAAACTCGTAGTTTATAGTTGGCAAATGTTTTTCTCTTTGGACCACTGGTCACGTAATCAGACGCATGCAAAAACAAAGACAATGACTTTCCTTTGCCCTCTGAGATTCCTTTTGGGCACATCTTTAAAAACCTGGTTAAAATGGAAAACATATATTATATTATTGTACTCTAAATATTTTACAAAAGCTTTAAACATTAAAAAAGTTCAAAATTTAAAGATTTAGTAATTTACAATATAATTGTAAAATCTAATATTATAGAGATATTTAATCTTAAGACCGAGGTTAACAATGGTTTTTAATTAGATTTTTAGGATTAAAAAAAAATTTTAAAAATATGAAAGAGAATAAGATAAGTTTCTTGGTTAAGAATTTTAAAAAACTTACTAGGCACATGTTAAGTTTTTATTGGTTTAATTTTTGTTTTATAAATAAATTTTAATTTTTTAGCTAAATTTAATTAAAATATTAATATTTTAGCTTTTAAAAAACTCAAGTGAGTTTCTTATGGTTAATCATGCTTTAAGGAGAAGACAGTATACAATATAGTTATAAATTGAAAAAGAGGGAGCACAAAATTAAGATACCATTTCCTTGGTCCAACCGTGAACACGTATGAGGAATGATGGTCACCATTGAAGGAGGAAAACTGAGTAATCTTCCATGTGAATTTAGAGTTGTCACGAGGCACCTCCATCAGTTTAGTGCGTTCCGCTGTCCCCATGATTCGAGGGATGCTTGTAACATTGAGGTTTGTCGGTTTCACTTCTGTGATCTCCGCACAGAACACAGCTTTGTCGTTCACTACAAACCTCTCCTTGAGCTCCTGGAGTGAGATGAAGTTTTCTTCCCCCAATGTACGAGAATTGTCGTCAAAACTACCCAGCATCGCTGATATACAACATATTTTCACAGTATCAAAATTTTTTTTTAAAAAAAATCATCACCAATAATTTACTTGTGAAAAGTATATATACTATGGCATATATCAGGTTGTCCAGTCTGAGAGACTACGGAAAGTGCGAATCTGCATTTGACTTTCCAGTTAGAACCGCTGCACTTGCTATCGGTGATCTCCAGACCAATGGTTATGTAGTCCTTCTCTGGTAAGATAAGCATGTTCCTATATCGCCAATTTCAAGCATGCAAAACCACTTATTAGGTTAAACTAGATTGCTTGAACCGTGTTATGCAAGAGACTGTATGACTCACCATTTGAGACCACCAGCATAGATATCCGATGACACACAATTCGGGACTTTTCGAGTTATCAGCTTAGACATTCCCTCAACCAACATGAAGTGAGCGTCTTTGTTGATCTTTACATGTTCTTTTATGGCGTCTAGACGGAAATAAATAAATGCAGATGAGAAAACATATATAGACAGACATGGATATATGCATGCCTGCAAGTAAAACGAACCTTCAACTGACGTTACACCCATTTTCAAGATGGTGATTGTCTTAAATACTGTAGTAGACTTCTTCTTTTTCTTTTTTTTAATTGTTGATCTATCGTTTGTAGGCAGTGAGAAGGAAGTGGTATGTACGAGACTGTATATATAGGCAAATTTTTTATTTCAGTTTTATTATATAAAATTTGGTTTTTTCAAAATTGTTAATTAACGAAATCAATATTTGAACGTCTATTAAAAATATAATATATAATAAAAATATTAACTATAAAATAAAAAGAATATGTTAAGAAAATTAAATACATAAATAAAAAGGTAAAAGGAAACATTTAATAAAATAAATATATATATAAAATTAATTATACATAAAATTAATAATCCTAAAAACAAAAACAAAATATAGTAATTAATTTTTTATATACTTCACAACCAAAATACTTTTAAAATTAAAAAAGAAAAAAAAAATTATACAATAGTTACTAATTATTGAACAAATATATTTGATTTTGTGTAAAATAAAAAATATATATTAAATATTATATAAGAATTTATTAATTCTAAAATAAAAATAATTATAAGAACTATTTTTAAAAAAATAATATACATTCATAAGATAATTATACAATTTATATATCTCTCAATTTAGCACCACCAAATTCATATAATGAAATAACTAGAAGAAAATACTTACTTTGAAGGTTTATGGTTCTAGAGGTATTCCGAAATTTTTGTTTTATAATTTATCTTTGTCAAGTTTGTTTAACATTTTTTTTTGGTTGTGGAAACATATATTGATGATTTTAAAGCTTCTTTTTCAGTTTTGGAATTAGCTGTCGAGATTCCCATTCTTGCCTCATTAGTTGCTAAATTATCCTTCAAAAAATTCAAAGGAAGAATGAATGTAAAACTAGGTATTGTAGTCAAAAGACCACATTTTGAGAAAATAAACTAATAGGTATGCATGTTTGGTTTGTCGGTTAGATTTGGTCAGTGTTATTTAGGGTTAGGTCGAGACGAGTATTCACAAATTTACCAAAACTAACCGAAGTAAAATATGGTTTGGTTGGTTCAGTTATTATTTAGTTAGAATATTTAAAACTCTATACAAAAATTGAAATTTTTGGTTTTGTAGTTAAAATTTAGAGTAGATTGGGTAAAATTGGTCAAACTCTGATAAATTTGGTTAATTCAATTTTTTAGTTCAAACTTTTATATATATTATTAAACATGGTGTAACTTGGTGTGATTCAGTATACATTGGTTGGATATCTTTTTTATATAAAAAATAAAGAACCGTCCAGTGCAAAACTATCAAACTGAACCGAATCAAATCGAAGAAAAAAAGAATTAATTTTATTATCTTACTGATTGGTTCACACCACATAAAAGAAATTGAACGATAAAGTAAGAATTTTGGTTTGGTTTGATTTGGAAAATTTGGTTTGATTTATATTCCGAGGCCTAGATTTTTTGCCACTAAAACGAAAAGTTGATTTTTTTTTCCAAGTGATACTTTATCAAAATCAAGCTAAAGGATTCGAAGAAGTAGATTCTATCATATCTAAAGTGAACCATATACTCCGGTCCCTATTTTCCACAAACACTCTACTTTTATTTGTACTGGTACTTCCACAATCACTCTATTGATTCCTACGCTATTGAGAATCTAACAAAAATGGCGGTCAAATTATAAAATGGTGAGATATATGTGTAGAGAGAAGCAATGCAACATTCCTCTTGTTTAACCTAGACAAAAGATCAATGCTCTTTTTATGATACTTTAATAAAGGTGTAAAGTCACTCAGCTGATAAACAATGTAGAGAGTTAGGTCATTAAATAATTAGGTATCAGTTTGACTTTCTAATAAATAAATAAAACTAAACTATATAATAACTAGATGAGAGATCCATGATACTGATAAAAATAAAATATTTAAAATTTATATTTAATAATTTGTATAATTATGATTTGTATATTTTGATTTTAGATTAAATTTTTTTATTTAATTAAGTAAAATGATGTTTTGTAAACTGCAGCTGAACCTATATAAACAAGAGAGAGGAACCACGGAGGAAAATCGCAGAGGAAAATTGGTCAATTCTATTTCTTTTATTCCTTTCATATTATTCCTCTGAATTTTCTTTTGTTTGCAACCATTTGCACCCTTAAGTCTTTTAGAAATTGTTATTCCTTAAATAAAGAAGAAGACAAAATGAGTGGAAACATAATCTATCTTACTTTTTTTTTTTTAACTTATTTTAAGTCTTAGACTACCCAAAAGTTCTCAAAAGTAATCATTCTAAATGAATAAAAAGGTCCTAATTTTTTTTAAAATTATTATATTATTTAAAAACTTAATATAATTGATGAGTAAACATAAAATTTTTAATGAATCATACCAAAATGTTTTAGATGTATAAACTTTAAAAGTAAAAACTAATTTTATATTAAACTATAAATTTTCTAACACATAATCATAGAAAATAACAAACTATTATGAAATAATAACTAACATCAATATCATAAAATTCTTTTTTATATCGAGGGTTCTTACCCTTCAAAATGGGAAGTTCATACGTTGCCCGTGTCCCTGATACTTGAACCTTGCTCCCTAATAGATTAGTCGCTAAGCTTCCATGTTATTGATTAGTACTCACTCCCTAAAACCGTTCACCGCATTTGTAACTTTGTTATGAACTAACGAAAGAGTCGATGATTTTTTCTTAATAATTCTATTGAAATTCTGTTCATGTAAAGTTTCAATCAAGCATGCCCGATCGTGATATATACGTTTATGGTTATATTTTTTGCCTTGGAACAAATGATTTTTTTTCATTAGTAATGTCGTACACATGCTGACATGCATGTACGTACGGTTACCAACTTTTAATTCGGCCTATAGATTAAAATTAGTATAATTACGTTTGGAAATAAATTTTTATAAACTATTAACATATATAGGCATTTTCCAAATTTAACACACTTTGTATCATGTAAAAGTCTATTTTACCTTATATCAATACTTTCTTCTTCATGTAAAAAAAGCAGAAGACCTTTTCAAATTTTTTGACAAAATGCATGAGAAATAATTTATTGTCTACCAGAATGTGTCTACCATAGATAAAACATATTCACCATATTTTGTACATTATAACATCTTCATCATAACATATTCAGCAAAAATTATTCTCATTTTCTAATTTTTATCAATATCAATTAAAATATCACTTTCATCCGACATAGTCAGCGATAGAAATTGCAATAAAATGGAAGAACGGATATATTCCCAAGAACAAAAGCTCGTCTATTATTACCGTGACTATGCTGTTGAAACTGAATATTGTATGCCCACGATATTATGCGGTTATACTGAATATGATTCATGTGTCCCTGGACGAATTATGTCCCCGAAATGTATTTTTCTTAAATACAAATTTTATTTGACGTTGATAGATCAGTACCGAATATCTTCTTTTGAATTTAGTTTACTTATAGGATTTTATTTTATTATTACGGTGCAGGTCCATTCTACTCTTAGCGGGAAAGCGAGTTTGAATCTCCAATCGCAGCAATACCCTTGGTCCCAAAGAACTTCCAGAGTCCAGACGAGGCATCATATATAATGAAACATTTTAGAAATTATTTCAATTTTCATCTTCGTTAACCCATTATTTGATAAGAAAAGATACACAGAGTATACTTTAGAAGAAGTTCAGCTGGTCAAGCCGTATCTATATATAAGTCTACGATAGCTAATATAGTGGTATAAGAATTGAGCAGAAGATGAGTTCTTCTCTAATTCAATTGTGATAAGAAAATTTTGCAATTTCTACCTTTAACTTGGTTCCATTAGCAAATCGTCATTTTATCTACATGACTTCAAATGATCGATTCCATGATAACTTTTTACTATTTTATTTTTCTAATATTTTGTGGAGAGATAATCATTGAAAACCAATTTAGTTGGCTACCTCTCCACAAATGTTGAGTAAGATCATATAACAGAAAAATTGTTACTGAAGTCGATGTTACAGTGTAGTGAGGGGGCTTTTTTAAAACGGAACAAAGTAAAAAAAAAAAAACTTTTAGACAGAAAAAGCCATTAAAGATTTTAAATAGTAGGTCTATGAGCAGTCCCACATATAGAAGAAAGGTACACACAAGCAGCTTTCTCCTTATATTAGAGAATACATGATGCATAGCATCAGATTGGGTTAAATGTTATCATAGCAAACAGTACAAGCAACCGATTTGATCCTTTTATTTTTTTATTTTTGTATATCGAAACACATCACATATGCAAAGTAAAATAGTAGGTCGATAAGTTCCTCTGCAGGAGCTATTTATTCATGTGACCTTGATTAAAATCCATTGATACCAATCAGACATTTTCCGAAGTGGAAACAAATAAGAACTCAACACCGATATATATCTGATCGTTCACCAGAAACCCGTTTGAAGGCTTGTGCAGTTCCTCCAACGCCAAAAACTTGGCACTGCCCGAGCGGATATCGGCGGAAAAGCAACCATGGCATTCTTGATCAAACAAGTAGAGATTAAAAATTAGCAAAACGGCTTATAAATGCATATATCCAATGAAAAAGGTTAGAGAAAAGAAAAAGATATATGTCAAAAAAAGAAAAGAAATTAAGGATATACATATATATACCTATCTCATGGTGATTGCGTTTGAGTTGGTCCAACACTCGCAGTTTAAAGACGGCCAGTGTTTTTGTCTTTGGACCATCGGTCACATTTTCGGCCGCGTGCAAATACAAAGATAACGAGTTTCCTTTCCCCTCTAAGATTCCTTTTGGGTTCATCTCTAGGAACCTGGTTAATATGGAAAGGAAAACATATATAAGATTCATAATCTAACACATGTTTTGGTAGTGAGAAGTGTGACTTCAATTTAAAACGTTACTTCATTTTCTAGACTTGTATCCCTACAGTATTGTGTTGTTTATACGTATGAAACATCAGTTGTAAAGTATAGATAAATAATCAGTTTCTATAAATACTTTTTGTGTATTCAAACGAAACGTGTTATAAATTGAAAGAGAGGGAGCATAACATTCACATACCATCTCCGTGGACCAACCGTGAACTGATACGACGTATGATGTTCACCAGTGAAGGAGGAAAAGTGAGTAATCTTCCAGGTGAATCTAGAGTTGTTCCTCTGCACCTCCAACGGTTTAATGCGTTCTGTTGACCCCATGGTTCGAGGGACACTAGTAACGTTGAGGAATTGTGGTCTGACTTCTGTGATCTCGGCAGAGAAAGCTGATTTGTCGTCAACAACAAAGTCCTCCTTCAGATCCTTGAATGAGATTTTTGTCACAATTCTACGACAATTTGCGTCGAAAGAAGCCACACACACTGGTAATACAACATATATCAAAGTGATCAAAAGAAAACAAAAGTCATCAATAGTTATTACTTGTGAAAATGTTAATATATACGTTGGGTCTCTCGATGAAGGAGTGTAGAAGTATCAGAGTACAAGGTAAGTTTGAGACTGCAATTGACTTTCCACTTAGAACCGATACACTTGCTGTCACTGATCATCACACCATAGGATAGGTGGTCCTCCTCTGGGAAGATAACCATGTTCCTGTATTAACAAACATAATATTAGATTAAACTACTTTGCTTTAACCGTGTTGGGAAAGATATTGAATGACTCACCATTGGAGACCACCAACATGGAAATCGGATGACACACACTTCTCAACTTTTCGAGTCATTAGCTTAGACACTCCATCAAACAACACCAAGTGAGAGTTTCTGTGGTTATTTGCCTCCTTTCTTATGGTGTCTACATAGAATATATGCAGATGAGCAAACATATATAGACAGAAATAAGTTAAAACTAATATCTATGTGCATGCTTTATAAAACGAACCTTCAAGTGACACAGTTAGACCCATTTTCAAGATGGTGGTCTTCTGAAATACTGTAGCTCTAGTTCTATTTTTTAATCTGTACTTTGTATTGCAGTGAGAAGTAAGTGGTATAGCATGTCTGTATATATAGGCACATTCCTAGACAAAGGGGATCTAAACCGAACCAGTTAGAGCATCTCCCACAAGGGTTATATAGAATTTAAAAAGGTTTAACTTTTCTTCTTTAGTTATTTTTTTGTCTAAAGTTCTATCATTGTTTATGTCTTAATTGTCAAAAATGGATTATGTTTAGATATTTTTTTCACCGTGTGGGTCAAACCACTAGAAGAAACAAAATTTACAATTACAACAAACACATAAAAAATGGAGATATGAAAAGAGTAAATTTGTGGAATAACCATAATTCACAAAAAAAATTAAGAAACTAACCAAACTAATTAGAGAGATAGGAAAAAATAGAGAGAGAAAAATGGGAGAAAATGGTTATTTTGTGAATTTATGATATTTTTTTGGTTATTTTTTAAATTATCTTATATGAAAACGCCAGTATTTTTTTTTCCAAGAACTTATTGACAGTTAAGTCAACAGGGCATTGGAAACTAGAAAGAACCTAAAGAATACATTGAGGAAAAATGGGCTCCGTTAGTATATTGCCATTTTTCTGTAAGCTACTTCAATGGAAACAAAATAAAATCATATGTTTTTTTTTACCTAGAGCTTCGACAAAGTCAAAGTAGGGAGGAAAAGTTGTTTTTAGCAAGTGATACGTTGTCAAAATCAACCTAAAGGATTTGAAGAAGTAGATTCTAACATTGAAATAAGTAGATTCGATCATCTCTAAAACGAACCATATTCTTTGGTCCCTATCTTCCACAAGCTTTCTACATTTTGATGTTTATTTCCACAATCACTCTATTTATTCCCACGCTATCGAGAATCTAACAACAATGGCGGTCAATTTTCAAAATGGTGAGATATATGCGTCGAGAGAAGCAATGTAATATATGCTAAGTGTGTATTATGTAGCCTTTTACAATGATAATATTGGAACCTAAATGTATATATTATAAGTTTGAATAAGGTAGAGTTTATTACCTTCGTTGGATCATAGTCTCTCTCATATAAGAAGCAAAAAGAAAGAAAATTCCAATTTAAATTAAGACAAATACAGAAGAACTGACCAAAGAAGATAGAAGGAACAAACTTGAGAAATAAAATTTAAACGAAGAAAAATGTAGAAATATGTAGCCCTATATATATAAATAAGTGATGGACATCAAGCATATATCCTCATCTTGTTAATCACTTTGTAAACATCATCCACGTCATCCTCATCGTCATCTTTGACCTCCTCTACACACCGCTCATTATCGTCCCGGAGACTGCCCTCACCGCCGCCACATCCTCCTTTGCTGACGTCAGCAGATCCAGACTCGACTCTTAAGTAGAAAGTGCATAAGAGAAGTGTCAAGAGGCAACAGACGATAAAATCTCTAGAAGCAGCCATGGATCAGACACACTATCTTATCTCTTTCTCTTGTCTGAAACAAATTACAAGAGATTAATCCACAAGTACTTAAAAAGCTTTTGGTGTAATTTTGTTATGTTTTTCTCTTACAATTATGCTTATATAAGAAATGGAATGTACTATTTTTGGAATAGAAGGTTGTCTTTAGCGCTGGTCTTAAGGCTAAGTAACTGTAGCAGTATTTTAAAATTTTGTTTTTCCAAATAATCACATGTTTTTAAAAAAGTTCTTAGTTTTTTTAATTAAAAAAAAAAACAGATTTAAACATTTTTTTCTGTTTACAAACAGTTCTCCTTATTGTAAGATAGCCCAATTTCTCGGGTACAATTTGAAATCCGATGGGAACAAAATTTGTATGTTTTCTATGTAGGATTGGGCCTTGGGCCTACATTTCTATATGATAAGCCCAATAGAAAAATGAAGAAATCGTCTGTCTAACGAAGGTCCAGTGTTACCGCCATATCTCCCCACCGCGAATTTCTCTCTGATCGGGGAACATCTCCGACGACGACGACGACGACAACCACCGTCCCTCCGTCATGCCGGAGATTGACGCGTTGTTTGAATCGATCAATGTCCGGGACCTTCTCGCCGGACACGATCTCAACGATCCGACGACTCCGTTATCGGCGCCGGATCTCCGTCTCCTCATAAACCGTTTGGAGTCTCATTCCCTGCGGATCAAGTCCAAAGTTCAGTCCTACCTCGTCGCCCATCACTCTGAATTCTCCGAGCTTTTCTCGACCTGTCAAGACGCCGTCTCCAGGACTCGCCTTATCTCCGACGACGTCTCCGATGTCCTGCAGTTGATTTCTGACCGTCCGATTGATGTCGAGATTCGCAAAGTAGTTGATGAGATAACCGAGAAGACCAAGGAAGTGAAACTGAAGAGAGAGTCGCTTGATTTAGTGAGTGCGATCGTGGGAATCTGCGAGGCGTTGCAGGAAGCGAAGGAAGCTCTGAAAGGCGGACGTTTCAGATTCGCCGCTGAGAGAATCAGAGAACTCAAAGTCGTATTGAGGATTGGCGAAGAGGAAGAAGGAGAACCTGTTGCCTACGTTTTGCTTAGGAAAGAATGGTCTGATTGCTTTGACGAGGTGAGCCAATGGTACCACAAAAATCTACTTTTTTTCTTCTGAGAAGGAAAGAAATGAGCTTAAAGTTTTAATTTTTGTTTTCTGACTTCACGGAGTTTTCTTTGGATGAAGTTCTGTTATTCTTAGTCTTCTTTTTATCTGAGGGTTTAGAAGAACTGTCTCTGTGTTTGCAGATTCAAGAGGTGCTTGCAAAATTCATGGAAAGTGCAGTGCGTTTCGAGCTGGACTCGCGTAAGCTCAGGATTAATTATCAGCTAAGCATTGGTGAGACTACTGGAATCGCTCTTAGTACTGTTCTCGAGGCAATGGAGGTATGCTTGTGATTCGACTTCTTTATCTGGCGAAAATCATTGCAATTTCAGTACTTATTTTTCTGGATGAATCATTTGTTTTCACGCTATTTGGCTTTTGACTGTTTTGGAATTTTCTATAGGTGATTGGAATGTTAGACTATGGGCTTGCGAAAGCAGCTGACTCAATCTTCAAGCATGTCATTACCCCAGCCGTAACGCATGCATCTACCTTTGTCGCTGTAGAAGATTCATGTAAAACCTCAGGGGAAATAACCGAAGCGACGTTAAAGCTAGATCAATCCTCAGATCATAAGGTAGCTATTTCTTGATACAGATGAGATCTGCCCATTATCCATCTCATGGATTCTTTCTTTTTCTGTAGCCTATAAGTTATGTGCTTCTTGTATTTTCTGCGTTGGTCTTTGTCTTATAATCCTCCAAATGCTTACCTTCTTGAATGCAGATTGAAGATGTGGATGGAGATGCAATATATTCAGGAATTCTTAAGGTTGTTAAATTCATTTGCAGTTCCTTGTGCTTTGGAAACGTTACATGGATCCATTCTTTCGGGAGATTGACATGGCCGAGGATATCAGAGCTAATTATTTCTAAATTTCTTTCAAAGGTTCGTTTTTACAACTGCGAAACTATGATGATGAAATTTCTTTGGTAGAGAGAGAGCAGCACTCTTCTCTTTTGAACTGCAACTGTAAGTTGTTAATAGCTTGTTGTTCCCTTCGAAATCAGGTTGTCCCAGAAGATGCTTCTAAACTTGCCGACTTTCAGAAAGTTGTTGAGCGGACCTCTCAATTTGAAACAGCTCTAAAGGAATTGAATTTCGTTTCTCCATCTGATGCGGAGGGGAGGCTCAGCAAATATGCTGAGAATGTTGAGGTTCATTTTGCAACAAGAAAGAAGATAGAAATTCTAGCTAAAGCAAGAAATTTGCTGTTGCAGTGTAACTTTACGATTCCCCAGGTGAGCTTTAATTATCGTCAACTTATTACTGAATCAACCTTCTAATGTATTGATCATGATTGTGAAATCATTTTTCAGGGACTTGCTATGAGTATTACCAGTTTGAAGTCTGATGGTGCGGAATCTTTAGATGCGAATTCGTCAAAGCACATCGTTCGCTTACTTTTTTCATCTGAAATGTGTGTGGTATCGGAAGCTGCTTCTCAACTTGTGCATTTGGTGCATAAGACTCTCGAGGTAGCTCTTTCGGACTTGCGCAATTCAATATTAGCAGTTTTCAGACTCGGTTTGGATAATAAACTCCTTTTTTCCTGCAGGATGTTTGTGTGTCCTCTGCAAGGGTTGCTTCAGAGTTCTACCACGCTGCTCGGGATTCTCTACTTCTGTATGAAGCTGTTGTTCCCGTCAAGGTCAGTGAAAGAAATTTTTCAAAGAAGATCCAATAATTGAATGAGTATGGTGATTTGTCATCACATGAAAATCTTTCACAAATATGCGCGAAGTCTTATCTTTCTACTTCCTTGCTCTCTCGAAATGTGAAGTTAGAGAAACAACTCAATGGCATCAATCAGGCTGCTGTTCTTCTGCACAACGATAGTCTATATTTGTTTGAAGAGATACTTGGACTTGCTTTTGAGGTATGAACAGATGTGTGTTTTATGCAAAATATACTGCTGTTTGAATTTACTTTCTTTGATTGAGTAACCGACACGCTCTTCTTAAAAAGCTTTATTCATCAATTGGCGAAATTTACAGGTTCTTACCTTCTTTTCTGACAATGTCATCATTTTTTGTTCACAGTATCGTACTAGCTTCCCTAGCTCCATCAAGGAATATGCAGTATTTGCTGACGTAGCCCCAAGATTTAAATTAATGGCAGAAGAAGTTTTACAAAGACAAGTTCAGCTAGTAGTTTCGAGTTTGCAAGAGGTGAAATTTCTTTGAAAAGTAGTATTATGTGAAGTTTAAAGAGCTTTGGTGCCTCATTTAACATTTTGCATATATCATCAGGCTATAGACAGTGCAGATGGATTTCAGGATACTCATCAAATAAAGCAATTCGAATCTGCAAAATTTAGCATTGAGCAGGTAATTGCTCAGTCTTGAAATATCTGTGTTCTGATTACCTTTTTTTCTTATTAAATGTCAGTTTTATCAGGAAAATGCAATTGTTTTATAGGTTGTCTTTAGTCTTGAGAAAGTGCATATGATATGGGAGCCGGTCTTACGGCCCAAAACTTACAAACAGAGTATGTGCGTAGTTTTGGAGTCGGTCTTTCGCAGAATAACCAGAGACATTCTTCTTTTGGACGACATGGCTGCTGATGAAACATTTCAGGTAACTGTTTCTCTTGGCGAGTCCCTTGAGCAATGATACTTTGTAATTGGCTATTAAAAACGGTTTTGCTTATTCTCAGCTACAAAGACTGATTCATCTCATGTTGGAGAATCTATCTTCTTTACTCGGTTCCTTGAAATCTGCAGACGTCACTTCTCGTCCTCTTGATGATCTCATACCATCTTTGCGTAAAACCCGAAAACTAGCAGGCATGTCTTTACTAATTTATTTATTTTTCCCCTCAGTTTGACGCTAAGCTTGGGATTTGCAGCTCAGTGAATTTTTCTTTCCATGGCTTCCTTTTTGTGTTTCTCATTTACAGAACTATTGGATATGCCTCTTAAGTCTATAACTTCAGCTTGGGAAAGTGGCGAGTTGTTTAGTTGCAATTTTACAAGAACAGAGGTACAATCTTTTTAACTTACGTTAGCTCATGAGGAGATTCTGAAGCTTTGTAATGATACGTGTTGCAGGTACAAGATTTCATCAAAGCTATATTTACAGATTCGCCGTTGAGAAAAGAATGTTTATGGAGGATAGAAGACGTTAGCCAGTAGCACGAAATGATTAAACTAAAACCCCTTATATAACCTGAGAAGAAGCAAGTGAGCGTTGTTGCGGCGGAAGAGCCGTGAGGTATAAATGTGAGCTTGTATCATCCACACGCTTGTGTAAGATATATTAAGAGAGTTTAGCTGATGAGTTTAAACTTTAGGTTTAAATGCGTATCCCAGAATGTGTTGTACATGATTTCACATTTGGTCATAAGATCTAAGTGAAAAAAAAAGGCTCAACTTCCAAGCTAATATGATGGGCAAGTAATGAACAGTGTTCAGTGTTGGGAAACGTACTCCATTTTTGTTTAAATCAACGTGTGTTACTTTTGGTTTTTGGTGGACATCTGATTTCGGTTCGATTTTTGATGGTTTTATACTTTTGAAGTTTCATCGAAACTAAACTAGCCAAAACCATGTATGATTTGGTTGGATGTAATTTCGGTTTTGGTTTAGTCTGATTTTTGGATTTGGATCAATGTAGCTTTAAGAAAATAACTTTAACATATCGCTGAACTTTTTTTTTCTTTTCACCACACCAAATCATCAATAAGATTCTTAGTCCTATAAACCAATAACAATAGAATCTTATAAGTTTAAAAATCTTCAGAAATTGCTAAGTTGTATTGTTTTTAAATGCATACATGTACTCTTGTCGATCAATGAAATTGAATATTTGAAGAGTTGGCACACTTCATTTGGAAGACAAAACCACTAAAATAAAACAAAGTGAAGAGCGATTCTGTGGTAAGGATCTACATGTGGATGGTTCCTGTCTCTTGAAATGCTCGTATCTTACTTTCTTTTTGGCAATATAAACGAGTGAGAAACATTCAAAGGTTCAGATCCAAAAGTAGCAAAATCAGGTCACATCTTGGATTCTTCACAACTCATCCTTGATACCAACATTAACATCATCATCACCTCCCATGAGTTCTTCAAGTGAGAATTCATCTTCCTCGATCACCTCCCCGTCTTTACCGTCCCACGCTTTTGTCTCAACGATCTCCGGTGTTCCATTCATAGGCAAGTTTCCTTTTCCACCGGCCCCAGCGTCCTTCACAAATTCTCTGATGTAACACAAACAAAAGATTACGTGTTATAAAAGTTGAGAAATCACTCAACTGAATCTGAACCATTGAGATATCTAATTGAACCAAACTTACAAGAGGTGTTGAAGCTCAAATGCGCTTTTAAGAGGAGCATATACTCCTTTCTTCACGTTCATGGCTACCATTGCTGGATAACCGTATCCTCCCACGCTAACTTTCTTCTCCAAATCCGGCTGCGTTACAGCCGCCACCCACACAAAACTGCAAATTTTTACATGAGATTTTCATTCTAACTTAAGGAGTGTCTCAACACTTCTATGAGAACCCTACACCTCAAATATGTGTTGATTATATCGATTCAATATTCGGACACTTGTAAGATTGTCTGTTAATTCTTTAACGCATCTTTCAGGTAGAATTTACTCAGTTTATGTTCCAAAGAACACTAAAAACATCAATATATTCTCTCCACACTGAGGAAGCTCTGAAACAGGACCATGATGCAGCAACGAGAAAACAATATTTCTTAGCATACCTGTAAGGATGTCTCTTAAACTTCTCTGCAACGGATAACAACATCTCGAGATACTTGTTCCTTCCTTCAGCTTTGGAGTCGAGAATGTCAGGTAAGAAAGAGATAAAGCAAATAGCAGCAGAACCACACTTCTTTTCCATGACATCCTATACAATTACCATAGAACAATTGTCAATGTCTTGATTTAGAGCAGAGTACCATCTAAAAGCTAGAGAAGTGATGTGAAAACGGTACCGGTCCAGTTAGTTCAGTTACTTCAACAGGCCCAGTACTAGACTCCACAAGTTCTGTCGCAAAAGATTCTATAGCTGACGCAGATCTAGCACCATCATAAGCATATGGGCTGCTTTTGTCTGCCCCAAATACCATAATTGTAGGGAACCCTTGCACTTTGAATCTGCTCATTATCGACTGCAACGTATAACAACCTTGGTCAGAACTCACCACAGGAGGAGTTTTGATACAAGAAAAAAGACATTGTGGCAGCTGATCAAGATATATGCTTCAAAATCAAATGGGAAAAGACTAGGCACTGGTAAACGGAAAAGAGTCCATGGAAATTAAATCTGAAAGGCAAAGATATTAGAATGTAAACATTTCTAGTGAATACCTGCTCAACATCGCAATTGACATGACCTAATTTCACCTTCCCCTTCAAGTTTTTGGCAGCCTTTTTCCACTCTGGAGCAAGCTTTTTGCAGTGTCCACACCTTTTGAAAGAGAGGAAAAAGAAACGATGTTTTACACCTTCAGTTGCACCAATGAAGTTTTAAGGCATGAACAGTCCATTGGGTTAGTAATCACAGCTTACCAAGGTGCGAAAAACTCAACGATCCAGAGGTCATTACTTTTGATGACCAACTCATCAAAATTGCTAGAGTTCAGTTCTACAGATGCACTAGGCTCAGATTTCTTTTCATTAGATCCTCCTCCAGTTGGCTTACTTTTTCCTTCCAGACGGTCACTCACAAGAGCCTTAATCTGGGAAACAGTTAACAACAATCAGCTGATCTAACTGCAGGAACGCGAGTTTGGTAGAGAAATGTTATATGTGCAATGCAAATTAAAATGACATTATGGCCACTTATGGTTCTTCAATTTATATTTCCTAGAATAGCTACAAAACGATGGAAAACGTGAAAAGATTCTGCATTTAAAGATGCTGAACCCATTTAGATCATCAACTGCTGCCTTTTGTCTCTCGAAATTTTACTTTTAAGAGCAAAAAGGACAGAGACAAATAATTAGATCAGTCAGTGTTATATTTTTTTTTGACGGACAATCAGTGCAATTCAACTACAAAGCTATGCAGTACTTTAAGAAGGTCAAAAGAGTATAAAATTTCTTCTACATAAATACGGCAAATTTATCAGGATACGTAATCTACTCCTAACCAAAAGAAAATAACATGGTCGACTTCAATCTTGTTTGTTGTAGCAGTAACATCTTCTACATGTCTTTAAATGCACCCAATCATGTCATAGGATAAGAATGTCTTGATAATAGACAAATATGTAAATAAGATTCAACAAGGAGCATGTAAAAAAACCTTCTTGTAAGCAAAATTAGCAATGGATTTAGCATCTCTTTCTCCTTGGTAATCAACTGGAGGCTTTCCAGGAACAAAGACCTTGATGGTTGGGAAGCCCTTAATACCATAATCCTGTACAAGGAAAGTACATAGTAGCAGAGTGAAAAAAAAAGATTTTTCTTTTTGTATACACTTCACAAGCGACACTCCTCATAGAAAAATAGAAGCTTTGGATGACTATTTCACTGTGTTAGATGACACAAAACAAACTCACAAACCTGAGCGGCAAACTGATGAGCGTCTGCATCAATCGCTGCGACGGTAGCAACACCTTTCAAAATACTAGCCACTTTCTCCCATGTTGGTGTCAGAGCTTTACAATGACCACACCATGGTGCAAAGAACTCTACCAAAACAACTCCATTTGAATTAAGAACCTGTAGCAAGGAACATGTTAAGAACACATCAATTCTCATTTCGGTTCACCCAAACAAAAAAATTGGAACTTTTTAAATTACCATCACACTTGACACAAGTATAAATCATAAAAAACTAAACCGGATCTATAAACAATAAAATCAGAAAGAAAACATACACTCAGCTCATACTCTCTCATCTACAAGCTAGATCAATCTTCAAATGATGTCAAACAGCACGAGATCAGAGAGAGGGTTTGCTCGGAAACAAATTTGCGTGAACAAGTGCCGATACATCTAAAGATAAGGAAAATCGATCAGCGGCATACCTTGGACTTGAAGTTAGAAGCAGTGAGCTGAACCACAGGGGACGAAGATCCGTAAAGAGCATCACCGAGATTGAAGAATCCAAATGAAAGACAAAGAAGCGTGAGCAACGTTAATGGTGATTTGTTGTACATTGTTTTCTTCCTCCTTTTCTCTTTCGTTTCACTTTCTCTCTAAAAATTGTATCCCTTTTCTCGCGATCCTGCGAAGCAGCAGATTTAAAAACACAGACTCCGTGGAGTTACGTAGTTTAACCAATCATACGGTGACACATCAGCGTAAGATGACCATCGTTACTTTGTTTCCTGTTCTGTGCAAAGCCTCTGAGTCAGAAAGTGAGATTCCATTTTTGTTAGATTTTATTTGTGAAGGAAAAAAAAAAATGCCAAATCTAACCTTTTAAATTATTCAACCAAATCAAACGTATATAACGGTCCCGGTCCGATTAATGAACAAAAGTGGAATAGGTATATTAATTGCTAGTAAAAAAGATTGATGAATAATGCAAAACTGTAATGTAATTTTTTTATTGTTATATTAAAATTGTTGTCATTTCAAGGAAAGTATTTGATTGATTAATGTCAGTCCAGTTCGCATGAATTTCTGGTGTTTCTTAATTAATAATGCAACCGTTTTTTATTTATATAACATTTTCATGGAATAATTTTGTACAATAATTTTGGTAATTAATAATCATTATATTAAAAAAATTTAACAGCTTTATTTTAGGTTACCGATTACACCTAAGTTTTATTTTAAGTTATCAATTACACCCAAAAATTGTTTAGAGTTAGCTCATCTAAAAAAGAGTTTGGAATAGATAGTTTGATAGATAGATAAGAAATAAAGAATAATAATGTTGAGCATCTGAAAATCGCTAATTGGTGTCAAATTTTATTTTATTAATCAATTCAAAACACTGTTCAATTCCTAATTTTGTTTCAGCAATGGCTGTCTTTGAAAGACCCAAAAAGAAAAAGAAGAGAGAACAAAAAGATAGAACATGTCCAAGCCCTCCTTCCAAAAAATTAACAAAAAGGGCAGAGAGATCATTTGAGATTGTTAGAAACCATGAGGGTGATGATGAATATTGATTCTGAGATAATCATGAAGCATTATCGGATGAGTCCTACTTTTCTGAGTTGTCCGGTTGTGAAGTACTATCGTCCTGTTTCTTAATCTCTGAACTTGGACTCTCTGCATTGGACAAGGCGGTTGAATCAGAGTGGCTTGGTTGTGATGTGTCCTGCACTTCAGACTTGTCTGATCCATCGTCTTGTTTCTCAATCTCTGAGGTCTGATTCTCTGCAGCAGGTTTGTTACCATTGGAAAGAGCAGCTGAATCAGAGCGGCTTGGCGGTGGTGAGACCCTCGGATGAGTTGAAACAAGTGAAGCATCAGCAGTAGGGTTTAGTGCCATTGGGTGATCAAATTTGCAGTTTGCTCCATACTTGCAGAATCCGTAGGCCTTGAAGTTACCACATGGTGGTTGTCCCTGAAGGTAGCAAAAGTAGAGTCATTAGTGTCACCAGAAGCTCCATTGATGTAAACGAAATAAACAGTTGGTAGTAAAACAAAGAAAGACAAGAGAACTTACTGGTCTAGCTGGAAGAACAATAGGGTTTAGGAGATTTGGTTGTGATGGTAACATCCTTTCTTTCGGATGACTGTATTTGCAATCATCTCCATATTTACAGGTTCCGGTGTTCATAAAGAACCTACATTCAGCTCTTTCAGAAAAACTGTGATGATGCGATGTCACTGCCACAGGCACCGATGCACTCGAACTGGAGTCAGGTTGAGTTTTCACATTATAAATAGGGTTAGATCCAGCCTGCACCACGGGAAAGGAAAGAAAAAAAAACGAAAACGTTCAGGTTAAGACATTCTTTTGCTAAATTGGTATTTCGTAAAGAGAAGTGATATATGTGAAAAGTAGAATCTCTGTCTATCTATGGTATCTTTACACAGATAGAGAAAGAGTTCTACTTGAGACAGGAGCAAAGATATTTAGGGCTTACCATGTACGTCGGCCAGGCTTGAGGAGGTGAAAGGCCTGGAGAAGGTGCAACCATGAAGGGCATATAGGCCTGAGGGTGAGGAACATGAGCACGGGGCATAGCTCCATATGTTGCAGTAGGTGGCATAACTCCATATGTTGCAGGAGGCAAAGACAGCATCGCATATCCACCATAAGGAAAACCAACGGAAGGAAAGCTGGACACTCCAAATGTAGTAGAGTGGCCATTTTGAGTATGAGGATGAGGATGATGGAATTTGCAGGCAACTCCGAATCTACACATTCCTGTCTGCATGTAATATGGGCATGACTTCTCACCCTGGAGAGACAAGAAAACATATAAGAACTTTCTGTCACACAATGCAATTGGTGGTGAAAACGTAATGAAAACCAAACGAGTTAATCTCACCTGTCGCATAGGATAACCGAGAACATTGAACACCACGGGTCCAGCACCATTCCTGTCTTTTGGGTGGTGGTATTTGCATGTTGAGCCATACTTACAGGCTCCTGTCTTCAGAAAATACTGCGGATAAAGTTACATAGAGAAGAGGCATGTGTTCGTTAAACATCTTCAGAGAAAAAAAAGTAAAACAATCTCGAGCATCCACTAACACTTTTGAAATAAGAAAAAGACTCGAAGACAATTAACGTAACGACACAAGAACAAGTTCAAGGACTATTGCTAATGCTACATTCAGGAAAGAGGATGCATTCACTCAGTACAAGTACCTCACAGTCAGGCTGACCAATCCTCTCAGGCAGTTCGTCTCTGTGATAAAAGACACCCTGCAAAAAGAATATTACAAACTGTAAGCTAGAGTAACAGAGACCGTACAGGGAGAGTCAGCCAAATAGACTTTAAAGTATCTCACTTGTGGAGGATGAGTAAGAGGATGATTGTATCGGCAGCTGTTTCCATAGCCACACTGCCCAGTTCTCAGAAAGAACTGGCAATCTCGTTCACCAGGACGATCAGGATATGGACTTGATTGCTCCATGTTCTCTTCATTAACCTTCATCCTCCTGAAGGAATCTAAAAGATCATAACACCGAGAACACGAGACATGAGATCAGATAACTAAAAAAAAAGGGAGAGAGAAGAAAAAACAAATTCGATCCATAAGAACTAATGGACCATGTCAAACGTTAACAGACCAATCAGAATCTAAACTTTAACAAGTATCAGAGAACAATCTACCACGACATATCTTTTAACTTGCATAAATTTTTAAAAAGACGTATTCAGAATCAATGATCTGACACGACGAATCCAACGAGATAACTCCAAAAGGGACAAAATTCTTATTAACCTCCAAAATTTCCAAACTTTTCGACGTCTTTTGAAAGAAAAAAATCATATGATCTTCAAACACATTACGGAAAAGAAACCGTTTTTTATGGATCCCTGATGAAATAAGAACAAAAAAATGCAGATTAAAAAAACCGTAACTACCTTCAGTTTTTTCGGAAGATGGAATCGACCCAATAGAGTTCTGAACCTGCTGAGTTTCCGACATGGCTCGTTAAAACACAAACACACAGTCACGGACACAAAATCAAAGACTTGTATTCGTCTGGAGGAAAACAGCAGAGACAAATCCTTTTTGAGTGCTTAAGAAGAGACGATGATCACCAACAAACAAAGGAGGAAAAATCTGTAATTATTATATAAGGAAATAGATTTGTTCCTTTTTTCCGATGAGATATAACAAAAAAAATGAAGGAGAATAAGAAGAAATCAAAATGTTAAAACTGGAAAATGATCTTAATTTTAACTTTTTTTTTCCTTTCCCAAAGATAGATTTATCGTTTGAACAAATCCAAAAGAAAAATCTCTGCCCAAATATTCCGATTGGAATGAAATTTTCCTTATTCTCTCCTTTCCGATTTCCTTTTCTTTTCCCAGAATCTGAGATTTTCGGGGGAAATTTTTCGGATCTTCCTCTTTTTGGTTTTTGCCTTTTTTTTTCCTCCCAATGTTTCAATGTGAAAACTAGAAAAAAATTAAAAATAAAATTGGATTTAAATAAGAAAATAACAGTGCTGAGTAATGAGTCCTTGCCCCCTCGTGTACGGATTAATAAATTCTGCCGGTCCCTATGAAATGACTATTGTACCCCCCACACCTTCATCAACTCGTTTACGCGTGATTAATCTCCAGTGCCGTGGTTTGATCTCAGCCGTCAGATCCGAACCTTGTGGGACCCGTGCTATTCTCTTTTATCTTTCCAAACCTTATTAAATTTTTTTGATAAAACTTCAATTAAATTCTCCAAACTAATTAGTCAAATAAAATAAATTAGTAAGTTAGTAAATATTATTAAACTATACTGGATTTTTTTCAGTTATAAAAGAATAATATCTGGTATTCTTATAATAAGATAATAACACATTTTAGTTTTCTAAAACAACTTCTTTATAGCACATAGTTTTAGCATTACATTCAATAATTTATATTGCAAAATTATTTATTATATACAGTTTAGTAGTAATTATATTTTCTAACATTTATCAGTAAGTTTTCTTTTTGGATATGTTATGTATCAACAACTTATTACTACTGATTGAATTATAAATTTATAACTATATTTTTATCTCTATTTTGTCGATATATATTAATCTCCTTAACAAAAAAATTTATCTTTTCTTCTTCCTTACACGTTGTTTTTTCTTTAGGCGAGTAAAATATGATAAAATTGATTTCTTTTCTCTTTTTTTTGGCTATATAATAAATTGTTAAAATTTAATAGGCAATCACACACCTAAACTGAAAGCAATTTATTCGCGTATCTAAGTGACGGTGCTTGTGTGTGTGGGTCCTTTTTCTTAATTATAGCTTCTCCCTAGTCCCTAATACTACTCTATAAATTGCCATTTAAAATAATTGGAGTATGTTAAATAAATAAATGTTTCTGCGGATTTAAAATAATTGATGTATCATTAAAAGATGTAGTTAATGTCAGATTATATGAAATGCTCAAAATATGAAAGTTTTTGAGCCCTTAATAAAAGACTTTTGAACATTTTATATGAAAAATATGTCAATATTATAAGATTGATATTTAAGCTCAAGCTGATATCTTTTTTTAAAGACTTTTTTTGAATTATATGCGTTTGATTTTACTTTCACGAGAGATGGTAATTAGCTTAGACAAGCCGACCAAAAACAAATTAGGACAACATTTTATTCAGGAACTCGGGAAAGTAACCAAGAAAGAGGAGAGAAGAACTGATGGGTGGTTTCGTCATTTTAGTGTGGAGTAAGGGGAAAAAAGGAAAGCGTGAGGCACACGGTATATTTTGTTTAATGAGAAAAAGTAAAATGCTGGTTTATAATATAAGATTAAGGGAGCTTTATCAAGAAAATCGTTACTTATGCAAAAATGCTCTGGTACGCTAATCTGCGGTTTGGACCAGTTTTGTTTCAATTGTAGGACCCACCCACGCTGAGTCCTTCTCGTTTAATACTTTTGTAGCTGCTTAATAACCAATATAATTACTAATTTAATAGTACTCGGTTGATTATAATTGTGGTTCAGACCACAGTTGTTTCTTGTTTCTGTGTGTTTTAGTCTGATCTTGAGTTTCTATTTTACCTTGTTTACGACAATTTAACTTTTAAAACTAAACTTTAATGTTCGTGTTTCTAATTCTTAAGACAATATTGGTTTAAGAGAATAAAACAAAATACGAACGAATCATAATAAGATCATATGCTTTATCATTGGTTTCATTTGGTTCAGATGATTTGATATCAAAACTTTTATTCCATTCGAAATATTTTATAACTCTAGTTAGAATTCAAAGTTTTGGTTATGTTCCAAAATGTTGTGCATTTCTATTCTGGAGTAATTTTAAGGGATAATGAATCCAAAATTGAATTTTACGTTCATCTAAATTAGAAGTGTATGAAAATGATAATTTCGGAAGTGATTTGAATATCTAACATAATTACCCTCGACCTTGCATGTGGTTTATCAATCAAATGGAAGTAGGTGATAACATCAATCATGTATGTAAACTATATTTTTTTCTATCTAGTACATGTGAGATTATTATCGAGATAGAAAGAGTTATACTTTCATCCGAAAGCACACTATATAAGAGAATATGCACCATCTATATCTAAGGCTTAAATAGCAAAAGTATTATTCTAGTGAAAATATTATTTTAAATAATACATCTACTCTAGTGTATTATATTTCCAGAACTCAAATAACAATACTACTTAAGATGAATTGATATATTAAGAATTTGTTGCATATTTTAAAAGTATAAACTTAATCATGTATATATTCATAATTTTAACTACATTTTTTAATCTCAAATAATAATTCCACATGGGATTAGTAAACATTTAAAATTTTATTGAATGTCCAATGAGAGGATGAATACGCTGAAAAAACAAACATACAACTTCTATATCTACTTATATATATGCTATATATATAGCATATACCAAACCATACTTACTTTCTCGTTTTCTAAAGTTACGTAGACGTCCATGTCAATTCTTTTTCTTAGAACACGCATGGATTCTGAAATGTATGTGTATATATTCAATATTATATCTAATTTTGTTTATGGTTTTTTTTTTTTTTGCTAAACTAATAATTTTATTTATTATTGTTTTAAGGTTACGACCCTTAATTCCCTGAATTCGAATCCAAATAGCAGATTAGTTCGAATTCATAAAGTTTGGTTCTGTTCGAAAATTTTATTCAGTTGTATTTTGGAGTAAGTTTCAGTTTAAAGATAACAACGATGCAAAGCAATTGGGTAAGATAAATAAACAATAATAACAATTAATGGAGTTTGGCAGAATCTAGCAAGAGTCCTTTTGCTGTATTCCATTCCAACATTTTTTTAACTGGACACAGGACAAACGTAGACTATAGGTTCAGAACTACACTAGGATTATTGTCTTAAAAGCAATCCTAACTAAAACTGAGTTCCTAGATATGAAAGATTTGTTTCTTTTTTCTTCTTCTTCTTTTAGAACTTTAAGATTTGTTTTTTTTTTTTGCCAGCTAGGAGATCTGTTAATGATTAATTATTTTCATGCTGTGTAATATTTAAAGAGGATTATTTTCTTACTCCACCTAATTTAAATCTGTATTATTGTAATAGTTGCATTAGCACTCATAATTTCAATTTAGTATAATTGTAAAAAAAAAAATATGTGTCACAAATATTACTTGTACATAATGTAATTTATTAGAAACAAAGAATTTTTTATCATTATTTAGATTAGTATAATCTTAAAAGTATAAAGCACAAGTATCATTGGTTATTGGGATTCACTGTTCTAAAAATACTCTTGGTTTCACTTTTTTTTGTAATAAGACAATGACCAAATTTGATAGTATTTTTAGATGAACCATTAATATCAAAAAGTTATAAGCATAGGTATCTCAATCTTGTTTACTGGGTGGGTGTATGACATGGCAATGAGAGAGTTGTTAGTGTACTGTCAACTCGTTTTTAATTTTTAACTACGATAACACAAGGTATAAAACAAACAAAAAAAGTAAAAATTAGTATAGTCAAACCGGCTTTAGATGCATTCGAGGGACAAAAACGCAGACACGATTCGTAAATAGTTCGATAAACGCAAAAAAAAGGGAAAAAATAAACACAGCCTTTGGGACCAAGCCAAGCCTTGACTCGTACACTAGACAAAGTTGCAGAGGGGCAAAACGGTCAAAGAAAAGAAATTGATTGAAGCACAAGAAATCTCCTGCATCGCAGTTTAGCAGAGAGCCAGGTAGGACCCACATGTGTGGGAATGGGAGGAGAAGAAGGAGGAAGAGGGTGTGCTCTGGTGGTCTTGGGAATAGCGTAAGAGCAATGATACTGACCCGTCAATATTGTGCCACGTAAGCAGTTCCGAAAGGTGGCGATTGTCTGTGGTTACGTCCACTTCATACGTGCACGTGGCTTTTGACGCGGTTTGTTAGACCGGTTTGACCGTTTGAAAGACTTTAACGTCAAGTGTTCTGCACTTTTCTGGTACATTTCCCTTTCTTTTTATATACTACAGTTTCTTGTCTTCACAATAAAATAATGAAAACACCCTTTTTTTTTGGGAATTTATCTAAATGAAAAAACATACGAAAATTTGGAGTTAAAATTTTAGACAAACTGGTGCGCATTAAAAATCCAAAAACATCTTCTTTGACCCCAAGCTTGTAAACCGCTGTTTTTAGGACAAACAACAAAAACGCTGAACACGCTTGTCCTTTGGTAAGCAAAACGTGGGGCTAAGAATAAGCCTACGAGCCTCTTTTCAAAAAATAACTACGCGAGGGCCCCTTTCTCCATACTCCTAATAAAACTGTACGATAGATGATGATGATTGCGTCTATCCAAAACGATGAGCTTCCTCTAAAGAGAGTTTATTGCGTTAGAGAGAGAGAAGCAGCAAAACTACTACCTAATATTTACTCAGCAGAAGAACATGTTGCTTTCGACTCTCTTGTGCAAACGCGGAAGCTCCGGAACTTTCTCTTCCGATATATCTTCGAACTTTGTGAATTGCGCAAATTGAGCTGCTGCGAGATGAGCGTATCGCACTGGAGCCACTGAGCACAAACACACAAAGAGAGGACACACCGAATATTGAGTTGAGTTGTGTTTTCTAGATAGTAAAGATGAAGCAAGAAGAGTGTTTGATAAGGAAATTTTTACCAATTGAGGTTGCAGTTGTGCTCCGTTGGTTGCTGGACCGATGATTAAATAAGAAGATAAGATCTTAATAATAGTAAAATGGAATTGGTTTTTGTAAGTGAAATGCGGATTGAAGGAGTTGAAGAGACTTACACATACGACAGAGAATGGATGAGATTCTGCAAGTCATCGGGAGAGAAACCAATCTCATCGAGCAAAACATGATAATGAGCCGGTCTTGAAGTTCCCTGAGAGATCGCGAAGGGAAACATAAACGTAGAGTTGATTTATAATAAAGGGGCGGGGAGTGAAACTCTTGAGACTAAAGAAGCATCAGTTTCTTCTTTATAGCCTAAACTTACTATTATTCCTGCATGAGCACACATGTAAAAATCGTAGTTTCTCGGGTGTACAATCTTCGTGTCCACGACGGTTCCTGACAAACGGGGATTGTTTATTATGATGAAAAAGATCTGAGAACAAAAATTGAATCGCAGTGTGACTGATGCAGAAGACACATGTATTTTGTTACCTGCAGGAACATTTTGATTTTCATGACCCTTAGCTTGAAACAACTTGGTGTGGTGTCTTTTCTGAGCCACAATGACAGTGAATTTGGGCACATCGGTTTCACCAAGACGTTGATACGCCTGCACCATGTTAAATAAGCAAACTGTCAAATATACAAATACTTGCACTAGAAAACATATTGGAAACAGAATTTGATAGAACCTAGGGACTTCGAAGTTTGAAACAGGACCTTTATAATTTGGTCCACCTCAATGTTCAAGACTTGGTTGAACTGTGATTCACTTACTCCATCCCTAACAAATATGCCCATGATTGTGTGAGGATAAACTTTTAGATGCCGTTAAGTTAAACAACATAGATAAACTAGTACCTGAAAATGATAATCTGCCTAGGCTTTCTTCCTTTGCTCGTCTGGAAAAATTCTACAAACAATTCGCTGTTGGAAACAGAAAATTAGTCATAGAGAAGACACTTTAATATCTTGTGATAACTGGTTGCTTCTTGATTTAACAAATAAAAAATAGAGCTAATTAAATAGCGTTCACATACTTCATGATACCGTTGTCTCCATTCACAGGGTCCTCAACTGGTTGGAAGAGCGAATCAATCATCTCCAGTTTTGGTGACTGAGTTCTCACAGCTGCCCTATACCTTGAGATTAAGGGCCAGCTTTTCGAACCGACAACCTTGCAGCAGAGATTGAGACATGAACAGTAAACAGACGAAGAGATCCTAAGAGAACCAGAAATAATGGACAAGAAAAGTAAGAACACAACAATACCGCTGCTACTGAAGGAACATCTGCACGACCTGGAGACCCATGAGATACATCCATACCCAAGATCAAGGTCGGAATTTTGTTTATCAGTGGAATGTTGCAGGAGTACTCTATTCCCAACAGAGAATTGATGCCTCCAAGCTAGATAAACACAAAGTAAAAGAAGTAAATTTACAGTGAACACTACAGAATAAGATTTCTCGACTGTTAGATTGGGTGGTGATTTTACCTTAGAATTTATCTTCAGGAGTACATTGGTGAGATATTGGTCACTGATCTTGGTAGGACAGATGCATTGTGTGTTGATCCCTGCTTCAGTGAGACATACCTTCTTCCACGGACCTTTATAGTTTCCGAAGACCAGTTAAACGGGAAAGTTGAAACTTAGATTTACACAGATGAGATGATACCATAGATATCTGAGTTCTTCCGTTCTGGCAGGACACAGAGGATGAAATGAGGAGGATCGCTTGGAAATTTTGACTTCATTTTTGCAATCATTCTTTCTACCCTTTCAACAGCACCCGCTTTTTTATACTGGGGATCCTCTTCAACTAATGCAAAAGGTCGATCAATTTCCTATATGATTAAACAAACCAAAATCAGACTCTGTAAATAGGTAACCATCGTTCAACACTACACACCATTTGAAATTGGAGACAGTATCTGCGGAACCTACAATGCCTTTTCTCATGCCACAGCTTATGAGCTCACGGGAAATGCGACTACTGTCGCATGGAAAAGAAAAATTGACTACAGCCCAGTTCTTAATAGCTGTTGGTTGTAGAAGCACCTGCAAACCATAAAAAGAGTAAGGATCCCCTGCCAAGCCACAGGAATTAATATAGTGATCAACGGAAATCTTTGCAGAAAACTTACCTTGTTGTTAAAATTCCACCTTCCGTTGCAAGGTAAGAACTCCGCATTCTTTCCAAACTTCAGCTGTATATACAAATGAAACAACATGGGCGTATGAATATTAAGGAATTCACTAGAATGGGCATGTCAGCGCATACCTTTCTATGTACAAACAAAGCATAAAGAGGTTTACCATTGGGGGATTGAGAATCCGGCCTTCAACTAGAGTCATTTGTTTTCCAATAGAGATGCCACACCCAACCATAAACGGGTCTTCATCATAGCAGTAGCTGGCCATTGCCTGCAAATTATAGTCATTAGCAATAATCTGCCATCACAGATAAATTAAGCGTTGCCTACAAATTATAGCCATTACCAATAATCTGCCATCCAAGATATATTCAGCATCACTGAGGTCAGAAAACAAAACTCACATCATTGAGTGCTTTAATTCTCTCTAGAGGTTTTTGTCTTGATTTTTCAACAAGTAAAGCTCTTTGCCTCACTGACAATGCTTTTGTGTAACGTTGCAAAGATACGAGATCACAAAACTGCAAGAAAACGAATAGAAATTAAAGTATACAAGAAAACGAATAGAAATTAAAGTATACAAGAAAACAGAAGTAGCTTATTACTACACAAAATTGACTAAGGAAAAACTGCATACCTCCAGAGGAATATAGTTGGGGCGATCTGGCTTGCCGACATCAAGGCATGGCAAGTACGCAGAATAAGTAGGCTCTGTGTAAGTTTGCTTGAAATACTCGTACACAGTAATCTCTTTAGTCTGTCCTTCACGCTCACCATCTTTAATTTTCATTGAAAACCTGGAAAGCGATGAAGAAAGTCAAGCAAAGGATGATAAAGAGGACAGATTTTTTATATGGAAGTACAGATCATAGGGGAACATACAGTTGCTGATTGCACGGTTTCGCACTTAGGCCTGTAATTTTGAACTCCATGTTACGGTGTGATGCCTTTACCCTCATATTTTTAAGCATTTTCTTGGCCTGCCATGGTTCAGTGAGAAATAAGAGCTAAAAAAAGCAACTTTGCATCTCAGTTCTGTCATTTAAAAGCCAGAATTACCTTAACCCAGTCGATGTGTCTAGGTAACTCAACATTCTGATTGGCTTTTAGGAATTCGATAACTGGACCCGGTTTTAAGATCATGGTGGTTGACACGTCTGCAAACCATAGCGAAACGAAAACAGTTGTGAAAATTAATGAAACTATCAACGATAAAGAAAAAGGTTTATGAAACCTGGGGATGAGAAAGGTAGAAAGAAAAAATACCAATGTTAAGCGAGAGTCCTTCATGGGTTGGACGAAAGCTGGAGTGGAAACCTCGAATACCTATTACGCCTCCCCCAACATCAATAGAATTCCTATCGTTATGGAAAAATGCCTGTCTGACCAAAAGGCATCCCCTGCACAGTCAACGGTTCTATAGTAAGCACCTATCACGGTCACAAAATGTAAATAATTTGACATGTATTATATATCCCAAGAAAATGAAAATATGAAGATAATATTTGTCCGTTAGAATGTAGAAAGTATATTTTTCAATGAACACATATAATGCACATGCAAACAGATAGAACAATGCGTCTCAAAGTTTGGTTCAAGAAAAAGAAACAGATAGAACAATGCACCTTTCCGCTGCTTGCTGCCTCAGTACAATGTCAAGCACTCTAAGTGCATCCTGAGTGCTCTTATCTGGAGCATGAACACCTCTCTGAGTGACAAGTACACTCTTTAACGGTATGTTTGCAGCAAAATGTATTTGAACCTTGTAACTTCTTGGCAGGAAAGAGCGCTTTAATTTCTTACAAGCACCAGAAGGACTACTACCATCAGAGAGGCCACAGTCGCTACAATATAAACAAGGCCACGTTTAGCAAAAAGCATCTACAAGGTCTAACTCGTACACCTTGAGAAGATTAAATACGAAGGCAGATAAGAGGAACATACCGTTTAGAAAATGAACCTTCCAGAATAACTTGAAAGTCAAAGTCGTTTTGTGGCAGAGGACCAACAGTATACAAAGTCTTCTCTCCATCATAGGCTAACCTCTTACCATCAAGATCAGAAGAGTAAGTCTTGTAAAGTTGGTCAATAAGCTTTCTGCCTATTCCTTTCCCTTCGACATTTTTGCCGTCTTCTGTAGTGATACTAACCTGCAAAAAAAAAAAAAAAAAAAGCATGGATTTGTTAAACATCTCACAGACACACAGACACTGATAACAGAATACAGAAAAATGACAGAACAAATCTTACAGTGTACTGGTAGAAAACTACATCCGGCTGTCTAACAGAAACATTGAAGTGATTGGTGCACAACTGTATACGTTTGCCTGTGCTTCCAACCCCATGTCTAGTTGTGATTGCATAATCTCGATGGCTGGCCTGTTCTGATTTTACACTTACGGGTGGCAAAGATGAAGATTTCTCCATCCTTGCTGGGAAATGATAATCTGCAAGAAGAGAAAACTGGATGTTGGTTACAGTGTGGCAAAAAATCAGCCAAAACACCAAATAAACGACTGACACCACACAAACCATAACACATGACAGCGGAAAACATGCTAGATTCTTGTAACATGGTGGTAAATCCAAGTAAAGAGAAAATCAAACAGGCGAGACTTTATTGAGAAACCATTACGCAAACAGAGATTCGAGTACTGCGGCATGCAGTAGCAAAACATGCTAATAAGCCAAAACCATGAAACAACAGAAAAATCCAAACTTCATGCAAGTTTTCTTCCCCAGAAAGAGAAAATCCAGGATAAAGAGGAGAACGAAATGCCTAGCTCTCAATCAACAGCAATAGCTACAGCGAAGCGATGTTTTTCCCCGAGGGGAAACGAAACGACGAAACCTCTCTCCGACGCAACGGAATCAATCAGCGACACGAACAATCGGAGACGAAGAAGAGAAACTGGAAACTGGAGTAAATGGCGTACCTTCAGGGAAGTAAGTAGGCGAATTCTAGGGTTTCGAGAGATCGATTAGCTCATTTCTCCTCTTCGTCGGTCTCTCATGGGTTTTCCTAGAAAAAGCGAAAAAACAATGGAGGGAACGTTTACGAGTGATGGCCAAAAGAATTAAAATATCCTAATTTTCGATTAATTTAGATAAACTTTACAGATTTGAGATTAAATTTTAAGAAATCAAAATTGGTTAGTTTTATTCCGGCGAAGATGACCGTGAATTGTAAACATGTGTGTAGTTTTAGTCCACTTAAAACAGTACTATTTAAATTTTGATTCTGCACCAAATTAAGCGACAATTCATTTTTGAATAACATATGCTACTTTAAAGATTTGTATACAATACATACTACACAAAATATTTAGTTTAGTAATGAAAACAATTATAAAGCTGTCGACTCATGTCATATGTCACAATGTCTGGTTGTTTGTAGAAAATTAACGAATTTTCGTGTTTATTTTAACTTTATTAAGGAAAATAAAATTCGCGGCAAACTCGTTTTAAAAATGATCATAATTTAAGTATGTGTAGAAAGTTAATCTTCCTGACTTAATCGGTGGATTTATCTTGTCATCAAAAAAGTAAATCGAAAAGTCTCGATTCAAACACGAAAATAAACAAAATTAACATAAAGTCTAATAGAACTATTAAGCAAATAAATAGATAAGACCATTCGGTGTCGTTTTAAAGATTTTTATGACTGTCTACAAAGTTCATTACACCCGAGGCGTACCCGCACTTGAAGAAACGTCAACCACACGCACGAAACTAGCGCGTAGGTAACAACGTGTATCTTTTGTATCCTCAGAAAAGAACCACCGTGGAACCCACACACCTCCACCCTCACTCCTCCCTCATCTCCGTCATTCCCACCACACTTCCTCACATTCCGATTTTCTGAAACTAACCCAGAAATAAATAAACATACGGTCGAGGGAAAAAAATTGAAAAAAAAATAATGGAAGAGATTTCGAAGGATCCGCTTGTTCCGGCTGTGAAACCCGATCCGAGAACATCCACCGTTGGCGAAGGCGCTAACCGCCATGAAATTGACGACGGAGGAAGCGGTGGTTCAGAGGTTGGAGCTCTGGATCTGGACAAGGACTTGCTCTGTCCGATTTGTATGCAGATTATAAAGGATGCTTTCCTCACGGCGTGTGGCCACAGTTTCTGCTATATGTGTATCATCACACACCTTAGGAACAAGAGCGATTGTCCCTGTTGTAGCCAACACCTCACCAACAATCAGCTTTACCCTAATTTCTTACTCGACAAGGTTCCTTTCTTATTTTACTCTCAATCCTCTTGCTACACTTGCTTACATATATACTTACTTTCATATATACTTACTTTTGTGGCTCGATGATAGCGTAGGTTACTCTGTGGTGTCTTACAAGCATGTTAAATTGTAGAAGTGTTCTTTTGCTGAACTTGATATCGAAACTTGGTTAAAGAAGCTGTACGTGAGTCTTATGTACGTGGACTCTATCTATGTTTGAAATGCAGATATTATATAACTTCTTTGTACCACATGTGTAGCTATTGAAGAAAACTTCAGCTCGGCATGTGTCGAAAACTGCTTCACCCTTGGATCAGTTTCGGGAAGCACTACAGAGGGTCGGTTCTTGACAAGCCTTTATGTCCCGCACTTCTTCTTTAAGTTGGAGTAAATCCAATTCTCTGTCTAAAGTCGTCTCTTTTGATCAATTTTTGACTTCCTGCTTTCATCCTTAGACAGGGTTGTGATGTGTCAATTAAAGAGGTTGATAATCTCCTGACACTTCTTGCGGAAAGGAAGAGAAAAATGGAACAGGAAGAAGCTGAGAGGAACATGCAGATACTGTTGGACTTTTTGCATTGTCTGAGAAAGCAGAAAGTCGATGAACTAAATGAGGTTGGTTTGTCTGGACTCTGGAGTAGCATCGGATTACTTATTAATCTTTGTTCGTGCTTCTCTTCGAGCTTGTTCTTTTAGCTTCATAGAGGTTCTTCCGTGGGTAGATTATTCATGTTATTTTATACTTGTTAAAGACGAAATACATCTTTGTATCAGTAAATCGATCGAACTGTTAGTGAGACTTAAATCACGAATGCTTTAGATGAATTCTTAGAAACAAACGACAATATTGGAATTGTGCCATTGATGTCGTTATCCCATCTTATTGTAGGTGCAAACTGATCTTCAGTATATTAAAGAGGACATAAATGCCGTTGAGAGACATAGAATAGATTTATACCGTGCTCGGGATAGGTATTCTGTGAAGTTGCGGATGCTCGGAGATGACCCAAGCACACGAAATGCGTGGCCACTGGAGAAGAGCCACAGTGGCTTCAACTCCAATTCTCTTAGCATAAGAGGGGGAAATTCATTAGGCAATTTTCAAAACAAAAAGGTGGAGGGAAAGGCACAAGGAAGCTCTCATGGGATACCAAAGAAGGATACATTGAGTGGATCAGATTCCCAAAGTTTGAATCAATCAACTGTCTCAATGGCCAGAAAGAAACGGATCCATGCACAGGTTTGTTCTTTCTTGTCTGCTCATCATCTTGAAAATGTCACTTACGATGGAATGCTACGAGGACAATGGGATTAAAGTCTCAGATAGTTGTGTGTTAAATAGGAAACTGAATTGAAAGCATTATACTCCAGTAATTTTTTCTACATTAAGTACCATGCCTAGCCGCTCTTCTTTTAGTCGGCTGGACCGACAGCTCAAGAATGTGAGGTTGTGGGTAGAATATTCATCTTCATACTCAAAAGAGGCTTTTGATTAAAGCTCACATTTTGGTGGTTTGTATAAAGGCCTATTGGCTTCAGTGATTAATTTTGCATTGTTTGCATGTAGAGTTAGGAATAGCGTTGTGGACTTTATTTCTCTTGGTTCGTGATAGAAGCCGCTTCTTGTCTCTCTGGTATTGGAGGAACAAAAGTCACCATATATTCTAGACGTATTAGTGGTTCTGTGAATTCTATGCAATGGAATCTAGATAATTTCAATAGGTTTCTTAAAATCTGCATGGTCCTTTGTATCTATCTGTTATTGCTTGTTGATAAATAGACTTGCATGGCTAATTTTGTTGAGTGTCTTGTCTTGTAGTTCAACGATCTACAAGAATGTTACCTCCAAAAGCGGCGTCAGTTGGTAGACCAACCACATATTAATCAAGAAAGTGATAAGAGTGTAGTACGTAGGGAAGGCTACAGCAACGGTCTTGCAGATTTTCAGTCTGTGTTGACTACCTTTACTCGCTACAGGTTGATTAGTGATTGTCCCTTTTCGAATTGGTGCAGTCGTGCATAAATGTGTTTCAAACCATCTGGATTTTAATTCCACTTTTTTTTTTACAGTCGTCTGAGAGTTATAGCGGAAATCCGGCATGGGGATATATTTCATTCAGCCAACATTGTATCAAGGTGCGTTCATTCTCCTTTTTCGTGATATCCGATGGCAGATAGTGTAACTAATGAAAGAATGTCTCCCGGCTTAGTGTCTAGGAAATATCAAATATGCCCCTTTAGTGATCAAGTTTTGTTTAATGTATGGATAGACGCAATTATACTATGGGATCCGTTGCTGTAAAAATTCTAAGCCAGTGAATGGTAAGAATTAAGAAGAAGAACCTGCTGACATGGCAGGGACAAGGTTTTGAGTTGTCGGCAGGCCACTTAAAAAGAATTTTCTAACAGATAGAACACAGTGTTCTCCTTATCTGTTTCAGAAAATTCGTTGAAGCTGTTTTGCTGTCTTTTCTGAAATTATCTTTTTCTCAGTTGCCCCTGTGGCTCCATTATCTTGCTCTCTCTATGAACATTGATTTATAGTGTTTCCGTAGAGTATCTGCTGTTTGCTTTCTCCGAACTCTAAGTGAATGATCCTCTTGCTGAGACTTACTAAAAGAGAGGGTGTTGTTCCTTTTCAGCATAGAGTTTGATCGTGATGATGAGCTGTTTGCCACTGCTGGTGTTTCTAGATGTATAAAGGTTTTTGATTTTTCTTCGGTACGTTCAAAAATCTTGGAGAGTATTCATTTACATACCAATTGAATCATCTTTTCCAGAATTATGCAGTTGTGAAACGGATCATGCATCTCAATTATTGGAATGCTTGACAGTGGAAATTAAGATGTAGCATTTGTTGAAGAAAGTCTAGTTGTGATGCATGATAGCTTTTTTTTGCTTAGTATTGCATAGAACAATGCATGTCCAAGCTTGTAAATAACCAAATTGTTAGTTTTAGTATTCTGTCTATGGACTACTCTGGGTTAGTTGAAGATGGTTGTGCATACGTTTCAGGTTGTAAATGAACCGGCAGATATACAGTGTCCGATTGTGGAGATGTCAACTCGTTCTAAACTTAGTTGTTTGAGTTGGAATAAGCATGAGAAGAATCATATAGCAAGCAGTGATTATGAAGGAATAGTAACCGTGTGGGATGTAACTACTAGACAGGTGAGTGAGTACATTGCCCTACTAATCCAGCATCGCATCTCTAAGATATTCATTTCATGAACTGTGCAATGTATCTAAAAATTTATGTAAACAACTGGTGACAGAGTCTTATGGAGTATGAAGAGCACGAAAAACGTGCCTGGAGTGTTGACTTTTCACGAACAGAACCATCTATGCTTGTATCTGGTAGTGACGATTGTAAGGTACCTTCAGGTTTTTTATTTTTTCACTTTTCATCTCGCGTAGGGCTTTGTCTTGTATGAAAAGTATACCACTTTTACAGATTGGCTAGCTCGTATAAGTAACTTGGTCACGCGTTTGTCAAAAATCTTTCATGAACCGGAGAGATTACCTGCTTGCTCATTAGTACATTGTGTACCTGTGGAATTGGTCATATGATACATTGAAAATCGTAACTCCATTTGCTGACCTTATATGGGATGTTATTAGAAAGATATTGCTAGCTTTATTAGAAACTCATGTTGGATGTGATTTTGACTAGATGAATCTTTCGTATTCTCTGGATTTATACCAGTCGGCACTTCTATAGTTATTTAACCTATTGTGATCTGTGTTTGAACCAGGTTAAAGTTTGGTGCACAAAGCAGGAAGCGAGTGTGCTTAATATTGATATGAAAGCAAACATATGTTGTGTCAAGTACAATCCTGGCTCAAGCAACTTCATTGCGGTATATACTTTCATGGCTCCACCAACTTTACATCTCACATTAAATCCCTATTCATGTTTGAGCTACCCACTTATGATCAGCTTTACACGATAACACATCTTCAGATCTCTTAATTAGATAGAGAACCTTAGATTTTTAAGCCTATGGACTTATTGCAGGTAGGATCAGCTGATCATCACATCCATTATTACGATTTAAGAAACATAAGTCAACCACTTCATGTCTTCAGTGGACACAAGAAAGCGGTGTCCTATGTGAAATTTTTGTCCAACAACGAGCTCGCTTCTGCATCGACAGATAGCACACTACGCTTATGGGATGTCAAGGACAACTTGCCAGTAAGATTACTTCCCGAGCCAATCTCGCTGATTGCATACAAAGAAACAAGTCTCGGCTATGTTGTTCAATATTTACTTTGCGTATTTTGTTTTTCTCAGGTTCGGACATTCAGAGGCCACACTAACGAAAAGAACTTTGTGGGTCTCACAGTGAATAGCGAGTATCTCGCCTGCGGAAGCGAGACAAACGAAGTATATGTATATCACAAGGTTCACAAATCTGAAACCTCTGCTTTATCTGTCACAGTTACCATTTACACATATTGAATCTCTCGTTGCTCAAGTATTTGGGGATTTGGGATGCAGGAGATCACGAGACCCGTGACATCGCACAGATTTGGATCACTAGACATGGACGAGGCAGAGGAAGAGGCCGGTTCATACTTTATTAGTGCGGTTTGCTGGAAGAGCGATAGTCCCACGATGCTGACTGCGAATAGCCAAGGAACCATCAAAGTTCTGGTACTCGCTGCGTGATTGTAATAAAGTTATTTTCAAAGGTTTAAAGCTTCTTAAATCAATAAAACCAATAAACTTTACGAGATATTCTATTTAGTGGGAGTTATAGAGAGAACAATTTGTCAAAAGTAGGGCTCATCATTTGGAAAGCTACATTGTATTATAATGCTCGACTTGGTTCCCTTGAGAAGAATTTGTATCAAAATGTAGATATCTCACGGTATAATCAAAATGCAGCGACTGATAAAAAAGTCAAAAACCGTGACTTATCTACAAATCGTCCATACCAATGCAATAATTCATTAATATGCGTGCATGTAACAAGGTCGTTATTTTTTTCCATTATTGTAGTCCATGACAATTGAAAATTGTGTGTCATGATTGATATTATATACATTTGATTAGTACTTAATCGCTCTAAAGTAACTCATGAAAATGTGACTGCGTGTGTACACGTTCTCGTTAAACGGCCATACTAATACTATTGTAATAGTAATCCTTTTACATTTGGATACGTAACTCTGGAATGGCATGATGTAATTCTATGAACATGCGCATGCTTTGGGAATTGAATCCCAGGGCCAAACATTTTTAGGTTTTCTTTCTTTTTTTTTTTAATTCCTAAACACGTTACATACTTCACTGGCTCATATATCCTAGTCATTATAATTGCTATATACAAGCTTTTCTAATTCCCTAAGTTACGAAGTCTTTGACTTTGTATTTTGTAACCAATGAGTCAAAAGCTCTTTTGAAAGGAAACAACGACTTTTTCACAATGAGGGGGACACATGAATGTGTTTCTTCCCTTTAAGCAACCATGCCCGTCAAGTTCTTTTTTTTCTCTATTAAAGACGTACTCTCTCATACCACATTTTTTTTTTGTAATATTCTACTTCTCGTAGAGTTTTTTTTGTTGTTGTTATAGTTCGAAAGATCTGCAAAACAAATTTCTGCATCACATGCTATGTTTATGTATAACTTATAGTTGCATATGATAAGCATCCATCTCATCAACTCAAAACTACACTTTTCAAAAAGAAAAACAAAACATATTAAAGCCACAGCTTATATTATTATGGTACTTAATCAGATCGATAACAGGAATTAGCAAGTTATATATGTATATGAAAATGAAATGCATGTGGATAAGATGGTCGTAATGTTGTTAATTTCTGTAATGTACATAATTGTTTTTTAGAAACACGCAAAGTATGATCGATCACGCATGTCAATAAAGAGGCAGTAGCAATTTAATTTATTTAGATATAGTTCGATA
This sequence comes from Iljinskaea planisiliqua, assembly GCA_900108845.1. NCBI lineage: Eukaryota > Viridiplantae > Streptophyta > Magnoliopsida > Brassicales > Brassicaceae > Iljinskaea > Iljinskaea planisiliqua. The sequence goes on along the minus strand of FNXX01000004.1, from coordinate 6,004,677 downwards.
GGCACAGATTTGGATTTTTCGTTGTTTTGGTAAAAGAAATCGTTTCACGTTAGCCACATATATTTTTCCAAGTTCACATCGTATTATAATACTTATGTAGGTCGAGTTACGCAAGCATATACCTATGAAATCTAAATGTGATGTATTCTTAATTATTTTATCCGTCACTTATCTAACGTCGTCTTTAAATTAAGTATATTAGATAGTACGACATCATACTACTAATTATTTATCCTCACGAGCACGAGTCATATGAATTTTTAACTTTAAATGCCGAAACCTCGAGATTAATTGGTTTATGGATAGCTGTGAAAGAAAAAACGGCAATGAGTGACTCGGAGCCAGCACTTTCACTAGGACTTTTTTGTTTGTTATGGTATAGTATTAGTATCATATAGTTAATTAGTTATATACACTCGAGATTAATTTTAAATTGTGCGTTAAAGTTTGAAAATTTTCATGAGCATTTTTGTAGTCTCTGTTTTTCCGCGAGTATTCTTTACGCATTCTGATGTCCGTTTTATAATAATCTTGCAGATTTATGTATGCATAATTTCAACCAAAATTCTGACAATCTACAAATCTCTATCTTAATGGTTTAAAATTATTGTATCTTGTGAAATCTGCAAAAGGAAGATAAAACTTAAGCACGTAAAATACATTAAAGTTCTAAAATAGGCCACATGTCAAAGAGAAGACAAATAAGTAAAATAACCACGGCAAGTCTCATAATTTGGGGTGGGGAAGTTGCTAGTCTTGTAAAAAAATCAAATTTTCCTTATTATTATATGTATACATGTAACTATAGCTAAACAATTACTTTTTCTTAATATATAGGGTCTGTATCTAAACTCAAATTATGGTAAAATGAAAAACAAAACTCAACCTAGCCATGAGTATATCCATCGACAAAGGTCTAAAGAAAATTTGAATATATTAAGCACATCACAGTTGATTGATTCAGAACCATTACAATAAATAATAAGCACTAGACCCGAGTAATCAACCATAATGGTGGGCTACACAATTATGAACGCTTCTCTCGTTTAACGGCTCTAATTAATTTATATAAGGTGAGAAAATGGTCCTCATCACATCTAAATTATTTAACTTAAAATGTATGCCCTAGTTTTAGTAGCAATAATCATTTGCTCCATAAAGTAAAAAAAAAAAAATTCCTTCGTATATTTACAAAAATCTCTTATTTAAGATATTTTTAAAGTTTGGTAGCAAAAGTCAAACAAAAGATGGCTATTTGTAATATAAATTAATTTCAAATTTTCTTAATTATTTTTATGATTTTTATGATTTTTTAGAAAATTTAATTTTGGATTATAAAATATAATTTTTAGATAATATAAATTAAATTTAAAATTTTAATATATAGATCATAATTATCCAAGTTATCAATTTTAAATTTTAAATGTTTTATTTTTATTTGTGTGTCAGACAAATTTTAATCTATTTAATATATAAAAAAAATGAAGACAAATGTTTCTATTAATTTGGTCCGAAGAACCAAATCGGAATCGATAAAAAAAAATCCAGTTTTGTTCAGGTATGGTTCCTTCAAAATATTAGATTAGGTCTCACCATTTAAAAACTTCAGGTAAGGATTCGGTTTAAATAATATCTGATACCTAATGTAGTAAGCGAAGTATCAAAACTGATATTTGCTAATGCAGGTTGAGTTTCTCATTATCATATTTTTCCTATATCAGTCCCAAAATACTTAATTCCCAAATTTCAATATAGAATTTCTAAACATCAATTTTTCATACTCACCTCCTTCAAAAATATCAAGAAATCAATCTCAAGCACATATTTATCTTCTTATTTTTTCAATTTGTTTTTATTGTTACTAACTTTAATGTTTTATATCTTGATTTTGGTTAGTCTTCGAATTTTGTTAGATTTCTATTGGTGAAAGTATCGTCTTCTTATTCGATTGTAATGTGGATTTTTTTTTAGTTTATAAATTTTTGAATTTCGCATATAGATAAAATTTATAATTTTTTGGATTTTCAGGTTTTTTAGATAATTTCAGTTATTTTGATTATAAAAATTTCAAAATGATTCGTGTGAATTCAGAATAATTTTAGAAAAAAAATTAGATTCTAAGTTAAAAACTGATCTGAACTTAATTAATATAGAACCACCAATCCGAAAATTAAAAATGTTGAAATGGATTTTATATTCTAGAACTGAAAAAACTGATATTAAACCGATCAGAATGCAAACATCAGGATTAGTTTTAATAGTTTCGTAAAATTAACAAAATAGTGCGATTAGAGATAAGCTGTCGACGGCTCAACCTTCACAAGGTAAGAAAAACGATACCTTCTCGAATAATTTTGAAACAAATATTGGTGGCTTTACGTGGAATATTTGACCACTTGGTCCAAAAATCGTTTAATAATTGCTTCACTTTCTTTATGAATTAATATTTTTTTTTACTAGTGAGTTTAGATTGATTCTCATCCGCCCGAGTAGTTTTCGCAATTTCTCTGCTGAACAGACAACACAGTGAACTATTCCACATGAATATATATATATTTTTAACAAACAAACTATTTTATATATATATATATATATATATATATATATATATATATATATATATATATATATATATATATTTATGTGGAATAGTTCACTGTATTGTTTCCTTTAGCTTTGCTATTTCTTCATCTATTAGTCTCTTATTAATCATTGAAATATTCCAAAAATCAAATAAAATCTAAATATTCTATGATCATTTCTGTGAATGTGTGTGGACGAATGAGAGGCATTGTTATATAAGTCCGGTCCTACTACACTGATCGATTCGACAAATACGACTGCAATTTAGAAATAAGTTTTTAACCTCTTGTTTGAATTAATTTATTTAGACAATTAAAATCTTTAATTTAAGTGAAGACATTATTCAGTTTATAATTTCTTAAATATTAATAATTTCTGTCACCAATAAATATCAAAAACTTATATATACAACTATAAATGCATAATAGAATCTATTCGATCTGATGATCTAGTAAATTCAAATTTTTATTTTAGATCAGTGTATTAATTTAGATATTCAATGATGCAGCAGACAATCAGATTTACTTATTTAATAAAAACACTAAACTGGAAAAATTATATATCAAAGTATATATTTAAAATGTGCTATATAGCTATTATCATTCTACCGAGAATATTATCTATCAAAACTAGAATTAAATTGTTTGTATGTATATTTTTCAGAGATAGATTAGTTAATGTTTATATAACAATATGAGAAATATTTTTTGTCAACCATATGATGACAGTTAATTAGGTAAATGACAATAGATTTTATATTTCCAGAAAACACAGATATGAAATGCTATTTTAGAACCATATTTTACCCTACACAACATGATACTTTCTAAAATAGCATGTTATAAAAAAGTATAGCATTTAATAAAAAATTACAAAACTTTTGTTTGTTTTTGAAACTTGCAATCACTTCATGTTGTTAATTGCGAATTAAGAATATTACTTTAAAGATAAACAACTATTAAATATAAATATATTCGAATACTAGTGTATTTTACCATCGATTCACATGGTTGGAGACAAAGAATATATATTTAGACATAGAATATATTTATACGATATGATTTTTAGTCTTGTCCTTTTGTTTTGAAGAGAGGTTGGAATGATTGGATCGGCTTCTCTTCTCCTCTTCTCCTCTTCTCTTCTTGTCTTCCTCTTCCACAGTGACCCAATTGAGAACCGAAAATAATTGGAGAGATAGGAATATTTTCTCCTAAAATTCCCACTTACTAATGTTAAGTCACTTAAGTGGAATATTAATAAAAAAAATTAAATAGTATCTTTTAACTAAAATACTTTTTCATTTGACCAATTCAATCCTAAAATTAGTAATTACTAATTATGTCTACATTCTGCCATTCACTATTGAAGGTGTTTCCCAATAAGTATATATAACTCGACATTAGATTCTATAATTTCGTTTATTTGTAAAGTTAGGGCGATTCATAATAGAGTATTTAGACTGTTTTTACAAGTAGTTCAACTTTTTGCACTTCAGTGATCCAGATAAATTTTACAGGGCTCTTTGAAATTAATTTATTATAAGACGAAAGTTGAAATGATATGCCGTTAATAAGCATCTATAGCATGTATTAATTTGAACGGGTACAAATTAAAAACGTTTTTTAAAAAACTTTAATAGTAATATCTATTAACTGTGTCCTCAAGTGTAACGACATGGTGTTAACAACATTACAACAAGTTTTAAGCATCTACATAAGAATCTATATTTACTCACTTTTCCTTGATTAAACTGGTCATGGAATCTCTTTACAAGAGTCTAAGAAGACTAACATACTTTTTATCGAAAGGACAAGAACACATAAATACTAATGATGCTATCAACCATGTGAGGTGGTGATGTGTCTCTATTTCGATACTAAGGTTTTTTATTTATAATACGCAAATTAGCGATGGATTGGTTAAATTATCCACAAATTTATTAGTTGGCATCCGTTTTATTTGTTTTTGTCTCTTGTCAATCAGAAAATTATATTAGAAGTCCGAGACATTGAGCCAGTTTGGAATCATGGATAGAAAATAAAAAATATATCTCTCAGCTCGTCTTCCAGACCAATAAATCAGTTGTACAATTGAAATCGTTCGGAAAATCAAAACAATATACTAAAAAAAAAAGACTTTAAAACAGACAAAAAAGTAGGTTCGCTGTAAGTGTCATTTTAGGACATATCATTTATTTAAAAACTATTATACATATAGTAATAATATATATATATATATATATATATATATATATATATAATTTATCTCTAAGTTATAAATATAACATATATTTGAATAGTCATCTTTCCGTTTCATTTTTAAAAAATCGGTTAATCATAATGCACATGGAAATAGTAGTTTTAGGAAAGATTTTTTTGGACTTTCCGGCATCAAAGCTCCACTGTGTTTGAACCTCTACAGAGATCGATATTTTTCTAAGTTTACGATTCGTCTTTCGCACTCAGCTCCATGAATTTTCTTTTTGAAATTGTGTAACCCCGAGATTCATTTGTTTGGATCCCAACAGCAAATTATTATGTTAGAATAATATCATTAGAACTTAATATATATATATATATATATATATATATATATATATATAGATATATATTAATTTTCTTTATTTGTAAAATAAAAATGAAACAGAAGAAATAATTTTTTGATGAGACTGTATCTTTGTTTCGGCACGTTCGAATTCCATTTGGAAATAGAATTACAAACCTAGTTTTTTATCATTGGTTGGAGGAGTGTGTATAAATCAAAAGTTTAAAAATGTTTGGTTAAAAACACATACGCATATATATATACATGCATGTTTTTGTCATATTGATGTTGAAAGTTAATGGATAGATTTGTTTTGTAAACTTTTTGTCTTAAAAGGTTTGTTTTATATATGAACTTTTTTGTAATAACCTTGTATTATGAGTTGTGGAGATAGGAAACTGAACAAAAAATGAATTCAGATATATATGGTACAAACAAAAAAAGGTGAGGTTGAAAAATGGTCCAAAGATTACAAAATTTATAGCAATATATAATTACATGACTTCAAGTTTATCGAAGCAGTGGCTGAACTAATGTTAAATACGTAAATTGTTAATTGACACAAAGTTAATTATAACAAAAAAATAGGAAATTGAAAAAAATTAGGGTTTGACTGTACATTCTTAACACGGTGAGCTCTTTACGGTATGTGGAGCCCAGCTCAGCTCGGGGCCCAAAAAAACTTTCCCAAATCTGAAGCATATTCCATAGAATGTGCCTTTTCAATTTTCCCATTAGTTATTTCATTTTTTATTTATATCTTTTTATTTTTTAGAGATGAACGACGAAAAAGAAACCGAATTGGAACCAATTTGGTCAGCATAATAACACTGCTAAAGTGTTAAACTATAGTTGTTTAAATTGTCTTTTTGATTAGCTTACTACGGTCAAATTCAATCGTTAAATAACAACAGATTCTCTAGTTATTATATTTATATATATATTTTATAACTTTTGGCTTTACTTCCAATTTTATTTATTTTTGGCAGCGGCTTTATTTCCATTTCTGTTATGAATATTGTAGAAGACAGTAACGTGACGTGGATGACACAATGATTCTGATGACTAAAGATTAATTAGCAGTTCTCGACTATTTAAACTAGTCCTCGGTTTTTAGATAATGGGTTTCTGTTTCCAACATTTCCCATCCTAAATTTTCCGTCTCATTCATAATCATATTTTAATAATTTTTCATTCAAAATCATTTTTCACTAAAATAGGTATGAAATATATACAAGAAAAGAATGGATGTAAGATAGAATATATGAATATCCATTTAAACATTTAAAAAAAATTCTATAAATTTTTCAAAAAAATTCAAACTTTTCTTAATTTTCTCAAAATTTCTCAAACTTTTCCAAAATTATCCAAAATAATTTTTTTTTCGAAATTTCATTTTTATCCAAATGATTAATTGTTTGACAAAAAAAAAATTAAGTAACAAAAATTCATCGACTTTTTACTATTACTTGAAATTCTCATTGTTATCAAAACTTTTAGAGAATTGGAAAACCTATCTCAAACCTAAAAAATGGTACAATAAAAAAGATGATTATAATTTGTAAGTTACAAACATGTATTTAATCTAATTTTCCAATTCATCACATATGTTAGATATATAAAATAAAGAAATATTAAATCATATTTCAGAAGAGTTAAAAATTTGAAATAAAAAACTATAATAATATGAATTAAATATAAAGTAAACCAAATCAATAGATAATATAATAAGATATAATTTGGTAGAAAATATAAAATATATACAAGATGATATAATATCTATATATATAATTTTATTATTTTAACCGATATTAGCCAATATATATGTCTTGTTGCCTTGTTGCTTTTACACTCTAGATGAACTACTAAAAATAGTAGCCAATATTTCTTTTTTTCCCAGCTTTTGTGATAATAATAATTTGGCTTGTAGTACTTCACACATTCTACATCAATTTCTTTTTTTTTTTTTATGTATAACTTTACGCACATAGAGATAGAGATGATAATACTAATACAGTAACAAATCACTAAACTTCATGTCTTGATATATTCTACCATTTTTAACAATATATTTTCTTTATAGACATATATATAAGAGATTTTTCATTTAATAAATTTCTGCAAACCAAATATTGACATCAGAATTAAAAAAAGACACGATAATAGAGTATTTTTTTACATTTCTTTAACGTTTAAATTATAAAATAATTGAAAAAAATCATAGATAATATTAGTAACCAAAAATCAAAAAAAAAAATGTTTAGGTCGAATAATTGGATCTAAAAAAAAAGTAAATTTATAATCGAGCTTCAAGTGGGACTTATGATGAAAAAGAGAAAAATATATATGTTTTTTTTTCGAAACTTGTAATTTGGGGTGGTTAGCCTCTTGACCATTTAATCCCTATTTCATTCTGTAATTAGAACATGAAGCTTTGTGGTGTAAACTTTGAATGTTTGGACAAGGGCCTAAAGTCCATTGTTATTTTCTGGTCTTAGATCTGTATGACCCGCATGAGTCAAGATCTAATTTTGATCCAGAAAAATCGTTCTTAAAAAAACTTATGGAATTGATAATTTTATATTTGATTTTTGAAATTTTAATAAATATATTTGTTTTTAAATAATATATTCTAATTGTGTATTTAATATCTTTTAGAATTGCTCAATAAATTATTCGTCGGGAAGTTGTTTCTCGAAATCAAAAATTGTTCATCATGAATCCGCTAAAACGACATTTTTTTTAAAGAAACTCTTTGGAAATATCTTTCGAAGAACAGTTATCGGATGAAAAATGAGTCATCGGAATCTGCCTGACATCGTTTCATCGGACATTTGTCAAAAAAATTCAAAGGATTCTCGATAAAATAATCTCAGCGACTTAAATTCATCAAAAACGTTTAAAAAAGTTGATTTTAGTGGATTTTAATGGTTTTGGCTATTAAAAATAATTTAATTTTTATAATTTTTTATGACCATTCAGTTCTTAGTAAATCCTGTATTTACTAGCATTATTGTGTTATGAGAAAATGGAAAATTAAAGTTATGTGACTTAAATTTTAAATTCTCGAATCAAATATTCAAAATCCACTACTGTGTTCGAGTCTTAAACCTAAAATCTAAAATGTAGTTTTTATTTGGACAAAATTAGTCCTATAAAAAAAAAATACAAACAACATGTGACATGCAAATGGTCCATATAGAAAGAATAATATTTAATTCAAACACTAAACACAAAAAAAAAAAAAAAAAATTGATTAAACAAAGGAACAAAATCATTAACCGTTGGATGTTTAACATATAGGCATAACATTAACAAAATTCTAAAATAGATGGAAATGTAGAAATGCATGAACCCTAAAATCAGAAGTAATTAACTTATCATATTTAACGTAAAATAATGTATAAAGTATATATACTATATGTTAGTTTGAAAGAATAGACAGCTATACATCTGACAAAATACACAAAAAAACAGCTGGTGCTATATAGAATTATAGATTTAAAATTAACAAATTTATGTATATATCTTTATTTATATTTTTTCAACGAATATATACATATATAAAGCAATAAAAAATCGTGCTAAGAGAGAAATAAGAGCAATAAAAAATTACAAAATAGCTAGAAGAAGTAAAAGAGATTGATAATCAATAAATAATAGTGATATCGCTTTCGATGCTCTAATTCTTATTATTTTTAGAATTGGTATAAAATGATACATCTTTAATCCTGATTCCTGACCGTAAAATTACCAATCAAAACCTATATTTAAATTTCATACAAAAGAAAATAAATACCGTCTACAATATACTATAAATTCAAACAAGTAATCGACTGAGGAAACTCTCATGTAGAAGCAATTACAAGTTTTTAATTTAAGGAAACTTAAAGATGGTAGCAACTAGCAACAATATACTGACATGATCCGGTCGGTTCTAATAGAACTGACCTAGATACGTCCGCAAAGTACTATTACCACAACATTCTTATTTATTACAAAATTAATATTATAATGGCACACGGCATACAAAATCTATTTCTTTTGTGACATCCTTTTTTTTTTTACTGCTTTTTGTGACATCCTTATGTAATTGTCAGCAACTTCATGCTTTTTGGGGGTTCAAAAAGATGTGTAGTTTTACTCGGTTAACTCAGTACCCTAAATACGTTTCACTTCTGTTGTACCTCGATCACCCTTCAATTTCAATAAAATCGTATTTTTTCTAGATTAATTTGCTAAATTGCCAAATGGAGAGCCAAAACCACAAATAAGTTGTATTCTTTTTTTTGTTTGGCTTGCAATTTAAATAAATATTTTGATATTATATAAAGATGTATTGTTGAGTAAAATAATTAATATATGGTGTAAATAGTTGTATTTAGTAGGATTAGTGAATCCAAATACAATTGAATAAAATAGAATCAAATAAAAGAAAAATATTTTTTAATCCATTTTTCCAATTTCTTTTTAAAAATAATAAATAAATATTTTATTCTAAAATTTAATCATTGCAGTTTTTTACTGGAATTAGGCAAATTCATTTCTATATTGTTCAACTCAAATGATGAAATGATGAAATTTTTTAAAAAAGTTTAATTCACTAACTTTTTTAACTTAATATATATTTTTTTAAAAATATGCTTCAACCAATTTTTAGTATACTAAATATACGATTTTATTCTGCAAATAAAAATGTATAATTTGGCTCTACAGTGCGTATACTTTATTTACTTTTTCACATGAAGGAGTGTTCTTTATATTATTACACATCATGCATTATATATTAAAATTAATTAGTTGAAAAAAAAAACGCAAGTCTCATTCATCATCTCCTCCAAATTTTCTTTTACTTTTCTTATCTCTCTAATAAAAAGTCACAACAGCGACAACATCAGTTTCTCTCACTACAATGGCGTGTCTATATAAAGCAACAAGGTCGTCGATTCATAACGACCATCTCCATTACTTCTCCATAAACCAACCAACAAAGAAAGCACAAAACAAAGATAAGATAGATCTTCACTTAAATCTTCCTTTCGGATTCAAACCCTTTTGAGAGAATCAATCTTTTTTTGAGGATGAAACTGATCGAGAAGACGATGAACAAGTTTGCCAAGGAGGAAGAAGAAGATGGAAGCGAGATCTTCCGGACGATCCAAGTAGCTAAAGTTGACCTGAGCAACAACGTATCGTCTCCGCCGCCATCAGCTGGTGATTCTGCTGCCTCTGCTACACCATTGCTAGAGGTTTCCGGCGTCGACGAACTTAACCTGATTCCTCCGTTGAACTTTGCGATGGTCGATAACGGTGTTTTCCGGTCTGGATTCCCGGACTCGGCCAACTTCTCCTTCCTCAAGACGCTTGGCCTTCGCTCAATCATGTAAGCATTTTGATCAATTGAGTATATGTATATATAAAAAAAAACATCGGAATGATTTATGTTTTCTTTTTCTTGTTTGTCTGAAAGATCCTTGTGTCCAGAGGCGTATCCTGAGAACAACATGCAGTTCCTCAAGTCCAATGGAATTAAGCTTTTTCAGTTTGGTATTAAAGGCTACAAGGTTTGTGTCTTTTTCTTTTTAATTTTTTTTTTTTTTAATTAACTGCCACTTTCTTGCTACTAAATGTTCATGTCTATTTTGCTTGATCATTGTCTTGCTTTGTAATTCTAATTTGGCGGCTTTGAATTGTCGTCTAAGACCAAGGAACTCTCAGAATTGAAAGTTGACATGTTCAAAATTTGCAGTGCCTCCCAGGATTAGAGAACGAGGTTTGGTTGCATCTTTGGAATTCTAAGCATCAGAAAGAGGGTTCCTATACAAATGGAAATACCAAAACTTCGGTACTAATCTGAATACTATGTAGGATGATGGTTTCTAATCATAATCTAAAAATTGCTTAATGTTCTCCTAATTTGTCTTACGCCTGTCTCACTTATAGTTTTATAATGTTTACTTCAGAGTGGTCATTATCGTTGCCATGTTATGATTTAGACTAGAAAGATGGCATTTCATGTGTGGATTTTTGTCTTGGACTTGACCCTTTTAAGAGATTATTCTAATCCATATTTTTTTTTTATATGACCTTCCAAGAAAAGTGTACACCATTCTTTAATGCTTTTTCCCGAAGGATTCTTTCTTGGCTCTGTCCGTTACCATTTACTTCATGGTCCCACTGTTTGTTTCTTCTTGCCTTTCATCAACTAATACCACTTGGTCCTTTCACTGTGTATATATATAAAAATTAGATAATGGGCTGCGTCAAATAAATGTTGAGCTAGCTGCTTAATACGATTGTTGTCAGAGATCCACTACTCGAAAGTTTTTCACTTTCCTTTGTGTTTCTATTGATACTGTTTTCTTGGTTCATGTTAGCTACGCGTGCACTTTGCACGCATGAGTGATATCTTTTGTGATCTTGATAATAAAAAAATATGAAAAGTGCTTCTTGAGGCAGCACAAGTTGTAGTTGAAGTAGACAATATACCTCAAACCTTTTTGGTTTTGATGGTGAAAACTTGTAGAAAGTGACTTGTCGAAAATGTGTTAATGGTTAAATTATCCACTTCTGAACTGGTGGTGGGTATGTATCTAAACAAATTTGGAAGTGTGAAAGTGATATAGATGGTTCAGTTGCTGTTATTTAATTAATACCTACCTACCTGAGGTTGATGTACTCTATGTTTCAAGTGGCTTATGTTTGGGTAAAATGACTTTTCGTTTCAAGGAAATGTTGGTAAGAAAGGTCGTAACAAAACACTTGAGGGTAGAGTCGTTAACTAGTTGCCTTTATGTAACTTTGTAGATTTCTAGTGCAGCCATAAGAAGCCAACCAAACATGTCACTTTGTTGAAACAAACTTGTGATGGGGCGGCTAGTTTATTTAGTCTAGATCATCTTTAAAGACTGAAAAGAGAAGGCTGAAAGTAAATATACTTGTGCCAATATGCTGTTGTGGTAGTGATAGTTCTCTCCCTCCCACAAACTCAGCCTTGTGTTTGTCATTCAAGCTTTTAGACTAAATCATTAAGTAAAGTGACTTTTCTCATCTTGTTAGAGTGATTTGACTAGAAGGGAAATGGATATTGTGCACTCATATTTGGTTTGTTGCGTCTCTCTTGTTTAAATCTTCTGATTGGCTAAGATTCTTTTATGTTGTGCGTGACAACTCTCTAGCTAGCTAGTCTTCATAGGAAATCATTTTCGTTTTCATAAGTGGCTGCTTTTGATGGACCCTCTTTGATTTTGTAATTAATTTTGGCTGTGCCTAACTTTTAACATATGGAGACAGAATATAGTAGTACTCTACAGCTCTTTTACAGTACTACTCAATGGAATAGCCAAACCAATCCTGCTTTCTGATTAGTTTAGGTCTCAAAGAAATAATATAGCCGACTTCATTATAATTTGGATAATTCTATGGCTTGTGTGTAAAGCTTTGCTTATTACCCTAAAGACTTACACTAAGGAACTGACAGTGTGATATATTTTTTCCTCATTTTTGCAGGAGCCATTTGTAAATATCCCAGATTATAAAATCCGTGAAGCACTTAAAGTCCTTCTGGGTACGAATCATTTAAGCCCTAACAGATATACTAAAGAAACCAAGTTTTATGCTACTTTTATGTCTAATAGTCTTTTCATCTTCTTTTAAATCTTCAGACGAGAAGAACCATCCACTTCTGATTCATTGCAACCGAGGAAAGGTATGTAAAATGTTGAAAAACAAGCTATATAGGGACGAGTTTGATCACATCTTTATTTTGACTGAAAACATTAATGGACTGGTTATATATGATTGATGTTGCAGCATAGGACAGGGTGTCTAGTTGGGTGCATGAGGAAACTCCAGAAATGGTGCTTGACATCGATATTCGACGAGTACCAGCGATTTGCAGCGGCTAAAGCTAGAGTTTCAGATCAAAGGTTCATGGAGTTGTTCGACGTTTCGAGCTTCAAGCATATACCAATGTCTTTCTCTTGCTCCAGTAGCTAGGTAGAAGAAGAAGAGGCAGCAGCAAACAAGAAGAAGAAGAAGAAGAAGAAGAAGAAGAAGAACGTCTTTTAATTTGGGTTTGATTGATCAATCAAATCGGTCAGTCCCTTGAGCCTTTTTTGTTACGTTTTTATTCTTAGTTGAATAAACAAAAGGAGGAGAGCAATCATGAACTACGAGAGGAATATCATCATCATTCTTCTTGTTTTTGTCTTTGTTTCTCTTTTCTCCATATTCAGTCAATAACTATAATAATTGGAAGAAGAAAGAATAGATTCCTTTTCTTTTGATTCTTTTGTATGCTATCATAATGTAATGTATCCATCCATGTACTCATCAACTCAGTGTAAGCATTCAGCTAGATAAATACTATAATGATAGACATATATTTATATATTAAATTGAAAATGTTTCATCTAGACAAAGCTCGTGTAAATGATAGCGTGAAACTATGACTTGACCTAACTGAAAATCAAGGCTGACTAGGTTTGAGAAACGATGGCACAAGAAATGGACCGATGCGATTCAGTTTGTTGTAATCTTCAATGCTTTGGGAGAAAACGTTACTGTACCACTGAAACTGAAAGCTATCAGCATCGTCGTCGTTGCTTGGAGTTGAAGTAATTGCGAATAGTTGTGGAACTCCAGAGGAGGGAGACTAGTGCATGCATTGGTCCGTCGAGCGATTAACGGTAGCAGACGGTGTGAGTGGGAGAGAACAGTCTTTTTAGGGCTTCCATTGGTTAAACCGTAAATGTAAAAAGAGTGTGGGCCACTTTTTGAAATTAATTATTTAATGGGTGTTTCTTGTAATACTATTAAACCCGAGTCATTTTATGATCCATTACCAAATATTGTCTCTTGTACGAACTTGTGCATCTTTGTTCAGTTGTCGCTGTTTTGTCATGGACTCAACATTGTTATCTAAAAGTCAGTCAGTTCCATAACTTCAACGGATTACCAAAGGCATTTATTCTTTGCAAAATACTCTCTCTTTTTTTATTTATTACCAAATTCTTCTGAAATACTTACAAATTTGCAAGAAGAGTGGGTGTCTCCGTTCTTTCCTAAGTAGTAGTGTATACATCATCATCATCTGGCTGAATTGGGACACAAGTTTTTTGGCGACGAAAAATGAGATTGAAGTGTGTATGTAAAACCTCTCTATATATACCCTAATAATCTATCATTTCCGGTTTAAAAAAAATAAAAATAAGAATTAAGACTATGGTGTTGACTTCTATGCAAGGTGCAATTTCCTTCTCGTATCTTCTCCCTGCGAAAGTAACCAAAACCGGTGTGAGAAACGTAGATAAGGTAAACTAAATTACGGATAAAGGATGAAGCATTATGGCATGGAGAGAAAACTCACCGTAAGTTGATGGTTCTTAGCAGAACTACCACGTTTTGAGTCTCTAGAGTCTGATCTCGAGGTTCGTCCATGTAGTCTCTTGGTAAAGTCTTGTATGTGATTATATATACTGCAAATTCAAAACCATAATAAGCACACATATCATTGTCAAAGTGTCAATGTATGTGAGAATCTACTTTACCTAAGCCGATGTCTGTTGCAGGCAGCAAAGAAGGCTACAAACCCGTTCAATATGCTCCTGACAGCACGAAAAACCTGAAAAAATGAAAGCAAGACAAACACATTTAGTAATGACTGAAGTTGTAAGGATTCGGGTTCTTGTTATTGTACTTGGCCATTGGTTACCGACATGAGAAAAGAGGTCGTTCCAAAGTGTACGCCACATGGAAACTTCATATGTCTTCACAGCTGCTTGAGAATCTGATGCAAGCTGCATTATGCTACTCGTGTACCGCCATAAGTCTCCGAGAGCATCCACTATGTACGAGAAGGAAAAAGCTAAACCGTTGGTCAATGCAACAACCACCCTGATCGGTGCATATAACACTTCCCATAAGATCCAGAATAGAGGCAGCAAAACAGTATTTACTGCAGCATCGAAAAGAGAAAAAAAAATCAGGATTTTGATTACGCTTAAAGATCAGAAAAGTGATGGTAAAGCAAATGTTTGCTTTACTTACTGACGTTCCAAACTAGTGATACGATAAACCAAATGGGCAAAAACACCACCTCTACCACATCACCAACGAGATTGCAACCAGACTCGATCACTATCCAAACCACTGAAACAAAGCTCTCCACTGTTTCCGCCAGCGAATTCCATAACGGCAGGAGCAGACCAAGAACATCTAAAAGCGGATTTACCAGAGGCATTATGAGTAAAGAAACAAATGACTGCATAGCACGTGCCATTGTCAGAGCCCACTTGACCGCTTTCTGAAAGTTGTGAAGAAACAACATCGTTCCCAAGTACTTTATCCGTGACACCATGTCCCATGTTTCAACCCAATCAAAGAGTGGCCCGCATAGCCGAGATGCAGTGGCCTTTAGAACGGGCACATTTTTGTACAGGTCATAAAACCCAATCACAACGGTAATGACTGATATCATCACATACAGTCCTCTGGCGAAAAGGCACATCCAAGGTCGATAAAGATGGCAAAAGCCAGGATAAGACTGTAGAAACAAGACCCATGAAGGAAGACCAGCTTCAAGTAAAGTAAGCAAGCGTATGTCAGCCATTATAACCTCTCGCAATTTGAAGGGCAGATCACGGTCACCAAACCTAACAAGAACTAGGACATCTTTATACTGGGTTGCTTCAATGATGTTCTCATCATCAGGTACATGGCTTTCCCAGTGGTCGAAAGATTTATCTTTTCTTTTGGGTGTTTCCTCCATATAGTCAACTTCAACTCCGGTGCTGATTGCCTTAGTTACTCTTCTTCTCTTGTATGGTCCAGTCAGAGGCGGTGTGTGAGGCTCGTTTTCATCATAATCTGCAGTAGAATGGTCAACGCTGAAGACACTTCTAGAGCAGCAAGGAGAGCCGTTTTCAACAGAAACATTGTCACTACCGAGGTTGTCGTCATCATCAAGAGGAGAAGTTTTTGAAAATTCCGCTTCAGCGTCATGAAATTCTTCTCCTGAAAGAGTTACAATACTCTATAAGCTTATTTGAGCTAAAGAACAATGCAAGATGTATCACTAACGGAGGAAAATAATTTCAAAGCTAAATCACAGCAAAAGAAGTCTTTTATGAAAACTGAATAATACCTTTAGTTGTATCAAGATATTCCCTTAAGCAAGATCTCTCAGCTTTTGATCCAGAGAACCACTGAGACATAGTTGTTACAGCTTGATCGATACTCTCAAACTCCCACCTTCGCATCAACTTAGCTTCTATAGCAAGAGATGTGTCTGTCTACATAAAGATAGAGATAAAGTAAGTACAACAAAAGCATACAATGTCGGACAAAAACAAGGGCCAATCGCAAGGTGTACCTGTAGCTCGTTCAAGTAATTAATACCCCTCACATTGGCCCATTCAACTTCAAAGACGATGAGACCGTACAATGTCTTGTGCAGCTGCTTGTTTAGAAACAAAGAGCTTTGCAGCTTCTTTGCAGGTAATTTCTTCTTCGAAAATGTTGTCGCGTCGATCAATGAGAACCATTTCTTAAACTTCTTCGTTTCCTTATTGTTGGCCTGGGTACACGTCTCTTTCGGCTTCTTCTCCACCTCCTCTTCCTGCTTCTGTTTTTTCTTCTCCTCTCGACCTTTCGTGTTTGCAAAAGGGGAGAGTCTGGACTGCAAAGAAAGATACATGTGTCACTTCATCATATTTGTCACCTGAGCGACAACGAGAAATGTACTTGAAGCATCTTTTACAACCTTTGTAACCATTAGTTGCCAGACATGAGCAGATCGAGTGCCAGGATTCAACCATGGCCGGTTGTCCACCAATATGTAAATCTTCTTACTTTTATTGCCCATGAAAATACTGAGATCAGAGAGATATGATTGCATGTCTCTGAAACCAAAAAAAAAAAAAAAAAACTTAACCAGATAAGCAGAGAACCCCAGGCAAATAAAATGTGACAATCTAGCCTAGTCTTTGAAACAAACACGTAACCATTATCAGATTAAGAGCTTTGATGAGAAAAAGAAGCCAACACAATGTGACTCAAAACAATCACATACGTAACCCTATTGCCTTCCACAGAGAACAGAATTCTCATTAAACTAGACAAGGGAATTGCTAGAACAAATGTGCTTCAACTATAATTCACTTCACAAGGAGATGTTCAAGACATTAACACCAAGAACTACTTGAGAATCAGGAAAGGAATATAAGCCCGGCATCAGAATTCTACTGGCATTCGATTACATTTAAATTCAATAAATGGAAGAAATATGCGAGTGCTTAATAATGCAGAAACTTTGATATAAATTGTCAAAACCAAAACAGAACTTGTAAAACAAACAGGTCGTCACATAATCCCGTGGTAATAATAAGACATAAACAGCAGAGAGTCATTGATCTTCGAATTTACAAAATTTTCGAGTTCGAAGAAATTAAAGAGAAACCGGATCATATAACAATGAGAAGAAAAGAATTACCCGATCTGGAGACTCGTCAAGGGGAAAACACATTTGGTTTCACCACCATTCCCCATCTAAACCCGATGATTGTACTCTAATCTCCAATCAAACGTCAAATTGACCTCAAAACCACTGAACAAACCAAGACGAACTCTCCATAGAAATCATAAGAAGAAGGCTACGAAGAGAAGAAGAAGAGGTGAAGCAAATTAAGGTCGAGAAATTTTCTAGAAATAAAACGGTGGATGGTAAAAAGAGGACATTTAAATGTAGGGAGATTTTAAAAAATTGTGCATACTTAAACAAAAAAGGAAACTTTGAATTTGAAATACAGGGGGCTAAGGAAACTCAGACGCTAAAGAGAAAGATAGAGAGAGAGCTCAAATGCAATAGAATCGAATCAATATCACCCGCCGGCGAACAATAGCAACCGGAGAAATTGGACCACGCGGCGACGACGGATCAGAGAAAATCTAAAACCACCAATAATGCGGCAACAATCGCGAGAGAAAAGGCAAATGAAGAACAAAAGAAACAGAGGCTTATCACGGAGAGAATTTGAAGGGGGAGAGAGAGAGAGAGAGAGAGAGAGAGAGAGAGAGAGAGAGAGAGAGAGAGAGAGAGAGAGAGAGAGAGAGAGAGAGAGAGAGAGATTATGGGTTTACTTGAAATGGAAGAGGAGGAGGCTACGAGAGAAGAATATCTCCAAAGAGAGGTCTCAGGGAGGAAGAGAAGGGTAAAAGGGTAAATCCGATAGCCGAGGAAGACGGAGAAAAAGGGGTTTGTTTTGTGTGTTATGGCACCAGCGTCATCGGTTTTTTATCTCACCGCACCGGAGGAGCACGTTGATGACGAGAGAGAGAGAGACGAGAAAGGAGAGAGCTTGTGGGTAGATTAATATACAAACGCGTGGGATATGGTCCTTCCATGACAAGCGCGTGCGGGTTTTTCATTTTCTAAATAATTGCATAAAGGTCCGTTAAGGTTTAATTTCTCACAAAAATAGCCACATTAAATATAATGGTATATTTTCTTCTTTCTTTCGGTCAAACCAAAAATAATGGACCTTTATTAACTGAGTTAAATGAAAAATAAGCAATCGGTGTTGAGTCTCAGGATTTTCTTCATTTATAGTTTTAAATGATACTATATTGGAAATTTTAAATTTTATGACATCTTCTTTACTATATTGGAGTATTAAAGAACCAAAAATTTAAGACATGAAAACAGGTGTCGAGAATTAAACACTTGACGCATGGGAAGGAGACAATGAAATGACATTTACTAAAAGGACTTTGTGTTTCTTGAAGAGCGTATCGTCGTCATTAAGTTGTGACATACACGAATATTCATCGCCTGTCGATGGATGGATCTCTACATAAATTGCCTGCAGATATTTATTCGTTTAATTAAACTGCACGCATGCTATAAATAAATAAATATTAAGTTTTGAAACTTGAGTAAAATTAATTCTCTCGCTTTTTGCTTTTGGGAAGAATAGTAAATGTAAAAAAAAAAAATGGAAAATGGGTTTATACTGAGACGGAACCTAGCAAATAGCATATGCTTTGAACTATTATTCTCTTAACAAAAAAAATCACGTTATTTTTGGGATAAATTAATATTTTTACTTTTTCTTAATTTTTAACTACCGTGTATTTTCTACAAATTAGAACCCTCGTATGATCATCTAGCAACTTCACACTTAAATCAAACCCTCAAACGAATTACCAAATCAAATGGCATAGTGAACAATATAGCCAAGTAACTTGATATAACATTAACATTATCCTTCCTATTGTACGCAAACTATTTTCCTTGTATTCAAGCAAGTACATATGCTTTTGCAGTTTTTGGGTTTGTGTAAGAATTTCTAACAAAAGAAACCAAACAGAAAAGGTAAAATAGTTTGTTTGGGTTTGGTATTATAAAGGGCACGCGTTTTAAGCGCGTGAAGATATAGAGTGGGCCAATAACAAATCAAAATTTGGACGTATGTGATCGATTCTGTTTTGAATACAAAATTCACGAAAATAGAAGAGCTCGTGGGTGGGTCCTTAACGCCGCTTTATAATTTTATCCACTGGGAGCTACATAATAATTGAGAAACCAATGCAAGTGATGCTGCTTCTCAATAATCTATAAACCTATAATGCATTATTGCCAAGATCACGTTACATGCATTATAGTAGTATACAACATCAAGTATGTGTTTGCTCGTTATGAATTTTGAGATCGACGATCACTAATATTTACTTGATTTCATATAACAAAATTTTCAGATAAAGATAACATGGAATAGTTTAAGTGCATATATATCAACAAATGTTGTGATGGATTGGGATCGGACTGATCCAGTCTATTCTAGCTTTTAATGAACTTGTTCTGAACCGGTTTTTAAAAGTGGTTATTTCTATTTTAAATATGCTGTGGTTCGGGTTTTGTAGTTTTGAAGACGAGAGAGTTTACAATTATATACGAATATGGTTTAAAATCGATCCTATGGTTAGCTTTTCTTTATTAAAAAAGTCATACCATACCTAAATCTTGGGCGAATTGATCAAATCTTATAATGTGTATACTATTTCTAAAGGAGATATTCCGTTTAGACCAATTCTTTCGTGTACATAAATGACATATTACAGCGTAGTAGTTAATATGAGTGGACTACTTAATATTTTGTGGTACTTGTAATAGAATAGTATCTAGGAGTATTTGATAAGACAATGTATAGATTGATTCAGCTGGCATCTCACAAAAATAAATGTTCAATGATCAAATTGGTAAACAAGATAGTTTATCATACTAGTCAAAGTATGGGGGTCAGATTTAATTGTGTATCTATCTAGTCAATGCATAATTTGATTGGGAAAAAATGCCAATGCATAATTCTAATGCAAATTCTAAAATTTGTTTTGTGTTTTAGTATAGATTATGTTGTTACCAAAACAAAAGAAAAACGAATCGGTGATTAACAGAATTATCTTCTAAGGTTTTGAATTTGAATAACAACACCATAATTAATAGTTTGCCTTTAAAGTTTTCCAAATTACACGATCAGCTTTGTAGACCAGACCGGCCTACCTAACTAGGTTGCTAAATAGTATGATTAGGTGCGGTTTTCAATTAAAGCTGTCTTAAATTCATGGTCTACACTCGGCAATACTGAATTTAGACCATACGAGTTAATGAATTTTAATTTTGTTTGATTCATAGACCCATATACAATTAGAATTAGGGTTCTCCACTAAAAAAGTCTCCAAAATCTATGCAAGGTATACGTTTGAAATTTTTTATATCCCGATGACAACCATATCCCTACTCCCCTTTCACATCATGAATCGACTCTAGTTAATTTTTTTTATCCTTTGGGCGAACATAAGTTGATTCCTTAAAGGTTAATCATATGTAATTAACGTTTACAATTTGTAAATGTAAAAAAAAAGAAATATAAACCGAGAAATCCAATAACAGCTTGACATTCTTTTCCACAAGAAAATGTAAAATCTTAAAACATTTACTTATACATACAATTTAAAACCAAGGTTGAACAAAATATACACCATTTTTCTTGTCTAATTTCAAGTTTCACTCAAAAGTTTTTCAGATAGATTCAAATCCACAAAAGGACACTAATGTTGCTAGAACAAAAACACAATGGATATTAAAAACCTCAAGCAAAAGCAATTCCAACTGATTAAACGCTACTCTTCTTAACCGAAGGAGGCCAAGATAGTCTCCGGTCAACTTGAACATCCTCATTGTTTATACCATCTTCTTCTCCTGCTTCATTTTGATTATGTATTTGTATCTTTGTGGTCTGAACTGTTAAGTCGTCGAAGCTTGAATCTGTTCTCCCTTGAGGTGGAGTCACACAATCTGAGTCTCTTTGTGACATTTCGTCACCTCCGGGTGTTGTTGGTAACGAAGCTGCAGAGTTACCAACTCGAAGGTCTTGCAGAGTCGCGAATGATTCTCTCATCGCAGACATGGCTTCAAAGAATCTCGTGCATGACGCTAGTGCCACCGGTATTGGACGCAGCATTTCCTGGGAAAAAAATGGTAAAGAGGTTGCGATCTCTTTCTTGATGCAAAGAGATTAACAACAGAGAAATCGAATTTGATGCCCTGATGACAGAATTGGTCTATTATACTTTGTTGCAGAGAGAATCCTTCTGTAATGTATTCTATGAATTATATGCAGTTTTACGCGAAAATATGGTGTAGTGTAACTCAGTAAAGAGTTTTCCTCTTAAACTATGAACAATGTACTAGATTCTAACTAGCGAGTATAACAGTATATGCAACTAAAACATGAGGACTTGTGTCTGAAAAGATGTGATGGAAAAAAAGATGCATGTAAAAGAGAGTAAAATCATACCCCCCAGACTGAAGGAGGTTCTTTGAAGTTTTGGCTCCACTGAAAATCGGACACTGACGCTGTTAAGGCGCCATAATCACTGGCGGCTTTCATTAGCAACTCGGAAAATTGTTTCTGAATTAAAAGAAAAAAAAATCAGAACAAAGCTATTAGATACAATCAAATGACAGTGACTTCAGATATGAACTCACTGCAGGATAACAAAAGCAATAAGGTTTAGCTGGTCGAATACTAATAAATAGCATGACTCACCTGATATTCTGCTTCAACTGGAATGCAATCTAGTGAATAAGGTTGTTGGAGACGAGCAATGATGCGATCCTGCCATATAAATAGACAAATGATGCAAGAGATTTCAGATAGAGGTGCACAAATGGATGAAAAGATAAACCTTCTTTGGACTTCCTCAGAAGCTAATGTAAATCTTAAGGCAGAACTCCAATTTCTCGAATTTTCAGAACGATAAAGTAGGTACTGACTAGGAAATTCTTCACTTAATAAACGCAGAAAAGAGATAAATGCACTGGCGGTTACTACAAACGGGAAAGATACAAAGCCTTTTTCCATAAAAAAAAAAGACGACTTTAGCGGTAAACAGAAAAATTGTGTACCTTGTTTTGTATAACATCTTTCAATATTTGAGTAATCCTTGACAAAGTCTCGATTTTCTTTTGCATTTCACTCACATGAGTCAAATGTGCCACATTTTTATCATCCTAAAATCCACCAACAAAGAAGTTAGATACAAAAAGCATTGAGCAAGCCCTTGTCACAGATATAACGAAGAGTTATGATGCGGCTCTCAGACAATTCAAACTTTATGATCCAATTTGAATAAAAAGAAGCAAACCCTCGAAAAAATACCTTCCTCCCTTGAAGCTCGACCTGCAAATCTGCAATTTTCCTTTGCACAGCAGATAACTCTCTCAAAACCCTTATTAAATCATCACCTCTTTCGCCATTTGAAGCCGCCAAGCTTTGTAATTCTTCCTACAGTGGAAACGATGAAGCACATCTCGATTCAGTATGCGTTACCACTTACCAAATTGTTGATTAAAGAAAAATTATCATAAAATGTAGCTCATTGAACAGATAAAATAAATCATTCGTCTTCTCTGATTCAGGACGGATTCAGATTCAATACTTCAAGCCTAGAGATGAAGACTCAATAATGAAATTACAGATCTCACACTCTTTGTTCTCCGGGTCAATCCAAAAGCAACATCCCGAGTAGGTACTATACTCAGCTAATCAGAGTAATGTGGAACCTAATTTTAAGAGCTACTGAATCGGAGAAGCGATTGGTTAGTTACCTGCGACGGAGGAGGAGCGACGGCGTAACCGAGATCGGAGGCGATGGAGAGAGCATCAGACAACCCGCCGATGCGCCTGATCGGTTTCTTCCCCACCCATGTCGAGTCGCTTCCCATCGACATCTCTCCACAAGCTCTCCGGTGATAGTTTCTCGACCGTGTCCGATCCCAAATGTTTTTTCTTCTCGTTGTGGGAAAGAAAAAAAACAATATTCAAAAATATTCAAAAACTTTTGTTGATAATGAACTTTGTTTTTCGTCAATGTAAAATACAGTTAATCATTTTACTCTTATCAGTATTAAACCAGAGCCCAAGCCCAATGCAAGCCCAACACAAGTCTGGCGGTCCAAGCTCAGTCATCTTCCCTCAACGTCATCAACCTGCAACAATGAAGACAAAATAAGTCAAAAGCAAAAGGAGCACAAGTCTGCAGCAAACGAACCCGTACGAAGCTCAACCTCATCCCCAAAGTTCAAGATCCCAACGACTAATAGATTTGGACCATTGGATGAAGAAACTAATGTAAAACCCTAGATGATAGTCTATAAAAGGAGAAACGATTGTAACAAATGTATATAGTGAAATAATATTATTAAGAAAGTTACCTTCTTCACTTCATCTTTCTATTTCTTACATGGTATCAGAGCAATGGATAATGAAAGATCCATGGAACTCTATCATCCTCCTTCTCTGAATATTGTTAACTCTATCACTGTCAAACTTACGGCACAAAACTATGCCTTCTGGAAGCGTCAGTTTCAAGCTTTCCTCAGTGGTCAAAGATTGCTTGGGTTTGTCACCGGGTCAACTCCGCAGCCTGCAGCACACCTTCAAGCTCCGACAATCACAGGCACGAGCACTCCTATTCCAAACCCGAACAACATCTCTTGAGATATGGAAAGCTCTTGATCGTCACTTCAACAGACCATCAAACTCCCGTCTTTTTGAACTTCAACACAAGATTCAAACAGTGAAAAAGGATGGGAAGAACATGGGAGCATACCTTCAAGAAATCCAGTCGCTCAGTGACCAACTCAGTTCCATCGGCAGTCCGATGCCTGAAACCATGAAGATCTTCTCAGCATTAAGAGGGCTCGGTCGGGATTATGAACCTATTAAGACCATCATTGAGCACTCTGTGGACTCAGTCGCATGTCCAACTTTTGCTGAAGTTATTCCCAAACTGACAAGTTTCGACGATCGTCTTCAAAGTTACAACTCGGGATCTGACATCTCTCCTCACTTGGCCTTCACAGCTATTCAACAACCTGAGGCAAACTACACTTTCAGAGGAAGAAATAACAGAGGTAGAGGGTTTGGAAACTACCGTGGTCGAGGGTCTTTCTCCACCAGAGGGAGAGGCTTTCATTAGCAGATTCCATCATCCCGAAGCTCAGAAAGTGACTCTCGTCCGATGTGTCAAATCTGTGGGAAGCCGGGACATCCAGCTCTGAAATGTTGGCACAGATTCGACCACAGTTTCCAATCTGATGATATTCCCAAAGCTCTAGCTGCTATGAAGATCACTGATGTTACAGACAACCCTGGTCTTGAATGGTACTCTGATAGTGGTGCCACAACACATGTCACTGCATCGCCTCATCACCTGCAACAATCTCAACCGTATTATGGATCAGACACAGTGATGATGGGAGACAGCAACTTCCTGCTTATTACCCATACCGGTTCAACTTCTCTTCCTACCACATCAGGTACACTTCCTCTTAATGATGTGTTAGTGTGTCCTGATATTGCAAAATCTTTGCTTTCTGTGTCAAAAATCACAAAGGATTATCCATGCTCGTTTAAATTTGATGGTGATGGGGTGTGTGTAAAGGACAAAAGAACAAAGAAGTTGCTCACCATGGGAAGGAACCGTAATGGGCTCTATGTGCTGGAGAATCCACCGCCTGCTCAAGCCTTGTTCTCCTCTAGACAACATACTGCATCAGATGAAGTCTGGCATAGGAGACTGGGTCATCCTCATCAACATATTCTCTAGCTACTTTCTGCAAACAAGAAGATTTCAATAAGCAAGAGTACCAACAAGACCTGTGTATCATGTCCTCTTGGGAAAAGCAGTAGATTACCTTTTTCAGCTTCTAGTTTTTCAGCTTCACGACCCCTAGAGCGAGTGCACTGTGATCTCTGGGGCCCTGCACCTGTTGTCTCTGGTCAGGGTTTTCGGTATTATGTAATCTTCATAGACCACTGGTCACGATTCTGTTGGTTCTATCCTCTGAGAATAAAATCTGATTTCTACTCTACATTCTGCATCTTTCAAAAGCAAGTTGAAAATCAGTTTGGTTGCAAAATTAGTACCTTTCAATGTGATGGAGGTGGTGAGTTCACAAGTCATGTCTTTCTCAATCACTTACAACAATCTGGAATCTCACAACAAGTGTCGTGCCCTCATACTCCACAGCAAAATGGAATTGCTGAAAGAAAACACAGACACATCACAGAGTTAGCATTGTCAATGTTGTTTGACAGTAAAGTACCACACAAATTCTGGGTTGAATCCTTCTTCACGGCTAACTACCTGATCAACCTACTTCCTACAACATGCCTCGACAACAATCACAGTCCGTTTGAGAAACTATTTGGTACTGCCCCGGATTATTCAGCTCTACGCTCCTTTGGTTGTGCATGCTACCCTACTCTGCGAGACTACACTGCAAATAAGTTTGATCCTAGATCTCTTCATTGTGTGTTTCTCGGTTACAATGCTAGATTCAAAGGGTATCGCTGTCTATATCCTCCTACAGGCAGAGTTTACCTGTCTCGGCATGTAATCTTTGATGAAAGCTGCTTCCCTTTTGCTGACAAGTATGCGGCTCTTCAACAGCCAGCAAACACCCCTCTGCTTACAGCTTGGCAAAAAGAATTTTTACCTGCCCAAAATGTGCAAACCACCGTGCCTTCACAGCTTCTGCATAATTCTGTGCCAGGGATTGTAGTCACTTCACGGCCATCATTGATACCTGCTACAGCAACTCCTGCGTGTTCTGAATCTTCTAGTCAAGTCAGTGAACTCTCAGGATCAACTCAGTCAAGCTTTGTAGCTGCATCATCAGGATCATCTCCATCTGCACCTGTTGCTCAATCCACCCATCCAATGACAACAAGGTTAAAAGCAGGAATTCGCAAACCAAATCCAAGGTATGTACTGATGACAAGCAAAGTTTCTAATCCTGAACCTCGTACAGTCACTGCTGCCTTAAAGCATCCTGGTTGGAATGGTGCTATGACAGAAGAATATAGAAATTGTCAAGCAACCAAAACATGGTCTCTAGTTCCACCAACATCTGATATGCATATCCTAGGTTGCAAATGGGTTTTTAGAACTAAATTAAATGCAGATGGGTCTCTAGACAAGCTACGAGCGAGACTAGTGGCAAAAGGATATGAGCAAGAAGAAGGGATAGATTACCTTGAAACCTTCAGCCCTGTGGTCAGAACTACTACAATTCCCTCTGTTCTTCATGTTGCCACCACTCTAAATTGGGAAATAAAACAAATGGATGTGAGTAATGCATTCTTACATGGAGACTTACATGAAACAGTCTATATGAGACAACCTGCTGGATTTGTAGACAAGGCTCACCCGAATCATGTCTGTTTGCTTCACAAAGCTATCTATGGATTGAAGCAGGCTCCTAGAGCGTGGTTTGACAAGTTCAGTACTTTTCTTCTTGAATTCGGGTTTGTTTGCAGCTATCCGGATCCTTCCCTCTTTGTCTGCAACAAAGACAACAATATCATTATTCTCCTGCTCTATGTTGATGACATGATCATCACCGGAAATAGCTCTACTCTCCTAGACAGCCTTCTACTCAGTCTAAACAAGCAATTTCGTATGAAAGATTTGGGGCAACTGAACTACTTCCTAGGAATGCAAGCTCAGTTTCATGCAAATGGACTATTCATGTCTCAGCAGAAATATGCAGAGGATCTACTAGCTCTTGCCTCCATGTCTGATTGTGCCCCAATGCCAACGCCATTGCCACTACAACTCAACAAGGTACCTGATCAAGATGGTTCATTCTCTAATCCTACATATTTCAGAAGTCTTGCAGGAAAATTACAATATCTTACCTTGACAAGGCCGGATATACAATTTGCGGTGAACTTCGTGTGTCAAAAAATGCATGCGCCATCAATCTCCGACTTCAATCTTCTCAAAAGAATTCTGCGATATGTGAAGGGTACAATCAACATGGGTCTCAACTTCGATAAAAGAACAGATTCAACACTCACATCATACAGTGACAGTGATTGGGCTGGGTGTGCAGATACAAGACGATCTACAGGAGGATTCTTCACCTATCTAGGTTCAAATTTAATTTCCTGGTCCTCTAAGAAACAGCCTACAGTGTCTAAAAGCTCCACTGAAGCAGAATATAGATCACTATCAGAAACAGCTTCAGAGATTACCTGGCTATGCTCGGTGCTGAAAGAACTTGGGATTGCCCTTCCAGCTACTCCACTTCTCCTCTGCGACAATCTGTCTGCGGTGATGCTCGCGGCCAATCCCTCCTTTCACTCCAAGACAAAACACTTTGAGAGAGATCACCACTATGTCCGAGAAAGAGTGGCTCTGGGATCTCTGGAGGTAAAACACATACCAAATTATCTTCAGATTGCTGACATCTTCACCAAGTCTCTACCGCTACGACCTTTCAGCTCACTTCGTGCCAAACTCGGTGTTGGTGGACCACCTACACCAAGTTTGAGGGGGACTATTAAACCAGAGCCCAAGCCCAATGCAAGCCCAACACAAGTCTGGCGGCCCAAGCTCAGTCATCTTCCCTCAACGTCATCAACCTGCAACAATGAAGACAAAATAAGTCAAAAGCAAAAGGAGCACAAGTCTGCAGCAAACGAACCCGTACGAAGCTCAACCTCATCCCCAAAGTTCAAGATCCCAACGACTAATAGATTTGGACCATTGGATGAAGAAACTAATGTAAAACCCTAGATGATAGTCTATAAAAGGAGAAACGATTGTAACAAATGTATATAGTGAAATAATATTATTAAGAAAGTTACCTTCTTCACTTCATCTTTCTATTTCTTACAATCAGGAGAAAACTTAGGCATGACTCAAGCTTGTAGATAATAAAACAAAAGTAATATATCATGTAATAAAATCAGTTAGAGTCACGTCCAATTCAACACGAACACTTAATTTTAAAGTTAAAAGCTTTTAAATTAAGTTGAATTTTTAAAAATTTAACTTAATTTCATCCACTTAATTTTAAAATTTTTGAATCTTACCAAATAAATTGTAAATACTTGATTCATCAAATCTGTCAAATATGAGTACAGATAAAAAAAAAATTTGAATACTTACACAAACAGTCAAAGTACCTGGCTCGTGTCCAGCCCTATCCACGATCAAGATTAAGGCCTATTGCTGAAATATTCTAACTTACTCCACTATCTTTTATAGGCTGAACAAAAATAGCATATATGATATGACGTGAAGGCCTATGTCGTCTCAAAATAATAATGGGCTTAGCCTATATATTGGTTTAACACGGCCCAACGTATTATACGGACAATAATAAATTAATTATGGGCACTGAAACAGCTGATACGCCAGGTAAAAGCAAGAACCACAAACGGAATATGTTTCCTTCAGTATGATTATGTAGAAACAGATCTAGAATCTCAAATTTACCATAATGAAGCCGAAAAAACTTTGATCAAATGAACGCAAGTCATCGTGGTCGACAAAGCTAAAAGCGAATCGGTTCGGAGCAACACGCAAAGCATATACTTTACTCTTTAGGCTAGTTGGCAATATATCTACATGACCACAACGATACAAAGAAAGTAAGAAAAGCTCAAGCAGATTATAATAATGTCTAACCTACTAGTGTCAATATAGTAAGTGCAATTTGTGTATTAGGGTTTTCTCAAAATCACGAGTATGGATCTTGTCGATGGAGATGTGACTAATATAAGTTGTTTCAGTTCTCATGCCAAATAGATTAATGTGGACCAATGCCTGTTTGATAATTATAGAAAAACATACACGCACAAGTCCTTACCTTGGGAGTTAAACCAAGGGCCAGTCCCGAGAATTAAGCCATTTTCCCACCTAAATGGTAGCAACATGACAATTTCGTTAATAGGTTGCTGCACGTTTACTAAATGCGATAGTGACGAAGTGTGAGAGTGGGACCGTCGGTGGGAGATGATGAATATTTGGAACGTCTAAAAGATTCGATCTAGGAAAGTTCTTCTCTTTACTTTGTATAAAGACTCTTTACATAAAGATTTGACAGGTCTGGTCATTAACTAGTTTCTTAACTAAAAGATTAGGATTTGATTAGTGAATTATAGGGAATATCCTGCTTTTATTAAAGGAAGTATATTTTTTTTATTCGAGTCACCAATTATTCTGCATGGATTCGAGAGAGAGGCTGAGAGAATAGAAAAACTATAGAATTTAATTCATCGATTGAATCTTGATTTATGTCATGCTAACAACTTATCATCATCAATCTAGATCGATGAGGTCTGGGCATTTGACTTAGTGAGACCATTATTTTCGATGGGTGATAAAATAAGGAGTCGTTGCGAGGAAACAAACATGCAAAAGGAAGTTTGATCAAAGTGATCAATCACCATGATAACAACCGACTTAGTTTCATGAACATGACGATCTTATAAACTTAGTGACTTAAATGTGAATGGACTTTGAAGATTCCACGTTTTAAAGACGATAGTAAGGTTCAGAAAAAGTCATAAGAGAATACAATAATTGGCAGATAATGTAATGTTTCTTACCAATTTATAATTTTATTCTAACCTTAATTTGAAGTTCATGTATTTGGTTGACGTTGGTCCATATGTTCTTACCACAAATCGAGTATTTCGTAGTAGTACATATGCGAAACCGTAAACTATCTTTTCCTAAAGGTACTAACGAATATTCGAACTCAGACACACAAGAAAACTCAATCTCTCCCAAAAGAAATATCAACTCACCAAATTAGGTTACCCGTACGGGGTAAAAAGAATATGATAAGTGTCAATCAACGAGTTGATTAATCTTTTGTTTTGTGTGCACCAAACAACGAGTTGATTAATCTATAGAAGTATCTTTATACGATCGTAGGTGGAATAGTGTTGCTTCGTTGGAGTGCGAAGGTGTCGGTGGTGTGCTGGAGAAATTTCTGCCATGAAGAGACACATGGCGCCCAATCATTTGATAATATTTGAGTTTTTTTGGAAGATGGAATGAAAAATGGGGACCCACCAACGACAGCATTATTAACTCCGTAGATTTGGAGTTAATTGAGCTGGGATTGCTTCCCGCGTTGCACGAACCACACACCAAATGGCAAAATAAATTGCTTATGCAAGCGTATAAATAAGTCTTTTTATAATAACGAAAATAAAAGTAGACTAGTATCTTAATTCAGAATAAACAAAACCTTATAAGATTGTGAGTTGCTTTGTTTTACACGATTTAACTTTTGAAAAATGCCAATGAGAAATTATCACAAATCAATTTCAAGCAGAGATAAATACTGTTTACGTCTTGAATAACCGAAATATTTAATCGTTTTTTTCTCATTTTTAACCTAAACTTTGATTTATGATTGTCGATCATGTATATGAGACAATAATCAGTTCTGTTTCTCACCAAGTGTTGTATACTAGCAGTAGTTTAATGACAAACAAATAAACACATGTTCCCCGTTAACAACATTTCAAAATTTACGTCTCCATGCTTAGTGGCGCTAATCGTACCTGTTAGTTGCTTAAGTCAAAGTATTTTGACCAAGTTGTCGGTCGAGGCTCGAGGTTGTCCACATCAAAATGTCGGTGCTCGGAAAAAATAAACCGTCCAAACCGGTCATCGAGTAGTAAACTCTGAAAAACCTGAATTACTGCGAAATTTATGGATGTAGGAACTTGCACACGTGGAGGTGTCTCTTAGTGGCATCTCTCTCTCGGTTTTGTTATTTTTGGTGGGGAAACTATACTAAGATGTCCAGCTCGATCTAAACCTGAATATTAATTTTGTCGACAAAATATATGACGTTCTTTTCAGTAAAAGATTCATACTGTATAATATTTTTTTCTGGAATGAAGTCCATCATATGTTTTCTTTTTCATATTTTAAAGTTTTCCGTTCAGATATGAACAGAGATGATATATATTAATATTCGTAGATATAGGGATAGAAGTCGAGTTAAACATATACTATAATTGATTAACATTTTAGTTGTATGTTATCTCAGATATGATAATTGAAAATAATGTTATGTGATTGGTGTCAGACGTGTTATTGCAGTTCCTGAACATGCTGTTTGTGGAAGATCGCAGAAACCTACTCAAGCCTTGTGTAAGTCTATCAAGAATTAACGTGCTCTTTCCGTTTTATGATCTATGAACATCAACTTCTTAAGTTTTTGTTTCGTCCGATTTCTTAAGTTATGTCTTGTTTCATCATCGAATGCGGTTGAGATTAGAAAACAAACTTAGGGAAGTATAGTGAAAGACACTAGTGAATGTACACTCATATTAGCTTTGAAAATAACGACTTGGGGGAAATATATTAAATGTTTTTCTGATAAAACAAATATTAAATATTTTTTAATACATGTGAAAGAAAATAATGAGCTTTTATGAAATAATTGGAATATTTTAGATATGAATAAGTAGCTTTTTGTGTGGTTTTCTTTAGTCAGTTTTTGTATGATTAACGTTTCTAAGAACGTAAAATACGCGAGTCAACTTTATATCTAGCTTTTTACTTTTTTTTTAATAAATAAAATTTCAATGAAAAAATAAAAAATTGATATTCTTTCTGTTTTTTAATAATTGATGTTTTAGAAAATTTTTTGTTTCAATCGGATGACATTTTCAATTTCAATACAAAATTTATTAATTTATATATTTTATAACTATTTATATTCTGCAGTTTATTTTATCATTACTTAAAAACAAATTTGAATTATGTTTAAGTAAAGAATTAATGATGTTTTTATTTTAGAAATTTAATAAATTAAATATAGTTTTAGAATGATCTCTCTATCAAAACAGAGGCCAGTAACGATCCTCTGCCTCGCAATCAAATTGTACGATTTAAAAAATTCCTTTATCTTCTTAATTATCTCAGGTTCCAATTAAGTTGTAATAATTGGACTGTTTCATGGAGAACTGTAATCATTATAACTGGACAAAAAAATCTAACTAAGACGCCCCATCCTACAGTCTTTTAGCTGTTACACTTTCTAGTTTCTACAACTTACTCATCTCCTTCTACTTTTTTAAATTTCCACAAAATCACTAGACAAATTGAAATTATTATACACTTTTGAAAGAAAGGAAAAGAATGAAAGTATTAGGGATGTCTATAATTTTGAATTTCAAAAAAGTAGAACCATAAACATCACTACTACTATATTACTAGTGTTTATATGCACTTTTAGTATACGATTTTTTCTTTAATAATAATTTTGTCCAGACTTGCACAACGAAAGCAATAACTAGCTGCATAAATTACGCCCATTAAGCCCATTACCACTATGTGGAAAAAGCAAAAGTCTCATCTCATATAGTGAAATTTTTAGATTAATCAAAAAAAAAGTTACCACAAAAACAAAAAAAAAAGAAACAAGAGTCACGTCATCTCTCTCTCTCCTCCACCACTCCACACAGCTTTCAAATATCCCCTGCGAAGAGCAGAGAAAGAGAGAGAGAGACTAGTGAGAGAGTCCATCGCTTTCTCCCTCTCTCCTTTCATCTCCAACAGAGACTTTTAGAGAGAGAGAGATCCACACACAGAGATGGCTGTAATGGAGATTCACCGACACAGGCGATGGCATTTTCTCCTTCTGATCACTATCTCCTCCGCCGCGTCGTTGATCGGTGTTTCGTCGGAGACAGAGGTCGGGGGCTTCGACTACGGCGAAGCATTGTCTAAAAGCTTACTCTACTTCGAAGCTCAACGATCAGGTCGACTTCCGTACAACCAGCGCGTGACGTGGCGTGATCACTCTGGTCTCACCGACGGTCTTGAGCAAGGGGTTAGGTTTCTGTTACAAACTCAAGTCATTAATTTCATTTAATGTTTTCTTCTTTTTTTAAAAAAAAAATGCAAACTTATTTCACTTTAGTACTACCGTTAGTTTTGAAAAGAGTCTTGAGAATACTTAATACAGTAAAAAGCTAATTAATATTAAGATTTATTGTTCATTAACTCAGTGACATGACTTTTAAATTTGTAATCGTGGTTTTATAATATGGTGTGTAATTAAGTAAAATGTTTCTTTTTGTTTACTAGAGAACAAATATTGAAATATTATTGATTTTAATTATATTTAAAATTTTCTGTGCTTTTGAAAATCTTCTGCTACTTAAAAACTTAATAGCGAATTAGTTTTAAAATTCATTGTTGATTTAGTTAGTGATGTGACTTTAATTTCCATTTTTTTTTAATTTTAATTGTTTGCATCTTTCGGTTATAAAGGTGGATTTAGTGGGAGGATATCACGACGCCGGAGACCATGTTAAATTTGGACTTCCGATGGCTTTCACGGTGACGATGCTGTCGTGGAGTGTAATAGAGTACGGTGACGCACTCGCTTCCACCGGCGAGTTATCGCACGCGCTTGAAGCCATCAAATGGGGAACCGATTACTTCATCAAGGCCCACACAAGCCCAAATGTTCTATGGGCCGAAGTAGGCGACGGTGACACTGATCACTACTGCTGGCAGAGACCGGAGGACATGACGACTTCACGGCGAGCTTTCAAGATCGACGAGAACAATCCGGGATCAGATATCGCCGGAGAAACAGCTGCGGCTATGGCGGCAGCTTCGATCGTATTCCGCACAACAAATCCACATTACTCTCACCTTCTCTTGCACCATGCCCAACAAGTACATACACGTTTTAATGTTTTTTATATGTTATAGTTGCAACCGACATTTATTTAATTATTTTTTTGGGGGCCAGACATCTAATTTAGTTATGGTTTTGATGTAGTTGTTCGAGTTTGGAGACAAGTACAGAGGAAAATACGATGAGAGCCTTAGAGTTGTGAAAAGTTATTATGCCTCGGTGAGTGGTTACATGGACGAGCTTTTATGGGGTGCCACGTGGCTTTATCGAGCCACCGACAATGATCACTATATGAGTTATGTGGTTGACATGGCTCACCAACTCGGTGGCCTTTCTTGGGCCATGTCCGAGTTTAGCTGGGACGTCAAATTCGCTGGCGTTCAACTCCTCGCTTCCATGGTTAGTACTTTCTTTTACCAATCACAGAATCTCATCTGGTCTGGTCTGGTCTGGTTTTAACATCGTGGAAGTAAAAGAATATGTTAATTATTTTATTTAACAAAAAAAAGTGTTAATAGGACTAACCTCTTATTAGATTATTCTGCGTTTATGAATATAGCTTTAACTTTCTCACGTTTAATTTGGTTGTAACCCAAAGTAAGGTATCACCCACCACATCTTACATTCAACCACTATTCAATTTCTCTCTCTTTGTATGCATCAAAATAAATACTTTAAAACTTAAAATTATCAATTTCTTTTAAGAAAAGTTAGTTATAGAGCAGAAACAGAACTAAAAGTCACGTGCTTCTGTTCCTCTAAGCGGGTACGTCTCTTTAAATGGTTCTGTTATACGGCACGTGATTCTAAACCTAATTGCTAAAGCAGATTTCTTATGCGTAATTAGTCAACAATGTTTACTCGAGTTCTGTGCAATAAGACAAGTATAATTTATGGATAATTGGGAAAACCAATTAGAAAAGTTCTAAAAATTTAAAACATACTACGCCGCTTAAAACTTTAAAAGAAATACTACATCTCTCTCTTTTTTTTTTTTAACTGTAATACTACATCTCTTAAATTTAAATAAATAGGTTTTAGAACTAAACCTATATGTTTTTGGGGTTATGAACTTATGATTAAAGGTTTAATGTGTACGTTCTAGTTTTCAAGCTTTATGGTTTAAGATTTATTTTAGTATGCTCTGTTAATTTTTGAATAAAAGTATATTCCAGATTTGCTATAAAAACATTAAGGTAGACCATATTAATCACGTATTCAAAACTGTAACGATCTTGGCAATTCTCACGATCTTATTTAACCACATGAATTATTGGAGTGTTAATATTATCTTCTCTCAATTGACATCTCTCATACTTTCTTTTTCTTTAAGTTTCTTTATATGGTTTGTCCCCTCATTTTTCAGCTGATAAAAGAGGTAAAGCACAAGCAACATTTGAAAGTCCTACAACAATACAAATCAAAGGCGGACCATTATCTTTGCTCAATTCTAAACAAGAACATCAACGGCACAAATGTCCAACGAACTCCGGCCGGTTTACTCTACGTCCGGCAATGGAACAACATGCAATACGTTTCCACCGCATCTTTCCTCCTAACAGTATATTCCGACCATCTCCGAAAATCAAACTCCGATCTCGAGTGTCATGAAGGAACAATAACTCCCGACGAGATGCTCGCGTTTGCGAAATCCCAAATCGACTACATTTTAGGATCAAATCCGATGAAAACAAGTTATCTTGTCGGATACGGTCCGAAATATCCAACTAGGGTTCATCATAGAGGTGCATCGATCGCTTCTTATAAAGACTACAAAGGGTTCATTGGTTGCACTCAAGGATATGATAATTGGTACGGACGGTCCGAGCCTAATCCAAGTGTTTTAGTCGGGGCTTTGGTCGGAGGACCGGATCACCTAGATGATTTTGTTGACCGGAGGGATAATTACGTTCAAACCGAGGCTTGTACGTACAACACTGCCCCTTTGGTCGGTGTGTTTGCGAGACTTATAGAGCTGGAGGAGCAAAATCTTGAAGAAGATGATGTTCGTTTGGTTGCAACTTATAAGAGATAGGTTTTTAAGAAAAAAAAAATAGAGTACAAAAAAGAAAAGAGAATGTGGTTTTATTTGCACCCATCTATATATTGTTGGAGTTTTTCTTCTCAGCAATTTTTTTTATCGAGTGAAAAGTGTGTATAAATATGAATTTTAATAAACCTTTTTTTGGTTGCTCAAAGGTCTTCTTAGTCAATTTTATTCGTTACCAATGAAAATATTTATAAAAATAGTCTCTTCTTGGTTCTGGTTCTTTTTTCTTCTAGTTTAAATTGTTTGCCTTTTTACCTTTTCCTTTCTAAGGATGTAAAAAAGATTACACAACACCGTTTCTGGACAATCCCGGAGCTAATGCAAGAACCGTGCCCATTAAAGATATTGAATTTTTGTGATGATTAGGCGGTGGTCGTGGTGATGGATGCACGGTGGAGCTTGGATGGTGAATGTTTCTCGATAAAAAGTATATGTTCATTTTTTTTTTTTTTTGCTTTTAATGAAAATGGGGTTCATAGGTCAATGAACACTTAAATAAGAAATTTGATAGTTTAGATTCAGAAATTCATGGTTAATTTGAATTTTAGAAACAATAAGCTTATATAAGCATGAATAGTAAGCAGAAGCCCTTAACTTAAAATTAAAGTGAAAAATCAGGAACATAACCCATCATAAAATTATTATAATTCTGATGTAAGATATAGATAGATGATAATTGATGACCGGAAGAATTAATTGTTAACATAATGTATATATTCGTATATTATAAAGATTTTTTTAAATATAAAATAGAAGTATGTAAATATTTCTAAATATAAAATACAAGTATATAATATTTTTCATATATTTTTATATTTTTTAATATTTTTTTATAAAAGCATAATTTATCCGTTATTACTATAAATTTTAAAAAAACCAGATAAAAAATGAAGATTTCTCCGCTGAAATTATATAACTTTTATTCAGATTATTTTTTAATTTAACTTAATTTTCAGTTATGTAGATTTATTTATGATTACTTTTTTTTGTATGATAACTAAGATAAAAATCTAAAAGTAATAGCATAGGATCACACATTTTTATTTTATTTAATAACATGGGATAAATAATTTACATTAACTTTTCATAAGAATTTTTTTTACCGTACTTTACTTTCTTGTCTCCCAAGAAAATTGGAGTTTCCCCCACATACAGAAGCGTGTATAAAAAGTTTTTACCGATCGTATTCGTTACAAATTTTTATTTTTCCGCTCCAGACAAGTTTAAAACGATCTATTTTACTGTTAGCACTTGCGTCTCGTGGATGTAATATCATTATACGACGTCGCCTTTAGATACTGGACTCAAAGCTTTTAATAGCAAGAAAATCCTCCTTCGTCTTCTTGTGGCAAAATTCTGAAAAATCCCGCCCAAATTGAGGAGCGAGGACGAACACCATTCGCCGACGATGGCTGATCGGGCAAAAACAATCTGCGATGAATTAAAAGTTTGTAGAGAAGAAGCAATCTTTTACCTCGAAGGATTCGACTGGGAGTTGGATGCAGCAATGGAGGCTTGCCGCAGCAGAACCTTGGATTTGCCGTCAATCACGGTTGAATCTCCGCCGAAAGAGAAATCCACTTCGACTCAATCGAGATATGAACTTATCATAGAATTCTGCAACGTGGCTGTTGGAGCGGATGTACGAGATGCAGCCTCTTACCTCGAGCGCAACAATTGGGATCTACAGCGAGCCATCTCGGAGTTCATCGACGACCGTCGTCCTACGCCTTACAAGCCGGTGACATCGAAGTTGATGCGGTAATTTATTTTCTTCTTTTGCGATTTCGTCTTCAAGAAATTGGGCTTCAAGAAATCTTTTTTTCTCCATTTGCTTTTACTTGTATAGCGAAGATAAAATCCCTAAAGCTAGACCTCTAATGGTGTCATCTCAACTTAAGGTATCTTCTCTTTCTCTGCACTTATATACTACTCACTTGCTGTTTTCTTGATTTGTGTTTGCTAATAAAAGCTAAGCTTAAAGCATTACCTGGCAATGATCGTCTTTCTTTGAGTTGCTCTTCTCGTTGTTGATGCGTATAGTTCTTGCGTTTGTCCATTCAGATTCAAGAAAGTACAAGTCCCGTCCGAACCGGGGAAGAAAAACTTTCGCCAGTCAAGGAATCAAGTATGAGTTCGAGTCAGCTGCCTGAGAAACTGTCTCAGTCGGAAGAGGATAGTATCAAATCATTCCGCGCTTTTGCTACTAAAGCGTCTCGAAAAGCCGCAATCGCCTGCCTCCAGCTCTGCAAGTGGAATGAAGAAGACGCCCTCGGTTTTTTCTTTGGAGATTATTGCAGAGAAGCTACTCCTGGAATTACGTCGTCTCTAGTGGATGTATGTAACCTTCTCTTTCTCTGCAACTTTTAACTATGGTCTTGTTTGTGGATCATAGTTACATAAGAGGAGTTAAAGTTCTATTATGTCTTGATGATCTTTCTTTGGATTGACTGGCTTTCTCTGTTTTTTTATACGATAGTTTTAAAAGAACGGAACTCAATGTTGTTGATACACTGCTTGCTTGCATTTCCCCGTTTTACCTTCTGAGTTTCTGTGTTTTGTCTGTTCATTATATGAACAGGAAAGTTTGAAGGCTAAGGCTGTTGACGAAGATTCAAGAACAGAGTCACTCGAAGAAACTGGTAGAGAATATATCCCTGAAGCTAGACGTCTAATGGAGTCATCTCAAGTGAAGGTAGTAATCGTCTTTTTCTCTGCACCATAAGCTGTTTCTAGAATGAAGAATGGCAATTCTTTTAGTTTTACATAAGGAGTTAACAACCAGTTATCTCTGGATGCGTAAACTATTCAGGAAAGTTCAAGTCCCACGCAAACCAGGGAAGAAACCCTTTCACCCGTCAAGGAATTTGCTGAGGTGGCGCCGCCAATGGTGATCGATTCACGTACCAGTTCGAATCAGCTGCCGAATTCTGCGGAGCAACCGTCTCAATGGAATGATGAACATATCGATTTATTCGTCGAGGTGACTGGTGGAGTACTTACTCGAGACCATGCAGATGCTTACCTTACACTCTGCAATGGGGATTTAGACCAAGCTGTCAACTGTCTCATGGAAGAAGGCGAAACCGGGAGCTCTTTTAGGTAAACCAGTAAATGTTGGTTTCTAGAGTATGCTTAGTATAAATCTCTCTCCTGTCCTTTCAGGATCGCTAAACTCTCATATCTAAACTTGTGCAGTTCGAGTAATGCTGACCCGACCGAGACAGGAAACGTCAGCGTACCTATTCCTGGAATTGCGTCGTCTCTAGTGGATGTATGTAAACTTCTGTTCCTCTGCACTTTCTTACTATGGTCTTGCTTGTTTTCTCAAACTGTGCATGCTAAAAGCTTTTAAGCTCAAAGCAGAATCTGGCGTTGTGGATCTTAGTTACATACGGTGTTAACATTCTTTATCTCTTGATGGTCTTTCTTTGGATTAACCTTCTCTGTTTTCTTAGGATAGCTTAAAAAGAAGGGAAACCAATGTTGTTGTTTTGCGTTTATCCTTTTTACCTTCTGAGTATTGTGTGTCTTCTCGTTATATGAACAGGGAAATTTTAAGGATAAGGCTGTTGACGAAGATTTAGGCACGGAGTTATCCCCTGTCCATAATACTTCTACTACAATAGAATTAGAAATCAGGTTGGCCGATGGTGGATCTGGGACACAGGTATGGATTCATGTTAGATCAGACGAAACCGTGGGAGACATCCGCAATAGGGTTGAAGCGTTTAGATCAGAAAGCAACAGAGACTACTATTTCATGTCTGATACTGGAGTAGAGTACAGGGATTCGAATACAACTGTGCAAAGAATTACATCTGGTTCTCGTGGTGGTTCGACAACTCTCCACCAATTGTACTCCACTTAGCTTTTGGTTTGGTACAGTTTCCATTGATAGATGAAACATGCAGAGAGAGAGAGAGAGAGAGATATATGACTTTAGAAAGGATTCTTGCTTTGTATAGAATGGAAAATTAGTATAGAGCAGCTTCATACTTGTTCTGAGATTGGAATTGATAAGGAGAGAGGTCTTACTATAGCTTTGATTCTGTAGTTACAAGTTACTACGATTTATGAAACTGTAAAAAGAATTACATCTGGTTCTCTTGGTGGTTCTACAACTCTCCACCAGTTGTACTCCACTTAGCTTTTGGTTTGGTACAGTTTCCATTGATAGATTAAACATGCAGAGAGAGAGAGAGAGAGAGAGAGAGAGAGAGAGAGAGAGAGAGAGAGAGAGAGAGAGAGAGAGAGAGAGAGAGAGAGAGAGAGAGAGAGAGAGAGAGAGAGAGAGAGAGAGAGAGAGAGAGAGAGAGAGAGAGATGACTTTAGAAAGGATTCTTGCTTTGTATAGAAAGGACAAATAGTATAGAATATAGCTTCATACTTGTTCTGAGATTGGAATTGATAAGGAGAGAGGTCATACTATAGCTTTGATTCTGTAGTTTCAAGTTACTGCGATTTATGAAATATAGAGGGAACTGAAATTACCCGTGCTGTTATCACTTTGTTCCACAACGTATCATTGTCATCAACCCATATCAGAGATAACTCTTTAGAGTAGAGATGTATCGACATTACTTCTGCTGTTTCTGGTTCGTATACAAATAACATGAGCCTCTCGGCATACATTCAAATATCAAGCGAAACAATACAAACGGCTTAACTTGAGGAGCCAGTTTGGCTTGTATGAAGCAATCACTTGACCTACTGCCAATCCAAACAATACTCCAGGAGCATATCCTATAGCCACTGCTTTCCAGTTCAACACCTCACCTTCTTCCTCTTCTTGCTTCACTTGTTGTATCGGCGGCACACTAGTGCGGACACAACTTTCGTTGAGAGGAAGTCCACAAAGCCCTGCATTCCCTTCGAAGGAGGATTTAGATTGGCTAGTTATTTGTGTTCCTTGTGGTATTTCACCAGTGAGTTGGTTATGAGACACGTTTATGTACGCCAAAAATGAGAGGGCCTTGAGTTCATTAGGAATCTTCCCAGAGAGCTGGTTTCTTGACAGGTCTAGTGACGCGAGCTGTGTAAGATTTCCCAAAGACAGAGGAATATGGCCTGTGAAGGCGTTGTTCGATAAGTTGAGCGCAATCAATGCCTTCAAGAGGCCAATAGATTCAGGAATCTGTCCTTCAAGTTTGTTCCCTGAAAAATCAATGGTGGCGTAGGAACTAAGGATCTTCGCTTGCTCCATAGTTAGACCTTTGTATCTCAAATCTATAGCATCTTCGTAGATATAGTAACCATTTATGGAGACTGAAGTATCCTCTTTGTATCCCATATATATACTCCCATCTTCATTCATCTGGAGTGATGATGCTTTCCAGTTCACAAAGTAGTTTGGTGGCAAGCTTCCAGTAAAGTTGTTGTCCGATATCTCAAATATGTGCAGCTGAGGAAATGCGAGAGGACCTTCATCAGGAGGAGAGAGTGGACCATAGAATTTGTTTGAACGGAGGACAAGGACTTGCAAGTTTGGTAAAGCCTTGAGCCAGAAAGGAAATGCATCTTCTATTTGGTTGTTCTCAACGCTTAGAAACTTTAGAGAGGAGCAGTTTAGAAGAGACCTTGGAAGCTTTCCGGATAGTTGATTGTAGCCAACGTCAAGTGTCCGAAGCGGGGAACCAGCATAGAACATGTCTGGAAGACTTCCTTCCAAGTTGTTCTTTCGGAGAACCAAAAACGTCAAGTTACTCAAACATCGAGGAATAGAACCGGTGAAACTGTTGTCGGATAGATCAAGAACCATGAGAGAGTTGCGGTTACACAGTGAGAGAGGTATGTTCCCTGTGAAATTGTTTTCCCACGCAGACAAGGATAGGATAGAGAGTGGCAGACTAGGAAATGCTCCTTGGAAACTGTTCGAAGCCAGTATTAATATCCGCACAGATGAATTGACTAAAACATCAGCCGAACCTTCGAAACCATTGAGAGAATTGTTAAACAAATCCATCGAGTTTAGACGAGGAAGTTTCCACAACCACGCAGGGACTTTTCCTTTGATTCCGTTGTTGGACATGTCTATATGCTGCAAGTTTTGAAGGGTCTTTAAGATGCTTGGGAACTCAGTGACGTTGCAGCGTGACAAGAACAAGAATCCCATGCTCAATGGGATGCTTGAATCTGAAGTTAAGCTGGCTTGTGATATGGTATTACCGGAGAGATCAAGGGAGAACAAAGACTTGATAGAGGATAACAAGGTTAAGTCAATTGGGTAGCTTGTGTTTTGGGAAGAAAGGTCAAGACGCGTGAGGTTGGTGAGTTTTGAGATAGGATCTAGGATGTTTCCTTCTAAATGGTTGTCCCCTAGGTAAAGAACCTGGAGCTTAGATGAAGTAGATAAGTTAGGAA
This sequence comes from Iljinskaea planisiliqua, assembly GCA_900108845.1. NCBI lineage: Eukaryota > Viridiplantae > Streptophyta > Magnoliopsida > Brassicales > Brassicaceae > Iljinskaea > Iljinskaea planisiliqua. The sequence continues at coordinate 5,962,093 of FNXX01000004.1, read as the reverse complement.
CTTCAACAGATCCGGCGAGATTGTTTGCACGTAGATCAAGATATTCCAAGGAAGGCTTAGAGAGGAGAGAAGAAGGAATGGTTCCAGTGAAGTGATTAGAAGAAAGTTCTATATCATAGAGCTTGGTTAGATTTTGTACAAGTGGTAAACTACCAGTGAGCTCGTTATTGTCAAGGAACAACCGTGTTAACAAAGTTAGGTTACGAATTGTGAGAGGAACATGGCCGAAGAAGCCATTAGAGGAAAGAGACAACACCTCTAATTTTTTTAGATTGCCAAATTCGGAAGGGAGTGGAGAAATGAAGTCGTTGAAAGCGAGGTTAAGAGAACGGAGTTGGTGCAACTCAAAGAGGCTACTGCTGGGATCTAAAGTTCCAGAGAAGTGATTATTAGAAAGCTCTAAAAAAGAGAGTTTGCTTAGATTCCTAAAAAATGGGAGACTACCAGTGAGCTCGTTATAGGGAAGGCCTAAATAGGAAAGCTTGCTTAGGTTACTAAATGAGGATGGAACTTCACCTATGAAACCATTAGAGGGAAGAGATAAAACCTCTAATTTGTTGAGATTGCCAAACTCGGAAAGGAGTGAAGAGGAGGTGAAGTTGTTGCCAGAGAGATCAAGGTAACGCAGTTGATGCAGCCTGAAGAGGCTGCTGTTGGCCTTCAGAGTTCCACTGAGACAGGACCTGAGCCGTAGCTTCGTGACCGCACCCGTGGAGTTATCGCACCAGACTCCATTAGAGATGGCACTATGGTTGCAACCACGAGTGTCAAACTCGTTCTTGAACTGCGTAAGGGCTTGACTCTGGTGAGGACGACAGGCAACAAGACCAAGGACAAGATCATCTATCCGTAAGAAGCTTGAAGGGGAGACACAACAGAGTAAGATTAGAGAGAGAATATGAAAACGCATACGCGATTCCAACATGGTTGTCATGAAATCTTTTGAAGAAGAAAGATTTTGATTTAAAGAAAAGTGAGATAGATTAATTTGGTATAAACAAAGATGTGGTTTTCAATTGGAACACAAGTTGACCCAGAAGACGTGAGAGCTATCTGATTTATTCATGTCGGGGGCCACTCCAATCATGCAAAGTTGATTATTCTAAGGTATATAACTTTGGAATCACATCACTTTGACACGTTCAAAGGGACAGGTGGCTTGGACTTTTGTCTTGTTTATAAATTGTCAAATCTTGAAAGCTAGTGACAGGACAGAATGATGATGTTATGTGTATGATGTTTGACCATCAATTTTGGCAAGCTGAAAATATACGCCTAAATGCCAATTCGAAAGGAACAAGTGGCATGGACATCTGTTTTGTTTGTGGATTGTCAATTTTCAAAGATAGTGACGGAACAAAGTGAACACGTACCGTTATCGCTTATTAAACCGGAATATATGGTGTAATGATGTTTGACCAAAACAAACTCTGCAGATTCTGGAGAAGCTAAGACTCTGAATCCGAACATAATGTGAACGCAATTATCTGTAATCCTGCTCTGGATATTATACAGAAATGTTGATCGGAAAAGACCTTTGAGCAAAGATTGAAGGTCTCAACAAGAAGCCATCAATTGAATGCATGTCACGAGATGATCAGTAAGACTACAGTATGACATGAGAGATGACCTACGTACAATACTGCTCCTTTGGTCGGTGTGTTTGCAAGCAAAAACTTGAAGAAGAAAATGTGACTATGGTTGCAACATAGGTTACTAAAAAAAAGTGTGCATATTAATTGTTAATAATATTTAGTCGGTTATATTCGTTAGAAGTTAGAACGGTCTCTTCTTGCCACCTGTTTTTGTTTCCGGTTTACTGTTGGTACTTACCATTTTACCCCTCGCGTCTTGTGGATGTAATTGCGTTATGCGACATCGTTTAAGACTACTACACTATTAAACGACGCTGTTTTTAGCAAGAAGTTGATCCCTCCTCTTCTTGGCAAAAGAGTCTGAAAACAAAGTAGAAAGCCCCGCCAAAATTTGAGGACGAAAGATGAGGGAATACCTTTCGCCGGCGACGATGGCTGATCCGGTGGATCAAATCTGCAATGAATTAGGAGTCTGTAGAGAAGAAGCGTTCTTTTACCTGGAAGGATTCCGATGGGATTTACAGGCAGCGGCGGAGGCTTGCCGCAGCAAAACCTTGCCGTCGCCGTCCCTCCCGGTTCAATCTTCGCCGGAGGCGCTGCGTACTCTGCCATTGATGCCCGGTTCGAATCATCCGCCGGATCCGGAGGAGGAACTACGGAGAAATGAACAGATCTTAACGTTCTGCGAAGTGGCTCTCGGAGCGACTGTAGATGATGCAAGGTTGTACCTCAACCACTACAACTGGAATTCAAACGTAGCCGTCGACGCTTTCATGAGTGAGACCCGTCCAACGGCTTCTGATAGGAATATGAGTTCACCGCCTTTCTCAAACGATGGTCGTACGACGGTGTCGCAGTCGTCTCCTCAGATGTCCTTAGGGAACGATATGATGCAGGACGTGTTGAATAGAGTACCTCAGTTTCGTAATAACGTGAAAGGTGTCAGCATCAGGAACACTTCTTCTTCAAGGTCATCATTTCACTTTACTTCTTTCTTGATTCGAATTATCTCTTTCGGTGACGTTTCTTGATTTAGGGGTTAGTGTGTTTAGGGCATAATGATATACTCTGAGTATGAGCCACTCTGAATCTGAATCTTTTATCTTAACTTGTACAGTACGGCGGAGGAAGACCCGATGGAGACAGTCAGCGAAGATGAGGGGCCGTCGAAGGATTTGAGAAGGGAATATATAAAACAGTTCCTCGACGTGGCTACTGGAGCGTCTCTACCAGCTGCACTCAATAGCCTCAATGCATGCAAGTGGGATGTACAGGATGCTCTCGCTTTTTTCTTTAAAGAAGCTACTCCTGAGATTGCGTCGTCTCAAGTGCACGTATGTAACCTTCTCTTCCTCTGCAACTCTTAAACTATGATCTTGCTTTCACGATTCAAAACATTGCAGGAAAGTGGAAGTCCCACACAAACCGCGGAGGAAAACCTTTCGCCGGCGAGCGAGGAATCTGCTGAGACGCCGTCGGATCCGCAGACTCAGTTGTATAATGAAGAATTCATCACTTCGTTCCAAGAGGCTATTGGAGTGACTAGACAAGCAGCAATCGATTACCTTACACTCTGTGATTGGAATGTTAACAAAGCCGTAGACTTTTTCCTAGACGGGTACAGAGTTGAAAAATCATCTGCCGGGAAGTTTCTGAGTTTGCCGAAGAACAGGGATGTGCCTCTACCTTCACAATCACAGTTTGAGGCTTCATATGTTTCCCAAAGTCAGGATTACTTGAAAGAAGGCGGAACAGGAAGCTCCTCTAGGTGATTTCACTTGCGGTCTTGTCTCCAACATAGTCCCGTAGATGTTGGTTTATATAGTCTGCTTCGTATGAGTCTCTCTAGGATCGCTAAACTTCATTCGCTTACTCGTACAGTCGGATTTATGCTCCCTCGACCGAGACACAAAGGTCACTTGAAGAGGCTGGTCAAGGAGACGTCACAGTGGCTCTTCCTGGGAAGGCGTCGTATCAAGTGGATGTATGTAACCTTCTCCTGCTCTGCACTTCTTTTACTATGGTCTTGCATGTTTTGTGATTCCTTAGTTTTACATAAGGAGTTAGCATTCTGTCATGTCTTGATGGTCTTTCTTTGGCTTGGTCTTCTCTGATTAGTTAAGATAAGGGAGCTCAATGTTGATACACTGCTTGTGTTTCTCCATTTTCCCTTCTGAGTATTTTCTTGTTTTAACTTTAACGGTAAGGCTGTTGAGGAAGAGTCAAGCAAGGATCCTTTAGTCAACCAAGACAGGACAGTTGTGGGGACTCAAACTGCGCAGGATACTATTACAATAACTATCGTCTTGGCCGATGATGGGTCTGGGACATCGCTGGTACTTCCTTTTAGATCAAACCAAACCGTAAGAGACATCCGCAATGCTATCGACGAGCGAACACCAGATAACGACAGAGGCTACTTTTTGCAATCAATGACTGGAGTCGAGTGCACGGATTTGAATTTAACTGTATACAGAATTTCTACTGGTGGCTCTGCAACTCTCCTCCAGATCTTCCCCGATCCGTAGCTTTGGTTTGGTACAGTTTCCATTGACTGATGAAACAGAGAAAGAGAAAGAGAGAGATAGAAAGAAGATGCATATAGACCTGAAAAAGGCTTTTCTGCTTTGTATAGAAAGGAAGAAAAAGAAAAATAGAACAGAAGAGCTTCATACTTGTTTTGAGATAGGAATTGATAAGGAGTGGGTTCTTATTATAGCTTTGATTCTGTATAGTGTGAATCGATTGATGAAACATAGAGAGATCTTTACGAACCGTTGTTCCTTTTTGCTCTCGTCTCTTATCTTTCTTCATTATGGTTTATAAAAAACAGAGCAAAACGGGTAGTTTCGTCAATATACAAGACAGATCTTGTACAGAGTTACGGTTTTGGATTATAAGATTTTGTGTTACTAGTACAATCCTGGTTATTTTATGGATTGGAGAAGACATTATTCAAACTTCAAAGCTGGTGACATGGCAAAGCGAGGAGATGCAAGTGCACATGACACATGACCAATGGATTCAGGAATCTGTTCTTCAAGTCTGTTTTCAGAGGAATCAATGGTGGCGTAGGAAGAGGAATCTTATCCTTGCTCCATGGTGAGACCTTTGTGCTGCAAATCTAGAGGAGGTTGAATAGTGGAGTAAAGTTTCTTTTGATGACCAGTGTTGAAGTATTCTATATATAGTCTCCCCTCTTCATTCATCCGGGGTGATGATGCTTCCCAGTTCACAAAAGTATCTTTGAAGGTAAGCTTCTCGTAATTTTTTTATCTGATATTTCAAGTATTTACAGCTATAGAAATCCAAAAGACCTTCAGGAGTAGAGATAGGAGGACCATAGAACTTGTTTAAACAGAAAGAATATGCTTCTTCAATTATGTTGTGGTCCATAGTTTGAAAACAGTAGGAGCACTTTAGAATAGACCTTGGAAGCTTCCCAGTGAGTTGATTGTCGCCAACGTCAAGTGCACGTAAAGAAGCACCGGCAAAGAACATGTCCGGGAGACTTCCTTGCAAGTTGTTCTTCCGAAGAACCACATTCGTTAAGTTACTTAGACATTGAGGAATCTGACCGGTTAGATAGTTGTATGCTAGATTAATACCCCTGAGATAGTTACGGTGGCATATTAATAAACGCATGTTTCCTGTGAAGTGACTATCTCGTGCAGCAAAATAGACGATAACATGTGGTGGATTAGGGAATAGTACTCCTTCAAAATAGTTGAACGACAAGTTTTATAGCCATGCAGCTGAATTGTTATAAAGAAGTGATGCACTCAAGGAAGGAAGCTTCCCATTACTACGCGGGGATTTTCCCTTTAATTTGACTGCTGGATATGTCTATCACTGCCAAGTTCTCAAGAAGTTTTAACATGAGAGTTTGGTTAGATTCTGTATAAGTGAGAAACTATAGGTGAGTTCATTATTGTCTAAATAGGAAATCCGGCTTAGGTTATTAAATGATGATGGAACTTATCCTACGAAGCCATTAGAGGAGAGACATAAAACCTCTAATTTGTTGAGATTGCTGAATCCGGAAGGAAGTGAAGAAGAAGTGAAGTTGTTGTAAGTGTGATAAAGCAGATATAAAGATAAAAAATCTAACTCAATGGATTCAAATGACGATAAACAATTGAAAACTGTCAGCTCAACTAGAGGATTTTAGAAAATTTCTTTTGTAATCTGTTTTTTAATTGATGAATATAATCAAATCAATAAGAATTTGTCCATGCATCTGTGGTATAGTTGTATGAGAAGCTTTGGTGAAAGGTGCAACTCCTATATCCGAGTTTAATCTTCCCTCGAAACAAAAACACATTTGTGTGAGAAGTTTATCAGTTGGACTTATGCCCAATTGGTTCATATAGTAGTCGAAAATATAGGCGAATTGACTATCTCTTGGTACTAGTTGGAAGACACTCATAATTTGGGATATGCAGTATGGTGGCCCAATTTGAATTTCATGGAACTCCTATATCTCATGGCTCGCTCGTGATAGTGTCCATTAAACTACGGAAGTAGTTTACTTTATAACACTTCGGTACGTTCCTACCGGATCAGCGGATAGAACTTATTAAAAACAAAAAATTCATCAAACAATGTTATTTTTCTAGAAAAGCCTAAGCTTTTTTTTATTCAAATTCAATATCTTCATAAAACAACAGTAAGCTGAAAAAGTTATTCATAAGAATAACTAAAAACTCTAAAAGTTCTGGCAACTCTAATCTTACTTAAAACAGAAAAATACATAAAATATAAATAATACATATTTATCTTAATAATAATAATGTTAAGTATATACTTCATCTGAGTTAGATTAAGATGAGATGATAAGACTCTGGTGTTAGGACTCAGAGTTCCACTGAAACAGCCACCTGGTAGTTGTAGCTTAGTGACCTCACTCGTCATATTATCGCACCGGACTCCATTGAAGTATTCAGTTTGGTTGCAACTGCCCGAATCAAACTTATTCTTGAACTGCGTCAGGACTTTAATATGGCTGGGACGGCAAGCAACAACACCAACAACAGGATCGTCAAATGTAAATATGTGTGACATGGAGACAGAACAGTGTAAGAGTACGGAGAGAAAACTCAAAAGCAAACGTGAACCAGACATTATGGCCGTCGGTCGGGAAAACTTTTAAGATGGCAAAAAGATGGAAAGGTTTGGTATGAAATGTTGTTTTGATGGATTTTATAGACACATGGTCACCGATAAGTCACGAAGTCTATCTAGTGATAACTTGTGTTGGAGTAATCACTCCAAATGCCACTCAAAACGTGAAGTAAAATCCACGTTAGCTGATTTTTCTAACGTACGTATAACTCTGGGTTGAAATAACAATGATCAATTTGAAATTACTGACAAACGTCCAAAACTAGCATAACGACAGACAGTCAGACACATTGGACACGTTTATGTCTTGGATATGTTTGTCGCGGATTAGAGAAGATATTAAGTAACGCAAAATGATGGCGTTATGGTTTAGCTGACAAATATCATTAAATCGGAGTATATAGTATTCGGGGTTCACTCAAAACAACACTGCAGATTCTGGGAGAAGCGAATCTGAATCAGAAAGAAATGTTAATGCAATTATTCGTAATCCTGCTGGAAATTACAGGGATGATTATTCAAAAACTGTTGAGCAAAGCTTGGAGGTCTCAACAGAGGAAAATGATTTTGTAGCCTTTAAGAGTCTAAACACTCTTCTCCTTCAAGGTGGATAGATATCAAAGCCAAAAGCAAAGAAGGGAACAAACAAGGATGGGCTTATTTAGCGGCTTCAAGTGCAGAAGCTCCAGAGATAATCTCAATAAGCTCTGTTGTGATGGAAGCTTGACGAGTCCTGTTGTAAGTGAGGGTGAGACGGTCAAGCATTTCTCCTGCGTTTCTGCTTGAGCTGTCCATGGCAGACATCCTAGCTCCCATCTCACTACAAGCATTCTCCAGCACCGCGTTGAACATTACCTAAAAGTAGCGTTTATGAAAATTAATCCTTATGGTTCTTTCTATGTTTGTACCAATCAAGTTTGTATGTTCTTTGGTTACTTACACAAGAGAATTGGAACTCGGCCAGATTCTGCAGAATTTCTCCCTTTGTTTCACCACCTTCAATCTCGTATGAGTCGAGCTCACCGAGTATTCCTCCAACTTCAGATTCCTTTTCAATAATCTTTCAATGCAAAAACACGAATATAAGTATAAGCTTATCGTTAAAGCAGAATGAGAAATACTATTAAGCACAAATCGTAGTCCTGAGACATTGACACTTGTGACATACCTCTGGTGACAAAACGGTGGCCACAGTTGGGAGAAATGCGACAACCGAATGGAACTTGTTGTAGACAATGCGCAAAGCATCAAATTCAACGTTCTTCAGGATGTCATCAGCTAGAACTGAGACCTGAAGCAGCAAGCAAACATAAGAGAACACTAAAGACAACAATACATAGCTCGAGAACGAATGGATTGGGGGGAAGAGCAAGTCATGCCCCTAACTATTAGGAGTTATTATGCCCTACCTGAGCATAATTGAGTGGGTTCTTATTTAGCTCTGTTACAGAAAGAGCAATATCGTTCTTCGAGTCACGAAACATTATAGCCCTTGCTTTCTCTCCCACGATAACAAACTTCACGTCCTTTTCAGGACCTGCAATGAAATAAGAATTAATATCAGGTATAGTATTTTACGAGAAAAAAACAATAAAACCATCGATAGTGCTTTCAAAGCATACCAGCATTCAATTTGTACAGAGCCCTGCTCACTTTAACAACAGTGGAGTTGATTCCACCACAGAGACCCTTGTCAGAAGAGAGAGTGACCACCACGCTCTTCTTTACGTCAATGCCTGGTTTTGTAATTATGTAAGCGCTAGAAATCATAAACACATCCAAAAGAACAACACAGAGATAGCAAGAGGATGGATATCTAAGAAGAGATAAGTACGAGCGAAAAAGACTGTTCGTCATCATCAATTGAATGCAGGTCATGAGATGATCATCAAGACTAGTATGAAATGACTAAAAAAAAACTACTCTTTATTAACAATCATACTGGGATTATCTCCTAGAAGAGCAGTAAATGGCTGCCAAAGTCCACGGGAGTTCTCAGCTCTGCCTTGAACAGCTCTCAGCTTTGAAGCAGCAACCATCTTCATGGCCTTTGTGATCTTTTGGATGTTCTTTACACTCTTCATGCGGTTACGCACTACACAGAGAAAACATTTAAAGCAACTCATGAAGATTAGAACAATTTAGACTCTACACAATCCTAAGTAGTCAAAAAGAGTATATAAATATCAGCTGAGACTTACCCACTTGAGTTGAGATGGATCGAACTCCAAGAGGGCCCTCCTCCCTACAAATCAAATGCAGGTTATATATCATCCAATAAATTATCAAATATGCAGCAAACGACACCGAAACAATATTAAACAGAGTGTGAATCTAATCACAATGTCACTCTCACTAAGTTTCTGCTAAAAGGCGAATTGAATTGATTTTGCGATTAGGAAAACGAGATTCAAAAGAAACGAGCTTTACTCAGACGTTTCTGATTCTCAAAACTCCAAATATAACAGCACACATATCTCTCATTCGCTAGCCGCTCGCGAGTCAAAGAAACCAATTCGATTAAAACTAAAAAAAAAAAAGAAAAAAAATTCCAGGGAGAAATGCTAAACCTAACGATCATACATCAAAATCAGCAAACGCCAGACAGTAAATCATGAAAGGACATCGACATGTTGGACTTATACGCGAGGATAAGAACGAAGGAGAAAGAGATCTCACTGGTCAGAAGAGAGAGGAGATCGGATGGCAGTGGCAGGGATTGGGCGAGCGGCGATTGAAGGGAGGAGACGCCTCCCTTCGCGACGGAAAACAGCCATTGCCATTGAGATCGAAGATTGGCGATAAACGAAAACCTAGCTCCGGCGAATTTCTCAGATCGGTATTCTTCTTCTCGGCTCGGATGATACAGATTCGAGAGAAATGGCTGCTATGGCGATATCAAGGGCTTTACTTTATTTGTCAGAACACACACACTTTCCACGACGTCGTTTTCGGATGATGTCTATCAAAATTTCTCCTGAATTCATTTTGGGCTTAAATTTGGGCTTCGATTTGGGCTTCTTTTTGGGCTTAAGAGAGGCTAATACTCAAACGTCGTCGGCCCGTTCTGTATGTATTACATAAGGCCCAAATTTTCCTCTCCTCAATTTGCCACGTCACCACTTGTTGTGTCTTCTAAATTTTTTGAGTTTTGGCTGTCTTCTCCATCTAATCTGCAGACAAGTTGATGCGAGTTAGTTATGCAACGTAACAACCTCATAAATGCGATACTTAGAAATTTCCAAGAAAAGATTATTGAAGGCCCACTCAAATAATTTTTTCTGTATTTGAAAACCAAAAATCAATACCTACAAGACAATATATTAAACAAAATTGTCATCATCAGATTAATTACCCAATTCGTAAAATGTCTTTGATCTAATATGCGGTATGCTAATATATATTCACTATTCTCGTAGCTAAACCAGTGTGAACGTGCAGTTGTAATTCAAACTGATTTAAATCCAATTTAAATAGTCAACTGTTAGCTGAACAGACAACTTAATGTCCAGACAGAATCAAAGAGAGATCCGGAATTAACTTCACGACACAAACTTTGTGACTCGTTGACATTAAACGAGGCAATTAGACCCATTTGTTATTATTGCTCGACATTATTAAAGTTCATCTTCAAAGCCATGGCGGCTTAAAGAACGTTTATAAGCAAATCTTGTATACGTGTCTTTTAATTATTTCGTCAACCTTTTGGATCACAAACACCATGACGCAACCACGTCTGCATTTGCGTTTTCTCTCTATACTCTACTGTATTGTCTTCACTTCAAACGTCTTAACGATCAATGCTCTTGTTTGCCGTCCCGACCAGATCCAAGCTCTAATGGAATTCAAGAACGAGTTTGAATCCAACGGTTGCAACCGCAGTGACTATTTTAATGGAGTCCGGTGCGATAACTCGACTGGTGCAGTCACGAAGCTACAGCTCCCAAGTGGTTGCTTCACTGGAATTCTCAAACCCAACAGTAGCCTCTTTGAGTTTCAACATCTTCGTTACCTTAATCTCTCTCACAACAACTTCACATCTTCTTCACTTCCTTCTGAATTCAGCAATCTCAACAGATTAGAGGTTTTGTCTCTTTCCTCTAATGGCTTCATTGGTCAAGTTCCTTCCTCATTTAGTAACCTAATCCATCTCACCCATTTAAACATTTCCCATAACGAGCTCACTGGTAGTTTCCCACTTGTGAGAAATCTCACAAACCTCTCATTTTTAGACCTTTCTTACAATCAATTATCAGGAAACATACCTTCTGATATACTACTCACTATGCCCTTCTTGTCTCATCTTGATTTGAAAAAGAATCGTCTCACTGGTACTGTTAAAATTCCCAGCTCTTCTTCTTCTTCTTCATCTAAGCTAGTGTATTTATCCCTTGGGCAAAACCAATTTGAAGGGCAAATCCTTAAGCCTATCTCAAAGCTCATCAACCTCAACCATCTTGACGTTTCTTCCTTAAACACAAGCTACCCAATTGACTTAGGCATCTTCTCTCCTCTCAAATCTTTGTTGGTGCTTCATCTTTCAAGAAATAGGTTATTACCAGCCAGTCTAAGTTCTTCAGACATCCCATTGAGCTTAGAAAGCTTGGTCATGCCACGATGTGACATTACTGAGTTCCCAAACATCTTAAAGACCCTTCAAAACTTGCAGCATGTAGATATTTCCAGCAACAGGATCAACGGGAAAGTCCCTGAGTGGCTCTGGAAACTTCCTCGTCTTAGCCTACTGAATCTTGTTAACAACTCCTTCACAGGTTTCGAAGGTTCTTCAGAAGTTTTACTTAACTCATCAGTGCAGTTACTAGATTTTGCATATAACTCCATGTCAGGAGAACTTCCAATCCCACCACCTAATATCATCTACTTGTCAGCGTGGAACAATAGTTTCACAGGGAACATACCTCTCCAAATTTGCAACCGAAGCTCTCTCATTGTTCTTGATCTGTCCTACAACAAATTCACCGGTCCAATACCTCAATGTTTGAGTAACTTAAAGATAGTGAATCTCCGGAAGAACAGCTTGGAAGGAAGTATACCTGATGAGTTCCATAGCGGCGCTTTGACACAGACGCTTGACGTTGGCTATAATCGACTAACGGGGAAGCTTCCAAGATCACTTTTAAATTGCTCCTTTCTCAAGTTTCTAAGTGTTGACAACAACAGAATCGAAGACACGTTTCCTTTCTGGCTCAAGGCTCTACCCAATTTGCAAGTCTTTACCCTCCGTTCAAACAGATTCTTTGGCCATCTCTCTCCTCCTGATCAAGGTCCTCTCGCGTTTCCCGACCTACGTATACTTGAACTATCTGATAACAGCTTTACCGGAAGCTTGCCACCACGTTACTTTGTTCAATGGCAAGCATCATCACTCAAGATGGATGAAGATGGGCGTATTTACATGGGAGACTACAAGCATGCTTATTATGTCTATGAAGATACCTTGGATTTGCAATACAAAGGTCTTTTCATGGAGCAAGGGAAGGTTCTTACTTCCTACAGCACTATTGATTTCTCTGGAAACAAACTCGAAGGACAGATTCCTGAGTCCATTGGTCTCTTGAAGGCATTGATTGCGCTCAACTTATCAAACAACGCCTTCACAGGCCACATTCCTCTGTCTTTAGCAAATGTTACGGAGCTCGAGTCACTAGACCTGTCAAGAAACCAACTCTCTGGGACTATTCCTAGAGAACTCGGGAGCCTCTCGTTTTTATCGTATGTAAGCGTGGCACATAACCAACTCAAAGGTGAAATACCACAAGGACCACAGTTTAGTGGGCAAGCTGAATCATCATTTGAAGGGAATGAAGGTCTATGTGGTCTTCCTCTCCAAGGAAGTTGCTTTGCGCCACCTACACAGCAGCCTGAGGAAGAAGATGAAGAAGAGGAAGGAGTGTTGACTTGGAAAGCAGTGGTTATAGGGTATGGGCCTGGATTGTTGTTTGGACTGTTAATAGCTCACGTTATTGCTTCGTACAAGCCGAAGTGGTATGTAAAGATAGTTGGTCCGGATAGCGAAAGGAAGTAAAGTAAGATTGTATATGTCTCTGGATTCAAGATGAGACAGTTTTAATAATCACGTAGAACGAGAGAGTGATACGTAAATATAGTATGTGCCATGTGGTGATGTGGATATGTTTTTTACCTGATGTAAGAAAAAGGTCTTGATTGAGATCTCTCTTTTGGCTGATGATTAATGTTCTGAAGTGAACATTATAAATGTTACGCAACAAACTCATAAATGTTATAGTGGAAATTTGTGGGTTGACCATGTCTTCTCCAATCCACAAACAAGTTAATGCGAGTTAGTTTTGATGATACGCAACAAACTCATAAATGTTATAGTAGAAAAGTCCAAGATAAGATAAAAAAGTTTCACCAAACTATTGAAGGCCCACTTATTCTGGATTTATTTGGTTGCCGATTGATCCAGTGTGCGTTATGCACTATATCTCTAGTTGCTAAGTTAGTGTGAACTACATAAAGTGTGAACGTACTGGTAAGTCAAACTTTATCCAACGAGAATGTCAAATATTAGTATGTAACAGTCAATTTTATGTCTACACAGTGTCAAAGAGATGCCGACGTGGAATTTACTTCATGAACTGCGTGACTCGTAGACATTACCACGTGGCATTTAGACCCCACACATTTATTTTATTTAATACTCAAGATCTTTAAAGTTATTTTTTTTTTATATAAAGAGATGGCGGCTTAAATAACCATATGGTACAGCAAAGGGAATAGTCTCTTTTTGGTTCAATCTTCTCAATCACAAACACCATGCCCCTATCGCAACCGCCTCTGCGATTGCGTTTTATCTCTATACTCTTACTCTATTGTATTGTCTTCGCTTCAAACTTCTTACTGATCTATGCTCTTGCTTGTCGTCCCGACCAGATCCAAGCTCTAATACAATTCAAGAACGAGTTTGAATCCAACGGTTGCAACCGCAGTGACTACTTAAACGGAGTCGGGTGCGATAACGCAACTGGTGCGGTCACGAAGCTACAGCTTCCAAGTGGTTGCTTCACTGGAACTCTCAAATCCAACAGTAGCCTCTTTGGGTTTCACCATCTTCGTCACCTCAATCTCTCTCACAACAACTTCACTTCCTCTTCACTTCCTTCCGAGTTCAGCAATCTCAACAGATTAGAGGTTTTGTCTCTTGCCTCTAGTAGCTTCACTGGACAAGTCCCTTCCTCAATTAGTAACTTAACGTTCCTTACCCATTTAAACCTTTCCCATAACGAGATCACTGGTAGTTTCCCACTTGTGAGAAATCTCACCAAGCTCTCGTCTTTGGACCTTTCTAATAATCAATTCTCAGGAGCCATACCTTCTGATTTACTACAAACTATGCCCTTCTTGTCTCATCTTAACTTGAAAGAGAATAATCTCAATGGTCCTATTGAAGTTCCCAACTTCTCTTCTTCTTCTTCATCTAAGCTAGTGTATTTGTCCCTTGGGCATAACCAATTTGATGGACAAATCCTAAAGCCTATCTCCAAGCTCATCAACCTAGAATACCTGGGGATTTCTTCCCTAAACATCAGTTATCCAATTGACTTAAGCATCTTCTCTTCTCTCAAAGCTTTGTTGATCCTTGATGTTTCAAAAAATAGGTTATTACCAGCCAGTTTAAGTTCAGATTCAGACATCCCATCGAGCTTAGAGAGTTTGGTTTTGTCAGGATGTGACATTATAGAGTTCCCAAACATGTTAAAGACCCTTCAAAACTTGCATCATATAGACATTTCCAACAATAGAATCAAAGGGAAAGTACCTGAGTGGCTCTGGAAGTTTCCTCGTCTTAGCATAGTGAGTCTTGTTAACAATTCTTTTACCGGTTTCGAAGGTTCTTCAGAAGTTTTGCTTAACTCACCAGTGCAGTTACTAGATGTTGCCTATAACTCCATGTCAGGAGAGTTTCCTATTCCACCTCCTAATATCATCTACTTGTCAGCGTGGAACAATAGTTTCACAGGGAACATACCTCTCCAAGTTTGCAACCGAACCTCTCTCGTTGTTTTTGATCTGTCCTACAACAACTTCACCGGTCCAATACCTCGATGTTTGAGTAACTTAAAGATAGTGAATCTCAGGAAGAACAGCTTGGAAGGAAGTATACCTGACGAGTTCTTCAGCGGCGCTTTGACACAAACGCTTGACGTCGGCTTCAATCGACTAACCGGGAAGCTTCCAAGATCACTTTTAAACTGCTCCTTTCTCAAGTTTCTAAGTGTTGACAACAACAGAATCGAAGACACGTTTCCTTTCTGGCTCAAGGCTTTACCCAATTTGCAAGTCTTTACCCTCCGTTCAAACAGATTCTTTGGCCATCTCTCTCCTCCTGATCAAGGTCCTCTCGCGTTTCCCGAGCTACGTATACTTGAACTATCTGATAACAGCTTTACCGGAAGCTTGCCACCGAGTTTCTTTGTTAACTGGAAAGCATCATCACTCAAGGTTAATGAAGATGGGCGTATGTACATGGGAGACTACAAGAATGCTTATTATATCTATGAAGATACTATGGATTTGCAATACAAAGGTCTATTCATGGAGCAGGGGAAAGTCCTTACTTCCTACAGCACTATTGATTTCTCTGGAAACAAACTCCAAGGACAGATTCCTGAGTCCATTGGTCTCTTGAAAGCATTGATTGCTCTCAACTTATCAAACAACGCCTTCACAGGCCACATTCCTCTGTCTTTAGCAAATGTTACGGAGCTCGAGTCACTAGACCTGTCAAGAAACCAACTCTCTGGGACTGTTCCTAGAGAACTCGGGAGCCTCTCGTTTTTATCGTATGTAAGCGTGGCACATAACAAACTCAAAGGTGAAATACCACAAGGACCACAGTTTAGTGGGCAAGCTGAAACATCATTTGAAGGGAATGAAGGTCTATGTGGTCTTCCTCTCCAAGGAAGTTGCTTTGTGCCACCTACACAGCAGCCTAAGGAAGAAGAGGAAGAAGAAGAGGAAGGAGTGTTAAGCTGGAAAGCAGTGGTTATAGGGTATGGGCCTGGATTGTTGTTTGGATTGTTAATAGCTCACGTTATAGCTTCATACAGGCCGAAGTGGTTTGTCAAGATAGTTGGTCCGGATAAGCACAAGGAAGCGGATCCAGTTAGCCTGTTTATGTCTCTGGATTCAGGATGGGACAGTATTAATAATAAGAATAATGTAGAAAGTAACATGTTGAAATAGTATGTTGATAAATTGTTAGTGATGTAAGAAAGAGGTCTTACTAGTTTCTGTAACCTTTGTTCACTTAAATGGAACCTCTCTGTTGGCTGATGATGTTCTAAAAAAGGCTTACTATATACTGCTTCTCTGATTCTTCAATTAAATTGAACTGAAGTTTCTTACGGGAAGGCGTCCTATTTCAGGTTACTGTTCTTTTAAAATGGATCTAGTGAACATAAGAGAGTCGGAGACTATAATAGGACTTAGCTAACAAAGCAATTCACAATTTAACTAATATCCTCAAGTATTGTCTTTCGATTATAGCTGAAACTCTAGTCCTTACAAATCAAACTTTAGTCTCATGGATTCTCATAATATGGTCAAAGGAATCAAACAAACATACCAACAAATGTTCAGTTGAGAGATTGTGAAGATACTTATTTATTCACAACTCAAGCATTCCTAACTAATCTGTCAAGATTAACAACCAACCAAGGTTGTCAGTAGTTTCCTTCCTTAGTCATGTTCTTGTAATAAAGCGACATCATATGTAACAAAAGACATTTTGTTGACCAGCTTTTCCTTAAAATCAGAACGTAAAGACTCAGACAAACAGAATTAAACAAACTTCAGACAGACAAAATATCAATCTTGAACCTCAGGTCCTCACAGTTACTATTATTTTTTAGTTCATAAGACCTGAATCTACTTTATACTAGTTTATAAAGGCATAAAAGGTTACCGACACTTAAAAATTTGACCAAGTCTTCTCCATTCCACAAACAAAATTAATGCCGTTTCATTGTCAGGCCATAATTTCTTAAAGTTTGATAGCCCAAGAAAATTCAAAGAGAATTTAAAGTTTTCAACAAACTATTTAATGCACTTATGTTGTTGTTGTTGTGTATTATTGTTTTAGTTAATTTAATAGCGAAATAGAGCATCTTGGGCCTAGTGAGATGTGGTGCTGGAGAATGCCTATAGAGAGAGCGAGGATGTCTGCAATGGACAGTTCAAGCAGAAACGTAGGAGAAAAGCTTGAGATTATCTCTGGAGCTTATGAGACAAATATATCATATGCCCTTGAAGCTTAATAAACCAATCTTAAAAAAAAAAAAAAAAAAAAAAAAAAAAAAAAAAACCAATCTTGTTTGTTCCCTTGTTGCTTTTCGCTTTGATATCTATCTATTTATCCACCTTAAAGGCTAGAAAAATCAGTTTCCTATGCTGGCTTCTTCTTGAGACCACCAATCTTGTTCCAATTCAGCCTAAATGACTTTTCCACTTCTCCAGCTTTAATATACGACTAATGTCTTCCAACGTCCACCAAACAAAACCAACCAAAAATCAATGTTTTCTTTAAAGCACTTAGGGCTACACACTTCTCCAATCCACAAATGTATCCAATGCGTGTCACTTCATCATCTGACTTTATAGTAATTACACTCCAACTTAAGATATCACAACCATGATTTTGTGTAAATGCCATTACCAAGTTGGCAAGACTTTAATGCCTTACCAGTGAATGTCTCTATCTATACGATAAGTGACAGCTCCACTGGCAAACTACATTTACACTAATCTTCACCTTCTCTTTGCTTCAGAAATCTTTTTCTTAACGACCAAAATATAATGTCGGGACTGAGTGTACCTTGGCTTGTTCTCTTTGTGCTCTTACTCTGTTGTATCTTTGCTTCAAGCATCTTCCTCGTAAACAATCCTGTTGATGGTCTTGTCGGTTGTCATCCACACCATATTCAAACACTTGTGCAATTCAAGAACGAGTTTGATTCCAGCGGTTGCAACCAAACTGACTACTTCAATGGAGTCCGGTGCGATAACATGACGGGTGAGATCACTAAGCTACAACTACCAAGTGGCTGCCTCAGTGGAACTCTATATCCCAACAGCAGCCTCTTCGGTTTGCATCATCTTCGTTACCTAAATCTCTCTCACAACAATTTCGCCTCCTCTTCACTCTCTTCTGGATTCAGCAGTCTCAACAAACTAGAGGTCTTGTCTCTTTCCTCTAATGGCTTCATAGGTCAACTTCCTTCCTCATTTAGTAACCTAAGCAAGCTTTCCTGTTTAGATCTTTCCCATAACGAGCTCACGGGTAGTTTCCCACTTGTATGGAATCTGAGTAAACTCTCCGCTTTAGACCTTTCCAATAACCACTTGTCTGGAGCTCTGAACCCTAAAAGTAGCCTGTTCGAGTTCCATCACCTTCTTTACCTTAATCTCGCTTACAACAACTTTAGTTCCTCCACAATTCCTTATGAATTTGGCAATCTCAACAGATTAGAGGTCTTGTCTCTTTCCTCTATTGGCTTCCAAGGTCAAGTTCCTTCCTCATTTAGTAACTTGAGTCAGCTAACCGATTTGTACCTTGACCAAAACAATCTCACTGGAAGTGTCCCACTTGTACAGAATCTAACCAAGCTCTCTATTTTAAAGCTTTTTAATAATCACTTCTCTGGAGCCATCCCTTCTTCTCTTTTCACTATGCCTTTCTTGTCAGATCTTTATCTCTATGGAAATCATCTCACAGATCCTGTTGAAGTTCGTAGCTCATCTACTCCTTCCCCGCTCTTAACTCTGCAGCTTCAAAATAACCCTTTTGAAGGAAAAATCCTAAAGCTTATCTCAAACTTCACCACCCTTAAAGATCTAGGCCTTTCTTTCTTAAACATAAGCTTCCCAATTGACATTCGAATCTTTTCCTCTCTCAAATCTTTGGTGACACTTGATCTTTCCGGGAATAGTATATCACCAAGTTCATATTCAGACGTCCCATTGAACATAGAGAGATTGGGTTTGTCGGGCTGCGACATGAGAGAGTTTCCTTACTTCTTAAAGAGCCTTCATAGTTTGGAATATATAGTCATGCCCAACAATAAAATCAAAGGGAAGGTTCCTGAGTGGTTTTGGAACCTTCCTCGTCTCAGCCAAGTGTCTCTTGTTAATAACTCTTTCACGGGTTTCGAAGGTTCAAGGGAAGTTTTAGTGAATTCATCGGTTAAGATTTTAGATTTGGCTTTAAACCATTTCAAAGGACCGTTACCTAATCCACCACACTCTCTCATCGTCTTATCTGCATGGAACAATAGTTTCACAGGAAGCATACCTCTTGCTGTCTGCAACCAAAGCTTTCTTGCTCTTCTTGATCTCTCCTACAACAATTTCACCGGTTCGATTCCTCGATGCCTGAGTAACCTCAAAGACTCTCTCTCTGTGGTGAATCTCCGGAAGAACAACTTGGACGGAAGTCTTCCGGATATGTTCTACAATGGTGCGTTGCTCCGGACACTTGACGTTGGCTATAATCAGTTAACAGGGAAGCTTCCAAGGTCTCTTCTGAACTGCTCCTCGCTCAGGTTTATAAGCCTGGACCACAACAGAATGAAAGACACGTTTCCTTTCTGGCTCAACGCTTTGCCTGACTTACAAGCCCTTACTCTCCGCTCAAACAAGTTCTATGGTCCTATATCTCCTCCTGATCAAGACCCTCTTGTGTTTCCAAAACTCCGCATACTTGAAATATCAGATAACAACTTCACAGGAAGCTTGCCACCAAATTACTTCGTGAATTGGAAAGCATCATCACTGGAGATCAATGAAGATGGGAGAATCTATATGGGAGACTACAACAGCGCAAACTACATCTATGAAGATACTTTGGATCTGCAATACAAAGGTCTGTTCATGGAGCAAGGAAAGGTCTTTACTTCTTACGCCACCATTGACTTTTCAGGGAACAAGCTTGAAGGACAGATTCCTGAATCTATTGGTCTTTTGAAGGCATTGATTGCACTCAACCTATCAAACAACGCATTCACAGGCCATATTCCTCTGTCTTTGGCAAATGTTACGGAGCTCCAGTGATGATGCTTTCCAACTCTAGACCTATCAAACAACCAACTCTCAGGGACTATTCCTAAAGGACTTGGAAGCCTCTCGTTTTTGGCCTACATAAGTGTGTCTCATAACCAACTCAAAGGTGAAATTCCACAAGGAACACAGATTATTAGCCAACCTAAATCCTCCTTTGAAGGGAATGTAGGCCTTTGTGGTCTTCCTCTCGAGGAGAATTGCTTCCACCCTAACCCGCCACCAACACAACAACAACTGAAGCAAGAAGATGAAGTAGAAGAAGAACTGTTGAACTGGAAAGCAGTGGCGATAGGTTATGGGCCTGGACTGTTGCTTGGTTTGTCAATAGGTCAAGTCATTGCTTCATACAAGCCGGAGTGGCTCGTCAAGATAATGGGTCTGTATAAATGCAGAAACCGTTAGGATCATTTCGGGTTTTGCGTTTTATCTTTGATTGCATGTCAGTTTGTTTTTGATCTTGTAATGAAGCAGCATTACTTTTTCTTCTCTTTTTTGTATCTTTATCCAAAGCTTTGTGGTTGAACAGAGAAGCAGATGAAATATATAGAAGCAATTATCAATGATTTGGACCACAGAAGAATGTGTGAAACTGGACATTAAAAAATAATGAAAACTTTCTCAAGTATTGACTATTTGTATCTCAATTACAACTAAACACATGTTTACAGATCAAACTCCAATTTCATCATGCATTCGCATAAAAGAACACACTACACTTGAACAACACAAAGAGCGATTGCAAAAAAATATGCCTCATTACTGTTAGTTTTTGAGTAATTGAGAGTTTAAAGTGATGACTTCATTAATGAAATCTATCAAAGAATAAACAATCAACGATTTCAAGTCTACTAGTTTCCTCTTTTGCAGATTCTTTGGTGAAAGTACTAGCCTTGAGTTTTAAGGGGATCTTTGTGTTGCTGATCTGTGATGCTCCGGCTCCAATGTTGAAGAAGTGCTGTTGCAGTGTTGCAGATTTTGCGGTCTTTGTGCTTTGTAAGGTATGAAAGCTTCTCCATGATCCTCTTCGTATCCGGAGCTGTTGAGCTGATGGGGAAATACATGAGTAAAGTGAGAGTGTCCACACAGATTGATGTCTCTTCTTTAGACAAGAGAATCCCCTTTGCACTTGCCACATCTGCAGATTTCTTAGCTATTTCAAACAGCTTCAACGTCTCTGTTGAGTTTTTCGTCACAGCTGGAACAACCGATGTTTCAGGCTTCTTCTCCTCCATAGCCTTCTTCGCTTTAAAAGACTCATTAGTCTTGTTCATATTCTCTTGTTTAATCTCGCAGACTTGATGAACCTTAGATCTCTGATCTTCTGTCTTCTTAATCCCCGAAAGTTCAGGCTTTTTCTTAGTCTCTCCCGCGTCACCGCGAGTCGTGACAGATCTCTTAACTCTTTTCTTCTTCAAATCAGGAACCACTTTCGCAACATGATCTGCTGCAGGTTTCTTAAGAGGCTTCGTATTGTTGCAAGTAGAAGGGTCTCTAGCGTAAAGAGTTCTCATCCAGGAGGTGAACAAGGCTTTAGCACCCATACGAATCTTAGGGTTTCTATGATCTCTCAGATTCGCTAAAGGAGCTATCTCTTTAGACAAGCGGACAAGATCCTTGGCGGATAAATTCAAATTCTCCAAGTAACGGAAGATATCTAAACATCGTTCCACACCATCAAGGCTCTGTGAGTTTGCGGCTCTGATTGCTACAGAACACAAACGCTTAAAATCAGATATCTTGTCCGTTTCAGGTGCGACCTTCTTCATCTTCGTCAGGTGCTTCTACGTTGATCTTTCTTAGAGGGAATGCTAAAGGTTAGAATTTGCAAAGCGGGAAATAAGTAGCTAGGGTTTCACTCTCGATTTTGGAAATCAACAATAGAAATGAAAATATCCAAAACAAGAAGAGAGTGTGTTCCTGTTATATTTATACAGCGCACTCACCGTAAGAGAGAAGTCATCAGATTCTGATTCTATTTCCATTTTTCTTGCCAAGATCTAGGAGGGGTAAATCTGTCAGATTAAGATATTTCAACTGATATAATAAGGGTAGTTTCGTCATAGCGAGTTTCAACGATTATAAATGAAACAGAGGATATAACAGAGACAAAACAGAGCAACGAGATATATGTTTAAGTTCTCTCTGTAACAATAAGAATCAAAAGCTAACAAGAACTAACGCAGAATTGGTCTTTTCAACATAAAATTTACATAAACCAAATTTACTTTTACAAAAAAAAAGAAAAAAAACATATAAATAGATTCAAAAACCTCTCTTACACCGAGATTCCTCCATTGCCTGTCATATCATCTGGAGGACTGATCGTGATCCAGAGAAGCGACACAGTAATCGAAACAAGCCCTGACCAAACATAAACAATGGTCGGGACCTTTCCTCTTCGACCCATCAACCCTTTAGCAAACGGATACATATGAGTCAAGACCCACAGGCTAAAGAATATCCCTCCAAGCAACTTGCCCCACTGTGGAATCACACTGTATATCGTCCTCGAAGCTCCGATCACAATCGCAACGAGGTTCACTACAATGATTGTAAGCGGCATGATGAACAACCCCGTCCATTTCACTATGTAAAGATCCGCAAAGACGTCGTCTTCGTCTTCTCCTGCGGATTTCGACGTCAAGGTGAATGAGATTTCGATTCCGGCTATCACTTTGAGCAAACCTTGCACGACCGCTGCGAGATGAGCGCTCGTGCCTCCTATAAGCCAAAACTGTTCGTTTCTCCACCATTCTTCGAGTCCGATCCCTGACCATTTGACTTCCAGGAGAGAGATTAGAGTCAGTGTAACGGTGATGCAGAGGAGGTAGGAGAGGAAATGAATGTCGAGGCTCTGGACGATGAATTTGCCAGAGAAGAGACAGAGAGCCGGGAGGAAGCAATAGACGACCAAGAAGATGGAGGTGAAAGGGTAGATCCCGACGTTGAGGTATGCGACTCGCTGGAGAAACTTGAGCCGTCTGGTGGCGAACATGGCGTTGTTCTTGGAGAAGAAGATCTCTACAGAGCCAGTGGCCCAACGGAGGACTTGATGGAGACGGTCAGTGAGATTGATCGGAGCTGTGCCGCGGAAAGCGTCACGTTTTGTGATGCAGTAAACGGACCTCCAACCTCGGTTATGCATACGGTATCCCGTCACCACGTCTTCAGTGACCGACCCGTAAATCCATCCGATTCTGTCTCCCCATTCAGTATTGTCTTCATACCTGAAAAGCCATTTTATAAAACTCTACAGGTTTAAAGCTACATAACTGTTTATACTAACAGAACATAACCATTGTTTCGAGACCTTACCAGCAGGAAATGACAGCGATGGCTTCAGCTACAGTTGGAGCATCAAGGGGAGGTCGTGGCAGGAGCAAAGCACCGGGTGGTCTTCCGTTTTTAACTGACATGTGATCTGCTAGAGGCCGTCCTTGGTACTCCGCAACTGGAATAGTGTCTGTGAACATGGTTGAATTACCAAACTTTTTGGGCAGACCAAGATCTGGATCATCGGTAAGAGGCTGTGTATCAGACTCTAAATCAGATGCTTGGGATGTTTGTGACGCTTGGGACTGAGTCCGGACATGCATAGCTGGGGCCTTTTCCTGACCAAACACGCCTGAGTACTCGTTGGCTCGAGGTGGGTTGAATCCATAGAGAGCATACCTTCGGAACATACACCCTGTTCCGACATAGACCGGACCTTGTAACCCATCTAATGCTCTCATGTTACCTGCTTAAGAACCCGAACAAATCTTTAAGCTATGGTGGCTTGTGATAGAAGCATTAAAATTTTGCTGTATGAAAACTCAATCCAACAGCTCACCGTCAAAGAAGACGGTATTGTGATTTGCATATCGATCAGATGGGTCAATTCCTTCGAACCTTTGTGGAAACTGAATGTAGCAGATTCGATCACCACCTCGGTCCATCATGAAACACATCCCTTCTTTGATAGCTTTGGAGTTGTAGATGTAGTGATCACAGTCAAGATTGAGGATGAAGGCTCCATTGGATAATATGGCTGAAGCTCTAACCATACCGTTCATGGCACCAGCTTTCTTGTTGTGGTCAAAACCTGGACGTTTCTCACGCGATACATACGCAAACATAGGTACTCGTATATCAATACCTGTGAAATCCAGCGCACCTTCATTCGGTCCACCCATCACCGGTTCAAGCTCAGGCACTTTGCTCATGATCTACAAGTTGGATTCAAGTTTTGTAAGGCTTCTTGGTTTGATTCAAATTGATAAAGTTGATGGTTCGTACCTGTAAGATTCCGGCGTGGTCTCCTTTTGAGTGATCAGGTTTAGGTTCAAACCACGTTCCAGGCCAATGTGTACCATCAGCCATCCACGTTGCTTTTACCACCTCAACTCCATCTGGGGGCAGTACACCGCCATTTTTCTCTCGTGCAATCCGCTTTTCCTTGAGCCCTTCTCTTAAGTTGAACTGCTCAGCTCTTTTCTTGATTTGTTCTGGAAGACCATTGATCCTGACCTTGAATTCGTCATACTCACGCTTGATCCAACGACGATCTTTGACAAAGTCTTGCTTTTTCTTGTTTTTTGTCGGATCTTTCTTGATGCTGAAGTAACTATCCGGGTTCGTCGGCTCTATGTCATGTTTTCTGCAAAATGGCACCCAATACTGCAAACAAAACGCAAACTCCATATCAACTTTTTCCATTATCTATCAGACCAGCTAAGAGACAAAGGGAGAGAAAGATAAAGATGAAACCTCAGCAAAGCGAACAGCTTCAGCCATGGCTTCAAATGTGAGAATTGCACCACCATCGTCTGAAATGTAGGCAGAAAGCTTCTCGATGGGATAATCCACGGCGAGGATCGAGAGAATGGTGTTTGCAGTGACTAAAGGCGGTTCCTTTTCCGGATCAGCCGTGGAAACAAAGACATCAACACCGGGAAGATCAGAGCGACCAGTGGGGTTTGACGGAGAAGGCTGCTCAAACTTGTCATGCAAGGCAGCAAGGTCCGTGGCTCTGTTTATAGGGTTTAGCTTTGGAAGAATGTCGAGAATCCAAGAGAAAGCGAACCAAATCTCGCACACTATAGATAGTCCCCATAGCCACATTGCATCCTCATTAGGATTCGTAACACGCCACCAGAGGAAGAAGAAGACTATCACGAGACGAAGCAGGATTAGTAACCTGAAGCAAAGGGGGATAAAATGTAAGATTTTGAAGTTGCGTAACAGAGCTTATAAGAACAAGAAAATCTTGAGAGGGTTTAAATGTGAGAGAACCTGTAGGGACTAAGAATTTTGGCAGGGATCTGAACTTTCCTCGTAAGAGGCTTCCATGGTTTGTCTAAGAAGTCCGACATGCTAACGCCACCATCATAGTTATCATCTTCTTCAGACCAAAACGCATTACCTATTCCGTATTTCCCTTTAGATTCAAACAACCACCTGTTATGATCGAAGTCTCCTGTCTGGCTCCTCAACAACATTGATTTGTTATTAGATTTCATCACAGACAATCTCCTCTCCAGCTTGTTCCCCATCTTGGGGCCGTCTCCTCCACCACCACCTCCACGGTTTGCATCGGACTTTGACTCAGAGGTGGAGCCGGAGGAGCCAGCAGGTTGGTTGTCCGGTGTTGGAGGCATGAGGACGGTGTAGTTAATGTAATCGCTTTGGCCGGAGTAATCACCAGAGACGTCCATGTCATCGTCGCGGGAGAGGCTAACAATGCGGCCACTGGACGTCCGGCGGCCAAACTTGACGGCTTGTGGAGGCCGGCTTAAGGAAGAGGATTGTGAATTTAAGGTCTTTTTGGGTGGACTTGAAGCCATTACAATAATGGAATTTTCTTTTTTGGGTCGTTTGGTTTCTTCAGCGAGAAACTGAACCCATTTCTTTGACAAACCTGATTTAGGAAAATGTAAAAACAGAGGAATGTGTAAAAAGGCTAGGAGGGGGAAAAACAAAAACAAAAACGAAAATGTAAAGACTTTTGGAATTTTCAACGGTTGATAGATCCTTTTCTATTATAAGAAAAAAAAACTTAAATTGCTACAATCTATGAATTCTAAAATCTCCTTCCTTTATGCGCTACCTCCCTCTCTCTCTCTCTCTGTCCTGCTATATTTCTGTACGTGCAAAGCTATTTGAATGAAGACATTATAATAGATCCATCACAGCTCTGTTAAAACTAGATAGAGATAGCAAATAGGCTTATAAAGATAGACAACAAACATCACCACCGCCTCCGACAAAACAACAGCGAAATCGGCCGGAGGTGGCGGCAAGTCGTTTTCGATTTCAGTAGTTGAAAACAATACAAAACTATCATAGACTCTGAACTCTGAAGTCTGAACCAGTTTTAAGGAACTATCCGGAGACTGTGCTGAACCGGTCAGACCAAATCGAGTTAAATTCAAATGAACCGGGTAGGCTATGCTATACCGTCGTCGTCGTCATCATCATCATAGCAATTCACAGAAGTCTAGAAAGACCACAGCAAATACAAGTGTTCAAATCAGGTCCAAATAAATGGTTCGCAAGAATCAGTGTAGGTAGGTACCAGCAATAACAATGTTTGCCAAAATGTCGAACATTCATACATATATGTATATATATGGCCTATACAAAACCAATTTCAAGAAGTACAATCTAAGCAGAGAGAGACATAGCATGAGAATTTAGAAACCACAACAAAAAAAAAAAGAAAAAAAACCAGCACAACAAACTGAATGAGGATGTTGTCGGAAATCACAACGAACATGTCTTGATAAACCCAGCGAAGAAATGTCCAAAGACTTATTTGCCACAGTTGAAGCCACCGCAAACTGAGAGGATGATGATGAGGATCAAGGCAATGATGATTGCAAGGACAATGAGTTTTATCTTCATGTTCTGAAACCACATCTTTCTTCTCATTTGAGTTCCTTGTGTTCTGAAATCTTGCGCCTGTACACAGTTTTGATGAGTTCATTTAAAAGTTCCAAACACAAGAAAAAAAATAGTAAGAGAGACAGCTGCAATTCAAAGCATGTCTGTGTGTATGGACTTGGAGCCATTCGCGTAAAAGAACTAACCTGCGAGCGAAGGTTTTCGGTTTTGTCCACCAAAAGTTCAATTTTCTCACCACGGTCAAGAACCTGCAAATGAATGAGTTCCACAACGTATGAACGGTTAAACAGCAGAATACGTTAATACTTTAGGAACCAAAAGATCCTGGTGCTTGAGTCATACTAGCTAAACTCTATTGGATATAGTTTAGAAACATAAAGCTACCTCGGTAAAGAAAGAGGGATTAGAATCGAACCTTCTCAATGTTTTCCATCATGACACCTTTAACTTCAGACACTTGAGCTTTCACCTTAGCAAGCTTGCTAATCTCGTCAGGGTGATCCATGCAATACTGCATGTGCTCTTTCAGTTTCGACCTTTAGAAGCAACCCAAAAGGAGTCAAATGAATATATATGGCCATGACTAATAAAAAAACTTTTTCAGTAGCAACCAAAAGAGATCATGATATTAAGTACCCAAATTCTTTATTCAAGCTGTTTGCTTGAGCAGTTGCAGCCTTTCCACCACCGTATCTCTTGTTGAAATCCTCCTTAACTCTCTCCAAGAAGGCCATCGGAATCTGCCTCCCAGCAGAATCGACTGCAACAACACAATAGGCTGCACACCAAAAACAAAAAATAGTTAAACTTTTAAGTCACATTGAGATATATACAACGCAGAAAGAATCCACCAATATAACGCTTATAAGAAAGCTGAGACTATAATAAGAATACATATCCACCACTAACACCACCTGAAATAACTCTCACAGTGATTAGAACCATACTTTTATGACTATAAAACCACCCAAAACCCACGAAATTGAAAACTTCAAGCAAATCAGGAAACCAGAAAATACAAAAAAAAAAAAAAAAACGCAGAACCACAGATCCAGAACAAAGCTTGTTCTTCCAACAAAGATCCACCAAACACATCACAGATTAGATCTAGCATCAACTAAAGCTAATACATACCAAACATAAGAACACAGTTCAAGAGAGATACATATCCAAATGCTCAAATAGGTAGAAAAATCTAAGCCAAACGATAAATATATCGCGTTTTATCTCACGAAAAAAAAAAAAAAAGCAAGCTATGCGTATCATCAAATCGAGGGTACAGATCGATGACTTACTGAATCCATTTTCAACGAGGTAATTAAACGTGTGACCATCGCAGTTGTAGGTGAACTTGTTGTTCGAAGAAGGAAGCTTTTGAAGGCACTGTGCAGCGATGGAGGTGAAATTGCCTTTGAAATCGGTGAACTCCACGAGGATTACTGTGCCACGAGCCACGAAACTGTAGATCAAGGATTGTTGCGCCATTTTTTGTTCCCCTTAGAAGAAAAAAACGACGCTATACGATGGATTTACCGACCGATCGGAGACTTAATATATCGGCGTGAACGAAGCTAGAGATCTAGAAGACTTAACGCTGAAACGCGTAGAGAATCGAGGACTAAGTGGGAGAGAGAGAGAGAGAGAAAGAGAAAAATAAAAAAGAGAAAGACGGTGAAAAGATGAGCTTAGGGAGACGTCTAACGTAATTGAACAAGAAAAATCAAAAATCAAACCCTTGAATTTTTAAGGACTAAACAGACAAATTCAGAAACTTATAGTCAACTAATCAAAATGAAAAACATTGAAATGAAGGACTGAATAGCAAATGTTTATATTCAACATGTGTGCCTCATAAAAGTTGGTGATCCTGATTGTTTCAACTTTCAACGTATATCCCAGCGAAATTAGTTGAATTTGATTATTAAATTTGAGCTTTGAATTACGAATAAGGTATGATCGTTCCAATATGTAAGAATATATCTAAAAATATATTATCATTACCAGTGTTTATATTTATATTTGTTCAGAAACAAGTGTTTTATCTATATCGCCGAAACTTTACCATAGGGTTTGGTAATAAGTTTAGGTATTTATAGAATTTGTTTTGTGTAATTTGGATGATTTGCGAGTCATTTAAATAGAATGGCTTTCAAGGTTTATTGAAAAGTCTGAAATGTTTTAGTTACCCTTGCTAAGTACAAAACCTACATGCACCCATGTCCGCTTCTTATTTATTTATTATTTTTGGGTCAAAAAACTTGATATATACTTGCACGCTTTTTTAAAAAAAAATATTCATATATACTTTTTTTTTTGAAAGAAAATATTCATATATATTTGCACGTTTATTAATATGTTTTTGTCAACGAACATATCTTGATAAACCCCACGAAGAAATGTCCCAAGAGTTATTTGCCACAGTTGAATCCACCGCAAACTGAGAGGACGATGATGAAGATCAAAGCAATGATGATTGCAAGGACAATGAGTTTTATCTTCATGTTCTGAAACCACATCTTTCTGCTCATTTGAGTTCCTTGTGTTTTGAAAACTCGCGCCTGTACACAGTTATGATGAGTTCGATTAAAAGTTCGAAAACACAAGACAAAAGATAAGTCAGAGAGAGAGAGAGAGAGCTGCCATTCGTGTAAGAGAACTAACCTGTGAGCGAAGGTCTTCCGTTTTGTCCAACAAAACTTCAATTTTCACATGACGGTCAAGAACCTGCAAATGATATGCGTTTCACATATGTATAAATTAAACGGTTGATGCATTATGAACCAAAAGATCTTGGTACTTGAGTCATGCTAGCTAAACTCTACTGGAAATAAGAAAAGAAAGAGGGATTAGAATCGAACCTTCTCAATGTTTTCCCTCATGACACCTTGAACTTCAGACACTTGAGCTTTCACGTTAGCAAGCTTGCTAATCTCATCAGGATGATCCATGCAATACTGCATGTGCTCTTTCAGTTTCGACCTTTAGAAGCAGCCCAAAAGTGAGTCAAATGAATATATATGGCCATGAATAATAATAAAAAAAACTTTTTCAGTAGCAACCAAAAGAGATCATCATATATATATAAGTACCCAAATTGTTTATTCAAGCTGTTTGCTTGAGCAGTCGCAGCCTTTCCACCACCGTATCTCTTGTTGAAATCCTCCTTAACTCTCTCCAAGAAGGCCATCGGAATCTGCCTCCCAGCAGAATCAGCTGCAACAACACAATAGGCTGCACAACAAAAACAACAAATGGTTAAATTTTAAATATTTTAAATTTTCATGAAAAAAACATTAAATTTTCTATTTTTCATTAAAATAATAATTTTATTAGTTATTTAAAAAATTAAAAGAAATAATAATCATTTTAAAAATTTTAAAATAAGAAAATATGTATATAACGAACTCATATTAATTACTAATTTTGAAAACCAAATTTTATATAATAACAAAGTAAAAACAAGCTATGCCCATCATCAAATACATGAAATAAAGAGGGTACAGATCGAACAGTATTATGATGACTTACTGAATCCATCTTCAACGAGGTAATTGAACGTGTGACCATCGCAGTTGTAGGTAAACTTGTTGTTCGAGGAAGGAAGCTTTTGGAGGCATTGTGCAGCGATGGAGGTGAAATTGCCTTTGAAATCGGTGTACTCCACGAGGATTACTGTACCACGAGCCACGAAACTGTAGATCAACGACTGTTGCGCCATTTTTTTGTTCCCTTCAAAAAAAAAAAAACGATGCGGTACGATGGATGTACACACCGATCCGAGACTTAATATAACGGCGTGAACGAAGCTAGAGATCTAGAAGCCTAAAGCTGAAACGCGTAGAGAATCGAGGACTAAGTGTTTGAGAGAGAAAAAAAAAAAGAAAAAAAAAGAGAAAGATTGTTTCAACTTTCAACGTATATCCCAGCAAAATTAGTTGAATTGGATTATTAAATTTGAACTTTGAATTATGGATAAGGTATGGTCGTTCCAATATGTAAGAAAATGTCTAACAATATATTTCATTACAAGTGTTTTACCTTTTTTATTTGTTCAAAAAACAACTGTACGTTTATCTATATCACCGAAACTTTACCACTGGGTTTGGTAATAAGTTTGGAGATTGTAAGTTTCACTATTAACATAATATTTTTGAGTATTTGGATAATTTGCGTGTCATTTAAATAAAGAGAACTGGTTTTCAAGGTTTATTTGAAAAGTCTGAAATGTTTTAGTCACCCTTGCTAGCAAGTATTAAACTTACATGTAGGCCTAAGCAAATTATCCGAATCTGAAATACCGAACCGAATCTGAACCGAAAAAGAGGATCCAAACCCAAATCCGAATTCAATGAAATATCTGAATGGATCCTAAACTTCTATATCCGAAAAACCGAATGGATATCCGAAATATCTGAAATTCAATTATATATCGAAAATATTAATTATATTTAGACTGATATAATATATTTATCCAAAATTATATTATAAATTTGAATATATTAATTAATTATAGATCAAAATAACTAAAATATCTAAAATAAGTAAAATATATGAAAGTTTTTATCTATATTTGTCAAAATTTAAATTTTTTTTTTCAAATTTAATCAATTTTTTTTAAAAATAAATTTTCGGGTATCCGAATCTGAACTGAACCTGAATGAAATCGAACCGAATCCGAACCGAAATTCTAATATACCCGAATGATTTCTATATCTCTAAATCCGAAAATCCAAAAATTCGAAAAATCCGAACCGAACCCGAACGGATATGCGAACATCCACACCTACTTACATGCACCCATGTCCGCTCCTTTTTTTTTTTTTTTCTTGATATATACTTCTACGTTTATTAATATGTTTATGTCAACATATTTATAAGTTCAGCCGAGTTTCTTTGCATGTACATCCGCACCCTAAACTTCCAATAAGTAATTTTCGCATAGAATTTTAAGCATATAATAAGTGGTTTTCCAAATGCTATATTTTTGTTCTTGATTGGATTGGAAATAGATTGATGACCCGACACGAAAACAAACAACAAGATGTATGGTTGTGCTAGGAATGGACCAGCGAACACTACTCGTTACTACATCAGAAGGTAGCAGCAATTTTTGGATTCCTCGAAAGTAAAAAACTTTTATGGGGTGAGAGAGGCTCGAACTCTCGACCTCAGGATCACTCAGTAGCTATGAGACCTACGCGCTAGCCAACTGCGCCACCACCCCAATTGATATGCAACGACATCAACCTTGTATTAGTCACTTGTAATTATTATACAACATCGAAGGTCAAAACTTCGACTCAGTTTAATATTTGACATATCCAATAAAAATCTAAAAAAGTTGCTGAGTTGCTGCCAGCTGAAACTTCTATTAATTTCAGAAGCTAAGAAAAATATTATCCATACATTTTATAGAAGATTCCCCTTCACGTAAAAAAATAAACTAAACAAACGACCTGGTCAAGAAGAATACAAGACTCCGGCAAACATCTGTTGTGCTGCTTTATTCAAACAACTATAATAAACTGAAGAAAGAGAGAAAAGGACCACACTCTCTACAAGGAGAGCTTAATATTTGGAGAGTGAAATGGTTTTGGTGCTCGTACACATCATATCTCTAACGAGCGTCCTTGGACAAAAAGCCCTGCGCTTCAACTTTCCTTGCGTTGCGGAGCTCATCAACTCCATCTCCTCTCTCAAACACAGCCGCTGCACCCATCCCCGTACCTGCCAGATTTTTCCCAATCAACAAAACCTCAGAACATTTTCAGACACCAATAGAGATCGTAAGAGTGGAGAGTATAGAGTCAGAGAGAGAAGCATACCAATGCACATTGACACTACCCCAAATCGGCAGTCTTTTCCACGGCGTTTCATCTCGTGCAACAAAGTAGCAACGCAACGTGCTCCTGTCAGAGATTTAACAAGCATTAGCTAATCTAAGTCTCTTAGCCATAGGTCTACTGTATCTAGCCTAGGACTGAATGTAGCAGATTATAGCAGCTGTGAGTTGGTTAGAGCGCAGTTTGTGAAAGCACACTTATAAGGATGTCTTGGCGGATTGTTTTGGGTGTGAGATTCCCAAGGGTTTGGTTGAGAGTTTAGAGTAGCTCACTAACCAAGTCTCTACAGTTTGGTGAATTGTAATAGGACTAGTAATTTCATAGCTCTGTTCTTATATACCTGTAGCGCCCAAAGGATGCCCTATGGCCATTGCGCCTCCGTTGACATTGATTTTCTCTGCGTCAAGTCCCAACTTGTTACGGCAATAAACAAACTGAGATGCAAATGCCTGAACACACAAGGATTGAAACCGACGGTTATCATCAGAAGGTTTGGGAAAAAAATCTGTGGTAAGAAGATCCTGGAAGTGTTTGCTATTTACCTCGTTGATCTCAAACAAGTCGATGTCATCGAGTTCTAAACCAGCCGCCTTAACTGCAGCAGGGATTGCAACTGCTGGACCAACACCCATGATTGCTGGGTCAACACCAACTGCAGCAAATGTCCTGCAATATTTGTGTGCTATGAAAACCGAGAAATGTCGGGAAATACAGAACCAACAGTGTATGTTCTCTCGATACTAGGACATCTGTGTAAGAGGGCATCACAAGCATCTGCAGACTTCTACCGTTATAGCTTTAACAAAAATTATATAACCCACCTGAATACACCAAGAACGGGAAGTCCTTTTTGCGTAGCAACACTTCTCCTCATGAGGAGAACCGCTCCTGCACCATCACTTACTTGACTGGAGTTTCCTGTTTAAGACGGAACGAATGAAGCAATGGATTCAAAATTGCCATAAAAAAGAACTGTGTTCTCTGCAGTGAAACAATCGGTTCGGAAAAAAGTACCAGCAGTTGTGGTGCCATCCTTTTTAAACACTGGCTTCAGCTTCCCAAGAGTAGCAAGGGTTGTGCTTGATCGGATCCCATCATCAACAGAAACTGTAATGGGTGTCTCATCACCTGTCTTTGGGTCAACAAGCTGAAATAACACAAGTTATTGACTATCATAAGGACATGAATGAAGAGAAGTCTTAAATGATACAGTTATCGCATGGAGGATCTGGAAAATACCTTGGTTTTAACAGGGATGATCTCATCCTTGAATTTACCAGCAGCAGTAGCAGCAGCTGCCTTTCTGTGCGAGTCAACCTAACAGTATGATTCGATAGCTTAGCATCGGGAGATCAAATTTATGGGCTTATCTAAAGGTACAACCATACTGAGAAAGTTTCGTTGCCTTACAGCAGCTTGATCTTGCTCCTGCCTTGAGACACCAAAGCGTTGTGCTACATTCTCTGAAGTAACACCCATAGGGAGAAGACAATTCTGTGCTTGCTCAAACTTCTTCACCTGCAACACCGTAATACGTTTTAGAGTGCGCTATAAACGTAACGGAGGCAGTTAAGAATCCAAAAAGAGAGAATTAAGAGACAGTACCGCTGGGTTGACTGAACCTTCCCATGCCATCGGATTGGTAGTCATGGACTCCAATCCAGCCCCAATACCTGCATCAAACATTATCATCAGCTAGGTTCTTCCCGAAAACAAAAGACATGAATGTAATCAAAGAAGGTTATTCTCTTACCAATATCATAGAATCCAGCTTTTATGGCAGCGGCTACGTCAGCAACAGCCTGAAGCCCAGATGAGCACTGTCTGTTCACGGTTCTTACGGCCACAGTTTCTGCCAAAAGGACATAACAGCATGAGCATACAGCAAATAGACATAAAAATTTGCATCTCTATATATAAAAGAAACATACCAGGGAAACCAGCATAGAAAGCAGACATCCTGCATTCGCTGGCTCTCTGAGATCCCGGTGCCAAAACAGTACCCACAACAATGTCCCCAACTTCACTTGGGTTTAGATTTGTCTTCTCTATCAATGCCTGTGCCAAGAATATAATACCAAACATAACTATAAGTAGAAAGGAAACAAAACCAAACAAACAACAAAATAGAAGAGAGATATCGACAGACCCTCAAAACTGGTGCAAGGAGATCATCAGGATATGTATCCTTGAAGTTGCCACGTTTCGACTTGCATAGTGCAGTCCTATGTGCCCTGCAATGGATCAAAAAGCGTGAGTTTTATACTACATGATAACGTTGTTGACAAACCAAATAACAAAAGAGAGAAAAAAAAAGCATAAGAGATGGACTCACGCGACAATCACAACATCATCTCCATACTGAGAGGTCCTCTGGTACGCAGCACTGTCACCAGCCAAGCAAGCAGAAGCCTGATAAGGTTGGAAGAAACACATTAAAGAGATGGTACGTGGTAATCGAAAAATAAAGCTTTTGACTTTCTAAGAGATCAATGAAAATGGTGAAAAAAAGGAATTCGATTGCACACTTTCTGCAGAACACTGAAGATTCAACCCGATCGAACAAAAACCAAACAACAAAAACGAAGATGTCTTATCTCAATCAATTAAGCGAACCAAAAACAAAAACAAAATCACAGTCATTAATTCGATCACAAAACCATAATCTTTCAGCTCACAAATCGAATCAAATATTAAAATCAAAATCATAAATCAAAATTCAGAACAAAAAATCCAGATCGAGAACAATAAGCCTAGAGATCGCGAAAGATCGAGAGAAAGCTTACAGAGAGAGAGCCCTCAAAACTGTGAGAGGAAGAGGAAGAAGGTCGGATATGTTCAAGGAGAACTCGTTGTCTCTCGATCGCTTTCTCCATTTTTGATGAAAATTCGATCTGTTTTTTTTTTTTTTCTTTCTCCTGAGAAAGGATTTGTTGTAACACGAAACTACAGTCCTTGGTTTGATCAATTTATAAGGAAGATAACTCACCGCTTTTGGCCGTGTAATAAAATCCAAAATAAGAAATCAAAAATCATTTTTGTTTGTAAATATTTCTTTGCTTTTTTGTCCAAAATAATATTTCTTTGCTTTTTTTGTCAAAAATAATATTTATTTGCTTAATGTGGTCAATAATCCCATTTGGACTCAACTTCTTATCTTATCAATTTTCAAATCGAACACTATTAGCCTGTCCTTAAACTTAATCTATCAATGGCCTAAAAAATATGGTCAAAATTATCAGAATTCTAGGCATTTATAACGTTTTTGGTAACAAATATTGTTTTTTTTTTTTTGAACAACTGTAACAAATATTGGTTTGTTTGGTTAATATGTCCAATTAAAAAGAAGATTGATGATAAACTGAGAAAGAGCCAAGAAGATAAGATTAGGTGTGACGTGTGACCCCGCCCGTTTTGGGCTTTGAAGTGCGTGCCGTGTTCTTATTTTCATCTTCTGGATCGTACCCATTTTTTCAATTTACACGGTTGCCCCTAATTGTTTCCAACAAATTTATTTACGCCTCAAACTTTTTATTTAGTCTAGAAGAACCCTCTTACAATACTCAGTGATATTCCTTTTTTTTTTTAAATGAAAAACAAACAATTCAGATTTCGATTACTAGTAGACATATATCTGAGTGTTTT
This sequence comes from Iljinskaea planisiliqua, assembly GCA_900108845.1. Taxonomy (NCBI): domain Eukaryota; kingdom Viridiplantae; phylum Streptophyta; class Magnoliopsida; order Brassicales; family Brassicaceae; genus Iljinskaea; species Iljinskaea planisiliqua. Next base: position 5,925,897 of record FNXX01000004.1, on the reverse strand, counting down.
GCTTTCGGAAGCAAAATCATTTTTCTTCGAAACGCATTCCACAAAAAAAAAAAAAAAATTTTTGTCACCGGCCACATTCCTCAAAATTTTTTATGTAAGTTCTGTTTTTACACAATAGACCCTCATGCATTCAACGTTTAGTATGGATACACCAACTTTATTCCAACCAGATACTGCCACCTGTGTGTACATGTATAAATACAAGCTTACAGATTCCTACCTAATTTACAAAATCCACCCTTTAATCTTACAGCTTTACAATAATTCTTCCTCTTTTTACTCCATCGAACGGCTTAGGTTCGTCGCTTGGGTTGCAAGGCAACTGACATTGACCGGAGCCGATCAATAATCTCCGTGAACGATGGCCGTATAGCCGGATCAAACGACCAACATTGCTCCATTAACTCTCCCCACAAATGATCACATTTATCCGGCACTGAAGGTCTCAACGTATTGTTCACAATCCCACCTATTCTCAACACAACCATCAAAAGATCATAAACAACAAAGCACGGTACAAATAAAATTTTCAAGAAAGATGAACATACCAATGATGGCGCCACAATGCATATCTGCGTAAGGTTCTTGGCCTGTTAAAATCTCCCACATCGCTATACCAAACGAGAAAACATCTACCTGCAAAAATGGGAGATCAAAGCTATATTTTTGCAGTTATTGATTGATTGATCTTGAAAATATTTGGGGTACGTACCTTCTCAGAGACTCGGTTGCTACTTCCATTCAATAGCTCTGGTGCCATCCATGGAAGGGTTCCTCTAACTCCACCAGAAACAAGCGTGTTCTGTTTTATTCTTGACAAACCGAAATCACCAACCTGCATATGATTCGATTATGACAAAACCATGACCTTCTACATATGATATAAACGGGTTTTGTTACCTTGCATATTGGTCGTTTTGGATCTCTCAAGTTAACAAGCAAGTTATCGCATTTTAGATCGAAATGAACGATGTTCTTCATGTGGAGATACTCCATGCCAAATGCAGCATCTAGTGTTATCATCAGTTTTTTGCGCTTATCAAGCGACCTGTGTGAATACTTTCGTCAGTATGACTCAGAAGAAGAAGACAAAGGTTGGGTTTGCGCACGAGATAGATGTATATATGTACCTATCTTTTCTCTGCAAGACATGTCTCAAAGATCCGTTCACCATAAACTCAGTCACAGTTGCCATAGTTTCACCAGGTCCTTTTGGTACAACCCCATAAAAGGCCACCACATTCGGATGGTGAAGATTCGCCAAGATCCGAGCTTCCCTCCAAAAATCTTTCGTCTGTACAAAAACATTAGTCATCAGAGTGAAGCTTAGAGGCATGATATAAAGTTGAGTTGGTTAAGTTAAACCTGTCTTTCTTGCTCGGATAATCTACCAGAGAAACAACTGTTCTTTATCCTCTTGATAGCAACATCAGTTCCTCTCCATTTTCCATAATAAACAGTTCCAAATGTTCCAGATCCTAGCTCGTGCAAGTCTTCAAGGTCTGTATTCTTTATAATCTGAATTTACAAAAACAGCAAGCAGCACGGAACCAAAGTCAACGACAAGCAACACTTAAACAGAACCAAGTGTCGAAAAAGTTTTTGTTACCTGTAAGTTATATATTCCAGCTTCAACATCAACCATCACAGCCTCTTCAACTGATTCATCAGTTTTTTTTACTTCACCATACTTCTCCTGCATAATAAAAGATAACATCACAGGCAGAAAAAAAAAACAAAAACAAGAATCAATCCGAAAACTTTTCTAAACGAACAAACTTACCTCCGTTCCGGGTTCAGAACAAGCACTTGTGTTCTCTCCTTCTCTTATATAAGAATTGTTATAATCTGACTCACTATGTACCTGAGGAACAAGAGTCTCAGCTAAAAGCACATCTGAAATGATTTCGTTTGTCACATCCTCAACTATGACTGGTGGACCAAGCAGATTATATTTGCAAAGATCATCTGTTGATCTCTGCGTACGCGGGAATACAGCTTCTTTACTTCCCCTTTTCCTAAGCGGGAGTTCACAAAAATGTAAGCTGTTTTCTCCATTCAAACAATCAGTACGATTTTCGTTGGTACTGGCAGATAAAGAGAACACAGAGCTTCCCGTGTCTTGTGAACCGACCGAAGTGATCCTAACAACTCTTTGGTAATTTGGACTAAAGGAGCTACTAGTTTCACTAACTCCAAGTTGTTTTGAAGCCAAATCGAAAGAAGTGGGATCCTCATTGTTCATCCAATTGTGAACTTCTGTGATGAGTTGAACCTCGTTGTTTCCCAATTCTGGATTCTTGAAAGAGAAGTCACTCTCTTCCCATTTCTCTGAAGAAAATGACATAGCCAAAGAAGGTGATTTCTCTCTCACCATTTGCCATGGAAGTTTGGTGACTGTTTCCAACCGGTTTTCTATTTGGCTCTCATCATGCAACTGCGGATCAGAAATAGAGTTTTTCCTTAGCATCAGTTTCTCAGACCCGCAATAAGCTTGACCGGTTTGAGGATGAGGAAAGACATCACCACTTGGGCTCCTGTGAAAGTTCCTTTCAGGAGGATGGTTCTGCATTTGCTTAGTCTCAAACAAGAAACGATTTTGCTGTGGTAAGTTTGGAGCAACCATGAAAGGAAAGTTATTATCATAGAACCCATCTGGGTTAACGAAGCAAGGAGTGTCCATATTGGCTCTCTTGTGAGCTGAGAATGGAGATGATGAAGGAGATTGATGGTCATATGGTATCTGCATCCCAGGCATATAATGAACAGAAGTAGGCGAGTCTCGATGACTAAACGTAGGGCTATAATCTGAAGCATTCCCAAATTGTGTTGTTGCTTGACTTTGCCCGCTTGAACTCTTTTGAGGACTCATATCCACAAAGCCATTAAGAGCTGAAACATAATGATAGTGTTCGATATCCGTATGCTGCGTGTTTTGGTTCATGTTCATGTTCTCAGGCTCATTTGAAGGCACAAGAAACACTCTTATCCTCTTGGAACCAGCCTTACCTTCAGCTTCTTGATACTCTTCAAACATATGAAGAAGATCTTCATCTGAGCAAATGGAGACTAGTGCATCAAGATCTTCTCCTGGTAATTGGTACTTGATCGTATGAGGATGGTTGCATATAGCAAATGTCTTTTGCACTAACTCATTCAAACCAACATGTTTATACGTGGAGATTATCCGAGTCTCTCCTCCAGTGTATCTAAGCTTCCCATCACCAGGCCGAGGTAAGATCCTTCCACCAAAACTGCAAAGAAGCTTCAGTTTTTCAGGGAAAGAAACATTTGATGCTGTATGATACATCCAAGGCGAGTCTGCAACATCTGAAACGCCGGAATCAACTCTCTGAATCCCGAGGATTCGATTGAGATCCTCATAAACTAGTCGGTTATTGTCAACATTTTGACTAACTACTTGTGCTTTCCTTTGACCACTATAATCCTTAAAGAACTCATCTGAAAACTCCTCCCTTGTCTGATTGTGAACATTGTCTTCATTCCCCTGGAATCTATCGCTACCTATCTTCTTACTTGAGCTTCCCGGAATCTCCATTCTCATGGTCTCTCAAGAACCAAAAACAAGAAAAGCAAATGACTTAATTCAGTCTTCTGAGGAATCTCTTATAACAAAAAAGCTGGATTAGAGGAACTAAGTTTTGTTCTTTCTTCCCATGCACGTTTCTCTTAATTCACAATAACATCCCCCAGTTTCAGATTCATCGTGATCTTAATGTCAATGAACAATATCATCTTCAAGCTCTTTGAGAACATACAGAAGATGGGTTGTGAAGAATCAGACCCCAACCCATAGATACCTTCACAATATCATAAATCAAACAGGCACGAGAAAAGGTTCTCGATTCATATTCCCCTGCATAACAGCAACGATGACTATCCAATTCAACAACAACAATGGGGTTCGATTAGAAACAACGAATCTCTTCTTATGTTTTGAAGTTTGTCTGCAAATGACGAAATAAACCAATCACAACCTTAATAAGGATACAAAGAGAAAATTACTTGCGAAAACGAACAATCAAATTACCGACAAAACCTAATGTGCCAAAATATAATAGATTTCCTGAAATTCGAACTCGAGATGGATTTAACTACCCGTGAAAAAGGGACAAAACCGAGGGAACAAGATTCTGAGTCAGATTGGCAATGATGAAAACGACATTTGTGGGGAAAAGAAAAAAACGAAGAATGTTTCTAAAAATGAAAAAATGGAAAGAAAGAAGGAAAAAAAAAAAAAATCGAAGCTTTCGAGAGAAGGTATAACCGTCTCACGATAATAACGCGGGCGAAAACTAAATCAAATATTAAATTTTTAAAATGTGCATTTAAAAAATTTCGTTCATCAAATTAAGTGAACGTAGGGAATAATTAGTGAGAATTGACGAAAGTTGAACAGTTTGTAATTTTGTTGCTTCTCGTAACCAAAAAATGATATTGCGATATGCAATATAAATATATAATCTCATCTAACAGTGAAAATATTATGAAGGGCCATTTAGAAGAAGATGGAGAGACTCAATCAAGGGAACAAAGTGTTAAGTGAGGTTCACATATTGTGCTTACTGCTTGTTGAGGAGATGTCATTGATAACGTAAGCAAATTTAGAAATCTACATCAGTCTATATAATTGATACATATCTCTATGATTTCTCATTCACATTCTTTCTAATCATCCCTCATTACTCTTGATTAATTCTTTAATGTACCTAGATAAAAACCTTGTAACCATTTTGAATAATACACACAGAACATTACATAGGAACTGTCACGTAGTGCCTGTTTGACGTAAAATTAATTTGTCGTTTGTTTCTTCGTTCTATTTAGCTTGATATAAGTTCATCCAATTTTTTTCTCGTTGGTTTCTTCTTGTCTATTTCGTTTGATATGGTCATGTTCTTTTACATGTCTTACGGATTTACGACTGCGACTCGCAGCAGCTATTAAGTGTCCTAAATTAATGTTCGTTTTGTAGGATTTTAAAATGAATTACTAAAAAATTTAATAATCAGTCTTAGGATATTGCAACATATCATCGCAAAAGTCGCGATATGTATGATTTAGTCGAAAGTCATTGTGATAGATAAGCCAACATATTCTATATATAAATTTTTACATAACAAACTAGTTTAGTTTTTTCTTTTTGGTTTTACAAATAGGTACAACATATATATTTTATCTCAAACATCCATCCAATTGCTAATTTTTAAAATGCATAATGATACTCGATTTTTTTTCAGTTTTATTTTTATCCTTTTATATATATATACATTTCGTAATTATGAAATTTATATTAATGGAAAAATAATTTATCCTTTCTTTATTACAATAGATTTATTATTTGGTAACGTTAATAATTTACCAAATGTAATAAGTAATTTTATTTGACCATTTCCTTATTCGGCAAATCATATCTCATAAATAAAAAAAGGTTTAGCTCAAAATTTGACAAATAAAAAAGGTTTAGCTCAAAATTTGACACTTTACATTATCCATTTCCTTTGTTACTTCCTTATCTTAATGTGTTTAATATACACATGCCTATATACATACACATATTATATATGTAAATAAATAAAATTATCATATACATATTTTAACACACAAAAAATATAAATTATTAGTAATAATAATACCACGTGTAACTGTAAGTATCATTTTAATGTGTATGTGCCACCATATACAGTCATAAAGATTATCATATATATATATCCAACTTAGTAGTTTTACATTTAAGCGAAAATGACCGAAGAAAAAGAAACAAAAAAAGGAAGAATCTACATTTAGTTACTATTCACACAAAATAATCTTATTCCATCTTGACAAGATATATTCTTGCTTAATCTTGTAATACTAGTAAGTTTCCATATGTATGGTAGTAACAGATTGCGTTTCCCATCTATGTTTAATATTTACATTTAATGTCATTTTCTTATCTTGTTACCCTATAAATAAGAAGCTCAAACGCTTCACGTCGCCTCAACTAACAAGAAGGTTAAGAAAGAAAGAAGAAGTGAGATCGATCGATATGGCGTCTAGGGTTTTGTTTTTGTGTGTCTCGTCTCTCTTCTTCTTCTTCCTCGCCGTCTCAAGTGCTCCCACGAATGGGTACTACGGAGGAGAAAAGGTCTTCGACGTTAGAAATTACCGTGCTCGTGGCGACGGCCAAAGAGACAACGCTTTTGCTTTTACAGAAGCGTGGAACGACGCTTGTCAGTGGAGTGGTGGAAGATCAACGGTCTATGTTCCTCTTGGAACATTCTTTCTCCGACAAGTAACGTTCGCTGGTCCTTGCAAAAGTTCTATTACTTTTATAATCACAGGAACTTTGTTGGCTCCTCGGAATCCTGACGCCATCAAACAACAAGAATGGATCATTTTCCAGTACGTCGATAACCTCACCGTTACCGGCGGAGGATTACTTGACGGTCAAGGATCTTACTCTTGGCCTCTCAATGATTGTAACAAAACCCCTAATTGTCGTACACTAGCTATGAACATAGGGTTTGCGTTCGTTAGACACTCGAGGATTAACGGTCTAACATCTATCAACAGCAAAATGGGACACTTCAACTTCTTCTCAGTCGAGGATTTTAACATTACCGGCGTCACCGTCACCGCTCCCGGAGATAGCCCTAACACCGACGGAATCAAGATCGGTAGATCTAAGGATATGCATATTTACAACGTCACTATCGCAACCGGTGACGATTGTATCGCAGTCCTTGACGGAACTACCAACTTGGACATCTCTAATGTCAGGTATATTAATTCGCCTTAATTATAGCTTAAACTCAAATTTGACTAGCGGATATTTAGCAAAACCTCTTAACAAAAAATATGTAAAGTTTCATTAACCATATGATCTATGATAATATTCTTTGGTTATATTTCTTGGTTTGGTTTAAATAAAAAAAAATTATTTTTATTTGTTCTTCTGATATATATCCAGGTGCGGACCAGGGCACGGGATTAGTGTAGGGAGCCTCGGGAGATATAAAGATGAGAAGAACGTCAAGGGCTTAACCGTGAGAAACTCGGTTTTCAACGGTACAACCGACGGTTTACGGATCAAGACATGGGCAAAGTCGGTCTCGGATATTTCGGTTTCGAATTTCGTGTACGATAATATCCAAATGATCAATGTTGGAAACCCTATCGTCATCGATCAGCAGTATTGTCCACATGGACAATGCGACAGTCCTGGAAAGTATGATTCTCATGTTCAGATCAAAGACGTGAAGTATAACAAAATTTGGGGAACTTCGACGAGTCAAGCAGCTTTGAAGATGCAGTGTAGTAAAACGTTTCCTTGTCAAGACGTTGAGCTCTCAAATATCGACTTGAAGTACAATGGACGTGACGGTTTGGTCACGGCTTTGTGTGAGAACGTAGGTGGTTCGGTTTATGGCAAGATTGTGCCCGGTGATTGCCGGATTTGATGATTTAAAATTAGTCATCTGCTTTTTTTTTTTTTTTGGATTTTTAGATATTACCAATAAGTTTATAGGACTAGAGTTTTAGCAAGTTGTCCTCGATGCAATACTGAAGCTAAGATACAACCTAATAAAACATCCAAATAAATAATAAATTTGGGATGTGAACGGTGTATGCTGCTTCTTGCATCATTTTAAGGAAAGAAAAAAAGAATTGGTGTAGTTTGGATCTTTATCGACCTTTTTTTCAGATATGAAATTTTTTTACATTTTCTGTTTTAGGAAATAAATATTGTAATTATTCGCCTGTTATTGTTTAACAACTCTATATATATTAATTTATTTCCATTACATTTGTTTACATATTTTTTTTTTAACTCAGTATATGTATTAATTTATTTCCAATTTACAGTTTTTACATAATGTTTAACGTAACTCTTTCAAAATATGGAATTGTATTTGTGGTCAACATATATATTCAGACAGTGATTTTATTCCAAAACCAGTTGATTCTAGAGGATCAAAAATAGAAAATAAAATCTCTATATTCTTTCCAAATTTTTTTTATTTATATTCATAAAACTTTCTTTGCTCAATCTAGATTTTTTTCTTTTCTTCTCTTTTCCATATAAATATTTGTAATAACTGTACAATTTGAAATTCAAAATTTAAATATATTTGATTGTTTTGACTGAATAGCATAAGAGTTTGAAACGTTTACATCAAGAGGAGATTTATGGTGGGTGTGGAAATGGAGTCTGACTAATGAATGCTAAACGAATTATATAGTTTCTCATAGAAAACTCTTTTTATTACCTTGAATTCTCATTTTTATTTTTCTTTCTGGCGTGTTTCCAAGAACAAAAATTTCTAAATTTGTTACAACCAACAACAGTTTACGATGAATGATTTATATGCATGCCCTTTCCTCAGATGCTTCCTTTCTTCTATGGTGACTATACAAATCATATTAATCTATACAGAAACCAAATTTTCCACCAAAATAAAATAAAATAAACAGACCTTTCTTTCACGGCGGCGCCGGTGGAGGTAAATCACCGCACGTGGTGGACACAATAACTTTTCCAGCACGTTCTCCAGACTCTATCAGCATCAACACTACTTCCCTCATCGTCGGTCGATCCGACGGCGATGATTTCGTACAGAGAACCGCAATTTTCGTCACTGTGATCATGTGAGCGAGAATCACATCGTCTTCTACTTTCGTCAGATAAGGATCGAGTATCTCAGATGTCAACGAATGATCTCTGATATGGTTCCTAGTCCACGTGGCAAGATCTCCGCCTTGCTCCAGCGGTTGAACCGGAGTTTTTCCGGTTAACAATTCAAGAAGAACAACTCCGAAGCTGTAGATATCGCATTTCTCTGTTACTTTCATCGTGTATGCATACTCTGCAAAAAAAAAAAAAAAAAAAAACGGTTAAGTTCGGTAAACTCAAACTCTACAACTCGAAAAAGTTATGTTTTGTCTTAACATACCGGGAGCTATGTAACCGTATGATCCAGCGACGGCTGAGACGGATTTGGATTGTGGCATGTCGATGACTTTAGCCAACCCGAAATCTCCAACGTGAGCTTCGAAATTCTCATCAAGAAGAATGTTATTGGACTTGATGTCGCGGTGAATGATCCCCGGTTTACAGTCGTGGTGCAAGTAAGCAAGACCTTCCGCTGCACCGAGTGCGATTGCAAACCGAGTTGGCCAATCAAGGCTATGCGATTTCCCGCCGTGTAGCATCTCGCCGAGGCTTCCCCTTGACATGTACTCGTAGAGCAAGAGGTTCGAGTTCGATCCTTGGTGGTAACAGAAACTGTAGAGCCTGACGATGTTTCTGTGGCGGATTTTGCCTAGTGTTTGAATCTCGGCGCGGAAACTGTTCTCCGTGTTGTTGTTGTTGTTGTTGCTGCCTTCTCTGTTTGACTCGAGCTTTTTAACTGCTATGGTTTTGCCTGATGGCATCACCGCTTTGTAAACTGTCCCGCAAGCGCCTTTACCGACAATGTAGCTTTCGTGGAAGCCTTTTGTTGCTTCAAGAATGTCTTTGACGGTGAACCGTTCTTTCGGGACAAAGTAAATGTCGGATTCTTGGAAAAAAGGTTCCTTGTCGTGCACGTAAGGAGCCGTTGTTTCCATTGGATTTCTCAGGAAATGAACGACGATGGCTATGAGGAAAAGAGAGATACCGCCGATGACTGAAGACACGATGATGATGATTCTCCCACGACGGGCAGAACCAGATTTTAGAGATGAAAGCTTACTCCAAGAAGAACGGTTAGAGTCGCAGCTTCTTAAATGCCCGCCGCAGAGTCCATTGTTTCCGAGAAAACTGGACAGAGTCATGTTTTGAAAGAGCTGTGTTTGCGGTAGCGGTCCAGTGAGGTTGTTGTAGGAAAAGTTGCAGCCGAGTAAACTGGACAAGTTCTCGAACGTGGTCGGGATCTCGCCGCTTAAATGGTTGTTGTTCAGAGAAAGGTACATCAGCAGATAAAGATTCCCGAGCTCTGATGGTATCTCGCCGCTGAATTCGTTGTAGCTCAGGTTCATCGCGATTTGGAGACTTGAGAGTAAACCGAGCTGAGGTGGTATACTCCCTGAAAACAAGTTTCCTCCCATCTGTAACTCGGTTAGATGCGTAAGGTTTCCAATGGTAAACGGTATGTTACCAGAGAATCTATTGTCTGAGAGTCTAAGGATCTCAAGTTGATGAAGGCTTCCAAGCTCGCAAGGTAAAGAACCAATGAAACCGTTCCGGCTCAGGTCAAGTCGTTGAAGCATCTTACAGTTGGCTATCTCGGAAGGGATTGGTCCGGTGAGAGAGTTTGATGAGATGTTGAAAGTTACTAAGTTGGAGAGTTTACTGATTTCTTTTGGTAGGTTTGAGGAAAACCTGTTAGCTGCAAGGTGAAGCCTTTGAAGCTTCTGGCAAGTGCCTATCTCAGGAGGCAACGGTCCGCTAAACCGGTTTTGATCCAACTCTATAGCTGAAAGATTAACAAGCTTGCATAACTCGGTCGGGAACTGACCGGTGAGTCGGTTTCCAACTACACGAAGCTGCAGCAGCGACTTGCAGGTCAACACACCTGGTGGGATGTTTCCAAATATCCGGTTAGACCCGAGGTTCAACAGAATGAGATTGGATTGCTGACAGATAAAAGGTGGTATCTTTCCTGAAAGTTGGTTCTCTGAGAAATCAACCACCCATAAAGGACTGTTCAAACCAAGACCCTGAGGGATCACACCGCTGAGCGAGTTGTGGAAGAGCTGAAGTTGACGCATTGAAGTAAGATTCTGGAAACCAGAGGGGATAGGACCAGTTAAGGAATTGATGGAGAGATCGAGTTTCGCCAGATTCTTCAAGACACTAAGTTCATTTGGTATGATTCCTGTTAACTTGTTCTGAAACAAGTACAGTAGCTTCAACTCACTGATCTTGCTCAGCTCAACTGGAATCTCACCTGTCAACATATTCTCCGAGAAATCTATTTCCATTGCTCTTGAAAGGTTTCCAAGTTCCCTTGGGATTGTCCCATTCAACTGGTTCTGGTACAGATAAAGCTTCTTCAGGGACTTCATGTTACCAATCTCTGACGGTATTGGTCCACCGAATGAGTTATCGTATAAAGCAAGAGTCTCAAGTCTAGTTAGATTCCCAATCTCTTTTGGTATTGACCCTGAAAACTTGTTCTGCCATAGAATCACCTCCTGAAGTTTAACAAGCATCCCAATTTCCTTAGGAAGCTCTCCAGAGATGAGGTTTTGCGCAAGACCAAGCAACTTCAAGTTAAGGCATTTACCGATTTCACTAGGGATGCTCCCAGAGAACTCGTTTTGCCCTGCACGAAAAGTCGTCAGCTTGTTGAGATTTCCTATAGAACGAGGCAATGGACCGGTCAAGTTGTTGGTGTAAGCCACAAGCTCTTCCAAATTGTATAAATCACCAATCTCTTCAGGCAAAGGACCAGAAAGCTTGTTATTGCAAATGTTAAAGCTTCTCAAATGCGACAACTTCTTGATCTCGACCGGAATAGAACCACCGAAGTGGTTATTGTTCAGAAACATAACTTCCAGCTTCGAACAGTTTCCGATCTCTTGAGGAATATCTCCTGTTAACTCGTTATACGCGAGGTTAAGATAGACCAAGTTAACTAAACCTCCAATGCTCGAGGTTAATACTCCAGAGAGATTCATAGAACTCAGATCAAGAGATGTCACCACCATATTATTACTACTACTACTGTTACCATTTGAGCTGCAATTCACACCTATCCAATTACACGGCGTCTCGTCAATGTCGTTCCAGTTGTGCAGACGGTTCAAGGAATCTTGAAATCCTCTGTTCTTCAACTCCAAGAGGAACCGACCATCGCTGTTCAAACTTTCTGAAGTCCAAACCACAAGTGTCAAGAGAAACAAAACTCCAACAAACATACTAAACTCAGAGATTCTCCAACCCATTGGTCCTCTCAGCTTCGTTCTTAACTCAAAGGAACAATTTATATAACTCAACACCTGCAAGTACAGAGACTTACATTTACTTTCACACCAAAGACATTTCTTCTTTTGTAATAAAAAAAAAAATCAAATCTTTTGATGGTTAATGCGAAACTCAGAGCTTTGATAGCCCTGACTCTAACCTTAGATCTATGATGATATACAACATATAGCGAATTTGGATCTGAAGAAAGTGATGAATACGTTTCATTATTCAAATTACAAGCAGTAAAAACCATTTCTTTTTCAGTTACGTTCAAGTAGATGGAAATAAGAGAATGAATACAAGAAGCATACCAATGTGAATCCATAGAGAAAGCCACTTATCAGGGAGCCAAAGCTGATAGTTTTTTTTTTTCTCGGCAATTAAATCTGCAAGAGAAACAAAGAAAGAAGGAATCTTTATGACATGAACGAAAGATTCAAACAGAAAATGAAAGAAGTTGTGTTAGTTGTTTCTTACTTGTGTTCGCTTTGGAACAAAATAGAATCTCTCAAAACTTTCACTTTCGATTCCTCAGACAAGTTGAGTGAGTTGAAATTCCCATTTTACTGTAGTGGAATGAAAAAGAGATGAGAGTTGATCTGGGAATCAAGCAGAATCAGAAAGGCCCAAAAGGTGAGAAAATAAAGGGACTTTAAATCCAGTAACTTTTGTAAGCTCCACAATCCCAAGAATTAAAAGAGAAGCTAGAGAAAAAGGAAAGAAAAAGTGTGAGAGAGAGATAGTGATGAGAATCGATTAGTGTATATTCCAATAAGGAAAGGATAAGCAAGTTTTGCTTTGGCTTGAAGCTCTAATGGCCGACAAGCATGCCTTCTCTCTCTCTCTCTCTACTGTATTTCCTAAAACAGTTTCTCTCTCTCTCTCATATATAGTAAGCTTGTGCCTTGTGGGTTTTTCAGCTTTTCTATATATTTTTTTTTCTTTGTCCATTTTCTTCAGTGCCAAGAACATCAATTTTCTAATTGAAAAGAAAGTTGTGGAAAACAAAAAGTAGAAAGTGGCAAACTTTTCCAGGCCAACGAAAGTGAGAGAATTTTTATATTTTCTCCGCAAAATCTTTTTCCAAGGAAAATGCTTTTTTTTTTGTAGATTTACCGACTGGGACAGTTTAGGTTCTCGTTATTTAGACCCATAATTAAGACAATAATCATAAATTTTCAGCTTGTATATATAATTAGGACAAATTATAATTTGATCACCTACAATGTGATATGTACTAGCTATTTAAAGTTATTTTTTCTCGATGATGTCTAATCTAAAATGCTGATTAATCTTATTCGAAAAAAAAGAAAGAAAAGAAAATGATAAATTTTGGAACATTGCTTTGAGTTAAAGTAATTTAGCTATGAATGAAATTTCTGAATTGACCAACTAGATTTGCTTTAAATTCTTAAAGTCTTCATAATTTATTGTCTTGATACGGTGGCGTTTAAGGACAATGTGATGTGACTGGGAATATGGGTCCAACAGGGAGATCGTGAGTAAACTATTGAATGAAAGGCACTGGATAATCTGATATCACCGTCCGATGTGGAATTTCTGAACCTTTTCTTTTCTTTATTTTGTCAAGAATAATAAAAATTGGAACTTCTTTTCTTTTCTCGAATAATACAGAAAGAAAACACGTTTTTTTTTTTTTTGTTTCATCAAAAACTATAGGGAAAATAGCATGTATAACCACATACAATTTATATAATTCATTGGATAAGTCATTGTAAGCTTTGGCTAGAATATAAATGTATAAAATGTAATAACTCAAATATCCTTACTCATATTATACACTGTGAAGAGATTAATTGATTGGGATGTTAAAAGAAAAAAAGATGAATTGACCTCAGAATGTGATAAACACTAAATACACTGAAATCACTGAAATTTGGTTATATTTTATAAATAATGTATTAAAAACATTAGGATGATTTCTTTTGTTGGTAAAGAGTCTAAAGACACATTAGAAGGCTCATGTTACTTGACACGCCATGATTAAATTATAAGAATAGAAAGTGCCTTTATACTCGAACCGAGACCCCATACAATCTTTTTTGATAAGATTTTTCTTAAAAAACTCATTCATATGTATAAGAAAATAACATTTTACACTGTAACTTATGTATAAGAAAATAAAATTTACACTGTAATTGTTAGATTTTTACCACTGATTAGGACGAAATTAAGGCGGCAACTTAAAAAAAAAATTCAAATATAAAACATATTAACAAAACCAAGTGGTTACTTTCTTACATGTGCATGATACTTTGGATAATTGGAGTATCGGAAAATAGTTCAGATGAATCTCCCCAATATGATGTGTCTTCCTTTTTCCACCCCACTCATAAATACCTTTTGTGAATTATATTATACTGTGACAATAAAATATTTCAATACTATTCAGGGCTAGGATAACAACTTAGGAGTGACTACGCATTTTAACTCATCGTCGATTTGAAGTCTAAATCGAAACATCCAGAAATATATTGTTTGCATAAACATAAAATGAAACCATATGTATCTTGGTTTTAAATCCAAATTGTAAAATGATTTTCAACAATTCCAGCAGTAGCCATGCAAACTAACGTTTGTGTATTTGATGGGTTGCTATTAAAATTTTATATTTTAAAACTTTTATTGGATATAAGACATTATTCCTTTTGTGAGTAGGTCTATAGCCACTATAACTACATGTATATCCAATAAAGTTTTCAAATCTAATTAGGTGATATTTGACATTATTTAAAATGTTTGGCTAAGATGAGAAAAGATGCACTATAGGAGGCTACTTGCGACAACACGCTTCGCTTACTCTTCTCTTCTTCTCTCTTTTTCGCAATATATATACATATATTAAATTATCATGATTCTTTTGAATTGAATTGGCCACTTCGACAAGTTAGGAGTGGAATATTTTGATGTAAAATCGTTTGGTTTTTCAGTTTTCCTAACAAAATCCTAGTACCTAACTTTTATATTATTATATATCAGTTGTGATTATGAGATAACTATGAAAATGTAACATATTTTAGATAGACGTCTAATAAGAACCATGATATATATTCTTGCCATCGTCGTTTGATTGTAAAAGATTAAGAACCTCATGGCCATTGTCTTAGAAAATCAAGTAGTACTAGAAAATGGCCTTATAGTGTTAAAAAACCATTTGAATAAACAGATTGACGATTGAAATTTGGTGGCTAACTCATGAAACTGACTTATATTGTTGCGGATCTTGCATTGGAAAAATTCACCTCAAAACCTTTGATCTCAACTCTCTGTATCTCTTTATTTGTCTCTTAATCTAACTCCAACAAGAATTGATTTCAAAACATATTTAATATACAAAACAAAACGACTTTTTTTTATAAGAAAAGAAGAGAATATAAAAATGCAAACATGGACTAACGAATTTAGAGTTTAGAATGAGAACCCTAGCCTCGACCAAACGTCTTCCCTACAAATCTACTAGATCACTTTACGAAAACATGAAAAAATCTTTTAAGGTGAAGAAATGATCGATGCTTTGTTTTTGTTATACCGTTACAACACAGCAACAGTTTGATTAATTCTCGATTGAGCTGAATCGATATTAAATTAAGGTTAGGATTGACTTAAAATAGACCAACTCAAGTCCTAAACTGTTTCCTAATAAAACCAACTTGGATTCTAATCCACTCAGATAGTCTATAGATAGTTTCGAATAATTAAGTTGACGCAGGCGGAGTAAAGTTCATTCTTACGCGTCTTAAATTTACAAGATCAAATAAATCAAGCTCTTTTATATTTTGAAATTGTGTTGCATGACTGGTATAATATTTCATAGGGCTGATAACTTGTAATGGAGGCATTATGCATACGTATATAAGTATATTAAAATAATCTCACATATGCATCAATCCCAAGATAACACAAATGGTATCAAATCTCAAGCAATAAAAGTCACTAAACAAAACTTGTTTCCACTACAAGAGTCCAACGATTACGCAGCGTTGTATTGTGTAGAGTACTATAATAATTATAACAATACTATTTTTTTATTTGTAAACTAATAACAGTGTAGTCTCTCTCTAATCTCTATCGTATTAAGTGATATTTTTAACAAAATTGTATCAAATCAAAAGATATTTTCAATTTTAATACATAACTAATTAGTTTTTATTATCTATTTTAACTATTTATAGTTTGTATATTGTTTTATAACTAGTTGAATTGTATCTATGTGAAAATATAGTCATAGATTTGTGTTGCAGGTTTAAAGTTGCAGTGGAAGGTTCAAGGTTCGAAGCTTCAAGTGGAGTCTAAGTTGTTTCAGCTTAGGGAAGTCAAAGACTCGGGTAGAGTCAGAGGGTTAATGGTTCTCTATTAGTTTTGTACAGGTGTCTATCTCTGGTTGTATCTCTTTGTTGTAATCGGACGGTGATGAGCTGAAGTTGTAAACACTTATAAGCTTCGAGATCATTTTCTTCTCCGAGTGTAGCGTACAAAAAGAGTGAATAGATAAGAGGGAGAGAGAGAGTCTTGTACGAGTTAATTCGGTAAAGAGTTGTTATAGTGAATCGCTGGTGAACCCAGCCCCGGTGAGTTATAGCTGCTTCTCTAGTTTGAGAAGTGAGGTGAACACCGGGTAAACAAAACTTTTGTGCATCTTTTTTTTACTGTTGTTCTTTAAAGTTCCGCCATTGTTCGTGAGAGTTAAAGAAGAGAGTAACACTTCGATTGATTTAGAAACTGATCATAGTTTCACATTATGTAAATAATAAATGATGTTTTACTTTTTTAAAAATTGATTTTTTAATTTGTCTATAAAAATTTTAAACATCACTTATTCTAATACAGAGGACGAAGTTGTAAGTGATGTTAAAAAATAGATTTATGTGATTAATCAACTGTTTTGTATACCTTAATTTTTTTATTAGTTTAAAGGAGAGCTTACATGAAGTTATTAACTAAACTAATGTGATTAATCAAGTTATATGATTGGATTATCTTAAAATTATTTTATTCGAAGTTGCTTAGAAGCTCTCGGATTTTAGATCTGCCATAACTCAACAGACGTCAATAAGTTAAGATTTTAATTGTTTTGATTATATTTTCTTATGAAAGCATCAACCAGTTATTTTTCTTATGCATATACATATATTTCAACAAGTAGTGATTTTCTATTAAAATTCAGAAGAATTATGTATATTGTTTAGATATATTTTAACACCTATTTTAAGTACATCACATACAAATATTATCATTGAAAAGGACAGTAGCTGTATACATCAGTAAACGGATATGATTTCCATTTATAAATCTTATCCGAAAAATGTAGAATATGGTTTGATCCATGCATTTACCAAAACTTCTGCATTTTATTTATTTATTAGTAAAGCATCATATATATATATATCCAAAATCCTTCTACTAAACATTCAACGCTGTGTTTAAGTTCAAAACCATGGCTCCATTCTCTATGTGCAGAACCATTCGCGTTCTCATACCTAATAGTCCAATACTGAGATATACACATGCC
This sequence comes from Iljinskaea planisiliqua, assembly GCA_900108845.1. Classification (NCBI taxonomy): domain Eukaryota; kingdom Viridiplantae; phylum Streptophyta; class Magnoliopsida; order Brassicales; family Brassicaceae; genus Iljinskaea; species Iljinskaea planisiliqua. The sequence continues at coordinate 5,908,411 of FNXX01000004.1, read as the reverse complement.
TATATTATATGTACGCATGTTCCAGCTGAGTTCCACCAATGGACGGCCCAGGTCAGCTGATCTACATACATTGATACACACGTTTCATGCATACACGTATACGCCATCGTACGTCTCTCTGTGGGACCTACACAAGCGTGTTTACGAGAGAGATGGTGGATAATGAAGGCCCACACATGTCCATGTCACCTCTCATTGCCCTTTTTTAATGTCCACTTCACCATTTGTAAGCTTGTTAACCATGTGCTTGTGATTTGTCCACATTATTCAAAAACACTCTTATCTATCTACATATTCTATTTTCCGTAATTGGTCTCTACAACATTTGAGTCCCAAATAAGATATTTTCTGGGTGATCAATTCTTAAATTTGATATAATTATTGTCTTGCCTTGACTATGTGGAGACCTATATATGAGCTGGTCAATACACCTAACAATATCTGAAAGTCATAAATTTGATTAGATTATATCTGAGAATAGTAGTAACTTCATTGTTCTTCTACGGATGATATACATGTGTTACTTGTGCGAGTTTGTGAGAGAGATGAACAAAAAAATGCTAAAGTAATTCTTATGGGCTTTTAAACAACTGCCCTACGGCCCATTTTGTAATCATTAAGCCCATAATGCTGATCTGGATTGAGGTAAAGAACGGTTGACGTTTTGTCACGTCACCTTCAACTCTATCAGAACCCGGAAGTCCTCCTTACCAATCAGACAAAGTTTGCGGTACTGAGTGGCCATGGAAGTGGTGGCGTTTCCATACCACCACCGTACGGCTCCGCCGTATTTTCCACACCGTAAAACCGGAAAGCCGACGTATGGAAGGACGATATCCGCGGAGAAATCAGTAGTCAACCGGAGCGGACTTGCTCTACGGTTCAGCAATGTTAGAATGAGAAAATCGAGGTATGAAGGAACGATCGTAGCGGAGAGATCAAAAGCAAGAACACTAACAACGGCGGAAGCAGTTTCCGGCGGCGGAGTTTCGCTTCCGCCACTGGATTTAACGGAGGATAATATCCGTCTGGTCCTATCCGAGGCTCGCGTCGAGGTACGCGTCTTTTTTTTTTCCTTATCATTTTGTCTGTTTCTAGATTGTTTGGTACGTGAGAGATTTGAAACCGGTTTATAATACCGGTATTCAATTAACTGTTACAAGTTCTGTTTCTTACAGAACTAAACTAAGATAACTGTTACAAGCTCTGTTGATAAAAACAAATCATGTAATTGGTTCTGTTATACGACAGCTTGCACAACTCTTCGATTTATCGGTTGGGATAACAGGACAAGTTGAGTTAGTGGAACTAGACGGTCCGTTCGTTAAGATAAGTCTAAGAGGCAAGTTTTGGCACACGCGTGCTATGGTTCTTGCTCGAATTGGAAACTACTTGAAACAGAGGATCCCGGAGATTTTGGAAGTTGAGATTGAAGATGAGAAGCAACTCGATGACAGTCCTGCAAATTTTTAAACTTCAGTACTTTAAAATTGATGTCGATCTTTTCTTTCCCTAATGTGACTGATGTTTATGAGTTGTTGAAGCTTGGTGACATCTAATATCGATTCGTAACAAAGTATAGTACATCTTTTTTCGAAGCCCAAAAGATTAGCAATAATTCTTTTTTTAGAAAATAAATACACATGGATAGTTACGATACACTGAAACCTCCAAAAATCAGATGAAGCAAATGAAATAGAGAGGGTTTTTTTCTTACACAGTATTAGGAATTTTGCCTAAATTGATTAGCAAAAATGTAGTCTATATTTACTAATAAGGGTATAAAGGAAAGATATCATTGAAATGGAATATCCGAACATATGATTCCTTTGGTTCATACGAGAAACAAAAGCCCTAAGTTAGCCGCAAGCCTCCAGAGTGTTCAAGAGACAGAAATGTCCAGAAATAATGATTGGTCAAAGCTTTGCCCTGATCTATTGCGATCCATCTTCGAAAGCTTGAGCTCTTTGGATTTTCATCGAGCCAAAACCGTTTGCTCAAACTGGTATACCGTTTCACGAACATGTCCTCTGTATCCATGGCGAATCGTATTACAAGGTCAGAACTCTCTCTTGTTTGATCCCATCCAAGACAAGGTCTACCACAAAAATCTTCTTGGAGTCGACTTGTCCAAAGTCCATTGTCTCGCTAGTTACAGCAACTGGCTTCTAATCGTAGATCCTTGTCTAGATTTCCATCTACTGAACGTGTTTACTCGAGAAACAATCAATCTTCCTTCATTAGAGTCATCACTTCGTGGTAGCCCTTTTAGATTCATACGAAACGACGAGTATGGATACTTTCTTGAGCTCTACGGCACCAAGTTTCTCGTTACTTCGGACGATTTTAGGTTCTCGAAGACAGCTGTTTTGTGGATAAACGAGAGAAATGGAGATTTCTTCGTTGCTTGGGCTATCAAACAATTCTATATTTTCTCATACAAGAAAACAGCAAATGATGGGGATGAGCGATGGAGTATTACATGCACACAGTGTGAAGATATGGCTTATAAAGATAACAAGCTTTACGTCTATACCTATGATCATTACATCAACATTCTTGATTTCTCTGGAGATTGCCCTAAGTTAACCAACGAAGGAAACCCTTATCTTAATCATCCTTTTCCCTTCGTAGATACGATATATACGATGAGAATTGCTATCGCGAAGTCAGGAGAAGTTTTGATCGTTCTGAGCTTGAAAGAGTTGAACAGAAAGTTTTGCATCTGTAAGCTGAATCATGAGATTGGCGAATGGGAAAGAGTAGAGTCTTTGGGAGATGAGATGTTGATTTTTGGTCATGGTGTTACAATAAGAGGACCGGTCAAAGATAGAGGAATCAAGAGTGATTCAATCTGTTTCCTTGAAGATGATCATTTATCTGATAATTATCTCACGACGAGGAGACAATCAAAATGCGGCGTGTTCGATCTTGCAACAAGTACAATCACATGGCATACAAGATTAGATGATCGGTCTCCGAAGATTTACTGGTTTGTTCCAGGACATGTTTAGTCTTTAATCATAGCCTTTATGTGAAACTCTTCTTCTTTAGGTTTTTTTTAAGTCTGAGGTTGAGAAACAATCACATGAACTCTCTTCTCTTTTTTTTTTTTTTATCGTCAGTCTTTGATTTTAGGTTTATCGAAAATTTGATATTTTGATTATAACATTCTTCTTTTAGGCTTTTATTTGTTATGATTTATCAGAATTTCCAGTGAGATTTGTGCTAGGTTTTGCCATTCCCTGATCGTCACTTGCCGAGACTGGCTCTTTACTGTTGATTCTCGTCTAGAATGTTTCTTTCTAATCATTCATCAGGTTATAAAGTTTATGTTTTGTTGAACACTAACCTTGTACATAAAGCTAATAGAGATGAAGACCATGGTCCATGACTCCTTGTCCCTAGCAAACCCTCATAATTTTCTTGTCGAACACTCAAACGCATGAATGATTTGCTATCATGGGCCTGGCCCATTGATATTGTTTTCGGCCCATTCATATTTTTCTTCCAATTCAATAACCAAACCCTAGTTCACTCAGATCAGTGCGATCCCGACAAACTGAGAATGATTTGAAGAGACGACAATGTCTAGAAGTCGGTGTGATTGGTCCAAACTTTGTACCGATCTTCTGAGATCGATCCTCGAAAGGTTAAGCACTAATGATTATCATCGGGCGAGAACTGTTTGCTCAAGCTGGTACTCTGCATCCACAACATGTACGCGACCTCTGTATCCATGGCTAATTCGATTCCGTAAGTCTTCTACTTTGTTATTCGATCCCGAAGAAGACAAAACACTCGAAATCGAACATCCAGGAATCGACTTCTCGAAAAGCTATATTATGGCTAGTTGTAGCAATTGGCTCTTTATTGTTGATTCTCGTTTAGATATGTTACTTTTGAATGTGTTCACTCGCGAGAGGATCATTCTTCCATCGATCGAGTCATTGCTTCTTGGTCAAGTTACGTTCCAACGAAAAGACGAGTGGGAGCATTTCGTCGAGCGTAGTAACATAATCTCTTCCAATATATCGGCGTGTCTTTGGATGAACGAGAGAACAAGGGATTATGTTGTAGCCTGGAGTTACAAACAACATTACTTGTTCTCATACAAGAAAGGAGATGACTCCTGGTGGAATCTTGAAGGCACACGGTGTAGATCCATGGCGTTTAAGAACAAGAAGCTTTACGTGTATACGTCTGATGATTACGTCAAGATTCTTGATTTATCTGGAGACTCTGCTGATGAGATCGTGGAAGGGAACCCATATCGTAACCATAGGTTTCACTTTGTTTCACAACGTGGGGAACATATGTGGAAGAAGAAAGTAGCGATTACGAACTCGGGAGAGGTTTTGATCGTTCTGAGCTTAAAAGGGTTAGAAGAGAAACGTTTGTTTTACATGTTTAAGATGAATGTTGGAAGTGGTAAGTGGGAAAGAGTAGATTCTCTTGGAGGTGAGATGTTGATGTTTGGTCATGGAGTCACAGTAAGATCTCCGATCAAAGAGATTAATGGTGAGGGAATCAAGAGTGATTCAATCTGTTTCATTGATTATGATCTTTGGCCAGGTGAAGATTATTGTAATCCCAACAGACAAATTAACTGTGGTATATTCGATCTTGCGACAAGTACAATCACATGGCCTAAACCATTAGATGCTTCGTTCTTGAAGAGTTTCTGGTTTGTTCCGGGATATGCTTAAGTCCTTGGTCAGAAAGAATGGTTTCTCCTCTGTTCTGCTACTTTGTCTTGGATTCTCTTAACGATTTGTTCAAGTATTCTGATTATTGTAGGATTTTTTATTGTTTAGCTTTGTTTTTTCGGATTTTGGCATATGATTCTAACAAAGATTTTTTTTAAAAAAATATAAATATTTTTTTAACAAAATAAATTTCAAAGTAAAAAGAAAACAAAATAAATTTAAAAGTAAACTTAATTAAGCAATAGTAGATATGTTTTTAATTAAACTAAAATAAAAGTTTAACGTAAAAAATTCGAATAAATTATAATACCATATATAAAAAGATAATTTAACTCTAAGTGGTAAAGACTATAAAGTCAAAATTATGATATTTTTGAACATTTTTATAATGTCTACTATCATCAAAAGTTACATATAAAATATAAAATTCATATTTATTAAGTTTTAACATGTATAATTATATAAAAATAAAATTTTACAAATATTGTTATTTAAATCACAAATGTAAATTCATCCAACCAAGTGCATATATAAATTAGTGTTTTAACATTAGGTAGAAGATGATTTCAAATATTTACTCACTGTATATACATTAATACTAAAACTAGATTTTATGTCATTATAATTATTGAAATGCGTAAAACATCAGTAGATTCTAATCAGAAAAAATCTTTAATCCTATTAGTTTTAACCGAAAAAACACAATTTGTTGGAATTATATATTTAAGCCCAATCCAATATTGATCTACTGCCAAATCAGATCCAATTTCTAACTTGAGTCCCAATTAACATGATTACTTCCATCAATAGAGTTATCATTTCTACGATTCAAACAAAATGGTTTACAAATTATTCTAGATATGTTTTCCTTTCGTTAAATTAACAAAGCTAGGTGAAACAACAATTATTGGGAAGAAAATAGTTTATTCCATTTTGGTGTGTATACATACCAACACCAGAAAAGAGAGGCAACATAGCTATCTCATAAGATGAAATGAGAATATAAAAGTAGAAACGTTAATCTTTAATCCAACTATACGTGAGCTTCTCAGGCGCACCATTTCTTGAGAAGTAAATAGCATCATCTCGTGCATTCCATGTGTAGAACAAGTTACATTTTCGACAACGACCTGCGTGGTATGCTGTAAAGGTTTTATGATATTCTAGATTAGCACCCTTCCACAAGCTACATCTGAAATGCGTCTTGAGAAAAACATGATCATGAAAACTAAAATTGTATGCAGCATCTTCAAATCGTAGAAAATGTTCCCCTAAATCATCGTCTCTTGATTTGCAATGAATTTTGAGAATACTATGGCTAATTGTAAGGCTATTTTGAAAAGCTAATGTATGTTTGTGGCACTTTGCTTCATTCGATACCAAATGCAAACCAACTAAAATCAAGAGAAAAATCAATACAAATTTCATTTTTTTTTTAAGATTTCTCTTAGAGATTTAGGAAGGTCGTCAAATACTTATTTGTGTAAGTCTTTACAGATTTATAGCATTAATAGGTTTCTCAAAGCAAATTTCAACAATGGTTTCTTCAATTCCTTTTGTTTGGTTTTTTTATTCCATTTGGCAAACTTACATAGACTTCATTGATGTCTTGGATCCTCTAGAAATAATTTTTTTTGCCCAATTGTCCATAATTCAATTTGGATTCTATGTTAAATAGGCTTTTTCCTTTTCAACAAATAGAAATGAGTAGTGTTTTGCTAGTTTTAATTCTTTTTACCTGGCTTTCTAACCTTAATGCAGTAACCAAAGTTGTTGATGCTGTTAAAGAGAAATCTAAATGTTAATGTAAAAAAAAAAAAAAAATTGCGTTTTTTTTTTTTTTTTTTTCTTATAGATTTTCATAACCTTCAACTAAAAGATGAAAAGTACTGAAGAGTCCTTTCTTTTGTTCTGACTTCACTTCACCAATGGTTGTACATTTGATTATATATGTTCTCAATGGAATCACATTAAGGTAAAAACTATGAATGAACTGGATATGTTTCTTCTGTAGTAAAAAAAATTGAGCAAAATGTCAGAGCAAATTCACTTCATCTATCTATCTGCTGACTTCTGCTGTTGTTGTGTGAGGTTGTTCATGAACTCTAGGCTGTCTCACCAGAGGAGAAATCAACTTCCAAACTATATTCAAACCCCATTAAAACCCAAAATTAACAAACATAAAATTGGTATTAACTGACTAAAATTGGTATAAAAGAATCGATTCAAAAGTTTGTAATCTATATCTCTCATTTAGATCTTGGTAAGATCAAGAACTGAAACCATTAAGCTTAACATTATAACTTACGGTATATAGCTGCGGCAAACCACTCATTCACTATCTTCACCCATGTGCTTGTCCACCCAACATCAATACTCCATCTGTATGATACAATTTCATAGTGTCATGATCTGAAGTTTGTTGCGGTCTAGTTAGAGAGAAAACCTGAAGATGCAAAGTTATCTTACTTCCGAGCTGAATCTGCGAGGTTCCAGCTTATGAACAACATAGCAAAGTACATTGCTCCTAAGGAGAACACAAGGTGGAAAAAGCCGTAGCTGTATGGTATATCATCTTCTTCTTTAGCTTGGTCTTTACGGAACTGGAACTGTAATTAGATTTTATGTCTGAGTCATGAATATCTTGTTTCTCGTAGCTGATGTTGAGTGTATAAACTTACCCTGAATGATTCTGAATCAATCCCTGTTGAGAATGTTGCCATCACAACGGCGCCTATAGCTATAAGGAAACTCTGGACAAAGAAAAAGAACAAGTGGGATTGAGTCCATGTAAGCAAAAACTCAAGAAAAGGCTTTGAGCTCTCACCATGATTGTAATCCAATCGGTATGACCATTTTGAGTATGTGCATTGCATTTCGTATGTGAAGGTTCGCTGGTACATGAACTTCCACTTTAAAAATGTTTTGAAGAACCAACCAAACAAAAGTCAGATTTTGATTTTTTTTGTCTTTACCTTCTGATGGCAGACCAACATAGGAATACAATGTAGGAAGCCATAATCCCAGATGACAAAAGTCCTCTGTTCACCTTTAATGAAAGTCAACATAAACCATCAGAACTGGACAGAGAGATCGATCATTGTGTCACCACCGAGAAAAGCTCAGGAAATGTACCTTTGAATGTAAGGACATAACCATCATAACGAGTAGAAGAAGAACTGTCCATGAGATGAAGAATATATTGAGGACACAAGCAGTTGAAGCTGCATATAAGTAGTACATTACCGCTATTCCACAAACAGAACCGATGTAGAAAACTGTTGACATGACCAAACCAAAAGAGCAGCTGCAGAAAATACAGTAAAAGTAACCAACAGTTGATATATCCACATAGAACACAACACTTTTGTAATGACACAGCACTTGCTTACCTTTGCTTGCTTTGGTTATCAGGCATCCAGTAGTTATTCCACCAAGTGATGAATTCGATAACACTTACAAGCTGAAGACCAAGAAATATCCTGAAACCATAGAAATGGTATGGGACTCTTTCACATAATGGTTTATAAAGAGAGCTACTTGAAAGATGAATTTACCCAGCACCAACACGAGCGATTTCTCCTGTAAGGAAAACATATCTTTGTCGTGATCCACACCAATCAATATCAAATGTCAAAAGGTTATGAAGTTATAGTGAAACAGGAACATACCGTAAATTTGGATGTAAAGCTGAGGTATGAAGAAAGAAGCTACCATGGCTGAAACCAGCAGAAAGAACTTGAAGGTCCAATTATCCGAGTGCCAACTGCTTTGATCTTGGTGGAGTTTCATTGTGTTCCATGTTGTGAGGAACATAATGAAGAAAAATATCTTCATTGCTAAGGATAACTAAACTTAAATAACATAGTACCAATTCTTTATCAGCAAAAGATTCACATTTCAGGATACGAAACATCCTAGACTCACGCGAAGTACTCCAAGTGTATGGAAACAATGGCTTCCTTCAGGTCCACAACTACTGACATCTGCATGGATAATCTCAGCACAAAATTTCCATATAAGTATGCATCTTTTGATTCCACGTTAACATTAGATATGGTTCCAAAAAGATTATGAATTTACATGGAAGCAAGGCTAGAGCTTTTTGTGCGTAGTCACGAATGAACCAAGCGCATAGATTTATAATCAAGAAGATGGTTCCGTAGACATAACGAGCTCTCAACGACTTGTTTCTCTCTTGGTAGTAAAAGAGACTCTTCTGTTCTATCTCCCTTATGAGTTCATCATGCTGAGCAGCCTCTAAGTCACCTGGACTGATCTGCAACGATCTCACCCCTGGATCATTCATTGCCAAAACCTACAAGAAGTTGAAAATATCCAGAAAAGACTTTAACAGTGCTACTTGATCCGATGTTGTACTATACAGGATTCTAAGATATACATCGCTCGTTGAGATCAAAATCCGTTTCTCTTTTCTTTCAAAATGTGAGCCATTTTATTTGGAGAGATGACATAGAGAAAACTCTAAAAGGTCTACACTTTAGCTGCAAATGTATATAAAATATGGATTCTTAAGAAAGTTCTCATGTCAAAAGACTCAAAAACAGAGCTAATATACCCTTAAACAGTCCATAACTCCATATCACACGACCAATAAATCAGACAATTGAACGCATCAAAATTCGTTAAATTTTTCTCTCCATTTACGTAATTTTTCTCTCTTGTCAAAAAAAAATGCAAATTTTCAGAAATAAATGGTAATGATGTTCATAACACAACATAATTACGCCTGGCTGTTAATAATATCCCTAGAATCTAAGTGCAAAAACAAGACCATAAATTATATATGTCAAAAGGAAAACTCTAAAGCAGAGAATTAGACCAATAATTGAATAAACTCGATCAGTAATTAGGACCCCAAAAAAAAAACTTAAATTTCTGGAAAAAAACTCTGACCTTTTAGGCTCTGACTAGAATTCCAACTTGAAGAAATAAATGCAGAATCCAAAGAATGTGAAGAAGGCAAGGGAAGAAGAAGAAGCTTGCGAGTTGAAGTGTGAGTCAGTGTTCTCACACGACAATCTCGCAGAGAGCGTAAAGAAGAAGCGGTTCCAAAGTCGATTTTAAAAAAACCAAGCTTTAGTGTGTGATTCTATGTTACAGTTTCATCGTAATTATTTGTGCACCTCTGTTCCTAGCCGTACAATTAGATTACTTCTATCTTCATTTGCTTTGACCAATTACATTTAACTCTTAACTTTTTCTTTTCTTTGCTTTTTGGCTTTTCTTTTCATAAAAACTATTATGGCAATGTTTTTAGATTTTCTACTTTTTTATTAAAAAAAAGGACTCTTAATGAATTGTATCAAACACACATGTTGATTTTTCCGCTTGAGTGTTCGTGTTTCTTAATGTTTAATGATTTTAATAAAATCACATGAAACTTGTTAACAGAGAACTTTGAACATTGCAAAATCTAACAATAAAATAAGAAGAAACATTCCCTGAGCACGAGGAAACGTTATAATGTACAGCCACGTTTCGGTGGAGGATAAATAAACAAATAAATAACGTGGAACTTTCTCATTAAATCCCATGATTACTTGTAGTTTAACCATAAGTTTTGGAAGTGTGTAGTCAAAAGAGACATTAATTTTCTTGCCTAAACAGATTTAGTTTTTCTCGTTAAGCAAATTCATCATCAAGTTCCAATCCTTCATTCTATTATTAAATTACTAATTTATATCTCCCAGAAGAACTATATATGACAATGTATTTGAACCAGATGTTTAAGAACATTCCTAAATTCTACTATTTGTTTTTGTCATATAGTTCAACGGATTTATACCATTATTTTACCTTCAATGGATTGTATGGTGATATGGAGAGTTTGACCAACTAACCAAATCAAATCAACTCGTTTCTTCCTGTTTATCCAAGCTGTCAATTAATCTAAATAGTAAATTAATTAATTATGGTTAACTGCTATAAGTAGGACAGATTATGGTACAGACAAACAAGGGAAGACAAAAAAGGCTTTGGTTATTGGTTCATGACTTTTTTGGGGGGAGAGAAACGTTTTAGGACCCACCAAGGCTCCTAATCATAATCTTCTTCACCACGCGATTTCGGACCAATTCACATCACACTATATTAATTAAGCAAAACTTTTGTTTCGTTCTAAGACAAATTACTTGTGCTACTTTTTGTAATAACTTTATCGAATTTCAGTTTTTTTTTTATTTGAAAATAAAGTATGTTATTAACAACATATAAACAGTAAATATTGTGTTGATAAGAGATTAGGGCTTGGTGATAGTTGGCAAGAAATAGATATTTCCATGCGAAAACCTCATTGAAGACTTTCTTGAACTCTAACCTGAAGAAATATGGAAGATAACACAAAAGACTTGCATGACAAAAAAAAGGCCACTTATGTTTTAGAATAATGCTAAAAATCGAATTTAAGATATCATGAAAAAATCTGAAGGTCCTTCTCTCTTCAAATCATGCTAGGGAAAAAAGGATCAATTAGTTCCTTGTGGAGTAAGCAACCATAGCATCTCGCAACAGTTTTACGATAACCTAGCTAGGGTTTATGATTCTCACCAAAAAAACCCATTCACTGTTTTGTCTTTGTAGAAACCAATTCTCCCAGACCGCCCATGCCAGCTCCCACAGCTGGAGACGCTTCCTCTTTCGTTGGAATCTCAGCCACAACTGCTTCCGTCGTTGTAACCCTAGCTTCCACACCATAGTAACCATCCTCTGCAAGCTCTCTCGTTAAAACCTCATTCAATTCGGCGTATAATGCGGAGCCCTTTACAAACTACAGAACTCAACAAGGGTTACTGAAACGACTCAAAATATACGATGCAGTGAGTAAGGTCTATTTGAAGGAAAAGGATACCGTGAAATTCACCTTTTTCTTCTCCCTGAATCGCGTCGCCATGTTCTAGTCTTGTAGATGTTCAAGTCTGCTGAAACCCTGATAAGTGATAACCCTAGAGTTGTGACGGTGAGCGGTAATTCACAGATAAATAGTTGGGGCTATGGTCGGCTCTAGCTCGGGCTCATTTGTTAATACAACCAGCCCATTTAAACTTGACCCATTAGCAAATACAGTATCCGTGATGCAATAGTTCGAATCAGGTGTGGAACCAGAAGGAAACACGATTTGGTGATAGTGGGCAAGAACTAGAAACCTTCATGCGAAACCTCATTGAAGATTCCCTGAACTGTATTCTAAAGAATTTTTTAAGATTACAGAATAGACTTGTATGACCAGCAAACATTTTTTTCTATAGAAACAAATTATTTTATAAATCAATTGTGAATGGGAAAATCCAGAAACCATGGAATTTTTTTAAGGTCTCTCTTTCTCTCTTCCAATCATGATAGAACAAAAGGATCCATTTGTGCCTTATGGATAAAGCAACCATAACAATTTCCAAAGTAACCTAGCTAGCTTGTATGGTTCTCATCAGAAACCCATTCCTCCCATACCGCCCATACCTCCCATACCGCTACCGTCCATCGCCGGAGACGCATCCTCTTTAGTTGGAATATCAGTCACAACTGCTTCCGTTGTTGTCAATAAAGACGAGACACTGACCAATAGAATAAACCAAGAACAAGAAGCATTAGACCCCAAAAAGACCATTGCAACAAACTTCAACACATTTTCAAACTTTGTCTACCTTGCAGCATCAACCAATGCTGTTCTGATCACTTTCAAAGGGTCGATGATACCAGACTTCACCATATCGACGTATTCTCCTGATAGTATACACGGACAGAAGTTAGTTCAGTATAAAGCGAAATAACAAGGTGGGCCAAGAGCAAGTAGAAAATGAATTTCTCTATAATGCATATAAACTGTGAGACCTTTAGCAGCATCATAACCCAAGTCAGGATCATCTGATTCCAAAAGCTTGCCTACGACGACTGCACCCTCGACTCCAGCGTTGGAAGCAATTGTGTAAACAGGTGTCTGCATCAAAGAAAGATTTTGTGTGTTTAAGATTCTAGAAGCTGCGTGTATGTTGGAGATGAAGAAAGATGTGATGAGACACAAACCTTGAGCGCATTTTGGATGATTTGGACACCGATTTTCTGATCAAAATTAGCTGTGGAAAGCTTCTCGAGCTCTTTTGACGCGTACAAAAGAGCAATACCACCACCTATAATTCACACAAAGTAATGTAACGTATTCGTCCCAGGAACATATAGCAAAGTTTATGTTAAGGGATTCAGATAGTTCTTTTACCTGGAACAATTCCCTCTTCTACAGCTGCTTTGGTGGCATTTAGAGCATCAGTTACTCTGTCTTTCTTTTCGCCAACTTCTGACTCACTCGCTCCTCCAATCTAAAAGCCCATATATATATATCCACCCCATCATTTAGTTATGCACCAATAATTTTTCAGTCCATTATCGTGCTCCAACAGAGATATTAAGAGAGCAGTTTCATTACCTTAAGTACAGCAACACCACCAGAAAGCTTAGCCAACCTTTCTTGTAACTTCTCCTTGTCATAGTCAGACTCGCTCGCTTCAACCATTGATCGTATCTGTGTGATTTTTTTAGATTTATTACATATTTAACACCCTTCCAAGTTGGCAAAAAGAGTCAAGGCAGTTCCCTTATATGTGAGAATTATAAACCGACCTGTTCACATCGTTCCCCAATTGCTTTCTTGTCACCAGCCCCATCAAGAAAAACCGTGTCGTCTTTGGATACAGTGATCTGTTTACAAATGAAAATCATGTGAAAAATGTATCTTAAGGTAAGTGGGAAAATGAGAATAAGCGAACAGGTATTGGGCCAAACGAACCTTTTTGCAGTTTCCAAACATACTGAGGTCGACTTTCTCGAGATTCATACCTAGCTCTTCTGTTATTACCTGTAAAATTATCATCAGAGGAACACTATAACTCATCAGAGGAATACTATAACTCATGCAATTAGTGTGAGTGTGATTGTCTTGACAAATAGTGAAACAGGAATATAGGCTTGCCTGGGCTCCGGTGAGTATAGCTAGATCATGTAAATTGGCCTTGCGGTTTTCTCCAAAACCAGGGGCCTTCACAGCACAGACCTATAATGTGACGACATTTACACCAATCCAAAGCAAATTAAATTTCAAATAAGACATACTAAGAAAAAAACAAAAAGGCATATAATAAAAGGCTGAAAAGAAAAACCTTGATTCCAGCACGAAGTTTGTTCAGAATCAGCACAGCAAGAGCCTCGCTATCCAAATCCTCCGCAACGATCAGCAGCGGCCTTTGCTTCTGAAAAATGGCAGAGAAAATAAATCTCGATCTTCAGATACAAAAGTAACTTGATGAATATCAGCAGACATAATTGACATTCAAGAAATCACCAAAATTGTTTATACCTTGAGGGCCAGTTCTAAGACTTTCACTATAGAATTTAAATTGGAAATTTTCTTCTCGTGGATGAGAATGAGAGGATCTTCTAGTTCCTGCAAACCATATCCGCGCAAAACAAATCAATTGCGAAGTTCCTTAAAAGTTGATAAAGCAACAAGGTGGGATCCGGATACTTACACATTTTTGGTTTTTCTGGTTTGTGATGAAATATGGAGAGATGTATCCCCTGTCAATCTTCATACCCTCTACAACTTCAAGCTCGTTAAACAAGGTCTTGCCGTCCTGTATCAAGAGATGAAAGCATAAGTTAGTCACCATAAGAAATAAGCAAAATAACCTTAACATTTAGGGATAAAATTCAACTCACTTGAATTGTGATCACTCCCTCTTTGCCAACACTTTCCATAGCCTTTGCGATCAGTTCACCAATTTCTCTATCTCCATTAGCTGATATTGTTCCAACTTGGGCAATTTCTTCTGAAGTGCTAATCATGCGTGCTCGGCTCTTCAAGTTTGTCACAACGGTATCAACAGCCAATTTGATCCCACGTCTTAGGTCCATAGCATTCATTCCAGCAGCAACTGATTTGCAACCTTCCGCAAAGATAGCTCGAGTGAGGACTGTAGCACACGTTGTTCCTGTTTTTTTTTTCGGATACAAAAACAACAATTAATATGAGTATATTAGGAGACTAACGACCAAAGACACAAAAAGAACGTTCTGAGACAATGAAAGGTAGTCCTTACCGTCACCAGCTACATCATTTGTGGCGTTAGCAACCTGTTTGACAAGACTGGCACCAACGTTCTTGACTCTGTCCTTGAACTCAATGCTCTTAGCAACAGTAACACCGTCCTTCGTCACCTTTGGTGCACCCCAGCTTTGTTCGATGATGACATTACGACCCTTACAAAGATAAGGAAATTTAGGACATGTTTTTAGACTGTTGTATCAGACACTGTGAGGGTACTGAAAAAAGGACATTTGATGAGGATAGGCGCGTTTCATCTTCAATTCGTTAACTAGATTACTTGCAAGTTGCAATATTAGCCTCTTGAACTAAGAAGCTATCTGAAACAAAAGTTTATACCTTGGGACCCATAGTGACTTTAACTGCATCAGCAAGCTCCTCGACACCTTTAAGCATCAAAGCCCGAGCCTCAACACCGAACCTTATGTCTTTCGCTGCATAGTTCCTAGTGGAACTGAGCCTACTTCCAACCTAACAATACACAGAATACACATCAATACATACATCCCCACAATTGGATAAAACAGCATAGCTAGATACGAAATGAAAAACACGAACCTGGGCTGTACAGTTTCTGGCAATTCTGTTAAATCAAAGAGAGATAAATCATATCAACAAATGAAAATAAATTTCAGAAATACAGAAAGAAGGAAGAAGCTAAGTCTCATCCATGAATTAAAGCAATGAAGAAGAAAATTCAATGCAATTTCTGCTGACAAGTTTCATCGAAAAAATCGGAAAATTCAGAGATAAACCCATTTCTACCAATCCCCATCATTTTGCTCAGCGACTTTCAGATCTCCGAGAAACCAATCAGAAACAACAAAAAAAGCCGAATAGAACTTACCTAGCTTTTGAAGCAATGCTGGACACGAACCGATACATGGTGATAGATTCTCACTCGACCCGAGAAAATTACAAATGCTTCAGAACAGATCGAAGTAAAGAGAAGCTAAACTGACAATTCGCACTCGGAGAAATTAAAGTAGAGCGAAGACTCTAGAAGCAGCGTAGGGTTTAGGGTTTTGCGTTTTGCGTTTTGTCCAAGCTCGAATTGAATTGAGTTTTTAGCATCCAATTTGGATCTGGTCCGAGTTTTATGGGCCTTATAAAACCCTGGTCATTATTACAGTACGGACATTAAAACAAAAAAAATCACAAGAAACAAACAAAAAAACCCCTTTGAGTACACACTTCTAATTGTCTCTAGTAGGCTTGTGCACAATTACTTGTTATTTGCTCAGTATTCGTAACTTAATATGTATCCACCTCGTAAAAATAATTATTCGATTTATGTAAGTCCATAAATTTTAATACGGAATGAGTATTAAGTAACATTTTTTTTCTGATACTTACCTAATTTGGATTTGTCCGCTTATTCATATATATCATCAAATTATTAAAAATAGTTTTATGATATAAAATTCAGTTTTTGAATATTTATTTTTTTATAAACCATTTTATTTTATACGAACAATAAAAATTAAAAAAGAAACATAATTTTACGAGAAAAAACAAAATTTTATGTTGTTTTTAAGTATTTTTATTCTTTTTAAATGTTTTGAAATTTAAATAATTTATATGTTTAAATTTTAACAAATTTGTTTAAGCGTTTATGTTATTTTGTTAAAGTACTTTTAAAAATAAATTAACAAGTCACAAAGTAATTAATTTACAAGTCAGGCAAATACTAATAACTGCAAGCATCCACCCATCTTTTATGATATAAGTAACAAACTAACTGAGTGTTCAGGCCTAGTCTTCATCAGCCAGAATCCCTAAGAACATTTCTGATTAAACGAATCAAAAATATCCATTTTGGCAATCAAAGAGTGATCGATCGAGCAATCAATTCGTGATGCAATAATTCGAATCAGGTGTGCAACCAGAAGATTCGAATCAGGTGTGCAATAATTCGTGATGCACGTAAGCTTGCAAGTTTGTAGTATTTTGTAGCACAATAAGAGAAGGATTTGGTGATAGTTGGCAAGAACTAGAAACCTCCATGCGAAACCCCATTGAAGATTCCATCCACCGTATTCTAAAGAATTTTCGAAGATTACAAAAAGACTAATATGACCAGAAAACTTAGTTTCTTTTTTTTTTTTTTTTAAATTATTTTATAAATCAATTGTAAATGGGAAAATCCAGAAACCATTGAAAAATTTTAAGGTCTCTCTTCCTCTCTTCCAATCATGATAGAACAAAAGGATCCATTAGTGCCTTCTGGATGAAGCAACCATATCATCTTCCAAACTAACCTAGCTAGCGTGTATGGTTCTCATCAGAAACCCATTCCTCCCATACCGCCCATACCGCCCATGCCGCCACCGCCCATCGCCGGAGACGCATCCTCTTTAGTTGGAATATCAGTCACAACTGCTTCCGTTGTTGTCAACAAAGACGAGACACTGACCAATCGAATAAACCAAGAACAAGAAAGATTAGACCCCAAAAAGACCATTGCAACAAACTTCAACAAAATTTTCAAACTTTGTGTACCTTGCAGCATCAACCAATGCTGTTCTGATCACTTTCACAGGGTCGATAATACCAGACTTCACCATATCGACGTACTCTCCTGATAGTAAATGCGGGCAGAAGTTAGTTCAGTATATAGAGAAATAACAAGGTCGACCAAGAAGCAAGTAGAAAACAAATTTCTCTATAATGCATATAAACTGTGAGACCTTTAGCAGCATCATAACCCAAGTCAGGATCATCTGATTCCAAAAGCTTGCCTACGACGACTGCACCCTCGACTCCAGCGTTGGAAGCAATTGTGTAAACAGGTGTCTGCATCAAAGAATGATTTTGTGTGTTTAAGATTCTAGAAGCTGTGTGTATGTTGGAGATGAAGAAAGATGTGATGAGACACAAACCTTGAGCGCATTTTGGATGATTTGGACACCGATTTTCTGATCAAAGTTAGCTGTGGAAAGCTTCTCGAGCTCTTTTGACGCGTACAAAAGAGCAATACCACCACCTATAATTCACAGAAAGTACTGTAACGTATTCGTTCCAGGAACATATAGCAAAGTTTATGTTAAGGGATTCAGATAGTTCTTTTACCTGGAACAATACCCTCTTCTACAGCTGCTTTGGTGGCATTTAGAGCATCAGTTACTCTGTCCTTCTTTTCGCCAACTTCTGACTCACTCGCTCCTCCAATCTAAAAGCCCATATATATATATTCACCCCATCATTTAGTTATGCACCAATAATTTTTCAGTTCAATTATTGTGCTCCAACAGAGATAAATGGAGAGCAGTTTCATTACCTTTAGTACAGCAACACCACCAGAAAGCTTAGCCAACCTTTCTTGTAACTTCTCCTTGTCATAGTCAGACTCGCTCGCTTCAACCATTGATCGTATCTGTGTGATTTATTTAGATTTATTACATATTTAACACCCTTCCAAGTTGGCAAAAAGAGTCAAGGCAGATCCCTTATATGTGAGAATTATAAACCGACCTGTTCACATCGTTCCCCAATTGATTTCTTGTCACCAGCCCCATCAAGGAAAACCGTATCGTCTTTGGATACAGTTATCTGTTTACAAATGAAAATCATGTGAAAAAATGTATCTTAAGGTAAATGGGAAAATGAGAAGAAGCGAACAGGAATTGGGCCAAACGAACCTTTTTGCAGTTTCCAAACATACTGAGGTCGACTTTCTCGAGATTCATACCTAGCTCTTCTGTTATTACCTGTAAAATTATCATCAGAGGAACACTATAACTCAACAGAGGAATACTATAACTCATGCAATTAGTGTGAGTGTGATTGTCTTGACAAATAGTGAAACATGAATATAGGCTTGCCTGGGCTCCGGTGAGTATAGCTAGATCGTGTAAATTGGCCTTGCGGTTTTCTCCAAAACCAGGGGCCTTCACAGCACAGACCTATAATGTGATGGCATTTACACCAATCCAAGCAAATTAAATTTCAAATATGACGTAGTACGAAAAAAACAAAAAGGCACATAACAAAAGGCTGAAGAGAAAAACCTTGATTCCAGCACGAAGTTTGTTCAGAATCAGCACAGCAAGAGCCTCGCTATCCAAATCCTCCGCAACGATCAGCAGCGGCCTTTGTTTCTGAAAAATGGCAGAGGAAATAAATCTCGATCTTCAGATACAAAAGTTACTTGATGAATATCAGCAGACATAAATGACATTCAAGAAATCACCAAAATTGTTTATACCTTGAGGGCCAGTTCTAAGACTTTCACTATAGAATTTAAATTGGAAATTTTCTTCTCGTGGATGAGAATGAGAGGATCTTCTAGTTCCTGCAAACCGTATCCGCGCAGAACAAATCAACTGTGAAGTTCCTTAAAAGTTAATAAAGCAACAAATGGGATCCGGATCCTTACACATTTTTGGTTTTTCTGGTTTGTGATGAAGTATGGAGAGATGTATCCCCTGTCAATCTTCATACCCTCTACAACTTCAAGCTCGTTAAATAAGGTCTTGCCGTCCTGTATCAAGAGATGAAAGCATAAGTTAGTCACCATAAGAAATAAGCAAAATAACCTTAACATTTAGGGATAAAATTCAACTCACTTGAATTGTGATCACTCCCTCTTTGCCAACACTTTCCATAGCCTTTGCGATCAGTTCACCAATTTCTCTATCTCCATTAGCTGATATTGTTCCAACTTGGGCAATTTCTTCTGAAGTGCTAATCATGCGTGCTCGGCTCTTCAAGTTTGTCACAACGGTATCAACAGCCAATTTGATACCACGTCTTAGGTCCATAGCATTCATTCCAGCAGCAACTGATTTGCAACCTTCCGCAAAGATAGCTCGAGTAAGGACTGTAGCACACGTTGTTCCTGTTTTTTGTCGGATACAAAAACAACAATTAATATGAGTATATTAGGAGACTAACGACCATAGACAAAAAAAAAAAAACGTTTTAATACAATGAGAGGGAGTCCTTACCGTCACCAGCTACATCATTTGTGGCGTTAGCAACCTGTTTGACGAGACTGGCACCAACGTTCTTGACTCTGTCCTTGAACTCAATGCTCTTGGCAACAGTAACACCGTCCTTCGTCACCTTTGGTGCACCCCAGCTTTGTTCGATGATGACATTACGACCCTTACAAAGATAAGGAAATTAAGGAAATGGTTTTAGACTGTTGTATCAGGCACTGTGAGGGTACTGAAAAAAAAAAAACATTTGATGACGATAGCTGTCACTAGGGCGTTCAATTCGTTAACTAGTTTCACTTGCCATATTAGCCTCTTGAGCTAAGAAGCTATCTAAAACAAAAGTTTATACCTTGGGTCCCATAGTGACTTTAACTGCGTCAGCAAGCTCCTCGACACCTTTAAGCATCAAAGCCCGAGCTTCAACACCGAACCTTATGTCTTTCGCTGCATAATTCCTAGTGGAACTGAGCCTGCTTCCAATCTAACAATACACAGGATACACATCAATACATATATACCCACAATCGGATAAAACAGCATAGCTAGATACGAAATGAAGAACACGAACCTGGGCTGTACAGTTTCTGGCATTTCTGTTAAATCAAAGAGAGATAAATCATATCAACAAATGAAAATAAATTTCAGAAATACAGAAAGAAGGAAGAAGCTACAGTCATGATCCATGAAGTAAAGCAATGAAGAAGAAAATTCAATTTGATGCGATTTCTGCTAACATTTTTGATCGAATAAATTGAAAAAATCAGAGATAAACCCATCTCTACCAATCCCCATCATTTTGCTCAGTAATTTTCAGATCTCCGAGAAACCAATCAGAAACAACAAAAAACCCAGAAGCCGAATAGATCTTACCTAGCTTTTGAAGCAATGCTGGAGACGAACCGATACATGGTGATAGATTCTCACTCGACCCGGGAAAATTACAAATGATTCAGAACAGATCGAAGTAAAGAGAAGTTAAATTGACTATTCACACTCGGAGAAATTAAAGTAGAGCGAAGATTCTGGAAGCAGCGTAGGGTTTAGGGTTTTGCGTTTTCTCCAAGCTCATCACTGAGTTGAGATTTTAGCATCCGATTTGGATCCGGCCCGAGTTTTATGGGCCTCACAAAGCCCAGTTCATTATTACAGTACGGACATTTTAAAAAATCACAAAAAAAAAAAAAAAATCCCTTCAGAACACATGTCTGATTGTCTTCATCAGTCAGAATCCCTAAGAACATTTCTGATTAAACGAATCAAAAATATCGATTTTGGTGATCAAAGAGTGATCGATCGAGCAAGCGAGGTTGAAGATGACGGAGGCGATGATAAGGAAGAAGCCAGGAATGGCGAGTGTGAAGGACATGCCGTTGCTTCAGGATGGTCCACCACCGGGCGGGTTCCCGCCGGTCCGGTATGCTCGTCGGATCTCCAACACTGGTCCGAGCGCAATGGCTATTTTCCTTGCTGTTTCAGGTGCCTTTTCTTGGGGGATGTACCAAGTCGGCCAGGGCAACAAAATCCGCAGGTAAGAGAAACAACTGGCTTGTCTCTGTTGTGAAATGCTTATATGTTAATGGTTACGGAGTAATTTAGGAATGAACTTGCAATTTTCTGGGTAGAATTTATGTTCCTAGTCTTAATTTGGTTATAAAGTAACGATCTTTTGAGCTATATAGTGAGAAAGCAATTAAATTGCAAGATGATGATACTTGTTACTTTGATTTTGGTTCATAAGTGGTCAGATTGTGAGTTATTTAGCTTGATGAGTGTTGATTTTGCGTAGTTTACATCTAATGAGACAACACTGTTATCATTCTTGGTTTGTGCACTGCATCCTTCTAGTTGTCTTCTGTGTTTATAATCTCAACTGCATAATGCTGACAAAAGTGTTAGAAGATGAGCAAAATGTATGAACATCAAAGTTCTAATTAAGGTTGCTGTTATGATAGAGCGTTGAAGGAAGAGAAATACGCTGCCCGTAGAGCAATTCTACCCATTCTTCAAGCAGAGGAAGATGAAAGGTAGAGAATTAAACAAGTCCTTGTGGTACAAAGTTCCAGTTCATTGAATCTCATGTGTTGATTGAAAATAGGTTTGTGTCTGAGTGGAAGAAGTATCTAGAATATGAGGCTGACGTGATGAAAGATGTTCCTGGATGGAAAGTTGGTGAAAACGTGTACAACTCTGGTCGTTGGATGCCTCCATCTACAGGAGAGCTTCGTCCTGATGTCTGGTAATATCAATGGCTCCTTTCGATCATGATGATGAATCTTGTGTAAGCATTTTTGAGCCCTTGATGCGTCTCTTCTTTTTATCTCTTTTATTCATCATATAATAAGAGAAATGATACATATACACGCTTCATGTATTGAGGAACATATTCTTGTTTTATTTCATTCGCACCTTTCCGTCTCTTTTGTCAATGACAAAATTGATTTTCGACATAGATCTTGGTCCCATTATTCTAATCAAGTTTGGAACTTTATAGGTCGGTTTTATCAAACTGTAGATATGTTTTTCACATAGAAGGGGCTTATATATTTGCAAATATAGTAACAACTAATCAAACACTTTAGCAACAGAAGATAACTTGAAATGTAAGAATACACAGTACATTATGTAAAATGGGAAGCCACATCTTCCATACAACAAACGAAACCCCAAAAATGTGCTGTTTTCACAATTATTTATTTTGGGTGGTTTGTCTTCCATGGAGTGGGCTTTATCTCTTTAATTTTCACATCACAGAACACTTTTCAAGTCTCTCAGTTTCTCCCATTTGTTACCTCTTCTCAGATATGACTTTAGAAATCAAAAGTGTGAGATACAACGACGGTGACGAGTAGCTACAGACTTAATCTGTTGCTTAGTTTCTTCTATCCAGCTATTAGCAATATCATGAGCCACACTCATCGCATCAAGCGACGCACCTGAGAGGCCTCTTCTCGTGAACCCCACTGCATACAATCCAGCCTCCCCTTTCCACCCTTTTGGAAACGGGTTTTTCTCTATCCCAATCTTCGCCAAGTCGTTCTCCTGCAACCACCAAACAACATTTTAGTACTGACCATCTTCTTCCTATCAAACTTCCCTTAACTTTCATTACCCTTAATCCTTTTCCATGAACGTATTAATCAAACGTTCTAAAGATTTGATCTTTTGAGACAAAATCTGAAAATGATGTTATGTTTTTGGTCTACCTTAAGCCATGAAGGGACATTGCTTCTGTAACCAGTGGCAAGAACGACAGAATCGATCTCTAGAACTCGGCCATCCACGAGTTCTACCTTTCCCGGGCCAAACTTAACGATTCCCGGGACGATTTTGATCTTTCCTGATTTGATTTTGGAAAAGGCTCCGACATCTAGAACTGGAGTTTTGCCGGCTGTGTTCTTCAGCTCTAACGGTCCAATTTCCGGCCTCTTAAGCCCGTACTTATCCGTATTCCCTAGAAGTAGCCTCGTGAGAAAGAGCAGAGCCTTATCAACGAGCCAAACCGGCATCCATTTCATCATTGTTACACCTATTTCGAACGTAGACTTCCCAAGAATCTCTCTCGGCAACAGATGAACCTGTTTGATCAGATTAAAAAATAGTATAACTATCTGTTGCTATGTTTTTAGAACACATGAATCTAATGTTCTGTTCTTTTAACAGAGAATACTGAGAAATCAAATGTTCTGTTTTAAAAACAGAGAAGCTACTGAGAACCAGCTTGTAAGGGTTTATTTACTGTTTTTTTTTTACTTACAGAGCTACGAACGACCATTGATGGACTTGCATCGTGGTTGCAAAGATCAAGAGATACTTCCATGCCGGAGTTTCCACATCCAACTACCAGAACTCGTTTTCCACTGTACCTCTCGCCGGATTTATAATCACCAGCGTGAAGAACATCGCCACCAAAATCTTCTAAACCCTCAAACTCCGGAACCACTTTCTCAGCGTTTTCTCCCGTTGCCACCACCAGCCACCTGCAAATATACTCCAACTCACAAGAACCGAGCAGGCCGTTTCTCGAAACAGTCTTGACCCTCCACAGCCCAAACCTCTCGTCGTATTTAGCTGACTGGACAGTCTCGTTGAACTTAGGTTGGATATCAAAGTGGGTTGCGTACGACTCAAGGTACTCAATAAACTGATACTTCGTTGGATATTCCGGGAAGTCCTCTGGGAAGGGTAAATTTGGCAATTGGCAGAATTGTTTGGGAAGATGAAGCTTGAGGCGATCATAGGTTCTGTTTTGCCACAAAGAAGCTATGCAGTTAGCTCGCTCGAGGATTATATACGGAACTTCTTGGCGTTTCAGGCCGGCTGCAACAGCTAGACCCGATGGGCCGGCCCCTACGATGACCGGACCATTAACCCAAATGCAACGCCGGGACAAAATGTCTTCGTCCTTCGGAATGAAGTTCTGAAGCATGCTTGTGATGTTCACACACTTTGTGTTATAGTTAGTATACATCTTTTTTGGGAGTTTTTTTTTAGTGTATATATATACTTGTCTGGTTTGCAAGAGTTTTAGGGCAAGAAAAGATGTAATGATGAATAGGTGGGGATTTGGTTTGTGTCTTGTTGGATTGAGGAGAAAGAGTTTAAATAGAGAAGAGTTTCAAGCAATTTTGAATTTTGTATTCGGAAAATATTTCTGAAGATTATTTATTGAATAGTATACTCTTTGAATTTAACTTCTAAATGTTCAAATGATAAGCTTGCAGCGGCATTTATTAATTCATTTAAGCAATATATGTTGCTAATAAGAATGAAATTGACATTTATAGAATACTATTACATATTGGTTGGTGGCATTTGCTTGCTGAATTAATTTGGTTCGTTTCTACTTTTCTATAATCTCGTCTGAGATCAACCTGTAATAGTTATTCATGTTACAAACGGATTTAAAACCAAAAAAAAAATTGAACGTATTTTTTTTTCTTGACCACGTTGATGTAAGAAGCTTCTTTGATGTTTAATTTCGACGAAGGCTTCTCTTTATACCTCCAATAAAATCTATATAACGTTTTAATTCAGCCATTAGACGCACAGTGTTTGGTCGGAAGAACATCATATACTAAAGTAACATTTTTTTATTTTCCATGTGATAAACTGTTAAAAATCTTACAAATTTGGAATGTTTTGAGAAGATCAACATCGATCAATGCACAAACCAAATCTAGGGTTAGATACTCATCATGAAGCTGAAAAGGAAAGATGAGATATATACATGTGATGGAGTGTAAGATTTGGAGCTTCATTTTCTACACAATGATTAGAAGAAGCTTGCTTTCTATTATTGTTTCCCTCGTAAATTTAATGTTTAACACTTTGATCTATATATTATTCTATCATCCAAAAAATATACTCCCTTTCTTTCAATACACTTGATGTTTTAGAGAATATTTTTTTGTTTCAAAATATTTGATATTTTTAGGTAAATTTTAACTTTATCAAAAATTGTGTGATCAATTGTGTTTTATTATTCTTATTTATAATTGTTTGAATTGATTTTAATTTACATTTTTAATAATACTTTTGTGTGTTTTTTAATTTATGTGTTTTATTTAGAAAATCAAGTATATTAAAATAGAGGGAGTATATATTTATGTAATATATATGAGAAATATGCATTAGAATTCACAACAAATATAAAAAGGTGAAATTACCCCAAAATCAGTGAAAGCTAATAATAATGGTTAAATATCTATACTCTATTATGCGATACATATGCAGTAACTCCGAACTCATTTGACCATTCGATGTTATTCTCTCGAGACTCGAAAACCCAATACTGGTGCATGCATAATGCGGACCCGATTACTGGTGTCAATTAGATTTTTACGTATATCGAAACAAAACAAATTATTATTATGGTAAAACAAATTCATAGCCCGTCATGTTGACCGAAGTTAGAGATCGAATTTTATACACTGCATGCGTTTAGATATTTAAAATAATCTTAAAAAACTATTTACTGGTGTGTTTAATTTAGTTTAAATAACTATCATAACCATATGTTTAGATGAAAAAAAAAAATTCTTCTAACCAAGTTTTGATACTGGGGTACTGTTAACTTTATCGTTATGATGAACGCAATCAGATTCCGATAGAATTGTTGAGTTCACGTTCTACGATTTAGATTCAGTTCCGATATTATAAATAAATCGCATCGATATTATGGAATCGTGTTGCGTAAGAAACTAATCATCATGCATGATTTAGGTAAAAATGTTCATTCAGGAAACCTCGATCGATGTTTGACACATGTAGTGGAGTTGAATCGGGCAAAGACTTTTCTCACTAAAATCTAGAATTCCTTTTTTAAGTTAAATTTAAGGAAAAGGTGTGTGGATGCATGCATATGACGTCCCTGAATAATAGTTTTGGACATTTAGTTACACTCACATAGATGAAATTAGGTTTCGTTAATCTATAAACTTATGGCTGTCTTGGGATGGACGAAACTATGTATTCTATCGATGAGTAGTTCTATCTTTATTTTTGAAGTTATAAAACCAAAAGAGTTTCCCACATGCTGTTAATTGCTCCTAGAAAAGCCACTTAGATCTAGTAACAGCCTCGATTTGAAGAGTATCTACATTGGTTAGTTTCTCGAATAAGAATTCTAAACTAATTAATATAACTTAATTATTTAATTAAAGTTAAATATTTTTATAAAATTAAATCACTTAAAAATTAATATGTATCATGAGAATATTTTATGAGTTTTTAATAATTTCTCATTTAAAATACTTTTTTCTTCTTCTCTCCAATTTTCTATATTTTTATTTTTATTATTAATAGAAATGCTCTAATAACACTCACATATTTGAGAATCGTTTTGGATTTACAAAAGATAACTATTTACTAATAGCAATAAATATTTCGTTTTTATCGGAAATAATATATACTCGTAAATGCAAACAATAATTGGAGTATATATTTGTATGGAACGACCAAAATCATTTCCTATCAGACAAATATAATTCAATCAAATTAAAGTGGTGGGTATATATATATGTGTATATATGTGCATACAACATATAGATTATAGCCAATCATTGAACACCATACATATAGATTATAGCCAACCATTGAATATATTATACTTATAGTCAAAAGAACAATTTTTACCGTCTAATAGATATTGCTATGAACCTCACCAAGAAAAAAGAAACAGTAAAACTAATATTATACCAGTCTCTACCTCTAGGCGTCAAAATGATCAAATAATTATTGCTAAAGAGGAATTTCCAAAACAGTTTTATATAAGGCCTACTATTATTTTTAGATTTTCTGACAATAATCAGATTCTGCTATAGTCAGCTGCTCTTAATCAGGTATCTTGATTATATAATTCTAGTTAATTATCAGAGCCGAACCCCATGTTAATAATTTAAATTTAGCTCATTCGTAGCAACCTGATTATGCACTATCATACCACAATAAATATTTCTCTACTGATTTTATGCTTGGAGTATCAAATGGGTAACATGATAATATTCCGAGACTAGCGTTTCTCTTATTTCTTCTCTATATAAGGTTTACGGCCTCTTTGACCAACATATTATTGGAATGGTTACAAATTATAGATACCATTCGTAATCATATATATTCTGTTTATTTATATAGTTAAAAAGCTAATAGCTACTATCCATTGGATTTAAAAAAGCGATAAGTAAGGGCTAATTTTACCCAAGAGTTACCCTAATTGATCATTAAAAACTGGTGAGCATGCAATATAATTAACTATACATTGGTCGTGACTGTGATAGGTTCTTAAATATTGGAGCGCATTTCATTTTCAGTTTAGACTAGAGTAGAAATGTAGAATGATCATTAACAGTATCTAAAATGCAATTGTAAAACTAATATATTAATCTTGTAAGATTTTTAAAACAAGAAAACATTCAGTTCACCAACTCATAAATACGTATCGATTTTTCCTATAGAACATTAATTGGTATTATTAAAAGACAAGAGAATATCATTTCATAGTTAGAGAAATGTGTATATATAGTGAATTATACATACACAACATAGATATATGCATGTGGCGCTGCATTATATAACTATATATCTAAATTGTTTAAGAGAGAAAACTCAGAAGGACCATATGATAAGATAATATAGTTTTACCGGCTGTTTCATTTGGGACGACGTCTTAACTTTGAGAAAATAAAAATAAAAATAAAAACACTTGGTTCACACTTCACACTATTTGTTAAGAAAATATATCATTGCACAAACACACACATATATGTATAGCATAGTGTATATGTATGCAGTGCATTATGCATGTATATTATAGAATGAGAGAAAGGGACAAAAGAGAGAGGGTGATAAATGCGAACTAACTCCATACCATATTAACTATAATAACTGAAAGGGTATGGGAACTCCATGTGATCAGATTCTCATGTTTTTCGGATTTTAATTATTAATTAGTACGCTTTCATGCATTCTCATTCTCAGGTGTTTATATCGTTGGTACTTGGTAATTAACCTCTTCCCACTATTGTTATATCGATAGTAAAATTAAAAGTTGGTGAAAAAATCGACTCTTTAACTATTTCTCCCCCCCAAAAAAATCATAACTATATTTTAAAAGAAAAAAAGAGTAGCACAAATTTCTTAGAAAATCATAACTAATTTTTTTTAAAAGTAACTAATCGACTGTATGTTAATGATTATGTTCAGGGAAGAGCTTCATGTATTTCTTAGCATAACATTTCGTGAAACACATAGGAGGCATGCATGTGCTAAGAATATGATGAATATCATTGTTAGTTTTGAATTAGTAGTCCTTTCTCAATCCCTAAAGAACATTGCTTACCATGGCTTTTGTTTATGATATATATGGATTTCTGATGATTGAACTGTTCGTATAATTAAGAAAACGATTTACAAGAAGTGAGAAGCTTAAATTTACAGCCTGCGCTAATTAACCACTATTTAAATCATATATAATTAAGAAGTGAGAACGTTTATTGCATTTTGTCTTCAATATGCCACCTTTTGATTAACACTGTAACCTTAGCTATTTGAAATTTGTGCCTGAATTATTGTCTTCAATACTTGTCAGTCTACTACATTCTTTGTTCATCTTATTTTGATTGATTCTTGGAGATTTCGTATAAGAGCTTCATAAAAACTGCAAAAACATCCTCCAAACTTAGACATATCGTGAGGCCAATGTTTATGAACCTTGAACCGGGTAAGGGTGTCTACAATTCTCCAACAACAAAAGGTTACGAAACTGATTTCAAAGTTAGTTTTACATAGAGAAGTTTCTTGCCCTACAAGTAAAGTATTGGCTGGCTTTAACCTAACCACCCTGAAGAGAATGAACATGTAAGAATCAAATCAGAAGAAGAGAGAGGGAGAGCCCTACACCTGAGCTCAAGGTGCCCTCTGAAAACCCTATTGACGAAAAACCTATGGGATTCTACATACCGTAAATTTGTGCAAGGGACTACTGTACAATTTGGTTTCATCAAATCAGTGGTCAGATGAAGAACGGACCAAATAGGTCTCAGTCCTTCAGAAACTGGAAGTTAGGGTTATCAGCGAGTTCGACCGCTGGCTTTACATTGGCAAATTCCTTTTCTTGCATACAGTTGGAGATTTCATCGGCTGCAAACGGGATGCTGAGTTTCACAAAGACAATTTTCATGAGGTTATGGTGGTGGATAATGTCTGAATAATCTGGAGAAAATTACGCGCTTTTAAAAGAAATATTTGTAATACCTAGAATCATTGTCTAACAAGAACGATCGGCTGTCTTCGTCTTCATCTGTCATTAGAAGTTTCAAGTTGGAAATCACCTGCGTCCATAGAAACGTGAAGCAGATGATGAGATGCTAATGGAGATTTTGAAAAATGTATTATGGTTTATTTGTGAGATGCACAGAGAAAACATACGTCTGGAGATACATTCTGATCCTCGTGGTCATCAATTTTGCAGAGGGTACATATTCTATACAATTGCTGAGTACTAAGAGCCTGAGAGATTAAAAAAATAGACAGAGATAGAGATCAGAAGAGGGTGTTAATATTAGCATTCGCCAAGCATCTTTCCTTTTTTAATCTTTAAAGGTATGTTTCAGATCAGAGAAGTAGAGAGTAATTACCGGGCAAAGGTTAGTTGTAAGATCATCATATGTAATTGTGGACTTTTGTACTGTAACCTGTAAGAGGAATCAGGTGATATATTCAGGACAAAGAAAGAAGAAAGAGTGTTGTAATGTTAATTTAAGTTTCTGTAAATTTGGTTCTTAAAAGACAGACCAGTAGCACCACGGCTTGTCTTGTGTGTTTGAGTTCATCCCATGAAGACCCTACAAACTGCATTCAGGATAATTTAATTGCAATCAAGAAACAGATATGTTTGGTTACTAAGATCATTTTAGAAAAAATGAACTTACCTCTTCAGTTGCCTGGCTACACCATGACTCTAGTTCATTTAACCAAGCATTCACCTTTTTGCCCATGTTGAATGTACAGCATTCTTGTTGCATAAGGCTGCATTAATATGTTATAGCTTTCAGTTTAATGGCTGGTGGTGGGATATTTGATTTTCACCCCGTTAAAGGTTGATGGGGAAATGTAACTTACCTGTTAAAGACTTGAACGTTGATGCCTTGGAATGTTTGGCTGAATATCTTCTGAGCAAGAAACAGAGGAACCTGTAACAAAAAGTTTTTCAGAGAGGGCATCGAGTAGATACAATCAAACTACCCTCGAATACAGAAAGTTTCTTACGTAATTTTTATTCAATGTGCCGAGAAGCCGATTCAAGAGATCAATGATGCCTTGCCAAGGTTTCCCTGGTGAATTCTCTACGGATGGCGTTGCAGGTGGATTCTCTTCAGATGGCTTTGCTGGTGAATTACCTTCCGACAGCTTTTCCGGTGGAATCTCTTCAGATGGCTTTGCTGGTGAATTCTGTTCAGATGACTCAGCTGGTAAATTCTCTGCATAGGTCTCATGTGATGAATCTTTCAGTCCCTGAGCCATTAGTTGAGAACTAAAGTGAGATGACCCTATCTTGAAAAGATTCAAGATCTTAAGAATTTGATTTTTTGTTTCAGGAAACCATATATAGATAGGTCTACCTGAATGCATGATGAGAGCTCGGGCTCTACTTCTCTCTTCACATTCTCTTGAACTATTCCATATATCGTTTCAACGTATGCTGTGAGCTGCTGCTTGAAAAGCAAAGCAGGAACTCGAGCCTCTACTTGTTGCACTACGTCACCTGAAAGGCTGGCCGAAGAGGATGAACGGAAACCCTGAGACATAGCTTGAGTTAAAGCTTTTATGGCCATATTAATATGCTAAGGCTATTCCTGGAGTCAATGAATAAGATGTTGTTACCTGAGTCATCCTACCAAAAAATGAAGTCGGCTGAGGAGGTTTCTTCGGACTTGCACTGCTTGTGCTATGGGTTTTCAAGCTTCTTTGAAGCAAGAACAGTAGCGTAGATGTGTTTGTTAGCCAATAGGTCAAATGATCATTATCTTCTGGATTCTGGAAAGGGACAGAAAGCAGAAGCATGATGTCAACTTCAATCTAACTGAAGTATAAGCTGTCGCAAGAAAAGTATGAATCGATATCTAATCTGTTTTACTACTGTCAGATTACAATGATTCTTTGACCATGAATACTGCAAAGCGACTAATATGTAAACTTCAGGCTACCTCTATAGCGGAACCAAAAACAGGAACAATACGATCGAAGATACTGGTTTTCTCTGCTTCGAATAGTTTCCAGTGTATAAGACATTTGTATATTGTAAATGCCGCAACAGGCTTTCCATGGCTGAAACCAACATTTTGTGAAACAAATTTGAGAAGGACGTCAACGTATTCCTGCATCATAGAAACATGAAACAACTAATTAACCAATGCAAAGAAGCATCACAATGTTATGAGTTATGTCTTCGTTAGGCACATACATGGGGTTGTCTTTCAATCCGAGATCGCCTAAAAGAAATTGTCCCAAACCTTCTTGATGGTATAGGAGCAAAGGATTCCTGTAAGAAAGAGTAAAGACTTGAATAGATGATTAAGTGTATGTAAGAAACAGTTCATCCGGTTTCAACTTTAGACCACTTACATGATGTCCGTTCTCCATTGGCTGCAAGATGTACGTGAAATGGAAGAGGTCAGCACATTTGTTGAAAATATTTTAGATTAAGAATATGAGACATTGCATAGAGGAATATTACCGGAGGTCCTGTAAATGACACCTGGGGTGACATTTTCCGGGAAGCTGAATTAAACAGTGCTTGCTGCCGAAGAATTTTATCTTCTGCTTCCATGTCAGAGACCTTTTCCTCGAGCCTAAAGATGAGAGTCAATAAGTAATGCGTATGTAGTGACTGTTGTGAATGCAAACATATAGCAAAGAAGAGATAGAAGATTAAAACTTTGGACAAAGGAGAGAATGCAGATCGACAACCTTTGCATAGATGTTTTTAACTCGATTAATTTTGTCTCTGTGTCTACAACCTGCTGAAGCCTCTCTTCACAAAGTCTATTTGCTTCCTCATACTTCTTCTCTGTTTCTTCTATTTTCTTTTCCAACAAATCTACCAGATCCTGTGGCATTTCAATTAATTTAAGAGAGACATAACTCATAAACATTTAGAAGTATACATTTTCTGAAAAACTTACATATAAATCTTTGTTTTCAGCAGCAAGCTTGTTGGTAATTTCATTATCAACCGAAACATCCTCTATCAAGCTCTCTTCTATCGGCATTTGTGTCCCCTCCTGTTGCTCGTTTGGTGAATCATTCCCATCGTTTTCGTTATTTTTCAACTCTAACGAACTCACCAGTGCCTGAGAAGTATCATACATCAGATCAATGAAAAAAACAAACCTGCAAACAGTAAAACGAGCATGAATCGAGCTACATCTGTACAAGTTTACCTTGAGACGTTCATTCTCAGCTGCAAGATCACTCACAATCTCATAATCAGATGAAGCATTCTCATTCAACTGCTCTGTGATGCTTGAGCTTGTTTCGTCGTGTTTTCGGTCTAATGCATTGATTTTCTTCTCCAATGAACTGACCAACGCCTAAAAAATGTTGTGTGCTTGATATAATATAAATCATCGAGAGAGAACATTGTAATCTCAAATGAAACTCTTTTCCCAAGAATCTGGATTGTGTTTCAAAATCAAAATCAAGAGATCATACCTTCAATTGTTGATTTTCAGCTTCAAGTTTGATGATTACATCATGGTCAATGACAGGAACTTCCTGTTTTATTCGCTCTTCACTTAGCTTACTTGTTTCTTCATATTTGATATCGGATTCATCAATTTTCCTTTGTAATGAGCTCACCAACTCCTTACAAGTTATAAGGAAACAGATTAAAACAGAGCAAATACAATCATACATTTAAAGTTTGAACCACAATCTAAAACCTTTATGACCTTACCTTGAGATTTTCATTTTCTGCAGCAAGATCATGCGTCATCTCCAGATCCTTAGCAAGTTCTTCAAATTCTAATTGCATGTCTTGTAAAGCGGACTGCAACTTCGAGATCTCCTCACTTTTGGTTTCTTGAGTTTCCCCGAGCTGAAGTTTCATATCACTTAAAGCTGCTTGCAACTCTTCTACTTCTTGAGTTTTGGCTTCCTCAAGCTCCATCTGCGTCAGTAGGCAGATCAGATGCCTCACAGAGACAGAGAAACAGGACTACCATCTAGCATTGTGGTTTAAGAAAGAAGCAAATATTCAACGTCTAGAAGTCTTTGTAATATGTACCCTCATCTGTTTCTCAAGCTCTAAGCTTGAAGTGAGTTCTTCTAATTCCTTCTCTAACTTAGTCTTAGCGTCTTGGAGGGCTCCTGTTTCCTTAGCAGCCTGGAAGACAAAGAAATATTAGGAAGTCTCTGAAGTTGTTGACATTCATGTTCAAGATTCATGTACATCTCATGGAAGGTAGGATCGTAAATGTTAGTAAAGAAAGAATGTCACCATTTTAAGCTTCCGCAATTCTCGGCGTGCAACTTTCACTCTCCAGCCACACTGAGTGGTAATAGCTGCTTTCTTCATTCTTAAAAACCGCCGCCGACACAAACATCTTCTCATTTGACTCTGTAGAATCAGAAACTTGCATGTTACTAATAATCAAAACAAATTTAAGTATCTGACGATATAAGGTTTTTAAACTTGCTTGAATAATAATTGCGGCTTTTCTCCTCTTCCTGTATTGAAGTTCAACTCGAGCAGCCATTGCACGCAAACCAGTCTGAACACAAATAGCTGAAATACACAGCTTTTTATAGGCTGTGTGGCATATATACGTCCTTGCCTGCTTCTGAATTCTCAGAGAAGCAGCTTCTCTTCTCATGGCCTCAAACTGACGGCGTGCAACATGTCCTGCAATCAGTTGGGAGAAGCCTAATGAGACATGAAACTAACTATGAAGCCGAAAATCTACCGGACACGCAAGTTCATACAACATGTATTACCTCTACAAAAGGCTTGAATTTCAGTTGAAGCAGACTGCAACATCATATACTTTTTACGAGACTGATAAGTACGGACTTTCCTCTGTATAATCCTTGCTGAATGGCCAAGAACTTCAGCTCGATGAGCATCCAGTTCTGCCATCTGACCTGCCCTAAGAAACACCTTTGTCTTCCCTATCTGTGGTTTGAAGGATACATGTAGTAACAGAATTCATCAAAATATCTCATGGCATGTGAACAAGTAGAAAAGCAACTCATCATATAAGAGTCTTGTGAAGTGTAACCATGAAACATATCCGAAATTGGAAATGCCAGTACCCATTATTTGTTTTCTGGTCACAATAAAATCAGCGATCTAGAGAACTGTGTATGAAAACGCACCTGAAAACCTTTTAGGTCCACTTTTGCTAGTAGCTTTTTGCAAGCATCCACTTCGTCAAAGCTTTAAAGAAAAAGAGAAGCAGAATAGTTTACTTCTATTAGCATCAGACTAGGAATTTAAAATATTAATTGCAAGAGTTAGTAATGGTGAGTCTACCTTTTGTTTGTAGCCTCCGGACCCAAAATTCTGAACCTAGTTAAAAATTCATTGAAAGGCTTTCTAGTAGGATATCCAGCACAACTAATCCTAATGGCTTCCATGACCCCCTGAGGCCAGAAAAAAAAAGATGATTCACAACATCATGTAAAGGTCAAACGTTTTTTGCAGTTGCAAAAAAGAAACCATAAGGTTCTCTGAAACATTAAGCTTACCCCACACCTAAGTTGATGCAGAACATTAGCGTTCTCAAAAATTTCTGGCTTAAGAACGTTATTTGGTTTAACACAGCGTATGTAGTGCGGCTCTGTGGTGTTCAGCGTCTCGAGCAAAGATTGTAGTTGTTGCTGTATTTTAGTACGTGGTGAGAATCACGGTAGAATATATATAAAATATAAGCAGAATTTGTTGAATTTATCATCATCTTCAGACCTTGAATTGAGAGCCTATTGATGAGAACTTTGATGATTTGGAGGATTCCTCTCGCAATTTTGGAAACAAAGACGAGACAAAGGAACATTCTGAAGAGTTCATGAGAGATTGATGTTCTCCGACAACATAATCTTTGTTCTTGTCCAAAAATAGTTCAGTCTGATAAGTTACCTGAAATTGAACAAGAATACAATCATCACACCGAGTTTCATTTTTTCACAATAACTTCCAAGACAAACATTTATAAGCACACGCTTCGGAGGTAAGTTAAGGTCACTAACATCACCAGCATAATGGCAGATGGTAAAGTCTGTACGAGCCAATTTTGGTTTGGTAAAACGCTTGTGGCTATTAAATGTCTGGTATAGCTTTTGCGCAAGTGTGTCATGTGTCGATCTTGGAAACATACTGTAGATCAGACAGGCACAAACTGAGCCACTTGTTGAAGAAAATAAATAGAAAGAAATGAAGAAAGAAAGTAGATGACGTTTTGATACATTACCAAGCCTCATC
Source organism: Iljinskaea planisiliqua (assembly GCA_900108845.1). NCBI lineage: Eukaryota > Viridiplantae > Streptophyta > Magnoliopsida > Brassicales > Brassicaceae > Iljinskaea > Iljinskaea planisiliqua. The sequence continues at coordinate 5,872,672 of FNXX01000004.1, read as the reverse complement.
GATAAGGGCAATAATGCCACCAGGTTTCTGACATGAAGCAATTTGATATTAGAAACTGGAAATTAACGTATATGTCTGAAAATTGGATGTACTAGGAAACCGAACATAGGTCCCACCACCACCTCATTGGTGCTACTATTCACCTTTTCTATAAGATCAAGGACATCCTGATTATCAATGAACTCTATGTAACTCCAGTCAATCTCTTCTTTAGTATACTCTTCTTGCTCCATTTTGAACACATGCTGTAGAAGAGAGGAACGCATGCATGAATATTGATTAACATAAAACCAGATCAATCAAGAATCAATACTCTGAGAAGAACATAAGTCTCCAACCTGGTTGAAATGCTGTTGCAGCTTCTCGTTTGTCAGGTTTATACAAAACTGTTCAAAACTACAAAATGTTTGTGAAAAGAGAAAGTCAACGTTGGAGTTGTAAAGAAAGCATTATTACTGCTATCAACTGAACCAAAGAAAGAGCGATCAATAGTGAGAATATTAAAAAAATGCTCTAGCTAAGAATATCCAGAGAGCATATATGCAGGAAGCAGCATAGCTATTTAGAAATCAAAGCGCAAAAGGATATTTAACATTTAAAGAATATAAGAGCGTACCGGTTAAGCACCTGTTTGTCTTGAAACTCTCGAATCCATATATATCAAGGACTCCAATAATGTATTTTGAACTCGGGTCTTGGCCAATGGAATTATTGATCTTAGTCACAAGCCTGAGAACAGTAAATTTTGCAACCTTTTAACAATTCAAATCCCAAGAATAATATTAAGGCCTTCGGAAAGAGTCTGTTCGTTGTCGTTAACCTACCAATCAAACAATTTAGAATAGACAATCTTGGCAAGAGCATCTCTGCTTAGAGCTGCACTACCAGGATCAAGCGACTTAGTAATGCTTTCACCACGAGTCACCATCACCCTTTTGCACAAAGAGTCCTCTAGAGCTTTCTCATCACACCTAAGGAACAACACAGAGCAATCAGGGTTCTAACTCCCTTCGACAAGAAATCTGTTATTCCAGGGCACAGAGTATTGAAAGCATGTACATGAAAAGTTCTGCAGCCACTTTTAGATGGAACCGCGATTTATCGTCCTTAGGTTCTGCAGCATCTGATTCTTCTCCCTTTTCAAACTCGATGTTTCCTAGGTGAAGGATTGCAGCAACTATCCGGAAGATTGCATCCTACATAAAGTAACATGTAAGAAGAGTTTTCTTCATTACTGATCATATAAATGACTAACCAGAAAGTACCTGTTCTTCAGAACTAATCCCAACAACATCCATAGCTTTCCTCGTTGCCAGGTATTCCTTGGAATCATCAAGTGAACTCAGTGCATAGCAATTCGATTGATTTAGGTAGTGAAATGTGCTTGGCTCCCCTAGCTTATACTGCTCAATTTCCTGAAATGTCGTTACAGATATGCTAGTTTTGTCAGTATGAATATCATATAAGGTCAAGCAGTCAGTATGAATATCATATACAGTCAAGCATTGGATATACATAACGTTCATATGTTCGACCTAATGTACGCATGGAAGGGACCATGTTTACCTGCTCTGGCGCAGCGCAAAGCATGTAAAAGCAATGATAGTTTCTTTCAGGGTCAGAAACTTGACAAACTCGTGACCTCTCAAGCAAATACGTCCTAATGGCAGCTCCTGAGATTCTTCCCATATGATTGAACTGAATCTCCACAAATTTACCAAAACGACTGCAATATGAGATATATATGTCAAGTTGTTGGCTTCAGAAAAAAACACACACATAAACTGGAAAAAATCAAGAAATGTGAAAGACATTCCACCTTGAATTATTGTTTCTGACGGTTTTTGCATTACCAAAAGCTTCTAAAACTGGATTTGACTGCAGAAGAGAAACGTAAGAAGACATCTCCAGAGAGGGGAAACTCAGTGAGTCTATCTTTAATAAGAATGTAGATAGATAGTGGTATCTACCTCCAAAACTTGCTGCTCTACAGATCTTCCTTCACTCTCAGCTTTTCCACCCATGTATGCAAGATATTGCATGAGCATCTTTGTGCTCTCTGTCTTCCCCGCACCGCTTTCTCCACTCACCAAGATCGCCTGGCTTACTCCCTCGTTGATCATTTTTCTAAAATTTACATTCTTGATGATTGTGAGGCCCAAAACAAATTTGACAGTAGTTAAAGAGTATCGTCTGCGAAACAAAAAATTACCGGTATGCAGAATCAGCAACTGCGAATGGATGTGGGCTTAACTCGCCAAAATCTGAGCCTTTATATTGTTCCATTATCTCATTTCCATATAGGTGAGGTAATCTTTTGAAAGGATTCACAGCTATCAGTATATTCCCTGTGTATGTCTGTAACCATTTTGAAAATTAAATATCAAAGGAACGATAGTAAGCTAGTGAATGAATTCACAAGTGAGTGTAATGAATGAAAGAAAGCCGTTAAGGGTTACATGCTTACATATATTTCATTTGCATTGTACCGGGCTTTTAGATTGAGAAGAACTCCTGGTTCGTGCAAATAGGCAAGCTTTGTCATGTCGTCCACGCCAAGTTCAGGAAACTCAGGATCCTTGGGGTAGACAGCATTTACTTTTGCCACAACCTACATAACAAATACGAGAACTTTATGTTCACTACGCATCTTCACGTAGCTTAAGAGCCAAGCAAATCTTATTTCTTCAAACAGATTGATTTTGATAAAATAAGTAAGGGGCTAACCGTTTTGGTTTGGCAGTTTACTTTGACCTCTTCATCGTGAGCTTCGACTACTTCTCCATCTATCCAGGCTTCATCTGTATCTTCTACCCAGACGTGCGACCCCAAAGCTACCTTTACTGAAGCAGCCTGACCACCACAATTAAAAAGGTAAATTTATGGTTAAAGGAAGAAGAAGAAGGTAAAAAGTGAGCAACACGAAGAAATCGCAATGCAGATTAGAGAAGAGAGTCTCGTACCATTATCACGGCCAAATCTGGTTATATTTTCCTAGAAACGATCCCGAATGAAGATTTCCAAACGGGAGAAACATTAGAAAATTTTCCTGAGAACCCAATCAAAAGGTGTTTCCTTGGAAATTTCTCCACCATGGATCCAACGATGAATCAGACAACAAAATATTTCTCTCTCTATCTCTCTATATCTCTCTCCAAGCTTCAGAATCTCTGATCGACGTAAAAAAATGCAAAAGATGAAGGCTGCATTCACGTTTTGCGAACAAAATTTCACCAAACAATAGCAGAGACCTTAAACCCCTTAAAGCTTTTTCCTTTCCAGTACGAATTAAAGAAAATGCCCAGGAAAGCTACAGATTCTCGTAGAAACTAAGAAATTTTCTCGCGTTTTCCCTCGGATTTCCTCTCCTGTTTTTTGTTTTCCTTGTTTGATGCTTCGTCTCTCCCCCTTGTTGCTGGAAAGAGACAGCAGAGAATCCACGTAGGCGTGTCCGGTAAGACATTAAGCTCCGTCATTCCGAAACTACCCTTATCATTGAACCGGATTTCAATACGAACATTCTCCTGGACCAATCCGGTTAGTGGTATTCGATTTCAATGGAGGAGATGATGACTACGTGGCGCAAGTTCAGTGGACATACATGAAGCAGAATTTTTCTTCTTTCACCTTGCTCTCCCTTTGCCAGACGTTAATGGCGGATGTAGCTCTTCCTCCCTTGTTACCGAGACCGTCTATTTTCCTCAGCTTCTCAAACCTCCATGCGTGGCGATTCCAAACCCCTAAATCTTCCTCCTCTGGTTCGCGTCTCCTCTGTTCCTCTTCCTCACGGTATACACTAGTTTCTGTGAAGGTACTTCCGCTGAACCGCCGGAGATTCAGCTATAAAATCGGCGCCGTCACGGAGGAAGGCGGTGGATATGGACGGACGGAAAGGGGGAAAAGAGGGAGGAAACGGCGGCAGCTTTGGGAAGAACTCTTGGAGGATAATGTTGAAGACGACGACGATGATGATGATGATGGTGATGGTAAAATTGACCTGTGGAAAATCTTAGAAGAAATTGTAGATAATGTCTGGATTTTAAAGGTAAATTTTATTACTTTGTGAAATTTCATTTGACAATTTTATTATGCCTCTTCAAGTGGATTCTTAACTGCTTGAAAAAAGAGAAAATTGGTTAAGGTATCAAGATTGTTCACTGGAAATGGTTATGGAGATCACAGAAGATAAGTTAATTTACTTAGTAGTGAACTAATATTGTTTTGCAATGAATCTGAAGTCGTCTTTGATTTCAAATGAGGAATGTTCATACTTGTGGGTGGTACTAGTACATGACATTGTGTCTTTTCTGCTCAAAGCTAAGAAAGATGTCTTGTTGATCTTACGGTTCTTTATAGTGTTTGGTTTTTTTTTTTTTTGTTAACTGTGTAGGCATTCAAATCGTATGGATATCTCCTCCCGTTCATCCTCTTATCGCTTTTATTCAGCACCGGACCCAAAGCTTTCCTCATATCACTAGGTGTAGCCATCGGGCCGCCATTGTTGTTTCTAGCGTTCCAGAAGTTGATTGGTTGGGATAAACGCAGAAGAACATCAATGGCAAATCAATTCGTGAGAGAGATGGAAGATGAAGAAGTGAAGAGAAGAAGGAGCAGAGTTCGATACAAGAACCCATCGCCGGTCAGAGACAATGTCAATGGCCGTGGAGTTAACCGTGGCTCACCTGAAATGGCTTCCAAGTTTGGTGGGTGGGACGAGTTAGGAGGGCTCGAAACCATTTCCGAGCAGCCAAGAAGCGAAAGGAAGATGAAACCAATGAAGAAGAGGAAGAAGATAAGAAGAGAAGAAGCAGCAGAACCATTGTTGTTGAGATTGTTGGTGTCTTTGTTTCCATTCTTGAGCTCTTACACAAACACGCTCAAGTGAACCAAAACGAACCAATTCTCGATGTTCAGTTAAACCGAACCGGATTAATTAAAAATAGCTAAAAGAGAAAAAAAGAAAGATTAATTGTGAACCGTTTAAAAAACGTTAGGCTCGATTTCAGTTGTGGATGTTTAACAATTTCGTTTCCATATGACTTTCCTCTTATCAAGATCATTTCTTTCTCTCACACTCAGACCTTCTTCTCGTTCGATTTCCATGGCGAACTTGACGACGAACGCAAAAGCTCGACTGAGAGGCGTCGTATTCGATATGGACGGAACCCTAACGGTCCCGGTCATCGATTTCGCCGCAATGTACAGGTCTGTCCTCGGTGAAGATGAGTACAAGCGAATCAAGGCGGAGAGTCCTACCGGAATTGATATTCTTCACCACATCGAGTCGTGGAGCCCCGATAAACAGCAGAAGGCTTACGAGGTCATCGCCGATTATGAGAAACAGGGAATAGATAAGCTCCAAATCATGCCCGGTACGGATTAAAAAATCAATTTTTGAGTTTGTGTTTTGTGCAGAGGATTTGCGGCAAGTGTTAGGGATTTGGGTATATCTTTGCTAATTTTCGACTGTGAAAATTTATCATTGTTTGAGGAATTGAGACATTTTCTTTGGCTAAGAATGAGTTAAAGATTGAGGTTCGAACTTCGTATAGTTACAAATGAGAAAGATTAAATTTTTATAGAAAATAACTTTTTTTTCTTCAAAGTGGAGGTTTGACTTTCATTGTTTTAATGTGTTTTGAGAACCTTTTTTTTAGAGCTCCATCTACATCACGATTTGTGATCTTCCTTTCCGGACATTGGATTTATGATGTTGAACATAAGTTACGTAGTACAAGACGATATGCATTCGAAATGTCTACACTCCTTCTGACAACATCATCTGGATTAAGTAGTTCTCCTTTGGTTTGAGTACTCCTGTGTTTCTTTGGTGGCTAGAGGTTTTATTCTTTTCTAATGCGATAAGATATGTTGCAGGTGCTGTTGAACTATGTGGCTTTCTTGATTCCAAAAAGATAAAGTAGGTTTTCACATTCCTCTATATATAACTTGTGTTATTTAACCTTGCTCAATGTTAAGAAGGCAATACGCAATGTTAAGAAGATAAGCGACTGCTGTTTCATTTTGTAGGAGGGGGCTAATTACACGCAATGTTAAGAAGGCGATTGACATCTTCCACCAACGTTTTGAGGTAAGTATCTTAAGCTATAGGCCATATATCAGAACTAAAACTGGATTCACTTCGTTTATCAGAAAAAAAGAATTCAGAGGCCTTCTCTAACTACTTTTCATTGTCTAGGTTATCTTTTCTCCGGCACTAGGCAGAGAGTTTCGTCCATATAAACCAAACCCAGACCCGCTGTTGCATATTTGTTCTGCATGGGACATCCAACCTAACGAAGTCATGATGGTTGGTGACAGCTTGAAAGATGATGTGAGTGGTGGACATGATGATAAATCTTTCTGCATAGCAAATCTTTAAGCAGTGCCAAAAGAAGGTTCACGTTTAAGCCCATGAATGAAGCAAAATCACGGACCTTCTTATGCAATTGTTTAAGGATCTGCTATGCGGAAGGGATTTCCTACCAACTCTCAGACTATGTCTTCGCATATTGCCTGAACATTATAACGGGTTATTGATCTTTCTTCACTCAATTCTGCAGATAGCATGTGGGAAAGGAGCTGGAGCCTTCACATGCTTGCTAGATGAAACCGGAAGGTATGGATCAGATGATTTCTCTGTCTCCGGGCTGCATCCTGATTTTAAGGTTGACTCCCTGTCCAAAATTCAGAACATATTGGAAACGAACTTCGACCTCAACCCATAGTTTGTTTTTCTCCAAGTTCCGCATCTTGTAGTCCCAGTGACCAAATTAGTCTCCTACTCAACACAAAGGCTGTAGTTTGCAGCAGGATCACTATTGTAAGAGAGATGATTCCATTACACAGTATCTGTTCAGGATGGTATAAATATCAAATGACTTGAGTTCTATTCACTTGCCATCTTATGTTGCACACATTGTCTAGTAAATGGGAGATTTCAATTTTTTTATATCATCTCAAGTCTCTGGATTATATTTCTTTTCTTTTTCTTTCTTATTTCATCCTAGCGTCTGGTTAGCACAGTCGGGTCGTAGCACATGTCTGTGTAGAATGATGCAAACATTACATTTCTGTTCCATGGCTACCTAATGCCATATTCCCAGAATAATAGCGATTACGAATAAGATCATCAAGGTAAAGTTGCCTCCGGGAAGAACCCATGACCTGCAAAATCAGAAGGTTTTGGTTTCAAATCATTCATGCAAAGATAATTGACATGAAGAATTGGAACAGAGGACTAAAGAGAAAGTTGTTTATTGTTGGGTGAAGATACCTGAGCTTCTTTCTGGACTGTTGAATATAAGCCATTGCAGGAGGCAGGACACCAAAGAGGAAACAGTTCGCATAAACACCTGCGAAATCGAGAGCTCTCGAAAACGTTGAGGGAAAGAATGTTGCAATTAGAGATGGAACTCCAAGCACAAACAGCATTACTACTGCTTCGAATCCATCACGAGCTCTCGCCGGTTCACTGTATGAAACTCTCCCATCAGTTCTCTTATGACCTTCCTTCGATGAGAAACATACCGTTCCAATTCTTCCATTTCCATTTCCACTTGATTGCTTAGACACAAGCGTCCATGTATCGAGGAGCTGTTTCGGGAAGCTAACAGCGTATCCGATTAAACTGGTGGCTAAGGCTGAGAAAGCAAAGCCTTGAACAGCAGATAAAGCAGAAGGGTTCACAGATAGAAGAAGAGAGATTGGGTCAATAGATGAAGAAGATACAGGGACATTGATTCTTGCAAGCCCCAAAACGATGAGATTCCATGACAACACCATAACCAATGGCACAACACCGCCTACAAGAATGGCTCTCCGAGCATCTGAAACCGAATCCCCTGCGAGGTTGCATATGAAAGGAGTGATGACATGAAACCCCAGAGTCAGTACCATAACAGGAACCGCAGGTAAAACCGCTGAGACTTTCCAGCACGAATGACCAAATGAGGCTAACACGTTGGACCTAGCCACAGATAAACCTATAGCAACAAGTGAAGTTATAGAGAATAGCATGAGGAAGCAGAGACACCTGTTGGTCATATCAATGGCATCGAAAGGGAAAAAACCAATCAAGGTTCCGGAAACTAGAGGGAATATAGCATTGGCCAAGAATGGATTCATGGAAGGAAACCATTGAGATACAATGGAGCCAATGCCCGAGACGCAAGCAACCATCAAAGAGAAACTCAGTGAAGCATAGACAAGAGCCACAAAAATTCCAAATTTGTTCCCAAATGATTTGGTTGCAAGCCCTGTGAAGCTAACCTCTGTTGCATTGTCTTCTTCCATAGCTGCAAAGCTGAGCTCAGCCACGAGAAGGATAGAGGAGATAACGTAAACCCAAGAACAAAGTAAAGCAATGGTCGACGGGATCGAACCGGATCTGATAGTTGCAGCTGGGAGACCGAGCATTCCGGGACCCACGGCGGTTCCGATGATTAAACTAACAGCAGCCCAGAAACTCTTTCCTTTTCTCGCTTCATGGGTAATCTCCAAATCCTTGACTTTCTGTAAAGTTTCGGTCTTTTCATCATCGGAAACGAGAGTTGACCGAGGTTCATCATGGTCTCTACATCTAACAACTAAAGGTGAGTAGAGAGAGCCATTCTGAGAAATGGGTTTCCGATATTCAATGGTAAATTGCGTTGGAGGCGAAACACGAATATGACTACAGTCGGAAAACTTGAGAAAACTCCGGCGAGACGAAAGTGTACGGGGAAGAGCATTTTGAGGAAAAAGATAGGATTTTGAAAGTGGAGGAGATGAAGATATGGGGATTACGCAATGTTGGCGAAGAGGAAGAGCCATTGATGTGATGTGCCAGATTCTCTGTCAAGCGGACCTGATGTGATTTGTTTGGAAAGTTTGGAATCTTTTAGTCTGTGGAATCTTAAGTCTCTGTGTAGAGTTTGGAAAGTTTAGTCGATGCTTTAGGGCTTTGTCTAATAAACCAGACATGAGAGATTGGTCTAACCAAGTGGATTAAATCGGTCTTTAGAAACATATCTAAAAATTATGCATCGATTGTCTTTTTTTTTTTACAAAGGTCGCAGGAGTTTTCCAAAGAAAGGGAAGAGAAACTGAAACCATAATTGTACTGTACTAAACAAAAAAGAGGAAATATAAAGCTAAAAATAGATAATACTAACAAAACTTTGTGTTGTTGTTCGGTTTGTAAACCCATTTCCTTCTCCAACAATCTAGCTTTGGAGAAGAAGCTGAGAGAGCAGAAGAGAAATATCAAATTTTCCTTCAAAAAACTTCTCCTCTCTCTGCCTTTCAATTTCTTCTCTTTTCGACTTTTTTTTTGGGATGTGACATGTTTCTTGTGAAACAAGGCATTTATTTTTCTGTCTGAAATTCATGGCGATAGAGACGTTCATCAAGTTAAATCCAATCTCCATTAACCCTACCCGCTTCAACCTTCGAAAATTTTCCGGCGTAAGCCCTCGTAGCATCTCTTCTCGCAGCCATTTCAGCACAAGAACATTGATCTCCGGCGAGAATGATGATAACATATTGTTTCCCAAGAAAAAGATTCCTGCGATAGTCCGATGTCAGGTTAGCTCAGAAACGTTTGAAAATTTAATCATTCATTGATCGGATAAAATGGTTTTGTTCAATTTATCCAGACAAGTCTTGGGATTGGAAGAAATAAAAAATGGTGGGAGAAGGAACTGAAACCGAACATGAAGTCTGTGACGTCACCGGAAGATCTGGTCGGCTCTTTACTAAACGCCGGCGATAAACTTGTCGTCGTAGATTTCTTCTCTCCCGGTTGTGGTGGATGCAAAGCTCTTCATCCCAAGGTAAACCAACTAAACCGGATTCAACAGATTCTAAACGAAGGACCTATTTTTAGATAACCCTTTACCGAATTAAGCAGTAACTATTAAGTAGACAATTCGAATTAGGTAGCAAACCAACTCCAAGTGTTATTAATAGAGGATTGAATCAAAATCAACCTCAAGTTATGTAGACATGGTGGGTTACTTTAGATATAAGAAAATCTCCAAATATTGAATATTTCTATTTTCATCAATAAGATGTGACTTGGATACATATGTTTCAGATATGTAAAATTGCAGAGAAGAATCCAGAGGTGGAGTTTCTGCAAGTGAATTACGAAGAACAAAGAAGTCTATGTCAAAGTCTTCACGTTCATGTTCTTCCCTTCTTCCGCTTCTACCGCGGCTCCTCAGGCCGCGTTTGCAGCTTCAGTTGTACTAATGCCACGGTACATTCATTCGATTTTATTCAGTTTTTTTTTTCCCTTCTATAAACAATTTGTTATGTTAGCATTTGCAATTGCATCTATGTTTATATTTAGTATCTTGACTTTTTTTTTCAAATAAACCGACAACTTCAAGAATTTCAAACAAGATCTCTTTGTTAATAGTAAACATATATGACAAACTTTAACATAATGAAAGCTCTTCCTTTTTGCGTTTGGCTTTTTTCGATATTTTACAAAATTTAGTGAAAAGATTGTAATGTTTTATGTTTCGGAAGAATTAGCTTATAAACAATCAAAACCTAATTCAGTAATTAGTAATGAATTGCATATTTTGTTTTTGGCAGATAAAGAAATTCAAGGAGGCGTTGGAGAAGCATGGGAGGGAACAATGTAGCATCGGAAAGACAAAGGGACTTGAGGAGAAAGAATTAATCGCCATGGCCACAAATAAAGACCTATCTTTCGATTATAAACCCAAAACCAATGGAGTAAACCGTGAGAAAAAAGAAAAGGATACATTTCTCCCAATATCTCCAACCTCAAATGAACAAGATGTAGAACGTTCCCCACTAATTAGCGCTTCAGGAATCGTCTAGCATTTGTCTTTTATTTCTTTATTGCAATTGCTGTTTTATTTGCCTGAGAGATTCAGTCTAGAGTATTCGTCTGTATGTTTGTAATGTAGGTCCATTTGGGGAATGTTATTATGTGATATAGGTTGGTGGTATGTATACTTATTAAAGTTTAGGATATGTATCCACGTACTCTCACTATCAATAGTAGAATATGTCTTATAGCAATGTAACACATGTCCAATATATACGTGTCTAAATTAAATTAAATCGTCAGATTGTGATATTTTCAGACAAATAAAAACAAGTCACGACCAAACCAAAGAGAGGTCACAGTTTCGAGGAGTTTATGTAAGAATGGGACCACTCGAATCTTAAAAAAAAAACTCTCCTCTTCCAAACACCAAGGAAACTCCGTCAAGTGGGTCCCATGAAAATAAAGTTAACGAACACAAATTAATCTCAAGACCTTAAGCGATGATTAAATACATAAAATTAGTAGACTTGTTTAATTCTTGTTGGTTTGTTTAGTCATCACTCTTCGAGATCTTTCTCATTCTAAATTATTATTCTTAACATAATTTTAATTAAGAAATTGAGAAAATCCAATTCCGTCTCATTCTCCGATTCTATAGTTTCCTCTCTAAACACAGATACAGTGCTAATTATATGCAAACATATATGTTATGCATATAACGGTCACCACATTATCTCTGTGGCTGATTTTGTTTCCTTGTGCCTAAGAACCCACCCGTGATTCTCTCTCCTTTCTTCTCTCTGTTCCATCTCTTAATTTTTTTGCCCCAGATTTTGAATTCCAGAGACCAAAAAAAAGGCTTAACAAGTCATAAACATCATGAACAATCCATTATTATCGATCACAAACCAAGCAAAGCTCTTGAAACCATCAATCCCGTACGGAATAAGCCTAAACACCACCATTAGCAAGAAACATAAGCAAAGCAAAACCCTTGTCGTGAAATCCAACACGAGGTCAAGAACAACAACATTGACCAGTAGTATCTCTGTGGTTAGAAGGAGAAACAACAATGGTGGTGGTGGTGAAGAAAAGACAACGTTTAGGCAAGTGGATAGAAGAGATAAAGGAAAAGCGGTTTTGTTGTGTGCTTTAGGGTATTGGGTTCAAGGGTCAAGGTGTTTCCCATGGCTTGCACTTAACTTTCACATGGCTCATTGCCTTAATCTCAAACCATCGACGCTTCAGCTTGTTCAGTACACTGCTAGTCTTCCCATGGTGGCTAAGCCTCTCTACGGAGTTCTCTCTGATGTTCTTTACATTGGTGGTGCTCGTAGAGTTCCTTACATCTCCATTGGAGGTAAGTCAAAAAGATTCTCTTTGCCTTCGAAAAAAATGCCAGTTCGTCCAATTTTGTGTTGTCTCAGTGCTTCTGCAGGGTTTAGCATGGAGTTCATTGGCTATATTCCCTGGTTCTCGAGAAGTTCTTCCTTCACTTATGGGGTTTGCTTTGCTTAGTAACCTTGGAGCTTCCATTGCTGAAGTTGCTAAAGACGCTCTAGTTGCGGAGTACGGTTTAAGATATCAAATCAATGGTCTTCAGTCTTATGCGCTCATGGCTTCAGCGGTTGGAGGAATCCTTGGAAACTTACTCGGTGGATATTGCTTGCTCAAGACACCACCTCGAATCTTGTTCCTTGCTTTCACGGCTATGTTGTCTCTTCAGCTCACTGTTTCTCTATCCTCTAAAGAAGAATCCTTTGGCCTACCACGGATAAGAGAACTAAGTACTCGAGAGACAAGCTCGGTTTGGGGAATAGTAAAGAAACAGTTTTCGGATCTTATGGGGATTATTCAGGTGGATGAAGTCTCTCAACCTTTAACTTGGATAGTAGCTTCCATTGCGATAGTGCCTCTTCTCTCAGGATCAGTGTTCTGTTACCAAACTCAAGTTCTAAATCTTGATCCTTGGGCTATTGGAATGTCAAAGGTTATTGGACAGCTGATGCTTCTTTGTTTAACCGTGGTTTATGATCGTTACTGGAAGACACTTCCCATGAGGCCACTGATCCATATCGTTCAACTCCTCTACGCATTTTCAGTACTCTTCGATTACGTCTTGGTGAAGCAAATAAACTTATCGTTTGGAATCTCCAATAAAGCTTTTGTGCTCTGCTTTTCGAGTGTGGCGGAGATTCTTGCACAGTTCAAGATTCTTCCGTTTTCTGTTTTGCTAGCAAATATGTGCCCGGGAGGTTGTGAAGGATCCATCACTTCTTTCCTTGCTTCAACTCTGTGTTTGTCATCAATAGTTAGTGGCTTTGCTGGAGTTGGAATGGCTAATATGATCGGTGTAACGTCGAATAGTTACACAAACCTGCCTGCTGGGATTCTCATACAGTCCTTGGCAGCTACGTTGCCTTTGTGGTTTATTCACTATGTTCCAATGTCAGAGCCTGGACTTGAGAAAGAAGTAAAGAGAGCTTTGAGTAAGAAAAGCAGAAGGAATAGACGAGTAGGGAGAGTAGTTGGTCAGGAACTTCTTGCTTACCGTCGAGAAAGAGAAACAGAATCACAAACATAAACAAGAATCTGTCTCAGTAGAGTATAGTTCTTCAGCTCATACATGTTGATGCGACTGTCTCACTGTGAAGATGAGATTTTGTGACCAAGAAGGATGTATGAAGACAGTTTCTGTCTCAAGAATCCAATCAAGACATGAATGCTTTGAGATTACCCACTGTTTATTCATCGTCTTCGGGTTTGGATACATGATCTCGTCTCTCTAAAGAAGCATAAAAATGTTTGAAAAGTGAGACAATAGTAGGAAGAGTTCTCCATCCAGCTTCGACAGACATTCCTGAAAGAATATCTAGCAGTTAATCAAAAGAACAACAACACAAGAACCTATTTTCAAGCTATTTATTACCAGATGTTCATGTCCAAGCTTAACATTCTCATAAGACATTGAAATAGATTCCTTGGACTGTCCATCTAGTCTATAGCCTTCAAGATATTTTGTATCCTTCATGTATTGAACGAAACATTCTGAAAATCAAGTATTTATATCTACTATTTCGATGTGGAGCTACTCTTCTAAATTCAGTTGGTGCACGATGTGTTGCTAAGGTATGTCAATGATGACCAAAGTGTAAAGTTGGTCGGGTTTGGTCTTCAAAAACACTAGGCTCAGACCTAAATATTTAGATTCAAAATAATATAAATTTTTGGGCTAAGCTTATTTGGGGTAAAAAGCTTTCTCCAAAAGATTCAAAATAAACATTTTAATCGAATTATTAAAAATTTAACTTTCAAAACTATAGAATATTTCCTAAATATTTTTCACTTATTAAATAATATTTTACTTTATTTTTTGTAGCTTTTATTGTGATAAATATTTTGGTGATGAAGATTTAAAGAATATTGAATTATTTTTAAAAATTTAAACTGGATTTATTACTTAGATTTAAAGTGTTTTAATTTGATATTTTATTTGATAATATAATTTATCTGAATTTGTTTGGTCAAAATTTGCTTTTAGATTATACTGAATTTAATTAAAGTACATTAATGATATTTTTTTTTACATTTGGATTTATTTTGACAGACCTAACTTGAACAATATAGGTCCAATTTATTATAGAGTAGACCAACTTTATGTATATGTAAACTTTCAGAGTTTAGGATTGGGTCAAACTAGTATGAATGACATGCTTATCCAAAAGTATTATCTGATGTAAAATTATACATGTAGCTTTAATATCAAGTGTTTTTAATTTATCATTTTTTATGTCATTTTACCTTTTAATTTAATATATGTTGTTATTGTATCTTTATATTTTAATGAAATAGATATTTAATTATTATTAATACAATTTTATTTAAATATAAAATTAAAAAATATATTTTTAAAAAAAACTTAGGTACAAAATAAAATATATCAAAATTAAAAATTATTTTGCAAAACAAATATTTATTCTAAAAATAGAGAACTGGATAGTTTTACTTTAAATTTGTGATAATTTCTTATTTCTCTATTCTATTCTAGAATAGAATATAAATTACTATTATTTGAAAATAAAGTTTAGAATATTAAAATAATTTTATTCTAAAAACAGAGTCTAGAGGCATGAGAAATTTTTTAGTGAAAATGATTTTATAACTTGAAAATGTTTTGGATTGTAAAAAACATATCAATTAATATTATAAAAAAAGTTTCATGACAGTTTGAAAAATCACACATGGTAAATTTTACACGGAAGTAAAATAATTATAAAATAAAATAAAAGTAAAGGAATTAAATATTATAATGATTTGGTCAAAGATTTTGTCGACCAAAAAGGTCAAAGATTCATAATCTTGTGGTTGTGGTTAAGCCATAAGATTCCATGTCACTTAGGGATTTAATGGTTTTGCTGTGAGAAAGAGTATATATAAGAGTAGCTTTCTCTTCCTCTGTTTAGTACTTTTGATCATCCTTTATCCATGATCGATCGTTAAAGACAAAAGAGAAGAGCAAAACCCATCGATGGAATGGAACTCGCCCGTGCTTATTCCTTCCGATTTATTTAGGTAAGAACTTTTTTCCTTTGTTTTTCAATAGGTTTAAAACATAACACTATTTTGACTGGCCAAGTTAAAACCAAAAAAAAATTAAAATTAAAATAGTTTAAGTTAAATTATATAAAAAACATTCTTTTTAATTTAATCAGTTACAGAAATAAACTTGCGAAATTTTTTCATTTTTTCATATTTTCAAATATTATTGATTTGATTAATTAAAAATGAATTTTAAATACTAAAAAAAACTTAAAAGAAATATATATCAATGTCCAAGAATAAAAAAGAAATATGAGTTTTTATCAATAAATTATGCATATATTTTACCAAATTACTAACTCAACTGTTTAAGGGATTTTTTTATCTTCAATGGAGTAAATTTTCTTCAAAACAAAAACTCGTCAAAATCTGAAAAACATGAAGGTACAGTTTTATTTTGGTTTTTGATGTCCCAATTAGAAAACAATAGAGAGAAAGGCCATCGAGTGAGGAGGATACTTCAGAAACCAAAAAGAAAAAAAATTAGAAAATTAAGAGAAAATAAGTATTTGGTTCACACAATTAAACTGGAAGAAGGAGAATGTGCATTTGGGTTTTTAGTTAGAC
Organism: Iljinskaea planisiliqua; assembly: GCA_900108845.1. Lineage (NCBI taxonomy): Eukaryota > Viridiplantae > Streptophyta > Magnoliopsida > Brassicales > Brassicaceae > Iljinskaea > Iljinskaea planisiliqua. The sequence continues at coordinate 5,856,714 of FNXX01000004.1, read as the reverse complement.
AATTTTTGAGTAAAAGGAAAGAGAAACAATAATATGTGTAAAACCCAATTAGAAAACAATTGGTAAAAGGACATGAGAGCAGTCAGATAGTCATATACAATTGGCTCAAGTTCATATATTGGATCGGGTTCAAGGATATTTGATCGGTTATTTAGATATCGGATCAGGCTTTAGATTCAAAACCAAAAATAGTTTATAATAATATCGTCCAAAAGTAAATTTTATGATAAATGTCGACTCTTTTTTTCTGGTAGCTTAGTTATGAGATGAACTATAAACTAAGTGATCAAGATGAGAGACACCATATTGACCAATCTTGAACTTATGTCAGTGAGTTAGAGTAGACAAGATAGGAGTGTTCCGCACATGTCAGTAACAACAATGCAACCAGCAATCAGATACAACCAGGCTACCACGACAACTTGGTTCCTGATATCTTGTGGACTAGCCAGGTACATATCTCATTTAGGTGGAATAAAATGCTCTATGTTTATTTTCCCACCATTTGACAACTAGAATAAGTTTAAGTTCATGCATATACATCTTACAATGAACAAACCAAACATTAATTGTATTATGTCTGTATGTGATAGATGATAGTGAATATTCACTGAACCAAAGAAAGCCAAATGTATGGAGGATGTTCATGCCGCACCTAATTTACTTCTTTTCAGTCCATACTCTAGAGAAGATCAGAAGAGGGGGAAGGTTTTGTCGAGAAACTTATGAAAACAGCCAATGAAAGTAAGTGGACAAGCAATCAAATACATTGCACAAAGACCCATTCAACGGATCCAAGACCTAACCTGGCATCCACATAATTGAACCGATATCCACTAGTCTAGGTGATATTTATCGTAAAAAATTTATCCCCTATTGCACAAGTCCACATAACGGGTTTGTGGAGTGAAAGAGCTTTTTGGAGACTTGCACCTACTCACTTGTTAGTAGGGATGTTAAAATGGGCATTTTAAGTGGGTTTTAAATGGGTACCCGCGAAACCCATTTAAGTTTATTTTTTTTTTGCACTAAAATATGACACTAAACGGGTCTAAATGGGTTTTGGGATTTTTTCGCAGGTCTAAATGGGTATGCGGGTCTAAATGGGTAACCCTAATGAACCTTGAATTTAAATGGGTCTAAACGGGTTTGGAGTTTAAATGGGGTGGGTCTAAATGGGTTGGGCTTACCCATTTTAACATCCCTACTTGTAAGTTCCTATCTTGAGTTGAACACCCAATATCTGAAGCACATAAAGATTTTTTGATGAATGAATTATCATAAGCATCTAGTGCCTGAGGTATGTATGTTTTTTTCGATGAAAAAATGATCATGAGTTATTATAACATGGGACGATGATGCCTTTAAATGAATGATCTTGAGTCACTATGAATTGGGACGATGATACCCTTGAAGAAATGATCTTGAATCAGTAAGACATGAGACACATAACACATTCTTGGTGAAAGAATGATCATGAGTCCGAAGGACTTGGGACGGTGACTTCCGGCGAAAGACTAATCTTGGCGATTAGACCAATCTTGAAAGGAAAAACCATTTGTTTCAAAGCTGGTTCACAAAGAAATTGAGAAATATATAATTAATTAAGGAATATATAATTTGTTAAGGAAAAGATTTTTTTCTTTAAAATAATGTTGTCCTCTTATTCTAATTTTTTCCTAAACAAATATTATTTTCCAAAAAAAAAAAATTCCCCACAATTTGTAATCATTTCTATCTATTGTGTGGTTTAAATTGAATCTAAAAAAGTTAATAAAAATTTTGATGATAAAGGTTTATATATATATATATATTATAGATCGCCCCTGTTTTAAGCATAAAACAAAAAAAGTGTCAAACAAACTTCGAATACAGAGAACAAAAAAAAAAATTGAAATCAAAACTTTATCTCTACGGTCGAGAGATAATGAGGTATTCTCTTAATTTTTATTTTTGATTTTATTTACTCTTTCAGATTAAGTTTTGATATTGAAATTTATGTTAATCGAATCAGCAGTTAAACAAATTATTTCGATCTCAAAACAAATTGTAAACAAAATATATAAATATTCAAAGTTTTAAAAGTCAGTTCTTCAACTATCATGATATGAATATTCTAGATTCAATCGGTTAATCCAATTCTTCTAAATTTAGTTTTTTTAGTTTTAAATAAGTTTATTAGCTCTAAATTTATAATATTGTGACTTTAGATAGTGAAAACAATGATTTAAAACTAAAATAAACAAAAGTAGCGTAAAGCTTTCGACAAAGATTAAGAACAACTTGTACAGATTTAAATTAAATGAAGATATACTAGAATTTTTTAATATCAAGATATAGATCATATCCATCGCATCTATATCCATATCTGTCAATACATGTTGATTATAAAATAACTAAAATATTATAAATAAATTAAAATGTTAGATGAAAAATAATGCTTTAGTTTTTGTAAAAAAATTTATTTTCTTATTTATATTTAAAAATATTTTTATTTATTTTTATTTACTTTATGAATATTTTAAATATATTTTTAAAAAAATTATATATAAAATCTTAAATCTAATTACTTAGATCTGAATATATAAATTACATATATCTTATTTTCTTAGACTATATTGGATCGATCTCAGCTTAGGTTTAGGTTTAGAATCTCGGATTCCATATATTTTTTATAACTTTAAATTGTTGTCATAATATATTGCTTTTTTTGTCACTTTTATCAATAATATTCATTATCTGGTTATAAGTTCTAGTGGTGACACAAAAACAATGAACACAAATTATTTCATAAGAAAGTAATAATAAAAATATTAAAATAATAAAATGATTGTCAATTAACCTTTCATATTTTGCCACGGAATAATTGTTAAAAAATAAATAGCGAAGAGAAAGTATACACCAATCGATATAAAGGATCTGATAGTAAACTATAGGTGAGTTACATAGCAATGTTTGGAAGAATCAACCTTGTCTCAAAAAGAAGTTTGGAAGAATATGCAATTTTAGTAGCTTAATTGAAAAAAAAAATAGATTTTATGCTCAGACTGATGGAAATATATGATGCTTTTAACTACTATGTCTAATTTGCCAATCCAAATTTTTTTATTTTTAAAATCCAATCCAATTATATAATGATCTAGTTTCTCCCCTCATAATCTATATACGTCATTTCCTCATTTTTGACATGTGTCAATTTCACTAACTTCAATTTTTTTTCTCAACTAATCGATAATATCATAGAGTACAAAGTTAACAGCAGCCCAATGTGGCCCATATTTATTCTCTACCATTCTCTTCTCATTCTCTCTACCATCAATTTATTCTCACTTAAATCTTCTTCGTAACCACTTCCCCGTCAGCCAGATGAATCGACTTCTCACATTTGTAATCACAATCTTTTCATTTAGTATTAGTTCTTTAATCATTTACTTCCACCTTCAATTCCTATTAGGCCTCTATTCCATACTCTTTTTAAACTGTTCTGAAATTTCAAACTATAAATATAGATTATTTCAAGACATCTAATTTCATCACACTCCCATTGTCATTTTTATCATCCAAAATATTCTCTTAAACTCCTCTAATTTCACTTTAAAAATGGTTGGTGTCGATATTGTCTCAATTCCAACTGTTACTAACTATAATGCAATTCCAGTAGAAAATAAGGAAATCAAATAAATAAGATCTGAATCAATTCCTGATTGCTCCCATGTAGGATACTCTTTAGGAAAGAATAAACAAAAATACAAACACACAAAGGATGTATCCTAATCCAAATTAATAATTCACTTTTCCACCTCTCTATAATTACATACATTTTCTATTTTTTTTTCTTCAAAATTTTATAAGAATGGTTATATCTCTATAAATGATTATATATATTCCAAAAAATGATTTCTTATTTTGTTTTTGTTTCTATCTTATATATCGATACAATTCATTAGATATTTTTTCAATATCTATATTTGCTAAGATAAATTGTTACTGGTAATATGCATATTTTTGTTTACTTTGAATTCCTTTGTACCTATATTAAACACTAATTTTCAAAATACATGTATTATATTCCATTGTTCTGAATATTTGTCTATGTTATAATTTAATTTTTTTGGTTGTTTGTTTGTTAACACTTTTCCAAGAAACGTAGTTTGTATCATCAAAATACCGTAAATCTGAATTTAAAATACTAAAAATTAGTTCAATGTTCAATCATCAACCGAATCATATATATTACTTTGAAAAATATTTTCGTAACGTCTTTCATTTCGGTGTAACATTTGTTGTCATTGTAATATCTACATGTTGACGGATTCTTTTAGATAAGAAAACTAAACCAATCTCAATATTATTATTTTTTGTTTACAAGAATTAGGAAGAACTTGCAAACACCTCCAAGGTCGGATCCGGATCATGGTCCAAATAATTTCCGAACTCGAAGTCCTGGTGTTGTTCTTTCTCTCTCCCCTTCCATTGGTAGAATGACTACAATGGTTCCAATTCCAGACCTTAATCTCATGCCGGAATCCCAACCCGGTATCACCTCGGGAAGTTCAGTGTCTCCGAACCTAAAGACTACAGCTGAACCAAGCCAGAGCATCTCTATCCATGTAGATTTATCTGATTCCGATCATACCCCTCCTCCTCCTCCCCTTCCAACTTCCTCAGACATTCACGCCGAGTATGTTACCCTCTGTGAGCGTGTCAGTTCTGCATTGGCTGAGGGAGACTGCATGCTCTCTAGAACCGGTTCCAACTCCCTCGCGATCGTCGCCGTACGGGATGAACAAACCGGCCAGCCTCGGGTGGTTCAAACGCCACCGGGATTTGTGGACAATCGCGCTTCCACCTACGTTGAAACGCCTCTTCCTCCACCGACACTCAACAGACCGCAACCGCTGGCGAGGATCACTATGCAGCAAGACAAGGAACACGACCGTTATGTCATGAAACGGACTCGAATGATCTACGACTCTCTCCGGCTTTTTCTGATCAGTACGGAGAGGAGGAGGCGTCCAGGAGTTGGTCATCCGGGCAAACCCATTGTCGAAACCAAGGCTTCGAACCTGATGAGAGAGCGTGGGCTGTGGCTGAACCAGGAAAAACACTACGTGGGTTCTGTCCCCGGAGTCGAGATCGGCGACATGTTCTTTTACCGTCTGGAGTTGTGCATGGTGGGCTTACACTCCCGCTTACAAGCCGGGATTGAGTATGTAGCTGCTCAGCGGAGCCCCAATGGCGAGCCTATAGCAACCGGCATCATCGCCTCAGGTGGTTACGAGGATGATGAAGACACAGGAGATGTTCTGATTTATACAGGCCACGGTGGTCAGGACAGATCTCACCGGCAGTGTCAGCACCAGAAGCTAGAAGGTGGGAATCTAGCCATGGAGCGTAGCATGCATTACGGTTTGGAGGTACGCGTCATTCGAGGATTTAAGTACGACAACAACGTTAGCTCCAAGGTGTATGTTTACGATGGACTCTACAAGATTGTAGAGTGCATGCTTGTTAATGGAAAATCAGGCTATGGCGTTTACAAGTTCAAGCTTGTGAGAATCCAAGGACAACCCGAGATGGGCAGTGCGAGAATGAAGCTTGCACATACACTCACAACTAGCCCGTTAGAGGCGAGGCCGCATGGTTACATAAGCTTTGACCTTTCTGACGGAAAGGAGAATGTCCCTGTTTATCTGTATAATGATATCGATTCCGACCGCTCGCCGCTGAACTATGAGTACATCGCCAAGTCTGCCATCAGTAGTGTACTTTCTGCTCAAGGAGAGACCAACCGTGGGTGTGACTGTCAATACTCCTGCTCTGACGATTGCTTTTGCGTGAGTAAGAACGGTGGCGAGCTTCCTTATGACGCCAACGCATCTCTGTTGAGAGGGAAACCAGTGATTTTCGAATGCGGAGTGTTCTGTAAGTGCGGGCCCGGGTGTAGAAACCGGGTCTCGCAAAGGGGAATGAGGAACAGGATGGAAGTTTTCCGAACCAAGGAAGCTAGCTGGGGCTTGAGGAGCTTGGATTTGATTGAAGCGGGGACGTTCATCTGTGAGTTCGCGGGAGTCGTGCTCACCAAGAAGCAAGCCGACATTGTCTCCATGAACGGTGATGAGCTGGTCTATCCCGGTCGGTTCATCGAGAAATGGAAGATATGGGGAGACGTGTCACAAGTTTACCCGGATTATGTTCACCCGAGTTCTCCTACTCTCTCGCCAGTTGATTTTGCAATGGATGTGTCCAAGATGAGGAACGTGGCTTCTTACATAAGGTACAGCAGAGACCCAAATGTGATGGCCCAGTTTGTGTTACATGACCATAACAACTTGATGTTCCCTCGCGTCATGCTGTTTGCACTTGAGAACATCTCCCCGTTAACCGAGCTAAGCCTCGACTATGTGTTGGTCAATGAAGTGAGTGAGACCCTCCCCATCTATAACTGAGCTGTTTCCATAGCTTCTTTCTGTATGTTGTTTTTTTTTCCTTTCTTGTTGTATCTTACAAAGCTAGCTCCTCTGGATGCTTTAGCGTGATGTCAATGTGCTTGTTGTATTGTTGCAATTCTGATAATAAATGTCTCGTTTCAATTTGTTTCTTCGATTCTTCCTTTATCTTTTGCCTTTCATTCTACAAATTAATCCTGTCATCCAAACACCTCTTTTACCTCATCTCATGTTATATTGTAAGACTATGTTTAACTGTTTAGAGCATTTTCAATGTTAAGGGGTTTTTAGCATTATTTTTATTATTAATTTTGAAGGGAATGAGAGAAAGAAATTGTAGGGAAAAAAGTCGGAAAAAAAATGAAAGAGAGAAAACGAAAATTTTGGGAAGAGAATCTAAAAAAAGTGAAAGAGAGAAAAAGAAAGAAAAAGACTTCATGACACGTGCATTTAAGAACCGTTTCTTAAAATTTTAAAACAAGAGCGGTTCTTATTTTATATATTAATTTTCATTTATTTTAATTGTATTTTATGTTTAAAAACTTTCTTAAGAAACCCAGTTGGAGATGGTTTTAGAATTTCCTGTAAGGTTCTTAACAAAATAATAATAATAATATAATATGATTTAATTATATAGTCAAATTTTAATTAAAAATAAAAAATAAAACCAGTGAAAAAGAAACAAGTGTTAAAAAGGTTTTTAAAATGTTTAAAAACCGTTTCTTAAAGTTCTTGTTTAAAAACAAGAACCGTTTCTTATTTTCTCTTATACTTTTTGATTATTTTCTTTTTTATATGTTAAGAACTTAAGATACTCTCTTAATAATCCCCTTTAATCATGCTATAGTTTGCAACTTTGTGAGCGGTATGGACACAGTCATAAAAATATGATTTCAAATTTTCAATTACAGGACCAAAGCATTCTTTAGTGGACATTAGGAAAAAACTCCTGGCCCATCCTTACCAAAACTACATTTCGGTTTATAATTAACCGGTATACAAAATTTAACTGAACCAAACCAACCAGATTGGTATAGTTCAGTATATTTGGTAAAGAGTCTCATCTGAATCACGCGACAACGGCGGAGCGGTTGCGATCGTGATCCCTGATGACCGTCACTGACTCTCGTCGGAGATGGGAGTTTTGGCGGCTCCAGGTAATTTCATTTTTGATTTTCTCGTAAATTTTTGATAAGAAAGTTAATAATCGAAATTCTCTTGTAAAATGCCCTTTCCGATTTCTGTTTGTTAATTTCATCATAAGAACACCCAAGTCAAGGTCAATTTGGTTTGGTCACAATCATTATATGAAATTAAATCTATTGAGATGGATTCTCGGGGTTTATGGGTTTAGGCAACTAAGATCTGATAGATACTTATGGTTTAGGTCTGTCTGAAGCTTTATTACAAAACATGAACTACTTGACAAACGTTTAAAGATGATCAAAAGCAAAACAGAAACAAATCCTAACGGCTTTTGAGTCTGTTCGTACCAATAACCTTGACAAAGCACTTTAGCTTGTATGAAGCAACGAATTGACGTATCACAAATCCTAACAACAGTCCAGGAGCATATCCTATAGCCACTCCTTTCCAGTTCAACACCGCTGTTTCTTCTTCTTCGTCTTCTTGATTTGGCGGCACGCTTGAGTCGAAGCAACTTTGCTTGAGAGGAAGACCACAAAGCCCTGCATTCCCTTAAAAGAAAGATTTAGGCTGCTCAATAATTTGTGTTCCTTGTGGTATTTCACCCGTGAGTTGGTTGTAAGACACATCTATGAACGACAGAAACGAGATGTTCCCGAGTCCATTAGGAATCGTCCCGGACAGTTGGTTTCTTGACAGGTCTAGTAACTCGAGCACTGTATCATTTGCCAAAGACGTGGGAATATGGCCTGTGAAGGCGTTGTTTGATAAATTGAGTGCAATCAGTGTCTTCAAAAGACCAATGGATTCAGGAATCTGTCCTTCTAGTCTGTTTCCAGAAAAATCAATGGCTGAGTAGGACGTAAGGATCCTCGCTTGCTCCGTTTTTAGAGCTTTGTATCGCAATTCTATACTGAGTTCATCAGCAAGGTAAGCATTCGTGTAGTCTGTCTCATACAACCTCCCATATTCATTCATCTTGAGTGTTGGTGCTTTCCAATTCACGAAGTAACTTGCTGGCAAGTTTCCAGTAAAGTTGTTGTCTGATATATCAAGTATTCGTAGCTGGCGAAACCCTAAAGGACCTTGATCTGGAGGAGAGATATGACCATAGAATCTGTTTGAACGGAGGGTAAGGACTTGCAAATCAGGTGAAGCCTTGAGCCAGAAAGGAAACGTGTCTTCGAATCTGTTGTTGTCAACACTTATAAGCTTGATATAGGAGCAATTTAGAAGAGATCTTGGAAGCTTCCCCGTTAGTCGATTGTAGCCAACATCAAGTGTACGCATAGTGGCACCCACAGAGAACGTGTCTGGAAGACTTCCTTCCAAGTTGTTATTTCGGAGTTTCACTACCCCAAAGTTGCTTAGGCACTGAGGAATTGCACCGGTGAAGTTGTTGTAGGCTAGATCAAGAACAACAAGAGAGCTTCGTGCATATAGAAAGAGGTATGTTTCCTGTGAAACTATTGTACCGTGCAGATAACAAGTTGATAGAGAGTGGTGGAATTGGCATTGCTCCTTCAAAACGATTTATGGCCAAGTCTAACAGCTGCACTGAAGAATTCACTAAAACTTCCTCTGAACCTTCAAATCCGTCGAGAAGATTGTTAGCAAGATTCACCACGCTGAGACGAGGAAGATTCCAGAACCATTCAGGCACCTTCCCTTGAATTCTATTATTGGCAATATCTAAATATTCCAAGCCTTGGAGGGCATTTAGTACTTTTGGGAACTGTCGGATGTTGCAGTTCGTCAATATTAAGTTTGTAAGGTTCAGCGGGACCTCTGAAGCTGAACTTAAACCAGTTGGCGATAGACTATTCCCAGAAAGATCAAGTTTCACCAAAGATTTGAGAGAGGAGAAGATTCTAACGTCAATTGGGTAGCTTATGTTTAGGAAAGAGAGGTCGAGATCTATGAGGGTGGTGAGTTTTGAGATAGGTTCTAGGATCTGTCGATCAAATTGGTTAAAGCCAAGGAGCAGATGCTCGAGCCTAGAAGGCAAAGAGGAGTTTGAAACTTCAACGGGGCCGGTGAAATGGTTTCCACGCAGATCAAGATATGTCACGGAAGGCATAGCGAGGATATAAGAAGGGATGGTTCCAGTGAAGTTATTATTGACAAGCCCTAAAGCTGAGAGGTTGGTTAGATTTTGTACAAGTGGGAAACTACCGGTGAGCTTGTTATCATCAAGGCCTAATATGGAAAGTTGGCTGAGGTTACTAATTGAGGAAGGTACTTGGCCATGGAAGCTATTAGAGGAAAGAAACAAGACCTCTAATCTATTGAGTTTTTCGAATCCGGAAAGGAAGGAAGAGGAGGTGAAGTAGTTGTGAGCGAGATTAAGGAAGCGGAGATTATGCAACCCGAAGAGACTACTGTTGGGATTCAGAGCTCCAGAGAACTGATTATCGGAAAGGCTCAATCGAGATAGCTTGCTTAGGTTCCCTAGAGGTGGAAAATTACCAGTGAACTCGTTCCAGGATAGGTCTAAAATGGAAAGCTGGCTTAGGTTACTAAATGAGGAAGGAACTTGACCTATGAAACCATTAGAGGAAAGAGATAAAACCTCTAATCTGTTGAGATTGCCGAAACCGGAAGGAAGTGAAGAGGAGTCGAAGTCGTTGTACGAGAGGTTAAGGTAACGGAGATGTTGCAATCGGAAGAGGCTACTGTTAGGCTTCAGAGTTCCACTGAGACAGCCACTTGGGAGTTGTAGTTTCTTGACCGCACCTGTAATGTTACTGCACCGGACACCATTTACATAGTCACTATGTTTGCAACCGCGGGAATCAAACTCTTCTTTGAACTGCATAAGGGCTTCAATCTGATCGGAACGACAAGCAGGAAAACCAGTAACAAGAAGAGCATCTATAGTTAAGAAGTTTGAATCAAAGACACAACAGTGTAAGAGTGCGGAGAGTAAACACAGACGCAGATGCGACATGGTCGTCATGAAATTTTTTAAGAAGAGTTATATGATTTAAGCAAAGAGACACAGAAGATGGGTTTATATATAAATGATCAGCGAAGACTTGAAGATTTATGACTAAAAAGTCTTTGTAGTGAGGCTTGGAGGAAAATTATGTGTAAGAGACTAAGAGCCAATCAGATCATGAAGTGAAATTCACGTAAGACTTGAAGATTTATAACCATCTAACGTTAACGTGCGGTCCCACTAGCTTAGTGGTAATAGAAACGGGCATTAGTCACATACTTGGAAGAAGAATTAGTCAAATTTCAAAGCTACTGACGTGGCAAAGTGAGGACCTGGACAGTGTGACACTTGGGGGGACTAAACAAAACATGGTCTAGTTAAGATCGTTTAACTCTGCGTAGCATGCAGAAAGACTTCAGTGGCATAACAATTCTATCCTGTTCAAATTAACTAAAATTACAATTTTGCGTTAAAAGATACACTGAAATAACATTACAACTTTTAGTCTCTAACTACATTACTGAATTTTTGTCGTCAGTATTTGAAGTTTTGAACATCATAGAAAATTACAAATCATTCGTAGTTGATATTGGTTTTTTTTTACTTGATTTTTCATAAACTTGACAACAGTAACTAACCAAACCTTTAAACATAAAAAAATGAGCTCGCCTCAAATTTACTAGAAAATCTTTCAAATTAAAGACTTGAAAAAAAACGTTGAAGTTACAACTTAGAACCGTCAGACGGTAAGACGAGATTCAATTACACACGTTCATCTGATTTTATGTAAAAAGAGAAACCGGTTAGAATCGGTTATCGAATTGAGTTGTTCATCACCTTGTGTATAAACTCTTGATATCTTCCCTCATCTTGGTCGTCTGGAGTAACGCATCGCCGGAGTGATCAACATCCACGGCCCTAAACCCAAACTCATCTCTTCCTTCAGATCCAACATTCCACTCGAACCACATCTTCGACATCATCTCTTTCCGCGAACACGTCTCGTAGCTCTCTTCCTCTGGTGAATCTGCAGCTACGAGCCTGTAGGCTAACACTCTCCTCTTCTGTCCTGGTCTGTAAGCTCGAGCCACGGCTTGCTGAGTCACCGACGGGTTCAGATGAACATCGAGAACCAGCACCCTCGATGCACCCACGAGCGATATCCCTTCCCCGCAGGCTTTGATCGATCCGAAAAAGACTTTGGCTTCTGGCGAGTTGTTGAATCTCTCCATCGACGTTTCTCTCTGCTCGTTGCTCGAGTCGCCTGTGATTGTGAACATCTCTTTCCCCAATCTCCAGCCTTTCGTCGAGCTCATGAGTCTCTCAAGGGTCTTGAGCGGGATGATGTATTGGCTAAACACCAAAAGCTTCTCTCCTCTTGATTCGCACAGAGCTATGAGGTTGACGAAGAATTTCATCTTCACACCGTCTCTAACACTGATCTTCTTCAGCAAAGCATCTAGCTTTTTCAATGTATGGTTGTTTTCAGCAGAACCCTTTTCTCCACTCGAAGGGTTTTCCTCCAAGAAAGTCTTGAGGCTGGGGTGTATATACAAGGCTGCACCAAGAGAGATCTGCTTGAACAAATCCATTTTCCTCAGACCCTTGACTTCATCTCTCTGAAGTGAGCTTAGGTTGAGCATGACAGTGAACTCGGTAAGCCCGGGAAGCAAGCCGCGGAAATCTGCTCTGTGATAATGCAAGACATGACGGGTCATTTCTCGTAGATCCTTTATCAAACTGGCTTTGGCAGAAGAGTCTGTACTGTTCTTCAGTGTAAGCTCCACTGCAGCGAAGAAGGTCCCCTCCTGGTTCATCTGTTTGCCACTTGGTATCTCTGCCTTGCTCATGATACGGGAAACAATCTCCCGAATTCCAGTACGCTTCAAGAACTTGGGACGAACGAGGTTCAAAATGTTAAACACTTCCTCGACATTGTTCTGGAACAAAGTACCTGTAAGAACAACTTTTCGAGGAGTCTTGACACGAGCAAGCGATATAAGCATGTTCGTCTCTTTATTCCTCGATGTATGACCCTCGTCAAGGATAAGCAACGTTGGCTTCTCAAGCAAAAGCCGCTTACAGTCTTGTGAAACAACCGTATCTATGTTCTTATCATCGCAGATGATCCTCGTAAACTGCTGGTACCCAAGAAACAGAATGCTTCTTTGGTCAACCCATTGTCTCAAAACCTCTCGTTGCTGCTTCCGTGATTCTGCTTTCGTGCTGTAGAAATCAAGCAGGAGAGTGTTCTCCACCTCCCACAAAGTAAACTCTCTCTTCCATGACTCTATGATACCCTTTGGTAGCACAATCAATGGTTTAGCCTGTGGATCCATAGCCATGAAGCTCTGCAGAAAGCTGATGAGAAGAAACGTCTTCCCTGATCCAGGGGCATGAGCTAATATGCACCCACCTGGCTCATCTGCTCCAAGGTTGTAGCTTAGAAATTTAAATCCTTCAATTTGGTGAAGCCTCATCTCCTTCTCATGCCTTGGGTGGATGAACATTTTTTTTCCTACAATGTTCGTCGGAGAAGAGTGGTTTTCTGTGAATTCCATACTCGTTTCCCTATCTTCTTGTTCACGCATATAAGTTCTCCTAGATCTCTTCGGCTACCTCAGGGAAGGAAATAGATTCAAGTTCTAAAGATTTGTAACAAAGTACACCACGGTCAGTTTAGCACAGTGATCACTAACCTTGTTGTACACAACCTCGATCATGCTCTCGATGGGTGTCTTGATGAGTCCACAAACACGACACACTTCTCCAGTATCATCCTTGTAGATGAAGGAGTGCTCACAGTCTTCGAATTGTTTGAGATCGTCATCTTGTGAAATTTCCACCGTTACCTAACCAAAAACATAGTAAGTTGTTTTCCACCGTCATCTTGTGAAGAAGCGCATTATCTACATCAGAAGTTGTATCTATATGCAGATTGTAGAAGATGTATGCTGCTTATGTACAAGAAGTAACCTTGGATGATTCTTGAGCAAATGCCATCTGCCTCCAAAGTTCTTCTTCTTCTTCACCATCTCCATATAGATGAGTTCCATTCTCATATTCTGTAGGAATCCTGGATGAGTCCTCCTCGTTATAACCTTGAGATCCTGAGCAATCTCCGCTCTTCACAACTTAAAAATGCAGAATGAGATCAGAAAGATTTAAACTTGGCATCAAAAGATGGGAAAAACAAAAAAGAAATATTAACGTAACGTCTATGACATTAATTTCTGAGATAATGCATTACAGCTACGGATTCTTGAGACAACTCATCATCGAGCTTGACTGGTTCTTTCTGTTTTCTAGTTTCGATATCTTCCACCACTGAGGTAGAACCATTTATGATGTTCCTTTTGAGCTCACAAAGTCTCTTTACATCATCAGCAAGCCATCCGTATTTACTCTCTTCAAACCCATCAAGGAGATTGGGTAGAAAGAATGGGTCAGGACGCTTGGCAAGTTCTGATTGGCTAATGCTCTTGGTATGCGACCTCAAAGTCCAAGCTGTTTCACCATCAACCACCAGTAAAAATCAGAAACGAATCCATCTATTTCTTAACATTTGCACTAAAAAAGTTAATTACTTCAAACAAACCAAAAACAGATATGATTTTTAGATCAAAATTTCCAATCAGGAAGAACGCTCCAGCGAGGAATGACTTAGGGAAACAAAACCCATGTGGGTTTTAGAATCGAAACCATTGTAAGAATCAAACAAATTTGGTTCAGTACTATAAATAAAACTAAAACCCAAACAAAATGTGAGATGTTCACACTCTTGTTTCTTTGGACTTCCATAAACAGAGATTTTGTCTTCTTATTCTTAGACACACCATTTTTATTCAGCAAAAGAGGAACAAAAGGGTCACAAGCAAAGAGAAGATATTACAGAGGAAGAAGTAGAGTGTAAGTGTATGTATACGTACGCAAATTACTCGCCCTCGAAAATGGTAGAAAGTGATTAGTACCCACCATGTGTGATCGCTAAACAGAGCTCCTTTAGCTCGAAACTCCAAAACCAAGACCAAAAACCTTGTGAAAGACCCCCAAGATGCAAGCTTTACGCAAAAATTAGAGAGATTTCAAGCAACGACGACAAAAAGGTTTGCTTTTTAATGGAAAAGCTTGAAGCTTTAATTTATTTTCCCATAATAGAAGTGACTCTTGGGTGGCAAAGGAGAGAGAGAAGCAGAAGTCAGAGGGACGTTTTTGGGAGCTAGATAAAAACAAACCAGTATCTATACGTACAGACGTTTTTATTTTTTGAAAGAAAGACTTTATTAGACTTGCTCTCCACTCGAGTATTATCATATTATGTCATTATGTGTGTATGTGTTCTCTTGTCTATAATACCATTGCATTTCCAAAAATGTTAAAGCATTTTGAATGGCTTATAAAATCCTTTCAAATCTTTACGGAGCTTAGTTATAGAATGTGATTAGTGATGTGTTTCACTTTCACCTTGTCTTACATCTCAATTGCATTTTTAACACTGCTTACTAACACTTGTCTTTTTTTTTAATTTAGAGCATGTTTAACCATAGTTGCTTAACAATGGTTCTTAAATATTTTTTATTATAAAATTGTGTGGGTCTAAAGCAACATGCAATAAAGTTACTGTCTTATTTAAGTGTCGGTTCTTCTTTTATTAACTAATTTTGATTTAATTAAAATTATTTATTATAGTAAGAACCTGGCAAAGAAACGCTTTTAAACAGTTGGTTGGCTAATGTTTTTGATGACGAGGGTCGTGCCTCTGTTGCAGTTTAAGCAAAGGCATTTCGCTGTAGGTGCAATGTTTTACTTCTGTTATGTCGGGGGGAAATGTTTGTAAGTTTGTGTCTCAATGTAAAAAGAACGTTTGGGTTTTTAATATTAATCAGACAAAAAAAAAAACATGGTCTTATTGTCTATACGTTTGACGGCAGTGTTGGAATTAGATGACGAATTACTGAATTTGGGCCTTTAATGGGCTTGTCAACAGGCTCAAAGTGTGTTACTGGATCGAGTGATATATGCCTCAGTATACTTTGTTCGTTTCACTAGACTGGTTGGTTGGTTTATCCAAATTGGGGATCTTGTAAGATTTTCCGCATTGAAGTTCATTTATTTATTTAGTATAGACCAATTTTTATAGTTTGATAACTTTGATTGAATCTATTTACAAATTTTACAAAAAAAAAAAAAAATGTTTTGACTTGTAAATACATTATGATTTCTCATCATCTCTCTGTTTTTTGTTGCTTATGTTTCTAAAAACCCATTGGATGTCATGTGGACATGGAGACATTTTCTTGGTTCAATCAGAGCGAACTCATAAACAAAACCCTCAAAACGATATTAGATAAGCTTCAAATATTTACAGTGTAGTAAAAGAAATAAAGAGCATTCTCTTCCATAGCGTATGGTGAAATCGCAACCGAAAAAAAAATAGAAAGACAGCAAAGAAAAAACCTAAGAAAAAAACAGGAAAAACCATTAGAAGAACCAAGAAACATACACAAACTGGATAAAGAACAATCTAGCTTCAGTTTCTTCCTTATGCTTGCTTCAGAAGTATCTCATACTTGCAAAAACCCAAAAAGTAAAAAACCTGTAACGATGTAGTGTCCAAAAGCGAGCTAAACCGGTTGGTTTCTTTGTCTCTCGTTTGGTTCTTGATTTCTTGCAGCTGCATACATATCTTAACATGTCTTAGTTCAAGATTTTTCTTCTATGTTTTGTAAATCAGGACGAGATAGTCTACATACCGAGTCCATTAGCTTCAGAAGTTTTCATCACTCGAAGCCTTTTCACCGAGGTGGTGAACATTCTAAGATAAAGACAAGAACCAATTGAGATCATTAGATAACATTTGTCAGATTTTAAGAGATGATATACTCATGGTTTTTTAGATCTTTTACCTCCATGGGACATCACCAACAAGCATCCAATCTCCTTCCTTATCTTCATAAGTAAGTACAAACTCAGACGATCCATCTAAAAGCCTCAACGGTTTGGTGAACCGACCCGTTAACCCGATAGTACCTGGACTAGTGCGAAAGAACATATCTTCTAGTGTCTGCGCCAAATTCTCGTAAGAAGAATGAGCATTCAAATCAACCTTCCTTCCTATCGCCACTCCATCCATGTTCACCTTAACAAACCCAACTTGAACTTTTCCTTTCACCTTCTTCGTCACATCTTTAGTCTCATCATCTTTCACTTTCTTCTTACCAGTTTCTTCTTCTTCCCTCGCTGACTTTGCAGCTTGGTTATTAACCAAACTGTTCATCCTGTGAGAACCGATAGGTGGCCATCCCACAACTTGACTGCAACACAGAGCAAACATCACTCAGGACTTGTGAATATCATAATGAATCAAGAGATACTTTCACAACAACTAAGAACAGATTCAACTTTTTCGAGACTCCTAATTCCCAAAAACAGAGCCTTTCTTCCTACTTAAGTCGATTAGGTATGTCTGAATAACTAAGCTCTAGCTCTAGCGATAGTCAAACAATATGAATCTTTTTTAACTCCTACACAAATTATGTAAAGTAATCAACAGTGAGTTAGCTTAAGCAACGATTAAAAACTTAAGAATCGTTAGAGACAAACTCTGTTCTTCTCAGAATAGCAATAAACAAACACTTAGAAGATCTTTGAAATTGTTTGATTTCTGTTTCCCCTGAAACCAAAAGCTAAGAAAGGATTAACCTTTTTGTTCTTAAAACTAAAAAGACGAACCTTGAACGAGGAGGAGATGCACCAGCATGCGAAGCAGAATCAGCAGCTCGTTTAGAGCCAACGGAAGGAAAATCCTTAGCCGTCAAAAGCCTCCCACGCTCTCCCCACGCGCCGCCGCCTGGTTTACCAATCTTGGCCGCCGCTCCACCGCCAAGACTGAGGCCTAGACCCAGTTCTAGCTCACTCTCAGCTTTCCCCATCTCAAGCTCAGCAATCATTTAGAGAACACAAGCAAAAACCCACTAAGAAAAGAGTGTTGAGAAATCCAAAACCAAACCCAAAAAGAGAGAAAGAACGAAAGAGAGAGTACTTTGTAAGTCAAGGACTTAAAAAAAAACCTGAGAGTGGAAGAAAAACGAAAGGAGACAAAGAAAGAGGAGAGAAGGAAACAACAAAACAAACAAACAGAAAGAGACAGAGAGAGGATTTTAAGGGTTTCTTGAAATCTGGAGAGAGTTTCAGAGTTGAGGGAGAAAGAAAAGGATTAGGTGGTGGAGAGAGTGATGAGAATTGGGACCCATATGTCTGTAGTGGCCATACCAACAACAATGCCATTCTTCTTCTTTTAACTCCTTTTTCTACTTTTTTATTTTATATTTTATTACTAAACCTTTTAACTTTTCTTCCCGACATTATCAAACTTGTCGTGCTCCCGTTGCCTTGTTGTTTTCTATTTTGTTTATAAATGAACATAAAACTTTTTAGAAACTATATAGTATGAAAAAAACAGTTGTTTGTGTGTTATATAATTTCTGGAAAGCTTTTGTTTAAACATCACTCTTTCTTTTTCTATTTTTGTAAGAATTTTTATTCGTTTTGATGATCGCCATATATGGGAGTTTATTTGTATTCATCCGATCGCATCTATTATTTATGCTTTATCGTGTTCATACTTCATACTGCTATATACTGCATATATGAAAATAAACCAATTTTTTAAAAAGTTGTATTGCAATGTATATGAAGATAGTGGAGAAATGTTAGAATATTATTGGAATGTGGAGATTAATCTAAGAATATGTGTTGTTATCATCGTCTGAACTTAAAAATTGTTATGCTTATGCTGTTATGCATATCTTTATATATGTATCTATTGATTTATTTTTTGGATTTTGATATTTAGAAAAATTCCACTATAGTATACTTTGAATTAGTTTCAATTTAATATTCATGTATTTGTTTTCACCAGAAGATAATTTTTTATTAAATAAATGTATATACGCCCGCCTCCTCGCCCCCGCTCTTTGTTTTTCTGGAGGACTATGATTGATGTTAAATAAATAGAGAAGAAAAAAATCGGTTGCATAATAAGAATTACTAAAATACTAGTGGTGATTAGATTAGTCATCATCATGTTTCTTGATATGCTATGATGATCCTTTGAAAACTTTTTCAATCGCAATTGATGCTGGAAATTTCTCTTTCGATCAAAATCATGACTAAATGACATCATGAGAACATATATTTCGTACTCTATTGATGGATTTGTTAGAAAAACGAACTTAGTTTTCTTTAATAATTTTACATTTTGAAAACAAAATTATAGTATCGATAATCTAAAGATTTCACTGTCACGAAAAAAATAGTAGTAAACAAGTAGTTTACAAAAAAAAAAAATAGATGATATAAAAAGATATACTATTTTGGTTTTTAAAAATATAAAAACTAAAACAACTCTTCTAATATAAATAATAATTTTCGTAAAAATTTGAAAAATATATAATTTTTTTATGTCTTTCATTTTAAAAGCAAAACTCTGCTATCTTTTACCATCTATAATATTAACCAAATTTTATGTCAGATTTTTGAAAAATAATTTTGTTTTATATAATTTAACATATTAAAATATTATTAAAAAACGTGATTAATCTATTCAATTTAATTTTTCAATATTTTATAATTATATATGAAAATTTTATTCCATTCAGTTTAATCTACTTCAGTTATTTAGTTATTCTGTTATTTTTATACTTTTTCTTTATACATATTTTTCCAAAACTGTATATTTGAATTATATTTGTACAATATTATTTATGAAGTCAGTTTCTTTTGTACCACACTCATCTCAAGTCTCACCAATATCAATTAAAGAGATACTCTTGATAAATTTATATGTTTTGTATTTGTATCAATTAAAAGCATTTTAAACTGAAACATAAACTAAATCCACAAGATCTATATAAATTCAGGTTTTTCTCTTATTAAAGAAGTTTATGCATGGTAATCTATTGTTGAAATTGAACTATAACCCTGACATATACCCACCTAATAAATTATAAAAGACATTAATCCATAATAAAATAATTAAATAACGGTTAAACTATTAATCTATCATTGATCAATGGTTAGACTTAGACTTGAGTAAATCTAAATTAAACTAAATAGCAATTTTGTTAAATCAAACTGAAAAAGACTATAACTAAATTTTGATGGTTTACTTTTAAATAATCAATAAAATCAAAAATTATAAACCCCAAAAATATATCAAATTATAAACTAAAATTTTAACTCAAATTAAAATAATAACAAATTTTAAAATTATTATCTGAATGAAACCACCTAATACATATTTATATAACACATAGATATTACACACTCCAAAAATATACAAACAGATTTTTATTTATAATTTGAAAACATGAATTTTCACTAAACTGTAATTACTCATCCCACATTTTTTTGATGAGCGACACTATTGTTCTTTAAGCTTTCAAACAGCTTTTATTATCATTCTAGTAACATTTTAATCAGTAATCGGAAGCTAAGTTTAACATATGTTTGTTTGTAAACGAGATATTAGGAATCATAAAATGTTAGAATTTGAAAGCCTTGATATAATATTTTACAATTATATTTTAGCAAAATAAAAAGGTTACACATGTGGGTTTTTTCTTAGGAAATAAGGACACCTGAACCTCTTCAAAGCGACGTATTCTCTCAGTTCCAAGAACAATCAGTTAGTCAATATCAAATATTTGATTCTATGTTTTTCAAGATATGTCATTATATACGTTTGTTCTAGAAATGCGTGTAATTTTCATATTGGCGGTTTCCTCTTCTTCCTAATTTTGCAATTTTATTCACTTCTTCTTGGGCTATCTGTGTCGTTCCTTTATAGGACAAAAGGCACGAACATTGCTTTAGCTATAAAGTCGAAACCCAAGTGGGCTGTGGGGTTGGCTAGAAAGGTAAATTTAGACAATAGATTAATTCATAATCCACGATTCCGCATGAGCATTTTATATGCTATTTGAAAAAATTAGAGAAAAAATGATGTTCTAGGGTTAGTGGACAGTAATATCGATGTATCATGTATCATTTATTGGTTCAGTCCACAGAAAATAGAGAAATCTGTTATTAAAAATAATAAATTAATTAACATATATAATTTTAATGATACTTTAATACATTTAGTGGTAATTAAGAAAACCTTTTAGTTGAAAACAATATTTTGTAAAGACTTTAAATCTATCTAGTATTCGTGTATACTTCAACTAATCAAAGTTCTATATCCCACGAATTAAAATCGATCTAATGTACCGTGAATTGTGTTTGGATTTGAGAACATGCATGCAGCAACTTGAGAGTCAATATCATTTGGAATCATAAGGAAAAGACAAAAGGAGATTCATGATATACAATTTGTAATCAAATGTTCAGGATAAATGATGGAGATGACTTCACGCTGGTAAATATATATACTGATAAAGTATAAACATTCGAATTGTAACATATATGATCATATGACTTTCCAGACTTCGTGCTGTCATGCATGTGTGTACGACTGTACGTGTATATATATGTACACGATTGTTTTTGATTTATCGTATAAACATTCGGAATGTTGTAACATTCCAATTGTAAGTTTGTAATCTATATACTATTATAAGAAAAACTATATGGTAACGCATTAGTTTGTAAAAGGAATGTATACTGTAAAAGTAAGATTAAGCACTAGTCATGAATTTAGAAAGTGACATGTTGCTAATAATTTTATATGGAACCATTTAATATAAGAAAATCAATATGCAGAAAAGTCAGTGTTATCTTTTATAAGGAGAAAAAAAAGTGAGCGTTTTTTTTTCTTTTTTGCGAAAGAGTTAAAGTTAGCGTTTTGCTAAGGATCGTATAGCATCCGATTTGATATCATATGATGTTGAAGAAAAATTTCAGCCACGATTCAGAGATTAAAGCATATATATAGTTGATACTTGATAGTCACTCGATAAAAGGAATCGTGTGTGTCATATATATGACGACGTAATTCGAAGTTCTGATTTCTAATAATCTGAAGCAGAATAGATATTATCTTAATAGAACTAGATATTTCAAACAATCCAACACTCGATCGGTAGTGGGTACATGCATGTATTAAATTTAAAGCAATCTTTTAGAAACACGATGAAAAATAATTTCCTGACACTAAACGGAAAATTAAGCACAAATTAAGATTCAGAATACTCTTATTATTTTTACATATGAGAGGGTGAAGTAATTTTCAATTATTTTATAAGCTCTTGTCAGTATCTTGAATAAATTATACGAGGTGGTTTTCCAGCTGCTAATCTGACTACGACACGTAAACAAAGTTTCTTAAAAATTTGATACCTTCGTACTATGTGTTTATTACTGTTTCACACTAAATCAGATGCTCAGGGTCTTTGTCGGAGATCACACCTTTTTTAATTCATCCTTTACCAGAATATATATGATTAAAGAATAGTAATAGTTCTTTCGATCACATTTGCCTCCCGGAAAATTTCTACACACATCGCTAAAATATTTTCTCTTATTTAAACCATTTATAAACTCACCAGATAGTCCATTATTCCTTATATCTCGTATAAAATTAGGTTATCCGTCAAGTCACGTTGTCAGTGAACGATGATTTGAAGAAAAATAAAATACATCAGTGATCAGTAGATAAGGAATAGGATACTACAATATACAGAATCATGAACGATACATAAAAATATTTAACTACAACACAGTAGACTGACAATTTCTTTTATTCTTAAAATGATGAAATGACAAAACAGTTGAATGTGAAAGGTGTTTTTCAAAATTAATTTCGAAGACTGTACAATCATCTCACTGTTCTTAAGATCCATAAAGATACGTGAGAGAAATGGTGTAACGAATAAACGGGAAGGCAATCTAAAAATATTGGCCGTGAAAGACGAAAAAGAGTGTCGTTTTAAGGAGACAAAACGACAAAGGCGCGTGGATCAACCCAAAGCTATTATTATTAAAACGACACGTTGTTCAATGTCTTTGCGAACCACCCGGATGTTATTTATACCCGTTTAGTGCGTGCAAGACACAAATTCCTTTTTTCGCGCTTTCAACATCTTTTCTTCTTACGCGCCTTTTGCCACATTCTCGTACGCGCTATTTACTCATCATAGCCACTATAAAACTTGGGCTTTATTGCATTATTCACAAAAATTTGTAAAACTTTTCTTACAAAAAATATCAAAAAGTCTATACTATTTGAGCTGTGATCAAAGTAAGATAATGAACTACTGTATTTATTTGATCAATGTTTTGAAAATTAATCCGAACGGTCTGACCGATCTAATGGGAAATTATTTACTGAACCAAATATGAGTTAAAGTAAAACCGAATTTGAGTTAAACCGTTAAAATTGGTTGAAAACCAGTAAAATTGGTAATTCAATTTAATACTAAAACCCATTTTCTTGAATTTCATTAATTTTTCTCTTTAAAATTATAATTTAATTTGTTTAAATAATAATTGATCGGCCTACTCATCTTTTAATATAAAATCTCTTTTTTTTTAACATAAAAATTTATTTTTCCACCTCAAAATAAAGAAAGCAAAGTATCATCTTTAATACAAAAAATTTAAAACAATATTTTATATTTCTTCTATGAAATTAAAATGCAATAAGAGAATATAAAAATTAATTTTTTATATATAATTATTCTTACTCTACATACAAATATAAAATCTTTCTTGATTTGTTGTATTCTTCTCTTTTTCTTTGGGTTAATGGTCAGAATTTCAAATCTCTATATATTTTTGTACCATATAATATTTTATAAAGTATGTTGCTTTTGTTGGTCTCTTTTATATTATATATATATATATATATATATATATATATATATATATATATATATATAATTGAAAACATTGCTTTTGATATTATATTTTTTTTAAAGAAATAAAGCATGTTGTAACATTTTAAAAAGGATATGATAAATTATTCACAATTTTTTTTTCCATTTACAAACTCAAAAGAAAATAGTGGTTGTTATTTTTGATTCTAAAATTATAAATGTAAATATAATCACAAATAACTTAAATTTTCAGCAGATGCCCCACGAGATAAACGCTTGGATCCACTTTTCTTTTTTGACCCATCTTGATCCGACCCACCTCCACAGACGAAAGTGCATTCTACACCGCAGATATTACTGAAACACGAAAATAGACCATTTCCTCCTTCGGTGTGACGCCGATTATGCTTCTTCTTCACTACCGGAGTTTTCCGTCTTGAGCTTTTCCCTCCGCCTGCATTTGCCGATGCCGGAACAGTCGCACTACCTACATCACTGCTTTGATGACTTGATCCGAGATCATAAAGCGGCGGAAGCTCCGTCCGCCATCGCTCGAGCTTGGAGCGGAGACCTTCAATGTTGCTATCATCGTCAAGGCTCCATTCGCTGAGGATTGAACTCTCAGTGTCGTTGGCTTGTGATCTCTCTTTTGCCATTTTATTCGCTACTTCTGAAGGTGACGGACCTAACTCAGATTCGGTTAAAATCGGTTGTCCTGCCAAATTAGATCTCATCGGTGTACCAAATTGCAGAGGTGATTTCATCGGTGTTGCCATGTAATTAGATCGAATCGGAGTCGATCCGACGATGTTGGATCGTAACGGAGTCGACGCGAGGATGTTAGATCTTCTTGGAGTCGATCCAACGCCGATGGATCGCATTGGACTAGATGCAACCATGTTAGATCTGATCGGAGTAGAGGCGACAATGTTCGATCTCAACGGCGTCCCATGCCTCGACAAGTACGGGGAAGCGCGGCTGCTGCTGCGGTCGTAATCCCTAGGCGGCTTCGGTTTCTCGATCATCGGCATCGATCTTCTCGGAGTTTTGCGTGAATGATTATATGAACGATAAGGTGACTCGTCGTATCTCTCACTTCTTGGCTGCATCGCTTTATGGTTATCCCTTGGCGATTGATCAATGTAATCGGACTCGAACGTATCGTATCTCTCCCTCGGGATATTAGGAGTTTCATAAGGAGCCTCGTAATCGACAGACTTTGTCGCCTCAGAATCCGTCGTTGTATGGTGTCCCGACGTCGTAGGTACAGTTTCTGAATCGCTGCTCGCTATTGCACTCACAGGTTTTCTGTTAGCCAAACGACTCCGCTCAGCTCTACTCAGAAGATCAGAAACAACCATGGAGCTCGTATCACTCCTCGTACGGCGGAGCATCGGTGGCCTGGAGACTACGGATTGGTACTGTTTAGAAGATGGAGATTGTGGATTCTTGGAGCTTCCTTTGAAGCTGTTAAGATGTAAGTTCTGCAAATGAGGATCGTCTTCCCCTAGCAAATCTCTGTAACCAACCGCAGAAGAGTCCATATTCGTGTAAAGTGGCATACTACGCATAGATCCGTCGAGGATTCCCACACCGATGTTGAGAATCCCCTGAGGACGACCAGATGGTCGGCGAACTTGAAGCGCGACAAATCTCATTCCGGGAGGTGGAGTATGGCGATACTCGTCGTTACTTTGGTATCCAGGTCGGCGATTTGGAGGGATCAAGTTACTGATGAGGACACGGATTGTGCCGACGTGAACATCACGGAACCAATGTAAAGCGTAGATTTCGACCACGACGGCTGAAGTATCAGCATAGAGGAAGTCTTCGCTGACTCGGAAAACGAACTTGTCGTTCCAAGTTGGGTTCGCTCGGCCGGAATAGTCTACGCGGGTGGTGAGTTTACGCTCCGAGTGAACCCAAGCGACCGCGTAAGTCTTCATTTTACGAGAGATGGGAGCTAAATCTTGAGCAGAGATTATGTTGAGCTCTAGTAATTGGAATGATGGAAACATTGACATTGTTTGTAGACAACAATGAATCTGTGTTATTTAAAATCTGTGGCATTCGATGGAATCTTGGTCGAGCTTTTAGGAGAATTGAAAAGGTTATGGAATTGGAAAATGGGATTCTTGATTAACCTCCTAAGAACTGGACGATTCTCCATTGGATAGATCATTAGATTGTTATCCTTTGGTGGCTAATCTCCGAATGGTATGGATAAAGTATTGGCCATTGCTTCTTATCTTTCTTTTTATTAACCTTTCAAGTAGAGAGATGAGAGAGGAGAGAAAAAGTCAACAGAAGGTTCCATTTTTGGGTTGTGCTGTATAGAAAATGTGAGAGAGAGATATTAGATTAGGATTTTTTTAGAACTTGTAGAAGTTTGCTATATCAAGACTTGGGAGTTTAACATGGGTTAATTAGGATCAAGTTGTCAAATCTCAGAGATATACGATAGACACCAAAGGCTAATGTATTCGTCGTACACAGGTGATCTATAAAAAGTCTTTTTGTGGCTTTTTTTAGGAATGAAAGGGTTTCATTCATATATGTGATTGTTGCTTCAATCACACTCAATGTGTGTTTAGGGCTATTTACGGCGAGCCTGTGCTACTGATGGGCTTCCTGATTTTTAGCCCAAATTGAGACAGTCATGGGTCAAGTTCAACTTCATTGTAGGTGTGGTTTAAGTTAAGAGTTTTAGAGTCGCTCTCACTCTCGTGAATCGTGATCGTGGTGTGAGGCTTTTGTTCTTTTGTTTTGGTGATGGCCGATATCTTAAATTCGTAATGTTCTTGTTATACAGAATATTAATTCTCTTATTGAAACTAACAATTGGACCACCCACCACCCTATCCTCATCTCATGATATGTGATTCAATGCCAAAACAATTACTTACAAGTCAGCAAGAGTCATTAAAACTTGTGCAGAGAGTATAGATGTTTGATCCCAAACGGCAAATTGAGTATCAATTTTTTCGTTATATTTCCCAAAAAAATAATTAAATATAAAGGCCACAGACGTCTCCATGAAATCGCATGAGCAATGTAATAGAATAAAAAATTACAATAGTTTCACTCGAGTCTCGAAGACCACATGATATTACAACTATAAACAAAACACACCTTCAGAAAAATACATAACCCGTGAAGTCAACGTTCGCATTTTCCAAATATTGAAGCAACCAATATTTGAATGACGCAAACTGATCACAGTAATACAAAACAAGGTGGGATCCTACTCGTTTACAAGAAACAAATAAAATTAAATTTCCCATGTTAATATATTAAAGTTTCTTATCGAGCCAGATTTTCTTAAAAGTACCAAAAACAAGTTGGCAGAAAAAAACAAGTTGACAGGAACTCAAAAGCAACGTAACGCTCTAGACAACATAAGATTATTAAAACGTACAAAAAGAAGATATCTAGTGTAATTTGAACATAAAGATGTAATATGTGATTGAGATAATATATAATTTGCTGCAACGCGATGTAAAAGCTACTAACATTATTGATCCCAAGAAGAAAACAATATATACACTACTCATATTTCACTTTAAGTCATACTATATACCTCTATTATATTCTTATAGGGTGAGTAGTCTAATTGTAAGCAAAATACCTATGACAACCCTATTTTTTAGTCTAAATATTACCGTATCACTATAATTTTGATAACGACAGTTCAATAAAAACAAACAACTGATACTTTTTGCATTGCAAATTCAAAACATCACTAAAATATCACACTTTTAAAATCTGAAAGAGAGAGGATACATTAAACTCAGAGCCATTATTGGTAACCAAGACTAGCAAGTAGCAACGAATGACTTAAAGCAGAATGAGCAAAATTAAAAAAATAATATACGCTTTTGTTTAATATTTAAGTAATTCATTTTATAAACTCGATATGTGTTTCTGGTTTAGTGGTTTCCAATAGACATACTATACCGAAAAAGCCAGGAAATTAAGACAAAAGACTTGAGCAACTTTGAATTATCAAATTCATTTACAATTTTTTTTCACAGAATTTGAAAACAAATTGAAGTACTCTTCTAACATAATTCAATGGTCCCATATCTCCATCAATCCATATCCACCACAAAAATATTAAATAGAATATCAATTTGAATTTTGAAGGAATCCAAAATCGGAAATTAATTGCATGCACCTCGGAATTCACAGTAGCTTTTACCTCTATTTCGGGATTGGACTCATTTTGGTGTCTTCATCCTATATATTTTCAATAATCTGCCAAAATAAATAAATAATTATAAACTCAAATCATTTTCTTTTTTGGCCTTTATTCTTCTTCTCCACATGTGCATGTGTGTATGCATGCATATATACAAATGCTTTCGCTTTCGAATCAATTTATTCTATATAAAAATATAATGTTTGTGTGAAGATTAGGTATATCAGATAGAATCTTACAACCAAATCTTCGAAACCACTTTTAGAAGGGGAGTGTCTATATTACAAAAAATAAAAAAGAAATAAATCTTTATTTTGGCAATAAAATAACATCATTAACAAAATGACAATTCATAAGAACGCGTCTGAGTTACGTTACGTATGCATGTGCTTATATACGTGCATGAATGTAACAACTGAAGGCATGCGTTTATATAAAGATGAATACATGCATGAGTGTATTTAATTAAGAAGAGAAAACGTACCGTCGTATTTCTTCCTCATCAAGTTTTTGACGAAAAGCAAACAAATGACAAGAAACCCAACACCAGCTGTTCCTCCTACTATTATTGCCACCGTCTTCCCTGTTGATCCTGTCCCATTTCTCTTTATTTTATTCTTTTTTTTCATTAAACCATTATATATATAACTTTTAAAAATAAAAAAATCCTAAAGTTTACACTCAATTTTAAATGATAACTAAGTAGAATGTCAATTGGATAGGAGCCTGAAAACGAAAGAACAAGTCTCACACTGAAGCCTTTGAATTAAAGTTGAACATTATTATTGTTGTTTTTTTTCAGTCAAATAGATAAATTATTAAATTGAAATCGTACTATACTTTTTTTTTTTTAAAGATGAACACTTTTTAAAAAATTTCCAGTAAAAACTTACAACTTCTATTTTGAAAATTCCTCGACCCAAAAATTCCAGATTCCATTAACTGTAAACAAAAAATAAAACAAAAGAGAACAAAAAAAAAAGACAGAGAGAATCGAATTGTCTCACCTGAAGAAGAAGAAGAAGAAGGACCCGAAGAGACAGAGCCAGAGGAAGAAGAATGTCCTCTAGGAACACCATTAGGGTAATACTTGTAAGCGATGAAACACTTGTGGAGATAAATCTGACCAGAATTTGAACTTCCACATTCGACTTGAGCCTTCTCTAACGCGTTTTTGATGCAGCCGCTACAATCTGAATCGCCCACATCGCCTTCGCACTGTCCCAAAACGTAAACAGATTCGTACGTCGTCGCGTAGAAGCCGTGTCCTGGAACGACTCCGTTTTGCATCACACCAAAGGCAGTGTCTCTCCTCTCTTCGAACCCTGTCCCTGCGACGTTGCTCTTCCCACATGTCTTGAACAACATCTCCATCCCTGAGAATTTTAAAAAGAAACAAAACCGGAATGGAATTTTAATTTAATTCAATCTCGGTTCGGTTTTATGGTTGGACCGGATATTACCTGAAATTTGAGCAAAGCCAGCGACTTCATAGAGAAGATAACAGCCGGAGAGCTGAACTCTAGCGGCAATGGTTTTGCCGCAGAGCTTACCGGAGAGAACAGGGAGACGACTAACACAGTTGTAACAGTCGTTGTTGCTCAAGTCTCCTCTACACTGGAAAAGACCAGTGATGGTGGTTTGGCTCGTTGTACCAGTCGTGGTCTTGTAGAACTTGGTTTTAGTTGATTGAGAGACCAATGAGCCAAACATTGCAGAGAGAGACTGCGAGTATAGACCAGATGGATCTGAGAATTGCTGTCTCGCGCATCCTTTGTAGATTAAGTCTGTGTAGTCTGGTGAACCAGCGAAAGCTGGCTCAAGATCTGAGAACAGAGCCATGATGATGATGATGGTGCAAAGAGACGAGAGCTTGAGTGAAAACCCCATTTTTTGTGTTTGTGATAGGAACTTTGGCTAAGTATCAAATCATTCTTTGTTCTAAAGAGTGGGAAAGAGATTTTGAGATATGGGTAATGAGAGAAATTGGAAGTGAAAGATTGAATCTTTCTTTTTTTTTGTGGGGTTTCTTGGATTTTAACTCTTTGGAATTTTGGTTTTTGTAAAATTCTGTGACTGGTAGTATTTGTTTGGTGGCTCCTCAGTAAAAGCTCTTTATTTTTCTTCTTCTGGGTTTCTGGTTTTTGGTTTTAATGGTGAAAGAGAGAGAGAGAAAGAGATGATTTTTTAGGCTTTGGATGACCACTCTTTTCTCTCTCTATAGATGTGGAAAACAAGATTAGGATAAAGAAAAGAGAAATGTTTTTTATTGTTTTTTTATATGTATAAAAGACAATCAATCAACACTCTTCAGCCACCAGTCTAGTGAAGACTGTACAATGTGTTTGGTGTGAATTGCAGGGTTTCACTATAATCCCAAAGATCATTATTACTGATTTATATCAAGTTTCACTAACACTGCTGATTTATTCCCCAACCTCTTTTTACCAACCTAAATTAAAAGGAGATTCATGCCTCGTAATTTAAAGTAACTTCTCTTTGAGCTCACTTTACTTTATGAAAATATGACGCATCCATAAATTCACCTTTGAATTGTACCAAATTAGCTTGTAACATCTATATTTTGTAGTTGCTACTATTTTACACTAGATAAATTTCTTCTGTCGTTTATATATCACTTTAAGCCAAGTTTCTGTATTTTGTAGTTGTATGTATATAGCCCAGCCCCTATATGCACATAGACAATTTTCGTTTGATATGATTCTATGAAAAAATGGCCAGAGACATTCTTTACACTTTAAAAGAAACACGTGGTTATATCTTAACACGAATTTTCAATGCTGGTCATTACAACGAAAGGGCATAATTTGCAGGTCTTGATACCAAAACAGTAAACAATCTTTCTTTTTTGAATTGAGATTATCTAATATTAGTTGCAAAAACGAACCTGACATTCGTTGGAGAATGTAAACACTGTGATTTTTGACCCAAGTACAGTCAATGGTATTTTTTTTTTCTTTTCAGTTTAACATATTTGGTCTCCCATTTCTATGTCATAGTTCTCACACTTAGACTAATTTTACTGGTAAGTGGTAAGAGTCTTCATTATCATATTTTATTAATAGGCGTAATGATGATATCTAACGGAGCCAGCAGATATCATCGCTGAAATACGGCAAAATCACTGCAAATTAGCAAACACACTAATTAGTAAGTCGTACCAAATTCGGTTTAAACCGATCGGTTTTAGGTTCCACATTCAAGAAAAAAATCCCGTCTTAATTTCATTTCGCTTCGATCGTTGGCAACAGAAAGAACAAATTTTGGCACAGATTTTGAAGGTACATAGAGAGAGATTAGAACCTATTAGAAAGAGAAATAGAGTAAGAACACTCAAGTGTGTGCGAGTGTGATCGTTTGAATTCCAAGAAGCACCGAGGGACAACTCACAAATTCTCCCCATAGTTGTGAAAACTGTAAGATACAACAGAAGCTGAGAGTCGAGGGAGAAATAACCGGAGATGAACATTTGCAATTGGCTCACTGAGTTTTCTAACGGCTTCTTCACGAGTCTTGTGCAGAGGAGTCATCATCGGCGTTGGCTTTTGCGTCACCAGGAAGACCAAATATCCGTAAGTTACGGTCCATTGAACCAACTGCAACGTATTGTGCATCTGGACCAAACTTCACACATGAAGCTTTACCTGCATGGTTAAGGGTTATGCAATTAGGAACATAATCGCCATGTGACCATTGAAAGAGTTGTTGAAAGGGATCTTACCAGTGCCGGAGAGATCTGGGAGTGTCTTGATAAGGTTCCATTCAGCTTTCACACTCGCCGTCTGGTATAGTCTACAGCCATTACAAACATATTGTTTCAGTATATAAACCAAAATGTAGGCTATTGAACTGCACAAGTCTCTTTTGAATATTTCTTTAGCTGAGCTTGGCCTCTTTGACCAATTATATTCCAAATCTGCACTCACCTGATATCTGATGCAGCAATACCAAGATAAGATCCGCTAGGGTCAAACTCCACTGCACAAAGAAATAAGTATTATCATCCAGTTATCTTATGCATGGGATTTCTCTATTAACAATACGACCAGAACGGTGTGGCCAGGAACGGGATACAGTAGTTGCATACCAGAGTTTGCATCTGCAGATAAGAATGACTTGAAGTTCCTTAACTTGCGCAGATCCCACAACCTAACACCATCCTCTGCAGCAGTCTGTACATTTGCAGAACCAAATATATATAATTAAAGCATTTATGTACACAGAAGCATAGTTGCACTTTCACTTCTCGGAGTTAGTTCAAAGAACTCACCGCGAGGAAATAACCATTCTCAGAGAAAGATAAAGAGGTAACTTCACCGGTGTGTCCATCAAACTTCGCCACATGTGCCTATTATCCAACACAAAAATTATACTCAGATGAAGTCTTGTGGGCATCATTATTGCTCTTTAAAGAAGAAAAAATATAATCGGAAGGCCACAGTTTTTTACCTGACTTTTAACATCCCAAATCTTGACAACAGATTGAGAAGTACCGGTTCCAAGAATGAGACCATCGGGATGAAAAGCAGCAGCCGTGTAATCCACCTTCTCAGAATCATCTGATACCTGAATAAACGAGAAAAAACAATATAAACGGCTCATATTAGGAATACTCTCACCATACATCGACCTTAGGAAGAAGCTGATATGACAATGCTAATGAAGAAATTATAATCCAAACTGAATATATAGAATGCTTTCTGTAATATAGCACATAGGCAAAGCTAAAAAGGAAGACACGTATTAGTTGGTTCTTTGATGTAAGAGATTAGGAACCTTTGCAAGGCATAAGCCAGAGGAAAGATCATAGAAGCACCATGTACTGTCAAGAGATGCCGACACAAAGTATTTATTTGTGGCATGCACAGTTACAGCTCGCACCTGAAAAAAAGCATCATCGCTAGTATGTTAAAGAAAAAGTATTATGAATAAAATGAATAACTATTACAGACTGTAAGAGTTCTTCAACTTCATCCTTACCTCTGCAGAATGATCATTCAACGTATGCCCACAAGCATAATTCCCATCCCCAGAATCCCGCCACATACGGACTGTCTGCAGGTAAGTCACTAATTTAGTAATAAAAAGATACCTAATAAGCAAAACAGAGTATCCAACAGACGGCAAAGATTTCTGGTGTGAGTGATCAAGACCTCTCTACGCAGCGATCCAAACTTTTTCAAAGGTAGCAACATGACATCTACATATTTATATCTCATGGCTACTAGTGATCTTTTCACACTTAAAAGAAAACAAATGAGTCTGCCAGCCACTACTTTTTAGTAAAAAGGCAAACACAACGCGATTACAAAATTCTTACAGATGATGACCAACCAGTATTCATAATAAAAATTGAAATTATGGATTTCAACTCTGTAAATATCTTGGATTACCTTGTCAGCCGAAGCAGTCAAAACAAGATCACCGTCACCTACAAATTTTACACTTGTGACCTACAAAAGGGTCAACACATGTCAAGCACGGAGCTACATAGAAAAGTAAAACAGAATCTAAGGCAAAAAATTAAAGACCTTTTTCGAGTGACCAGTCAGTGTTGACAAGATTTGCCCTGAAGGGCGATCAAAGATAACAGCATTTGTATCAACTCCTCCAGTAGCAATGACATCCTGATTACCGATCAAGAAAAAATAATACTGAGAGGTAAGCTTTTTGCACACCAGAACTAGTATAGTGGATATCAAAAGAAATGAGAACGATAACAGGTCATTATACAAACTATCACACACGGCCTTTTGGTATACAAGAGGACTATTAGATTATTATGCCAAAGAAGACGGAAGAAATAAAATGACCATTGCCCAACCAAGGACTCAAGGCTGTATTCAAATATTTATATATGCGAGTCTGCCTGTCAGCTATCACATGCTATGGAGTGACTTCCACAAACAGAGGATATAAGAATAGAGTGATGAGAAACCTTAGAATGTAGGATGTCCATCGAACAAATGCCCGGTTTGTTGGTCTTGTGAAGTGGGTGGCATGATAGCTGAGTGAACCTCTCCAAAGCATCTACTGAAGCCAATGTTTGAGGAATCTGTAGAAAAAATGATGAAATTATCAAGACAGCAGGAACCAGCCCAAGAAAAAACCACAAGACCAAAAACTCTAAATTACATTTGCCAATCGACTAAAACAAGCGAAGAAAACATGCAAAGAGAGGCAAGAAGAAGCAACATATATTCCTCTTAAGTTGCAAACGCATACTAGGATCTAAATAGATATATTGAGTAACATAAACCATAAGCTTCCCCTTCTATATTTGACTGTTACAACAAGAAAAGGATACATAAAGTTGCAAGTCGTCAGGTTTTGCCTTCTAACTTTCAAATGCATGATCAAACTATCAAAGATAGATGGGGAATAATATGCAATACCTGTCGCTTTTTGCGCTTCTGAGAGAGAGCAGCATTGCAATCAGTCAATTCGGTGATAATTTCAGCTGAAATGCCAGGACACAACTTCTTCGCATCATGACCCATTTCTTCATCACCGGCAGCTATTATACAGCAAAAGAGTACAGTAACATGTTACAAGATCGAAAACTACTTAGACAGCATAGTTTAAATAAAAAGTGTACAATCATACCTCGTTTACCATTACTCAGAGCAGCATTAGCTGTCACAGCTTCTGGGGCAGCAGGTATATGTCTTTCAACCTCTGCAAGCAAGTGGCGTGCTTCATCTCTTTCTTTTTTAAGTCTAGCAATCACACGACAAGCAGAATCATGCTGCAAACAGAAGGCAATATTAATTCCCATCAATTGACGAAACACACTTAATAAACAATGAAATGGGTGAGGAACATATAACAAGGGTACATAATAAAAGTTCATCAATCAAGCCACAAACACGCAACCAAAAATACCTGATACAAGGCATGACTTAGCTCTTGCCTTGCGGTATGCAGTTGTTGCTCCAGTGCAAAATTTGATAGCATCAAACCGTCCCATTCCTACAAGTACAAAACAGATAAACTTCTCACACAACAACCTTGTCTAGTTGAATCTAACTAGTGAACAATGTCTCTTGATTAGCAGTCAGAAAACGAGCAAACGATCAGTGTAATAACGGTTCAGTTAGTTAAATCTTGTATAAATTCTAATAACCAACCCTGATAAATCTATTCCGAGTCGATCAACCAAACTCGACATCACCAATAACATAAACAGCGGGGGTTTTTTTATAGTAAAACTCCCATAAAGAAAAACAAGCACAAAGCCAAGAGAAAAGGTAGGAGCAAAGTTGGAAAACATCTAAAAGCTTACATTCTGGAACGTTCCAAGCAATCCAGGGATGCTAGCTGTATGCAATGATTTCGGTTTAATGACCTAAAGAATGGTCAAAGAAATTGAAACAGGTTAGATGAATTTCTTCAACGGTTCTCCGCCACGTAAAACTCAAAAAAGAATTATACTACCTTCCCACTTTTGACGGGAACGATGTCATCAATGGTAAGAGGTTCGCCAGTAACAGGGCACTTCCCATAATCCTACAGGTGGAAATAAATATTTAAGAAATCATAACCCACAAGCGGATTGATAATCTAAAAGGATTCCAATTGAAGCTATAGAAGCAATGACTGAAACCTACGGATTCATCTAGCAATCTCGAATCTCCTTAGTCCCCAGTTTCAAAAGTTTAGTAATTGACAGAGTGTAAAGAGGGAGGGGATCGAAAGGAAAAGCTCAAAGCTTACCGATATATGCCTCTCGATTAATCGCCTCTCGAAGAGCAAACCTGACTTCGTCGAAACCACTGGCACCTCGGGAACTTCTCCAGAAACTGTACGGAATTAAGGCCACAGTACCGCCACCAATCAACCAAAAGAAAACCCTAAATCGGCATATTGAGAAGACAGAAACAAAAAAAAAGAGCTTTACTTGAACAGTTCATCGTAGAGAGAACGACTAGTACGAAGCAGCACGAGCTGTTAGGTTGAACTGGAGCTCCCTCTAAGTGGCGGAGCTAGGGTTAAAATCTTCTCCGGTCCGGCGCTACGATGCGAAATCGCGGAAGCCGGGAAATTGATTCTGAGAGAAGAAGAAGAAGATTGACACTCTCAGTCGAAAACTAGGGGTTCGATTTCGCGAAAATTGGGCCTTTAATACTATGTTATATTTGGGCTTTATTTCACGTACTTGGGCTTTTGAAGTTCCAACAAATGCGATACAATCACATCCAGATAGAATCATAAAAAACGACAACGTTTTATTCACATAACTCAACAAAATAATATTAAGTAGAAAGACAAAAAAAAAAAAAAAAAAAAATACAAGGTAGAAAGACAACAAAACAAGAAAAAAGATCGCCAAAATTTTATAAATAATGTTTAGCATATATTGCTAGGTTATGTTCTTGTAATTTTTGTTTTGTAAATAATGTTTCTTGGTTAACCAAACTACTTAATTAATTAATAGATTGCATGTTGACAAGGAAATGGTAAGGGATGTGAAACCAACAAAAAAAAACAAAAAAAGAGACTACAGCTTAATAAAGTCGTGTCTTTTTTGAACCAACAAAGTCTTGTCACAACCAAAACAATAGTGTGAAAAAATTATGCTCGTGCCGTTAAAGTCTCAACGATCATATTTGATCTATAAGGAGGTTATCAGTTTTTGTGGATGTACAATAAACGTAATACTGTTGGTTTTGGAAATACGGTTCATGTTAAAAACAAAAATGTTTCTTATGGTGATGGTTAAATATACTGTAAAATGCATGCTCTCTTTTTTTTGTACTAGGTGATCTCTAATTAAGCTTAAATTCTATTATGATTTATATATGAACAATCTACTAAGTACTGATATTATGAACAATGCTAAAATACGAGAATTGTTCAACAAAAAAAGTGCTAGAATACGTAAGTATATTAAGTCATAGTGATGATACGTTGACAAATCTTTCGCATTCTTAATTAAAAATAGTTAATCGACCTGAAGTACACTAAGAACAAAAAAAACCAAAAAACTAATATAATAGATTATATATTTGGACTATTGACAGAAATAATCATAGTGTAGTGTTGTGGCCTTGTGGGAATAGATCATTAATAAGTATTATTTAATTATAATATATCATAGAGCATATATTTGATAGTGATGCGCATAATAATGTATAGGCTTTTATATGGTTGATTGATAGGCTGGTACTTTTGTATGCAACTATGCATTCACGTTGCAAATGCGACCTCCATGAACTAAATAGAAAAAAGTAAAGCAGTAATACATAGATATACCCAAGCAAAATATTTTTAAAAATCTATTTTGTCAACATTTTATTGATTTAATTTGAGTGATCTAAATGGTGTAAAAAAAAAAGAAAAATGTAGAGATCTAAAGGTAGGAGTCGTAGGACAATGAGGGTACCATCTGAAGCACGATGGTTGTGTCCTTTCTATTTGCATAAAAGTTATATTCTTAGGATCCAAGGATGAAAGCGAAACTATCATACAAATACAAAGGAAATATACACAAAAATGCTATGCAGAAAAATTATTTTACATACTCAAACCCTAATGAAATCCAAGTTATTCAGTTTTATTTTTAATATCCATAATCACAACTACAGGCTACAGCCAATGATTGATCATCGGGTACCTATTTAATAAATGGTTCAACATGATTCATTTAGGAAGAAAGATTCGAAAGAAAAAACGCAATGAAATTACATTTACATAAATGTGTGTGTGTGTGTGTGTGTATATATATAATTTGTTCTGTGTTACTAGTTTTTCTTATTTTTAGGTGTTGTTTTGAAATTGTGAAAGTGGTGGTCCCTTTCTATTTGGATAATGCGTGTGCATATATTGAACTTTAGATCATCAAGATGGTCATTTCTCCAAAGTATCTATCTATTCATCAAATCAGCTTTGATCTTAAGCAGTTCCATTTTCATTTTCACTCCATTTTTTGTTTCTAAAACAATAGAATTATTGCAATACTCTAATCCCAAATTCTTTTTTTTTAAATAATAGAATTAGTGCAATCCATATGCACGTGTTTAGTGTACTTTACGCTCTAAACATATAAACATCACACATATGGCGATATTAATCTGTAGAGACGACTTGACAGTGAAATAATAATATAAGTTTGGAAACGTTGAAGGAGAAAATAACTATATTCTAATGGCAGTGATTTTCAAATGCTTGATAGACTTTTGTGGCCAAAATAAGATATTGACAGGCGATATTGATGTCTCATGATCAGAATAAATAACAAAATGAGATACATATATTTGATTATTCCCCTTGTAATAATGTTACAAAATGAAATGCAAAACACAAAGAGCTTAGGATAGTATACGTAATCCTGACATAATGAAATAACATTCTATTTTAAACGACAACACGTAATCCTAAGACAGTGTTAAAAATTTGAAGACTAAATGTATGAAATCAAATTCGTGCTTTTGTTCACTTAGTTCGTACCAATAATGAGATTGACAATATATCCTTTAAATATTTATCTTCGCATACTTTAATTTGATTATGGCTATCAGAATAATAAAAGCGTAGGAAAGTGAAATCTCGAAGATGAGAAGGAATGACTTATATCTTAAAGGTAGTAAGCATTGACTCTATCTCTATGCTAAAAATGTCAGAATCACAGCATTTTTCTTGTAGCTTAAATCATTTTCACATGAAAAAACTTTAAACTTCGAAGTTAGTTAAACATTGTTTTCGAATTCTCTTACTTACGGCAAATAAATGCTTATCGTCCAAAGGCATCTAGGCAACATATTTTTACTGACCTGGTCGAATACGTTTCCACTCCTTTGCCAAAAATCACGAGCCAAGTCAATAAAATTAGCAAATGAAATACAAGATTGAACATATCTAAACTTTTAAAAATAGAAAATTAACTCCATAAATATAGGGCTTAAATTAGGATAATTTTCAGTCAAAAACGTCAAAATCCACGGGTCAAACTCATCGACCGGTCAAAACAATTTCCTCTTACGTGAGACCCTCTTACCACGTCAACACCATAATATCCACGTCACACTGCCACGTAGAGGAGATTCGAGGCTAACTTTAAGTGCCACGCTGGCATATATAACGCCTTTGTTTATTGTATGAAAATAATATTCACATATACATAGAATGGTACAGGCGTGCACAGATTTAATATATACTATATGTATTATATTATGGAGATATACACACATAGATACATACACATAAACCAAAAGTATATATATCTATGATTGTTACGTGAAACTCCCATAACCTCTTTTTTTTTTCTCCCAGAAAACTGTAAGAATTTTCATTTCTTTTCTGTCCAAACAGAAGAACCTTTGTTCTGTTTTCATAATTTAATTATCTCTTTGTTTTTTCAGTTGTTTTTTAGTTTTTTTTTTTCTCTTCAATTATTCGATGGAGCTTCTTGTTCATACATCACTTGTTACAACATTGTTTCACAAAGCATCCACGAAGCCCCGATCTTTCATTTTCGTGCTATAAGTCATTTTCTTTTATCTGGGGATTTTTCTCTCCTTTTCCCAGAAAAATTTCGCATTAACATTGGAGATAAAGAACACAATCATGCTGCAAGACGTGATCTCCTCTCACGATCAGCTTTCCATCGTAATTCTCTTTTCTTCATTTACTTTTTTCGTTTTTTTTTAGCATGGGTTAAATAATATTGTTTGCTCTTTGATTTTGATCAAACATTGAACTGAACATTTCATGTTCTCTATAATTTTTATTTATATACCATAGAGATCATATAAACTGAGTGATTTTTCTTTCTTTTTGTAGTTTCTTATGGGACAACCCTAGAATTTCAATTAATTAGTTTTCTCTGTTGGTGTAATGTCATTTTCTTCTCCTCATATTCCATTTTTAATTTCTTCATTCTTTGAACTTTCTTTGTTATTCTCTACACACTTCAATTTATCTTCCAGAATTCAGATACGATTATTGAACATTATCATATCATTCTCATTCGCCTGTGTACGATTGTTACTTCTTAGCCAATTGAAAATCGTCACATGATATAGAATAATGTTCTACAAACTATAGTCCATTTCAACTATTTCTTTAATATTCGAGTTTATTATTTTTCTCACCATTGAATTTATAAAGTTCGGTGAATTTCACTAGGAGTATTTATATATATATATGATCATAATGAAGTTTTCTTAATCACATGTTCTTATTTCTTATGAAGTGCCCTTTACTATTTCTTATTTTCTTTGTGGGAAAAATATCTGAATGTTGGTTCATACCAGGCAATGCTAAATTATCTTCTAAACACCAAAAAGAAATACCAGAATCAGGAAACTTTCCTTTAAATAGAAACTCCACTCTTCTTTACTTGTTCTTTTTAGCTATTGGAACTTGGAACACTTCTTCTTAACATGTCACATGAAAGAACAGATGCATTTAATCTCTCTTTACCATCATTTGTGATGTTCTAAATTGACATTAATAACAAAACAAAAACCGAAAAAGATTGGATTTATCGAGACAAAAAAATCTTGGAGTGTTTTGATGTCGAAAAACAGAATAAAGACATATCTTATAGATTCTCTATAGAAAATGAAGCACAAGAAAACAAATTTACCCTAAGCATAAATCTGTCTTAAGAACCAAGTTCGTAATCTCTCAAGGATCCCACACAGTTCCTGTTTCTTGTGACTCAACCCAAAGCCTCTGTTCTCTTCTTTTGATGCTTGGCTTTAACGTAATGTCTTCAAAAGATCTTGATCATGTACTTTCTCTATTTGACATATTCTCTAAATCTAATGGTTGTTTGTGTTATTTCACCAGGATGATATCACGAGCCCTCTTAGTGCTCAAGTCTTCGATTTTTGTGATCCACAACTGTTTCAAGAAACCTTCAATCAATCCTCTGAGCTCACCTGTGTTTCGAACATTCTTGACAAATCAGGAAGCTTCCAGGACAGCAACACTGGTAACTCCAACACTAACACAACCACAACAACAGAGAACAGTAACACCTACACGAACAACAAATTTCAAGATGATGAAGATGACAACAATAATGCAGATATGTCCACAATTTTCGATTCTCATGATGATTTTGAAAACGACATAGTCGCTTCAATCGATTTCTCATCATCCTCTTTACAATATCCAGTTATAGATCATCTCCTAACAACAACAGATGAAGACCAGTTTAGTTTCTCAGCAGGAGTTCAAGTAGTTCATCAGCTTCCTAACATTCCATACTCTGGAGACACTCTCTCTCTACCAGCGGTTTCCACTATAACTCCTCCCTTACCACTAGGGGTTTCCGGAGAAGATTGCCTTTCTTCTGTTCCAAGTTACAATATTGGCTTAAACCCTACTTCCCCTTCTTGCTCTTTCTTCCGTACTTCCGGTTTATCGACATATATGCTGAATATGAACACCGGTTTATTATCTTCTGAAAGTAATTCCGGTTTATTTCCTGGTCCTATTCATCTGGGATCGGAATTCAACAAACCACGTGATCAACTGATGGATTTTCAAGCTGATAATGGTGGATTATTCTGTCCCGATTCCATCAAACGTATATTTAATCCAGACGATCTCCAGGTAAATTTGGAACTTAATTACAACTTTTTGTTACACTTATCTGCTTTACGTATAGTTTGCTTCAAAAAAAGTTTGGATGTGAAGCGAAGATTTATAGTTTTGTTTATGATAGAACGTGTGAATACTAACTGATTTATTAAATGAACCGGTTTGGTGCAGCTAAAGTCCCGGTTTTTACTTAGTTATCTCCAACTCGAGAACTTTTTGTTTGGTTACGAAGGAACATAATCGGTTCAGTGTTGCTAACCGGACTTTTTTTTTTTGTTGAGAAGGCACTTAATGGCATCGAGAACCAGAGCCACTTAATGGTACCTCAGACTCATCCACCATTAGGACCGGTCGAGATAACCGGTTTAGAAGACTCTGCGTTAAATAAAGTTGTGAAACTCTCCCCCGAACAAAGGAAAGAGAAGATCCATAGGTACATGAAGAAGAGAAACGAAAGGAATTTCAGCAAGAAAATCAAGGTTCTGTTCTTACTATAATAAACCGGAATCAATTGTTGGTTATTGTTATTCCACTTATTTTTGGTTTTTGTTATTCCAATTATGTTTGGTTTTTGTTGTAGTATGCATGTAGGAAAACATTGGCAGATAGTCGTCCAAGAGTTAGAGGAAGATTTGCAAAGAATGATGAATTTAGTGATCTACATAAACAAGGTTCTTCAAGCCATCATGATGATGAAGACGAGGACGGTGTAAGAAACCCGGTTTATTTCAACCATAATCTAGTTTGGTTTTAAACGGAGTCTTGATGTTAACTAAATCTTTTCGGTTTACAGGTGGGAGTGAAGGATGAGGAACAATTAGTAGATTCTTCAGACATTTTTGCACACATTAGTGGACCCAATTCCTTCAAGTGCAACTACTCAGTTCAATCTTGGATTTGAGTTTCAAATCCCACACCAAAAATTAGTCTCATGTTTATAACATGAATCTTTTATAGTCTTATATAATTAGTACGTCTATAGAGTTATTACTTGTTATTTAAGTAGTATATTTATTTTTGTAGCAAAAAAAATAATATAAAAAAGAAAGAATAAGCGGCTTAGAGCAGGTTTGGATGAATAAAACAGTAGTGAAGAGGAACCTCTCATTAAGTTACATAGAATTTGAAAATTTTGTAGATATACTACATAATATGATATATGTGATGTCTTGTATTTAATAGTTAAGTTGTACTTTATTTCTATCCGAACACTGAGTATATTTATATATATATATACATTTGAGTTTTTATTTTGCTACTTTTGCATTTGTGTATTTTTTATATATTAACGTAATGAGATATGCTTTTTAACTATTGACATGGTGTGTATCGTTCAGATGTCTTACCTACGCATGTTTAAACGAAAAATTGAATAGGCCGGTCTGATTGTCACTCAGTCATGCATGTCCTCTAAGACCCGCTAAGGATTTAATTAAATTAAAAGATAAAATCTATACTATTAAAACAAGAAATATTATAGAAAATTTTTTTTGTACTGTATTATATTACGATTTTTACCATTGATTCTATTTGATTTTTTAAGAGTTTCATTAAAGGCAAAATTGTCATTTGCAAATATGAACAAATATGCAAGATCTAACCATATATAGGATCAAAATCTGTCAATAAATATATTCTCTTTATTTCAAATCTTAAAATATATAATAAATCTAGAAATCTTAACAAAAAATTGTAATTACAATTAATATATTTAAACACGTTTTAAATAATTATCTAAATAAAAAAAATATTTATTCGTGATATGTTCGATTATGCATTTTTTCAAAACATTGTAATTAACATTAGTTAACAAAATTATCAATTAATATTAATATATTGTAATAAATTAATGATTTAATTTTAATTTTCTAAATTTAAAAATATAAATTATAAAATTATAAAATTTATAATAACAAATCCGTCCTTATGACGGGTCATAATCTAGTTCTAATTAAAAATGATGCAATTGTTGGCCATATTATGTTTATTGCAAAGTTGAATTGGGCCAACAAAGTGTTATAGATCAATTATTCAACCAGGACCTCCCTTAGACAATGGTGTTGGTATATTTGTTCGGTTCAATTTGGGTGGTTCGAATTTTTAGGTTTATAAATAAATAACATGTTGAATAAAAAAAAAATTATATT
Source organism: Iljinskaea planisiliqua (assembly GCA_900108845.1). Classification (NCBI taxonomy): domain Eukaryota; kingdom Viridiplantae; phylum Streptophyta; class Magnoliopsida; order Brassicales; family Brassicaceae; genus Iljinskaea; species Iljinskaea planisiliqua. Next base: position 5,813,437 of record FNXX01000004.1, on the reverse strand, counting down.
CGAGTCAGGTTCTATTCGTTCCATGTATTTTTAGGTCAAATATAAGTATCCAAAATAGTGAAAAAATAAATAAAAATAGTTAAATTTTTAATAAAATTTAATAAATTTTAACAATTATAATTAAATGTTATGGCATATTATAGCTTTTTGGATATTTTAATTATTTTTTTTTAAAGTAACTAAACTTTAAGTTTAGACTTATAATTTTGAATATTTAAATTATTTTAAGTATAAATATAATTAATATCTCTAAAATATTAATTGTATTTTGGATATTTTAGTTATCCATTCTATTTTTGGTTTGGTTTCAAATTTAATTCTTCTGATATAAATTTTTAAAATTCATTTGGTATTTTTTCAGTTTCAAATTTGGTTTGATATTATTTTGTGGGTAGAGTTCAATTTTAAATATTCGGATGTGAATATTTTACCCAACCCTATAGTTACCATTTAATAAAGCCGAGAATATTAACAAGACAGCAATTCTTTGATACATGCGTATTAAATGATGATCGTACCATAATTCCAATCAATAGTTTCTCGATGGTATACTGAAAACTGGAAGAAAAGAAGGTTGCACTGTTGCAGTAACTTTGTAATGAAACAGTTTATTATATATATTCGATCTTGGTTATTTTCCTTCTGTTTTTTTTGCTGCAATTTGAAAGCCCATATATGAAAATTGACTTTTAAATGAAGATTTGTTAAAATCGAATTCACGATTAAGTCAATAATTTTCGAACCAAACGTCTAAAAGGCACAGATTAAACTATGATGAGATATTGACTTTAGGTGAATTATGACAATGACCATTTGATAGGTCTTTATCCAAAATTAATGAAGTCTATATAGGTTTTTCTTTCTATACAAAAATATTAAAGAATTTAACTGTGTCATTTGACTTAAATACACGATATATACAGTTTTCAAAACTTAGGAAAAGAAAAAGAGAAGGCATTTTTTATTGTGAGAAAACAAAGTGAGATTCATCATTGTTTTTTTGTTCCTTAGTTCAACGTTTAATCAAGTTTTCAGAGCCAACACCTAAACTTACCCGATAATCCCAATGAATGAAGTATAAAATTCACGAGGCTAATAATTAGTCTTTTCAAAACTAATATCCGATCTCGATCTTTAGAAATAGACTCACACAAGTTGATCATGACACAATCTTATCAACTTCGAATCTATTTTCTAATCTATTTTCCAGAGCATCTACACGTGTATTACAAAATAATATTTATAGACCAGACAAACTAACGAACTTTTAAAAAACAAATAAACCGACTAAATCACATGCATGAAAAACACGAATTATGGCTAATGCTTCACGAATTATGGCTAATGCTTCACATTAAAAAAAAATGTTAATGCGGTTAATGCAAACATATGGACCGGATTTGGTGGAGAGGATTCTTAGATTATATACAAACTGATGCATCGATTTTCTAATCCGGTTGGTCGATTCAATTTATACGATTATTCAATATGTCACATAGATGTATATTTATTAGCATATAATCTTCTAGATGAATAATTGAGCTGACATTTGCGACCTTCAAGAAGAATAAAACACATAAATGGTGGAACTAATCTTAACTATAGTATTATATATTGCGGATTACGTGTTTGAATTTTGAAATTTTAAATAAAATGCGTAAAATGCAAATTAAGTAGCAACAAAATGGTCGAGACAATCATGTGCCGCAAGCTCACGCTCCGGTATGAGACAAATTAGTTTTGTCAATTTGTTGGTTGGTCCATAGATTCTCATTTTTTGTATGAAAATATCGTTAAATAAAATATCAATACATGTTCTAAAGTCTCCAAATCTCAAATAATCCAGTCATGTATATGTTTAAAAAGGCAAAATATGTATTGTAGAGTTTGTTTGTTTGTTTTTTTTTTAATTTTAAAAGGTATGATAGTTTTAACTATTCCCATGATTGTACATGGAGCTAATTATATTAGAAATCCGCTTATTCAATAGATCATTAATTGAAAACCTACCGTTTTTATAACACATGCATAAACTTCTTGATTTTCTGGATGATTAAAAAGATGTTAACACACATGTTAGTTTTACCTGATTAATTAGTACCTATTTGTTAAATTTAAACAAAAAACAAAATTACAAACCTAAGTAGAGAAAATAGAAAACTTTCTTGAAAAATATACTTGCATTACATGCTTAATACATAACAAGTTTCTTCTTTTTATGCGTAGGTAAACGTGAGGATGATTAGTACCATTTAAGTCGTTTTCTAACCTCATTGATATCTATCTGTAAAGATAAACGAACAATGAGCTAACTCGAAATAGAAAGAAAAAAATGAATAACCAGAGAAATAAATAAAAAGTGGGCACTCTCTAAAATTTCTCAACTCCCTCTTTTTTCGCAAACGAGTAGCCATCACCATTCACCACCACCACCTTTAGATTCCTCTCTCGATCGTGCCCACCAGCTAAGCTCACTTGCTTCTCTAATCCCACCACCACAATCTCCACTTTTTGACAAAAACAACCCTAATTTCGAGTTTTGACGCATGAGAAAGCAAAACATTAAAGAAACACACAAAGAGGTGGACCCCGCATTGTAAGAAGCCTCTTCTCTTCCTTAGTAGTGGCTATAGTCAAGTCTCACACACACACCCAAAAAAGAAGTTACTTTTTCTCTTCGTCTCCATTGGTACTAACTGGTCAGACATTAACGTGGCTTCCTGAAACACCCATCTCTCTCTCCCTCTACAAACCCAGAAAATTCTTGCTTATAATCTTCTCCCCACTCTCGTCTTCCCACTCATAATTTGAGCTGAATAAGGAGAATTTCGCTTCTTCTTTTAGAACTTTGGAGACTCAGAAGAACGGAGATCGCAACAATCCAGGATTGGCGAAAGGAGATTGCTTTGAGTTTCCTGTCCATAGGAGAATTTCTTCGACACAAACCCTTTTTCTAGCTCAGGTACAAGGATATTGAATGAACAAGACGAAAGTTTTTTTTTTTTTTCTTCCTAAGCTGCTCTGTGTATTATTGTGTAATTAATTAGCTTCTGGGTTCCTTTTTACTGGATCAATTTATGCCTTTTTTGTTCATTCCCTGAGCATAAGCAGTTTCTTATTTCATAGCCATGGACTCTGAATTGGCTTTTGTAGAGAAAGTGATTCAGACAGAAAATTTTAGCTTCTACGCCAATCCTGAGTACTTTTCTCCTTCAACTTGATTAGTGTGCAAAATCCATCAATGTTTATCTTGAGCTTGAAAATCCCATTAAAGTTTTAGCTTTTTCTCTTATTCAATTAATGGGCACATCTAAAAATTCAAGCTTTTCTTTGCTTGTCAATTTGTGTAGGGTTCTTCATTTTTTAGCTTTTTATTGCTTTTAGGTAAGAGATTAGGTAATATTTAAAAGCCTTGACTTTTCAGCATTATTAGCTTTGTATTCTTAGAGGGTCTCCAATCCGGCTTCTGTTTGTAATAGTAGATTCTTTGCACATTATTGGGATTCTGCATAATGTTTAATATTTTGAAAGTATCACACCATATAATGGTTTTGGAAGATGTCTTCTGTCCAAAGGAACTGCTAACTTAAGCCGATTACTTGTACTACTCTTTTGTTAGTAATGCACTCAGAGTTTTAACTTCTCACTTATACTGTTCATGTTTGTCTTTCAGATACTTGGAAGTGGTCTTTATTCGAATATTCGTATGATAGGATGGGAAATTAAGTTTTGCTCAGTTCTGATTTTAGAGTTAGCGAGCAAACAATGGGGAGTCTTACTCCTGATGCTTTGAAGGATGATTCTGAACTTGAAGATTCATTGAGCATCATTGAGAATCTGCCTGGGGAGAGTGGTTTATTGAAGTCAGGGAACTTGTTGAGCCAGAAAAGACAGCAATGTAGTGTAGTTTCAAACAGTGGGAAGTGGCTACAGATTGTTAAAAACGGTCCCAAAGGATCATTTTCTCGTGCCACTAGTTTCTTCGATAACAAGATCCCAAGGCATTTGGTGTCACTAGACGAGAAGTATCTCCGTCGATGCCTCGACTTGATTAATATCAGTGCCTTTAAATCAGCCAGTTGCAGCCTTTCTATGAATCTTGTAGGATCAAAGATGAGTTCGTCATATCACTTTGATTCATCTATGATCCCCAAAGAAAATGTTGCTCGCCTTGTGTTTGATCTTCCCTTGGTAGATGATTCAGGCAATATAGTGATTAGCCCCGCAATCACAGGTTGCAAGAGGGTTACACATATGCTTGATAAGCCTTTGTTACACAATCTCGAAGCATTGGATGGTGGTGATACAAATAGCCGGACAAGGCGAGATGATAATGGTGGGTTGGCTTCATGTGATGTTGTGAGGAAGATAGAGGAAAATATCTCCCTGGATTCGCAGTTTCGGAGTTATGAACCTGGAAGCATGCCTAAAAAGGCGCTCTCTTTATCGAGCACAAACTCAATGAGTTCTTCTTCTTCTGAGCAATCTTCTTCCTGTTGGTCTCCGTCTTCAACAGTTTCTCAAGGAACACTTCAGTTCACTATGAAAGACAACAAGACGCCTCATTTTGTTTTCTCATTGGATGACCAGAAAGAGATCTATGTAGCTAACTTAAGCACCAGTAGTGTTGGGTCGGGTTTTGACCGTAGTTCTCTAGACTATGCGTATTTGATCCATTTGAAGAAAGGCCGTGGATCCGAACCGCAGCATTTGGTTGGTAAACTAAAGGTATCAACTTTGTTTTCTGTCTCATCCACGAATGAAAAAATCGTAGAGAGACAGTTTGTTCTATTCAGTAGTGGTGGGAATCCGCAGTTACCTGGCCACAACGATATCAGGAAAAACAGAGGATTGCCTAAGAAAGTCGTTGACGCGATCAAAAGTACTACACGCGCTTCAAGGCAAAGAAGCATCTCAAGATTCAGTAGAGCAAGCTCCGTAGCGGATTTTTGTTCTTGGGAGCAATTTCAAGAACCAGACCACGATCTTGAACCCGTAAGTTTACTAGATAACAACCTTCCACCAAATCTTGAAACATCAGCTGTTGTTGTGAGAGAACAGTATCCCAAGGAAGAAAATGAGGAAGAAAAAGTTGGAGGCTGGGGCATGAAGTTTCTCAAGAAATCGCCCTTGGCTCGAACCAAGCATGCTTCTGAAAATTCAAAGCACTCAACGAGCATAGATGTTGTGATTCCTTCAGGGATTCACGGAGGACCGAGGAACAGAAACGGTGGTCCTTCGAGCTTGATTCAGAGATGGAAGTCCGGAGGAAACTGTGATTGCTCTGGATGGGACTTGGGTTGTCCCTTAACCGTCTTTAAAGGCCAGGCTCGAAAAGACCAAAATGAAGCTCAATGCAATCTTTTTGAGCTCTTCACAGAGGTAACATTAGAGTTCCATTCACCATTTCCTTAATCATACGCCATAGATATCGAAAAAACGGAAACTTTCATGCCATACGAGATGTCCCATCAATGAAAGATTCGATCTTCGTCATGTTGGTTTGTTTAATTAGTTTGTGTTATTTCAGGGATCCAAGCAGGGGAATCCTGGAGTGAGGATTATGAACGTACGAGACGGTCTTTACTTCGTTCAGTTTCAAGCAAAGATATCTGTATTGCAATCATTTTCAATCGCTTTGGCATACATTCATAGCCAAAGCCAGAGACTCCGGCCATGGTCGTCAGGGAAGTGTATAGAGAAGCTTAACTAGCTAAAGAGAGGATTGCACAAAGTAAGATAGGCAAAACTCAGCCTTCGTAATTTTAGCAGGTTCTTGAGTTAATAATAATTTTTGTTTCAGTTTATTTTTTTTCTATTTAATATTTTTTTATAGAAGAAAATTGTCTCTTTACTGAAATCATCTGTAAGTTTGGTGCTGCTTCTTCTGTTTTTTTTTTAATTAAAAGGGTGGTGTGAAATGTAAATTTTGACTTTCGATTTTGACATTTATGATATTCTGGTTTTATATAGACTTTGTTTATTAACTTGTAGGCGCAGCTTTCTTTCACTTTAGATCAAAACATTTTCTCGGGAGGAACAAAAAAAAAAACAGAAACTGGAGAAAATAACCAAACAAAACATGTCTGAAAGCTCACAAAAGATTCTTGTCTCTACTTAAAAACACCCAAAACATCAAAGTTTCGTTGAAGAGAGTGATTAGACAATGGCGTTCGCAGCACTTGCAATCCTTGGCCATAGATCGGCACACTCTTTCCCGATCGGTCCAGTAATCGCAGACCCTAAAACCAGACAACAAACCCACACATATCTCAGAAAAGATCTTATCCAAAGAAATAAAATATATAAGTGATCCCAAAACATGTTTGATAATAACTGATTGAATGAGTCTTGTAAGAGAAATGAATGAACAAAGTACCTTTCATTTCTCCCTTAGGGTTCACAATCACTCCCGCATTATCTACAATCGAAGAATCAAACCAGTATCATCAATCTCATTCCCACATAAACTCGTGTCTTAACTCGAGAAACTGAGACTTTACCTTCAAAATACATGAAAACACCGTCCTTTCGGCGCCATGGCTTGCGCTGCCTAACAATGACAGCAGGAAGAACCTTTTTCCTGAGGTCTGGCTTACCTTTCTTGACCGTGGCCATAACCATGTCACCAACACAAGCAGAAGGTAACCGATTGAGACGACCTTTGATTCCTTTAACCGAAATGATGTAAAGGTTCTTAGCACCAGTGTTGTCTGCACAGTTCACTGTGGCTGCCACGGGAAGACCCAGTGACATCCTGAATTTGTTACCAGACGTTCCTCCACGTCCTTACCAATGTACAAAAAAAAACAGAGAGACCAAACCAACATTAGAGCAGAGGTTAAAACTATTCACTAGTTTTGTTTTCACGAACAACAGCTTATAAGTATTATCAGATCAGAATCCAATACTACTGATACCATTACCATATTGTAGATCGACAAATCAAACCCATGAGTGGATCAGAATCATGATCTTAGTATAAATTAACGTTTTAGATATTTTTTTGTTTGATGTTCTTCCAATTGAGTATAATTACTTTAGACTAAGCAGTTCGAATTGCAGAAGTGAGATTAAAGGTAAGATTTTCGAGCATCCAAAATCGAAACTAGTAGATCAATTTTTGATTATTTTAAATCTATAAATAAAAGCCATGGAACTGATGGAAGCTTTAAAACAGAATCGTAAAAGAAATTCTGATAAAATGCAACAACGACAAAAGAGCAAGGGTTGTGGTCGGAAAGACAAACCTCGCTTCGACATTTTGGACGGCCCGAAAAAAAGCTATGGAGGAGGAGAGCTCTAGGGTTTCCTGGTTATGTTTATAGCGTCGCCTACGTCTGATTGAAGAAGAAAAAATGAAGGGGAAGCAGGGCTTAGTCGCTTAGGGTTTAAACGAAGACATTATGGAAAAGATTAATAAAGCCCTCAAAAGGCCCATAATAGCCCATGAAGCCGTTCACTCATGAAATGAAACTTTATCAAAACTATATTTTTTAATAGATACTGGTGACAAAAAAAAAAAAATTTCTATATATGTAAGAACAAATTTTTTAATTGATATGATTGATCAAAAACTCATTTTATTTGTTCAACAAATTTACACAACAATATATGTAAGAACACAACGTTTTCTTTCACATAAAGTTTTTGTTTTTTTATTAATATTGAGAACTTAATACTACTAGGCTGCATGCAAATACAGTAATGCATACATATAACAAACAAAAGATAAACAAATGTTTAGTCTTGCTTGCGATAATTGGCCTTCTCTTTATTCTTTTTAGCACAGAGTTCAAATAAACTTCCATCAAAGACACCTCTCACAGCTTCTTTAGACACGAACCCTTCCTCATCCTTTGCAAGAAGATAGACTAATAACCATTCAATTTTGTTCGCAAGCCTGCCACAACCAATACACAAAACCGGCCGATTTAGTTTGGTTTAACCCGATAATAGCCAATAATAAGAGACGTATTATAACATATAAATCAACTAAGAACCGAATGTTTTGGTACTAACCATCCAAAAGGGTCGATTGCCATTCGGTTTCCCTCGGTTAAGTTCCAAAGCTCTTTTAATGATAACTTATCCGAAACCGTTAGTGCGTATTTGCTAAATATGTTCTCCAGATTAACCGGGACATACCTACAATCAAGATTTTGCAAATTGAGCATCACAAAATGAATGTCCATTGGGTATATTATATATGTGTTTGAATGAATGCTACCTTCCTTCGGTATCGTAGGTGCTTGAATCACTCCCATGCTTGGCTTTGTGTATGTTGTCGATGTAAACAGGCAACAATGGTGATGGCAACCAACTCTATTTACATATTTACCGTTTACAATATAGTATATGTTAATATCAATCATAGAAATATAATAGTAGTTTAATTTAAGTTGAAGGGTTTTAATAAGTATTTGTTTTCCATACCGGAAGTGTAACGTAGCTAAACGCTAAGTTTATGATTAAGCTCCAAAAGACAGAGGAGATTGGGTTGAAACCGAGGTCACGGAATCCTGCATAAAAATTTCATTTAGTTGTTGTTATGATAAATAATTACGAAAGAGTTACGTTTTATATAAATATTTGATTTCTGATTTCTCTGAAGTTAAAAGAAGAAAAAAGTTAACCTGCATAAGTCTCCCAAGGATATACGATTCCGTCGGCGTTTTGGTCGAAGAAAGCAACATGTTGTTGCATAACACTCATGCCTTTGCTGTCATGACCTTCTGAGCCATTCGGATGCTCTGTATCTGGCGCTACTAATGCTCTTGCCAAATCTGGAAATATTTGGAAAATTGTGCTTTTCAACATCACGAGAGCAATTATATACTTCTTTTTTTTTTAACAACAATTATATACTTTGTTTTTGAAATTTATGAGAACATCCATTTTAGGAGTATTTTGCAAATTGATATAAATTCTTATGAAAATAAGTAAATACTTCACTATTCAGAGAAAACCAAAACTCATAAACAAACAAATCTACGACCTCGAAGATTGAAATCTAGTGGTTGCAGTATCATAGTCTAGTTATATACGAACTTCATACATGAGTGCCTAAGTTCTAAACATGTAAATCCAAAAAAAAAAATTATATTTATTACAAAAATTTAAACATCAAGAATAAGATTTTTTTCATGTTAATTTCAGCGGTCAGAAGGATGTGTGAATTTTTATTATTATTATTATTGAACTCAAGAACCACTTATATGTTCATTTGTTTACACATTTGAACTCTTAAATTTGGACAATAATAAACTTACATGGTTTAGGTAATTTATCCTCCAAGTCGTTCCGTACTTTTCGCTCACCGGTGACCGGAGCTAACGGCGCTATCGTGGCAAAAGCCTCCGACTGTTCTCCCATCCTCTCTTCCTCTCTCTCTCTTCTGTAAGTGTTAATAATTGAAGATGCTCTCACTTTCTTCTTTTGCAAAAGATGATACTGTCATATTTTGGTTTTCGTGGTCCTTTTATAAGTAAAATGATATAACGAGTATGGTATGTGTGATCAAGATAAGGAAATACTGGACACGTGTCGTGACTTTGTGGTTTAACGATTTGGCAGAAAACAATAGACAAAGCAAACACGACTACGGTCCATCCACGTGGCCAATCTCAGTTTGCTGAAATGAATCCACACTTTAATCACGGATAGGTCGGTGCGAGCTTATTTTTACGAATTCTCATATTTAAGGGGGAGAAAAAGCATTCATCCTCGTCCTACACATGAATCTCGAGTCATTATAATTTACCAAAAATCTTCAGTTATCCTTATAATTCTTCTTACCACTTATAAAATACAATCTGTTCCATTCCATCAAATCAATCGTTTATAACTTCTTTGGACAAAAATGTTCATTGTCCTTCACAAGAATCTTGACTTGTTGAGTAATTAACCAATCAACAACTCACACAACTGTGTTCGTTGGCAATATATACGGTAATAATTATGGTGATAGCAATCAACTCTGTTTTGATATTGAAGAAAAATGGAAGTATTGGGCACGATTTGGAAATGGTGGAGTGGAAACGTGTCTTTATGAGTTTATTGGTTACAAAATAAAAAAGGACTTGTAATGTGACCACATGTGTGGTCCTATTCACGTGGGCGGAAACCGCTGATTTAATTCATACGTGTGCGGTGGAAAACAAATCAGGCTTAATTTTTTCTTTCTTTTTTTTTCTTATAAAGAATCGGGCTTCAGTTTATTATTGCTTTGGTTTTTTTTTTTTGTGTTCTGTAATAAAAGTAGTATATTTTATATAATAACAGTAAGATTCTTTCTAAAAAAGTTCATAAAAAAGTTAACACTATTTTTGGCAATTAATATTGTTTCTGTTTTGCGAATTGGTTACATTTGATATAATCCCAAAACAATAAATTTAACATTTTATCACATAAATGTTTTAAAACACGGAAGATTGATCGATGTAAATATATGGTACTTGTACTTTTGTACATAGCTCTTACGTAACATGCATGCATTCAAGGTCTGCTCTCCAGTACGATTTTTTTCCTGGGATTCAATAATTAATCGATATTCCATCGTCAGATAAGTTATCATTATCTTTGTTTAATACAGAGTATTGCTTATGAAACGAAATTTTTTTTTTTACTGCTCGTAAATTCGGTTTGAAATCAGTCTATTAAGTTGGTGTAAAAAAATCATTATTAACTATGTATTTGATATAAAACTAACGGAACGAAATCAGATGCATGCATGTATTCAATTTTGTGTAGCATACATTTGTGTAAATATAGAGAGGCCTTTCGAAGTTTAAGAGATTGCTTAGTCCAATTTTGTGTATGATTTGTTTGAGGGTTTCGAAGAGAATATAGGGAGAGATATCCACCGTTGATTGAATCGAAATCGAGCACAGCCATTGATTTTGATCCGGAATCTACTTATCTTCACTCTCCTTGTCATCTCCTTGCATCTCTGTTTCATCATCAATTTCCCTTTTGGTGCATTCACGAGCTCCTTAACGTATTTGCATCTTTCATTCTCTATAAATTAAGACAATGTAAGAGGAAAAATATTTATTTAATAAAGAAAATAAAAATATATGATCATACCCTTTCGTGGAGCTTCTTCTTCTAGGCTTGTGGTATTTAGCAGCTGCTTATGTAGTTAATATTTACGATAAAAAGTTATTTTATTTATCAAATTTATATTATTCGTTGTAAGTTCATGTGTGTACGTAATGTGATTAAAATACCTTCACCAAACTGTCCATTCTTTTTCTCATCCTTCTCTGTATGTACCCTCTTGAACACTATTTTCCCAACAAAAGGTTGAAAATTTCAATTTCAAGAAAATGTTATCATTTTTTTCTTCTTCTGAAAAAGTAATCACTAATGTATACCTTAATATGGTATTTAACGTATGCGTAGAAATTTAGTAAGTTCCAAACTGTTTTGTCTAGTCTTTTTCCTTTAACGTGCCGTGAAGTAATATCTGCAATAACAACAAGATTGGAACTCGTGTATATAATAGTACTAATTAAAGAGGTTGAGATTAATAAACAGATTAAAGGAAATAAAACGTACCAAAAGAGACAAAACCAGAATTGGTCGTCAAGTCTTGGACCGGTTCTCCTCTGAGTTGGAAAGGAGGAATTGGTGACCAATTACACTGTGGTGCCTTTCCCATTTCCTTTTGGCTTCCCACTTCCACTAGTTCCTTTTAAAAAAAAAAAAAAATTTGGCAAACAAAGATACATACTGTTGATAATTAAACATTTCAAAAATCTGAACAGTATAATTCGTTTTAGTACAATTTACAAATTTGTTTCCCCTTTCAATTTGATCAGTCAAAACCAAATTTGAATATTAGATCGTATTTAATACGCATATGCATACATATATATAATATGTTTCAAATATTTTGTGATTAATCAGCCGTAACTGAAATAATTTGTTTGAAAACTAAAAAAAAAAAGTTATTCATTTACTATAAATATATAACTAGTTGTTCTTGTCTTCATTTGCTCCACAATTTTTTTAAATCCTCAACGTTTTATTCTTTTGTATTAAAAATAAAATAAATGTGATTGATCAAACAGTTTTGTTGATAACTATTTACAATTTTCAGGTTTTAAAATACAATTCTAAATAATTGGATAGTTCATGTTCATTTTTTTTTTCATTTTATACCATTTGACATATTAAATCCCAGAGTGATTATATGATTATCGTAGCTACTACGTACACTTTCTCAATGCACACAGTGATCATGCGTACCTGGAAGAATGACATGGCAATGGCCACATCCGAATTGTCTTTAAAATTCATTGGAAACACCGCCGTAATCTTCTCCGGCTGAAAATAAAATTTCAAAAGTTATCATTAATTATAGTTATATCAAGTGCCCTTATATCAATTCGAGACAATTTTGACGTCGGTCTCTGTATATGAATCATATTGGATGTAACTTTAAAAAAAAGTACATAAAACTCGATAAGCAATAAACCTGTTTAAAGACGTAGAAAGGTTCACTTGGGTGATAAACAATTCTGATGGGCCACTTGTTATTGTTCATCGCTTGTGAATCATCTTGAAAATTCAAAATTTTCAGCATCTCTTTTAATTGGCTACTCAATATTAACGCTTGTATTTCAGAAATCCTTGTAATGATTTTAATCGCTTCTGCAGTTGAAAGATTGAAAATAATTAGTAAACTGACTTATTAATTACTAGAGTAAGGAATATTATACAATGCTACCTTTGCCACGTGGAATATTATCAAGATGAAGCTTAAGGGTCAATTGAAACCCTAATCTTGGTGGATCAACAATATCTATCACACCAACTGCAATTTTCTTAACCACCTCATGAGTGTGATTTGAAATCTCCTTTAACGTCACCGTTCCTTGTGTCTCAAGCAACGTCGACGTCGATACATACACAGTTTTTGAATCCGAAATCGAGCACTGCATGTCCAAAATCATATCTTTAATATTATATTTTCTGTAACAGTTATCTAACTAAAAATTCAAGAAAATTATTTTAAAGAATCAACATGACCCATATAATAAATACATACCTTGATGTGATACTGAATCGAACCAAACTCGTAGAAATGTTGGTCAATCTCAATAGGCTTTTCAGCACTGCCATGAATTAAGTACAATGGAAACATTATATTACTTTTACATAGTAGGACCTTACCGACAAAATGATGTCAAATTATCTCAATTGAAGCTAAACCGGAAAGATTGTTAGGTGCGGAGATAAGTAAACCGGGAATGAAAATCGGACCGGATGATTAAAGAGAGAGAGTGTGGCTTACCTGTATATCTTGAGGAGTGTTTCTTTCAACGTTGGAGATGATCTTTCGAGATATGCCATTCTTGAAAGAGTTTGGAAGAAACTTGAGGGCAGAAAATTTATACATACATATGTGTGTGATCTTATGCATATATGTGTGTGTGTGACTCTAAGTGCGATTTGTTTGATTGTATGTATGTGTTCAGGTGAGTTATTGGAGGTTGAGTAAAATGTAAGTTGTAAATTTGCAATCATTTTAATCTGATTTTTAAGCAAATTAACATACAAGCTAATACGTCTGATTTGAAGACCTACCTGTCACTCTTGTCAGCCCAATCATTATGTAGGCTCATTAAGAGAACTTATGTTAGTAGATACGTAGTTTTGCCGCTCTCTCAGCCCTTAGATTAAAAAGCTGTGGAATCTGATAGACGATGATTCGCACGGTCACATATAATGACAAAAGGATGAATCTGATAGTATTATTCTTATCGGGATTATAAATGGAATCTAAAGAAATAGTTATAATCCAGATACGAAAGCTTGGATTCTATTTTTTTTTGGTAAACATACTATATCTTATATAATTAAACCGTCGAAAATTTGATATGGTAACTATATTCATATCCATAGGACTTGGTTGCTTGGGCTCGAATGTGTTTTTATAAACCCTCAAAAGTCTTCGTCCGAAGGAAAAAAAAAAATAAACCCTCAAAAGTCAAAATCCTACTACTGTTAAAGAACAATAAAAATGATTTGTTTATTTCCTCTGTGGACGTTACCAGTAAAAAGCAATACTTGAAATGTAATCCAAGTTAATTTATAATAAAAATGATTACATTACATCTATCTACGATTAAGCGTCGGTTTCACACGAATCGTAAGCTTTTGACTTCACTAACATAGTAACATATACTATATATATCACCCCACGTACTAATTCACCATTCTCAATATTGGGTTGCTTAGGGTAAAAGAGTGGTCACTGTAGAACCATATATATATATCTTACAATTAAGATATTCTTATTATTAAATTTGATGCACACATTTTTTTCAAAGAGTAAATCTTATCCGCAATCTTTGTTAAAATACAAACCATTGAACTGTTATACACTGACTTTCTTTTTCCGATAATTTAAAACCAAGAAATAGTGTTAGTCACAATAAAATAATCAAAAAATTTTAAATAGATTTCTATAAGTTTAGTTTTGAATATGTCAGCTTTATATGACAAATTCAAAGCATATTAAACTATAACTCAACAAGTAGTACATGTAATGTAAAAAGCAAAAATACTAATTAAATATAGCAAGTTTGCTAATTAAAAATTAATTAGTCAACGACCGCAAGTATGAAACTCATAACGAGATTACCTACCGTGCGCCAAACAAAGCTTTTAATCTGATCTGCGAAAACCTCACGTTAAATACTGGCCGTTGATTCTATTTAACGATTTTTTCTTTCACTTTATTTTTTCTCAGCATCCAATCACAAGACAGCAGAGAGAAACGCGTCTCTCAGATTTCAATCCTCCACTTTCCCCTTTTGTTATCGGATCAGAACAATTGGGGAAAATTGAGGTTTCTGGATTAGTGGATTCTTCAAATTTTTGTTGAATTCGATCAGGGTATTTGCTGTTTATGTTAATCCTGCTCAAAAGTTTGATTTTTCCCGAGAAAGTTTGAGTCTTTCTCTCTTCGTCTACCGGAGAGAAAACGCCGACACTGACTAGGTAAGTAAAGCGTTCTCATTCTCAGTTTTTGCTATTCAAATTCGGATCTTGATCTCGATTCGCGATCTGGGTTTGCTTTTGATCGTTGACTTGTACCACGGAATACGAGATTTGGTTGATTAGGTTACATTTTTGTTTTGTACCAGGCTCAAGCTCAAACCTTTAAATCATTCATTAGGATTTAAACCGTGGTGCTTCTTCTAGCTTGATTGTGGGATTCAGGTGGATTGTATTTGTCATGAATTAGGAAAACAGAAGCAAAAAAATCTCTTTTCTTCTCCAGATTGTTTGGATTTGGGTCTACTTTCCATATTTCTGTTGTTTTGACCTGTCTTATGGATACGACTCGTGGAGAGGCTAAAGAAGCCAATGGATGTGAGAATAATAAGGCTATTGTTGTTAGTCTAAATAGCAGTGAAATTGAAGATCAAATTTCTGAGGAAGAAGATAGTGAGTCACAGTGTTTATTGCCTCCAAGGAAAGGAGGGATGTCGAGAAGTACCGACAAGATTAAGAGGACTGTGCAGTGGAATGACAACAAAGGAGACAATCTTGCTGAGGTTTTAGTGTATGAACCAAGGTAAAATATGATCCTAAGGAACAATAATCTCTGTTCATTGTTTTGTTTCCTTGCAACTTTTTCACTTAATTTGTCAACTGTATTGTTCTCAATTATTTGGTCTCCCTCTGCTACTTAGATGTTAATAGTTTCTCAAAGGCGGGATCAATTATCTTTAACGTTGGGTTGGTATTGATCTTTGACTAGTGGCCTTTTTGTTTAGGAATGGTTAGTTTCAATAGAGAAAGTCTTGGGGTTGGTTGCTAAACTGCTTCTCATGATTTGTCAGCGTCGACCTGGAACACGTTTAGCTAAGTGTTATTGCTGATGAGTCTATGAGAAACACTTAGGTTTGCCTTTGTAATATAGCTCATTGCCTTCATTCGTATCCAAAAGAAATAGCTGATCGCAAATTTAGCTTATATGTGGCAACAGTTTAGTTCATTTACCGTACTGCATAAACAAATATGTAGGGCCTGCTTCTCACATCATTTTGGGGCTTGTGGAATATGAATCTAGCAAAACACTTGGAGATAATGAACTAACTACCCCTTTTTCACTTTATGAACAACTGTACAAGTTAGATTAGTGGTGACTTCTTTTGATGTTCCATATTGGTAGATCCTCTGGTATAGGACCAATAGAGTATTTTCCTTCCGTTCAAGAACTTACTCTCTCTTTCATAGTTGTGTTTTTTTGTTTGGAAATTGAGAACAATTACATTTCTTACTTGTGCCTCCATTTTATGCTTGCAGCGAAGTAAGCGATACAGACGACGATGATTCAGATTCCTGCATCTGCACAATTATGTAGTCCTCCAAACCCGCAATCTACCACCATTAACATGGAGTTTAACAATGAGCTCGTCCTTGTATCTGGCTTCTTTTCAGCAAACAGTTTTTGTGAGGACAGACGAACCAACTTAAGCGAGTGGACATCACCAATCACGCAGGTGTCTGATTTTGTGCTCAGGACTTCTGACAAGAAGCCAGTTCAAAGGAGGGATGTAGACTCATATATAAGCTATATCGGATCGTCACATTTCAGTTACAGGAGTGAGAGAGTATATAGATTATAGATTACTGCTGTATTGTCCAATAGAGGCTGGTCTTCAGATCGAAGGTCTTTGAGTGCTGTTTGATTTGACAGGTTTTATGTATGTCTTTCTGCAACATACAAGCTAATTAAATTGTAAGCATATGCAGCAATTTATTCCTACTTTTCTTCTTCTTCCTGTAGTTGTTCTCCTCACCAAATCATAAGCAGATGCAAAAGGGTTGAAAGATCACAACTTTATCAAGATTTAGTTGCAGAACACCAGTGGAAAAAATAAACCCGATACAAACCTCCATATCCTTACACACATAAAAGAATCAGAAATGCAACAAAAACAAATAACAACAGAACACACTGTTTCTTCTTCTTCTTCACAATTGTGAATCACTGCGAAACCTTTTACCTGTTCCCCATGTTGGTGATATCCACGATTGGGGATCTCTTGGACGAATCATTCCCATGGAAACTCTTTGGTGAGGCCAACCAATTGGAAAGGCTAGTATTGACGATTATCTCCTTGAGTAGCGGTTTTGCTTGATCATCGGTATCAGCTTCAACATTCTCCTTCATTAGCTGTTTAACTCTTACTGGCTTTGCTTTAACCGCTTTCCACTGCGCAATATTCTCCACTGGATTCAATAGAGGAGTCACGTCCTGGTCATCTTCTTCATCTTCATCATCAGCATCATCTTCATAGTCGTTTTCATCATCTGTGTAATAGTCTTCATCCTCCAAATCACTCTCTCCATACCCCAACTCATCTTCATCTTCGAAACTATCCACGCAATTTTGGTATCTATAGTTTGAAGGATACACAGATCTACTGCTCAGATCCTGTGGTTTCTTATCGATAACTGAAGGTCCCTTGCTTATTTCTCCTTTTCCCTCTTCATCATCACTGCAATAATTCTCATATCTTGATGGTAGAACTGGTTCAAAGGTTTGTACATTCAAGTTAAATCTGACTCTCTTCCTCGTCTTCTTTGTCCCTTTCTTCTTCTCCTCATCCGGCTCCACCTCGCACCTGACACAGTACCAGGAAAAAAAAACAGCCATTGACCATTGTTAAATGATCATCTCTTTCACAAGGGATGCATAGAAGATTTCAATTCAACTCATGAACTGCTAAAACCGGTTTCGGTTTGGCTTTCGTAACCTATTATCGTCAGATAAATAATCTCAGAGCAAAAAAGTATCATACTTTGAGTAAATCCAAGTCCCTTAAACATAGTAAACGGAAGAAGCACTGACCTGAGGTTCGAATTCGAGATATTTTCAGGGTTATCTGCAACAGTACTGAAATCTGTCGGATCTGAAGAGAGTAGAGGCTCATAGCTACAGACTCTCTGCAAGAGAATATGTTACGGTTCTAAGAGACAGAGACAGAGACAGAGACAGAGACAGAGAAACAAAAAAAGATTGGTCTTTGATTTATAGGGGGAAATTTTAAAAAAGCTTACTTGATCTCGAGGCAGGATTTTTCTGGTGGAGTTTCTGCGTTTTCTGTTGGAAGAGAGACCGAAACAACCCATAAAACATCCCATTGGTGGGTGATGTTCCTTCTGTTTCGGTTTCGATTCTTAAGAGGAGGGAGAAGACCACGACCAAGAGAGAAGAAGAGAGATGTTTTGTGTTAATTTATTTTTGCCTCGTTGATGTGTTTGAATAGAAATAGGAACGTTGGGGATTTCAAAAAGATGAAAGTGACGGTAGCCTCACGGAGTTTATGCCGTCGTTTATTTTTGTTGTTTTATTTATGAAGAAAAGACAAAACACAGTTATTGCAGCATTTCTTTTAAAATATTTTAACCCATATCTCATTTACTTTCTTGTTTTTTTTTGGTTTTTCTATTCACTTTGTGGTAATAATTAAGACATAGAAGAAACAAGTAAATGCCTTCGGTTATGGACACTTCTTAGTTCTGTCAAAATAAAATGACATTTAATGTGAAAAGAGCTAATATAAATTATTTAATTGTTTAAAAAGACTACGTATAATTCCTAAAACATTCAATGATTTGTCTTAAGAGTTATGGGCTTTTTGGCCCATTTAAAGTAATTTTGGAAAAGTGATAAAGTTGCTTGAGAGTTCCGTTAAGACAAATTTGGCATACGTTTATGCTGATAGACATGTCTCTTCTTTTCAACGTTCACATTCTTGACTATGCGCACTCTACAATAATTGTTTTCTTTCTCTTTGCTTTACAAATTTGGATCGACTTCATATAAAGGCTAAACCAAGTCTATGTTTTTATTATATTTGATTGACATCCATATCTAACTTATAACTTATTTCCTCGATCGATAAACGTTCTATTGCAATATGTTACCAATCACATATACGGCATGCTTGGGTTGTCTATGTGTAAGTAGTGTATTATTTATTACAAGATCATATCTCATGTACTTTCGGCACTCTTCAAATTTATCCGGTCTGGTTACTTTTCTCAACTGGATCTATACTTGTCTTTCTCCTTCTCTAAATATTTTGTCAGCACTAAAAAGATTATAATAATGCTTTAAATTATAGTTTACATTTTATAAAATCATCTATTGACATGAAATAAAATAACAAACCAAATATATATGTAATAAAAGTTTATACAAAAACTTTAATAGTTTGACATGGTCATATTTATACATGTACAATTGTTCAAAACTACTGGCGAAACAAGTATTAGTTATAAAAAGACATAATTCTATACCAAATATACTACGACATTAAATCATCAATAATACATTATATTTTCCCCTTCTTATATCTTAAATTAAAAACAATTTTTTTTTGTCAACCTTACTATTTATATTAGAAGTTTGAGGTTTGGAGCCAATTTGGTATATGGAACCCACAAACGAGAATCGGACTTTTGAGTTCTAACTTTCGAGTTAAAAAAATCATTTATACAGTTGAAAGATGGTAAAATCAAAACAAAGTTATTGTTGTGCTGTATCTTTTATGTAATACAAGGCAATTGAGTTAAGTGAGACAAATTTGCTAAGATTGCCAATTAAGTGGGGGGCTTCGAATATTGGCGTTGCTTTTCTAGTTCAAGCAGGTGCTGATAGATCATCATTGATCAACGACCACTAAACTACGAGGTCAGTGATCGATGTTTCTTTTTCATTCATGTGTGTTAAAACATATCACGTGCGATCCACATTCTCGAACAAAGTCGTCCGTGAATGTACTATCTAGTTCCAAGTTTGAACCATCTCTGTAATGAGATCTCTGATCAATTATCTTACCGTACACCGTCCGATGCTCTTGCTCAAATCTCATCTCATCACCACCAAACCAAGTATCAATATCTACCTTAACACTTGAACCTTTTTTTAAGAATAGAAATATACCTTTTTTAAAAGGAACTCGGATTTTTTTTTTGTTCTTTTGATGTAATAAGTTGGTAGCAACAGTGTATTATTCAGAAATGGTATAAATCTTACCAAAAAAAAAAAAAATTTGAAAAGTCTTTTTTTTTTTTGGTTAAGTCGACCTCTTTCACTCTCTTGCTTTAATCCCATTGGTCACTGCTACTTTCCAAAGTCTGTTTATTTTTTTTTTCCTTCTCTCTCTCTCTCTCTAACCCGATTTCACAAACCCAAACCCTAATTTTCTCGGGACACTGAAATTTTTACAGCTCCTTTCCTCTTCTTCACCGGGGGGGATTTGTCGGTGTCGAATCTAGGGTTTTTTTCTGTCTTTGGGGGTATAAGGAGAGGGTGGAGAGAGGACAGACTAAGGAAATGGAATCAGATCAGGGGAAGCTGTTTATCGGCGGGATTTCGTGGGATACCGACGAGAATCTTCTGAGAGAGTACTTCAGCAATTACGGAGAGGTTTTGCAGGTTACGGTGATGCGAGAGAAAGCTACAGGCCGTCCCAGGGGATTCGGATTCGTCGCATTCTCGGATCCCGCCGTTATTGATAGGGTTCTTCAGGACAAGCACCATATCGATAATAGAGATGTAAGACCCATCATCGAATTTGCTCTCCTTTCTCAATTTGGTTTCTCTACTTGCCTTTCAGATTCCCATCTGGCTGTTAAAAATCGATGCTTTACTCTTGTCATGTTTGATGTGGGTTTTGTAACGTTATGCTATTAGGTTGATGTGAAGAGAGCCATGTCTAGAGAAGAGCAGAGTCCTGCAGGGAGACCAGGCAGTTTTAATGCTTCTAGGAATTTTGATAGTGGTGCTAACGTCCGTACCAAGAAGATATTCGTGGGAGGTTTGCCTCCTGCATTAACATCTGACGAATTTCGGGCCTACTTCGAGACTTACGGCCCTGTGAGTGATGCAGTCATTATGATTGACCAGACCACACAACGCCCTCGAGGGTTTGGCTTTGTTTCTTTCGACTCTGAAGATTCGGTTGACCTTGTTTTGCACAAGACTTTCCACGATTTGAACGGTAAACAAGTAGAAGTTAAAAGAGCTCTTCCTAAAGACGCTAATCCTGGAGTAGCCAGCGGTGGCGGTCGTGGCTCTGGGGGTTTCCCGGTCTATGGTGCTTCTGCTGGAAGTGGCTACGAGGGTCGTGTTGATTCCAGTAGATACATGCCGCCTCAGAACACTGGAAGTGGTTATCCACCTTATGGTGCTTCTGGATATGGTGGTACTGGTTATGGTTATGGCAGCAACGGTGTAGGTTATGGGGGTTTTGGAGGGTATGGAACTCCCTCTGCTGCGCCTTATGGAAATCCTGGTGTCCCTGGAGCTGGGTTTGGAAGTGGTCCGAGAAGTTCATGGGGCGGTCAAGCACCGTCCGGTTACGGTAACGTGGGATATGGAAATGCTGCACCGTGGGGTGGTTCTGGTCCTGGTTCAGCAGTGATGGGTCAAGGAGGTGCATCTGCAGGTTATGGCAGTCAAGGTTATGGATATGGTGGAAATGATTCCTCCTCGTATGGGACTCCATCTGGTTATGGTGCTGTTGGTGGGCGGTCCGGGAGTATGCCTAGCGGTGGCTATGCTGATGTTTCAGATGGCTCTGGAGGCTATGGGAGTCACCAAGGGAACGGGCAAGCTGGTTACGGCGGAGGTTATGGAAGCGGTAGGCAAGCTCAACAACAGTGATTGGAGGAATAAAGACTACTAGAATGGTGGTTTTATCTCTGACCTTTGAAACCTCCTCTCTCCGCCGTAATGATGCCTACTTCTGGGGCGGTTTGGCCAGGAGGTCGACCTACGCTGGATTATCTATTTTGTTAGTTTCTTAATAAGTTGTTTTCAGGCACTCTGGATGCTGAGTCGCACTTAGTATTTCCTATGAAGTTGTAGTTTTTAAGTTTGCGTGCTTATTTATATTTGTCGCTTTTGGAATGGTTTCTTTCTCTGTCCTAGTGTTTGTGTTTAACAATAACTCCTTCGGATTATCATTATTCATCTTTCTTTGTTGCATTCATTCTTTTGAATATGCCTTTTAACATTCCTGCTTTGAGTTTCTCCTTGGTGTTATAAACCACTTTTGAGATTGCATACTTAACAGGAGGAGAGAAAATGACTATCAAGAAGTTTGCGTTGGGCCAAAAAAGGAAACTTCACAGTCCCAAGATCTTTGTCTTGTCTACAGAGCGCTACAACTTGTTCGAACTTCTCAGAATCAGTAAGAGGTTGGATGTTGGGATTCACATAATCCTTAAAACGTTTCTTGTTTCGAGAGAAGACTCTGACTCAACTAGTCTGTTTGGTCGCTGTTAAACATTTGCAACGTTCTGTGGGAAAGTAAGATGGACATTGGATCAATCTTCTTCCCTTATCATTTATGTGTTTCCTCCTTCTATAACCTGGAAGCGACTTAGATAGAAAGAGATCCCTAGGATTACACACGTCTTTTCATGTGAAGAGATTACATATCATGATCATATATATCAAATTATAATGCTGAAAACACTACTATTAAAATGAAACTTTCCGGGTCGGTAACAGAAAATGAAATTTGCCGGTATGTTAAAATTTTACTCGGTCTTGTTAGATTCATTCAAGACCTATAGAAGGAAATACTTGTACAAAAGTTTGCTTTTTCTTGGCCATATATACATTGAACGTAATAGGTTTTGTGAGAAATAATGAAGAGAAAATTTGAGAGTTACTTTTGAAAGAAAATTTTCTAAAAAATCTGTGTGTCATGCTGTCAACTATCTACTGCACAATATGATTTACAGATGAGATTTGGATGGACAAGACTAACTAGAAATAGAAGATATGCTAATTATGGTAAAATTTTGTGAGTTTTCCTAATAATACTCACATCCTCTCTCATTCCTCAGCACAGAAAAATTTGCTGTAGATGACCTTTTTCCAACTTGTCTCCTTCCTCTTCCACCTCTTCAATTTCTCTCTTCCTCTTGTTATTTTTTGTTCGTTTCTTAAGTGTTTGCCTTATTTTTAAACAAGAAATGTCATCTCTCTTCCTCTTTCCTCTCTCATTGGACAATCTAATTTCATAAATCTCGTCCAAAGTTTTCCCTCCACCCACTCCTCCTCCGCCATGACCCATCATCACCGCCGGGAGTCCTTCTCGGTGACTATCTCTAACATGGGAGGTGGTTCCGCGGTGGTTTGTCCTAACACCGACCTTCTTTGGCCATTCGGGAGGCTTGACGGTCTTGACCGGGATGATATCCGTGAGACGGCTTACGAGATCTTCTTCACGGCTTGTCGGTCATCACCAGGGTTTGGAGGTAGGACTGCTCTCACGTTCTACTCGGCGCATAATAACAACGACCATCATGGAGAAGGAGGAGGTGGAGGAACAGGATCAGGCGGCTCAAATGGTGGTGGCTCTGGTTCTGGATTTGGGTTTTCTGGGAGGAAAGAGGTGGTGACAACCCCGACAAGCCGGGTGAAACGAGCTTTAGGGTTAAAGATGCTTAAACGGTCTCCGTCCAGGCGAATGTCAACGATAGGAGCCACTGGAGGAGCCGGGTCAAGTTCAGTGTCACCCGGTGGCGGAATGAGTAGTGGCTCAGGACATTTTAGCCCTGGAGCCGGTTTCTTGACGGTACCGCCTTCTCGGCCTAGAAGGCCGTTAACTTCGGCAGAGATCATGAGGCAACAAATGAGGGTGACAGAACAGAGTGATAGCCGGCTTCGGAAAACCCTATTGAGAACGCTTGTTGGTCAAGTAAGTTGATTTGTTTGCTTGCTTCTTCTACAAGTTTATGGGAAACGTTGAAATGCCTTAACAATGACTTAGAATTGTTTTTTTATCTTCAGACGGGTAGACGAGCAGAGACGATAATCTTGCCGTTAGAGCTTCTCCGACACTTGAAAACATCAGAGTTTGGCGATGGAAACGAGTACCAGCTATGGCAACGAAGACAACTCAAAGTTCTTGAAGCCGGTCTTCTCCTTCACCCTTCTCTTCCTCTAGACAAAACCAACAACTACGCAATGCGTTTACGGGAAATTGTTAGACAAAGCGAGAACAAACCCATTGACACAAGCAAAAACTCAGACACAATGAGAACACTCTGCAATGTAGTCGTGTCCTTATCTTGGCGCAGCACTAATGGAAACCCTACTGATGTTTGCCATTGGGCTGATGGTTACCCTCTCAACATTCATCTTTATGTAGCATTGTTGCAGTCGATCTTTGATGTTAGGGACGAAACATTGGTGCTCGATGAGATCGATGAGCTTCTAGAGCTAATGAAGAAAACTTGGTCCACACTAGGGATCACAAGACCGGTGCATAATCTATGTTTCACTTGGGTTTTGTTTCATCAATACGTCGTGACGTCACAAATGGAGCCAGACTTGCTCGGAGCATCCCACGCTATGCTGGCTGAAGTTGCCAATGACGCTAAGAAACTTGACCGCGAAGCTCTCTATGTAAAACTATTGACCTCGACATTGGCCTCCATGCAAGGATGGACCGAGAAAAGGTATTTATTTTCTTGATATATAAGCCAAGGAAAATTAACAGACTTAAAGATATTTGAAATCTAAATGTGATTGCTGTTATTTTAGGTTGTTGAGCTACCATGATTATTTCCAAAGAGGCAATGTGGGATTGATAGAGAATCTTCTCCCATTGGCGTTATCATCATCAAGAATCTTAGGAGAGGATGTGACAATTTCTCAAGGGAAAGGACAAGAAAAAGGCGATGTGAAATTGATTGATTATTCAGGAGATCGTGTAGATTATTACATAAGAGCCTCTATTAAAAATGCATTTTCTAAGGTATATCTAACTAGAAAACAAAGTGTTACGTACTTGCTCTTTTGTTTTAGTTATGGTCTTTAAGGTTATGAAATCTTTGTTTGTAGGTGATAGAGAACACAAAAGCTAAGATCGCAGCTACAGAGGAAGGAGAAGAAGCGGCTGCAACACTATTGCAGCTAGCTAAGGAAACAGAGGAGTTAGCATTAAGAGAACGCGAATGTTTCAGTCCGATACTCAAGAGATGGCACTCGGTTGCTGCTGGTGTTGCCTCAGTGTCTCTTCACCAATGCTATGGTTCGATCTTGATGCAGTATTTGGCAGGAAGGTCGTTTATCTCGAGAGATACTGTTGATGTTTTGCAAACGGCTGGGAAGCTCGAGAAGGTTTTGGTGCAGATGGTGGCTGAAGATTCAGAAGAATGCGATGATGGTGGAAAAGGGCTGGTTCGGGAGATGGTTCCTTATGAAGTTGATTCGATTATATTGCGGCTTTTAAGACAATGGATCGAAGAGAAGCTGAAGAGAGTTCAAGAATGTTTGTTTAGAGCAAAAGAAACTGAAGTAAGTCCTAGAGATTTTAACATGCAATCCAAAAACGTTACGTTCATGTCTTTTTTATTAACGTTGGCGTGTTGTTTGCATACTGTCTTTGTAGACATGGAACCCTAAATCCAAATCAGAACCGTACGCACAATCTGCAGGAGAGTTGATGAAGCTAGCGAAGGATATAATCGATGAGTTCTTCGAAATCCCCATTGGGATAACAGAGGATCTGGTTCATGATCTTGCTGAAGGATTGGAACAACTTTTCCAAGAATACACTACCTTTGTTGCATCCTGCGGTTAGCTTAAAATTCAAATCCCGTCTTTCGAATTCACGAAAAGACATTGCAACAATCTAACTTTGATTCACTCTAATTCTTGGTTTTGTCAGGATCGAGACAAAGTTACATTCCTACATTACCTCCTCTTACAAGATGCAACAGAGATTCAAGATTCCTTAAACTATGGAAGAGAGCTACGCCTTGTACTGCCTCCGGAGAAGATTTCAGCCACACCGTACCGGCTATGTCCGACGGCCACCATCCTCGACCTTCCACGAGCCGCGGGACGCAGCGTCTTTACATTCGTCTCAACACGTTGCATTTCCTAAGCTCTCATATCCATTCACTGAACAAAACACTCTCATTGAACCCGAGGGTACTTCCCGCAACTCGAAAACGTTACCGGCATCGAAACAACAACTCCTCTTCTTACTTCGACTTCACCTACGCCGGCATCGAATCCGCTTGCCAGCACGTTTCAGAAGTCGCGGCTTACCGTCTGATCTTCCTCGACTCAAACTCTGTCTTCTACGAAAGTCTTTACATAGGAGAAGTCGCGAACTCGAGGGTCAGACCGGCTTTACGAATCATGAAACAGAACTTGACGTTAATGTCAGCGATTCTTGCGGACCGAGCTCAAGCACTAGCGATGAGGGAGGTTATGAAGTCGTCTTTCGAAGCCTTCTTGATGGTGTTACTCGCTGGAGGCTATTCACGAGTGTTTTACAGATCGGATCACAGTCTGATCGAAGAAGATTTCGAGAATCTGAAAAGGGTTTTCTGCACTTGTGGCGAAGGGTTGATACCAGAGGAAGTTGTGGACAGAGATGCAGAGACCGTGGAAGGAGTGATTCAGCTGATGAGCCAACCTACTGAACAACTTATGGAAGATTTTAGCATCGTGACGTGCGAAACAAGCGGAATGGGGATGGTTGGATCAGGACAGAAGCTACCGATGCCTCCGACCACCGGAAGGTGGAACCGGTCGGATCCGAATACTATCTTGAGGGTTCTTTGTCATAGAAACGACCGTGTTGCTAATCAGTTTCTAAAGAAATCGTTTCAGTTGCCTAAAAGGAGGTAAGAACTGGAAAAGGAGAAAGAAGGAAAATAATTCAACTCTAAAAACAAAAAAAAATGTTTGTGTTGGTGAGAGACGTGATCTTGTTTCGTTGTGTAAAGAGCTTGAAAGTACAATCTGTTTGAGTTTTGGGGCTGATTTGTAATCATTTTTTTTTTGTTGGTACAGAGGTTGAAGAAGAGTCGAGAGTCCCGTTTGTTACTTTCGATGAATATTTTCTTCATTCTTTATTAGATGTGTGTTCACTCATAATAGAAAAACTGAAACAGTTTCAGGTTTAGATTGTATGGGCCTAAAAGCCCAATTTATGAAGCCCATATATTATAAGTTTCATAATATAAGGAAAGCAAAAATGAATTAATTTACCAAAACCCTATCCACTCTAAACCTCCACTGCCTCGCCTTCGTTTTCTTCCTCAGTCGCCTACAATGGCCTTGCCTATGTCTGGCACGCGCCACCTCACGCGCTCCCTCCTGTCCAGTGCTACCTTAGTGGCACCTCCTCGGGTTCCTCCCTCTGTTCACTGCGGTGGATTTGGTTCCGGTAACGAAGCGGTTGGATCTCGGTTAGCTTGCTCGACCCGGTTCGTCTCAATCCGATGCCGAGCAAACCGGTCAGGCTCCGCTTACTCGCCGCTTAACTCTGGCTCTAACTTCAGCGATCGGCCTCCGACGGAGATGGCGCCTTTGTTTCCGGGGTGCGATTACGAGCACTGGCTCATTGTTATGGACAAACCTGGTGGCGAAGGTGCGACGAAGCAGCAGATGATTGATTGTTACATCCAAACCTTAGCCAAAGTCGTTGGAAGGTAAATCTGCAGATTGCATACGTTAAACGAGTTTTGTTTCTGGAGGAATCAACTTATTACCTTTGTGTATGTGTTTTGGTAGTGAGGAAGAGGCAAAGAAACGAATCTACAATGTTTCGTGTGAGAGGTATTTAGGGTTCGGGTGTGAGATTGATGAAGAGACATCGACTAAGCTTGAAGGTCTTTTACTTACACTTTCTATCTTATGTTAGCTATTATCTTGTGTTACTTAAAGTGTATTCTTAAGTGTTGCTTTGTTTCCGACAGGTTTGCCTGGTGTTCTGTTTGTGCTTCCTGATTCCTATGTGGATCCTGAAAACAAAGATTATGGAGGTACTTGTTCCGCCTCTTATTTTAATTTACTTTTGGTTTTGGTATGGTTTCAGTTCTATCCTATATTTGTTGCTTTAAATCTCAAAATTAAATTTTTGCTAGTCAGGAATGTTGTGATTAGTCCATCTTGGCAAAGCTAATGAGTCTTTTGGCTATGATTAGCTTTGAATGCTAATGGACTGACAGAAACTATTTTCTCTTAGCTATTACGTGCAGATAGTTAATAATATTAGCTAACTGCAAGCTGGTATTGATGAAAACATATATTGCATGCAACTCTTGAATGCTTTTCTCGTTAGTCATGGAAACAATTTTTGATTATCAGTCCATCTTGGCGAAGCTAATGAGTCTTTGTGCTATGATTAGCTTTGAATGCTAATGGACTGACATCAAATACTTTCTCTTGGCCGATTTTTGCAGATAGGTAATAATTTATCTGTCTGCAGGCCGGTTGAGATGAAACATATATTGCAAACCTTGTTTGACTCATGCTTCAGTTAGGCGATCTTAACTAGTTAGCGAGTCTGTTTTTAGCTGTGATTAGTTTTGATTGCTAATGTATTGACATCAGCTTTCTCTTAGCACGGTGTGAGCATTGAGTTATGACATGTCTTAATTGCAGACTGGTCTGAGATGAAAATAACATACATAGCCACTAACAGTCTCTCTTCCTAACCATGGAAAAATATAGCTTGAAGTCCATCTTGGCAAAGTTAACCAGTCGTTTTTTGGCAATGATTAGCTTTGAATGCTAATGGACTCACATCCAGATTCTCTCTTTCTTGTTCTGTGCGCTTCGTATCTGAGAAGCATAGACTCAATTATGAGAGAGACATAGATCAATTTTTGTTACACCTCTCGAATTTAATATCAACTGTTACTCAAGAAGAAGTGATCTTATAATTCTTGATTTGTGTCTTCTTAATGATTGTTGTTGACTTGCAGCTGAGCTGTTTGTTAATGGAGAGATAGTGCAACGATCACCAGAGAGGCAGAGGCGAGTTGAGCCGCAGCCACAGAGAGCCCAAGATAGACCGAGATACAATGACAGAACTCGCTACTCTCGCCGCAGAGAAAACACACGTTGAACGTCCACTGAAGAAGATATACAAACACCGTATCGAATCAAAGGAAAGCTAGTACGATAGTGATGATAATGGTGGTCATGATGATGATGTTGCTACTGCTGCTGGCAGGTCGAAGGTTCCTTGTTCCGGTTAATGGATCAACTTTGGATATTGTTGAAATGCTAAGTTTTGATTATATGTAACATTTTTATATAATAATGTAAATTGAGGTTCCCTTACTGTTTTAGAGAAGACATTGGATATTTAGGCATCAAAATTCGTTTTCCTTTCTAGAGCAGTTAAAGTACGTTTTTTTCTGAATTCGTTCCCATTTCTGTGGTTTTCAATTCGTTATCAATTACTCTTTTGTCAATGTGGAATTGGAATATACTTTTGGGTTTAAGAAGAAATAATATAAAAATGAAAGGGTGATCTGATGATTTCTCCAATAAACAAGGGAAAGTAAAGAAGTAGATTTTAAAAAATCCAGCGGACAAAATCTGCTGGCGAGGTATTTTTTTTTTTTTCTTTTTCTAATCTATCTCGCTCAAGTTGACGAAACTCTCTACCGGAGGCGCTAGTTTTGGCCGTCGGCGAGGCTATTTCATTGGCCGGAGGTGCGCCACTTCTCCTCCGCTTTTTCGTTTTTGTTCTTTATCCGTCTGTCATTTTTGGTTGTGCCGTGTCGTTGGGTGTATATGGTTGGATTGGTCTCGAATCGGCGAAGTAATCACGATTACTTCGTCATTTTTGACATGTCTAGGGTTTGTGTGAGCATATCATTGCTGAGAACTTACTAGCAATTGAATGTCGGCGGGGTTTGTTGGCGTGAAAATGGGTTTTGGAGTTTTTACATTCTCTGCGTCGTCTCGTTCTTTACGTCGTGTATTGCTTAATGCGATTAGATTCAATTGGATCATACTTGTGATTTGTACGTTCACCTCGAAGTTTTCCAGTTAACTGGTTTTTAAAGGCGGTACTATAGTTCCATGTACAAACAAGATAATTTGGTTGAACTAGTCATCACTTGCTTTTCTGATGGCTGGAAACTTGGGAATGTGATTGAGGATCCATGAAACAATAGAACAGTGGTGGTAGCACATTGATACGTTTATCTATGCTGCAAGATAGAATATTGGAAATTGAATTGGAAAATCCTGAATTCAGTTGTGTTTGGCTTATACTTGTCGTATGTTCCTATTAATTCATGATATGTGTCTGCGGATGCATGTGTTCTTTTGCTCATTGTCTCTCCAAGGAATAAAAACAATCTGTCTTTTCTCCTTGAGCAAGCAGGATGGATGAAGATAGTAAGCAAAAGGGTAATCCTGATGGACATGAAACGCTTGTAAATGAAGGATCTGCTGCTCGAACAAGACCTACAAGCGTTGAGGAGATTATGCGAAGGAGGAAGAGGAAAGAGTCCTTGGAAAATGTGAAGGAGGAAACTCTAGGAGCAGCTCAGTTATTATGTAGCGACCTTGTTGAGAAGGCTTCTGCCTATCATGATTCTGGAAAAGGGGATGATACGTCCAAAAGAGTGAGTCGTGAAGAACGAGTTAAGAACAGTTCAAGAAAGAAAGAAGACGTTACTTCTAGTTCTAGGGAAGAAAGACTAGATATACCGATGAAAGAGGATCCTGTGGGAGCACCTCACTTACTCAGTAACCATGAGAAGGTTCCTGACTATCATGTGCCTGAAAAAGGGTATGATAGATCCGAGAAACTGAAGCGTGAAGAGCATGTTAAGGACAGTTCAAGGAAGAGAGAAGAAACCATTTCTAGTTCTAGAGAAGAAAGACTAGATAAAAAGGACCCTGTTGGAGCAGCTCAGTTACTGGGTAACGTTCTTGGTGAGAAGGTTTCTGACTATCATGCGTCTGAAAAAGAGCATGAAAGATCCAAGAAAGTGAGTCGTGAAGAACGTGTTAAGGACAGCTCAAGAAAGAAAGAAGATGCTACTTCTAGTTGTTCTAGGGAAAAAAGACTAGATAAACCAATGAAAGAGGACCCTGTTGGAGCGACTCAGTTACTGGGTAACGATCTTGTTGAGAAGGTTTCTGACTATCATGCGTCTAAAAAAGAGCATGAAAGATCCAAGAAAGTGAGTCGTGAAGAACGTGTTAAGGACAGCTCAAGAAAGAAAGAAGACGTTACTTCTAGTTCTAGGGAAGAAAGACTAGATATACAAATGAAAGAAGACCCTGTTGGAACAACTCAGTTATTGGGTAACGATCTTGTTGAGAAAGTATCTGACAGTCATGCGTCTGACAAAGAGCATGAAAGATCCAAGAAAGCTAGGCGTGAAGAACGCGTTAAGGACAGTTCAAGAAAGAAAGAAGACACCATTTCTAGATCTAGAGAAGAAAAATCTATGAAAGAGGGTCCTGTGGGAGCAACCAAGTTAGTGGGTAACGATCTTGTTGAGAAGGTTTCTGACTATTATGAGTCTGAAAAAGGGTATGATAAATTTGAGAAACTGAGGCGTGACGAGCATGTTAAGGACAGGTCAAGAAAGAAGGTAGATGCCATTTCTAGTTCTAGAGAGGAAAAACTAGATAAACCAACAAAAGAGGAGGAGCCTGCTGCAAATAGAAAACGGAAGGCAGAAGGAGAGGGTTCTACAGCTGAAACAAAATTAGTGGAAGAACATAATAAGGATAGACGATTAAAGAAAGAAGAAACTAATTCTAGTTGTAGGGAGGAAAGACTAGATAAAAAGATGAAGAAGGAAGACCTTGCTGCAAACAGAAAAATTATGGTTGAAGGAGAATTCCCTACAACTGAAATGAAAATAATGACAGATAGAGATGGCCGTGGTGTGGATACCAAAATGAAGGCAAAAAGAGAAAGCCCTGCTGCAAAGACAACTGAAAAGCAGAATCATCCTCAGGAAACAGGCCGCGAACAAACAAGAAGTGCTCATGGAAATTTAGCTGGCAGTAGGAAGCGTCTTAGAAGTCTAGTGGTGGCAGACATACCTCAAGATGAAAATAATATGAAATCTGACAGTGGAATCAAGAGAAAGAATCCAAATGGAGATCATATGAAGAATAGGGAGAGAAATGTGTCAAGGAGGCATGATCCAGGAAAAGTGCATAGTGTTGAAGTGTCAGAGCGATGGGAGAATGAAAAAAGGGAACAGCCCAAATCGGATCAACGTGACATGAGAGAGAAAAGGAGGAGATCAAGAAGTCGAGATCATGGGCAGGATAGACACAAAAGGTCATCCCCTTTACCAAGAGTTGAAAAGGCTACATCGCGTCATAAAAGAGACCATGAGGAGCGCTCGGAAAATTGTGTTAACGATAAGTCAGGAAAACATCATTTCAATGATAATGATATTAAAGTGCCAAGCACAGTAAATAACAAATCTAGAGACTCTAGACGGTATAGTGCTTCCAAAAGTGAACTTGGTGGATACTCACCACGGAAAAGAAGGGAGGAATCCTCTGTCAAGGCTGCTTCTCCACCTAATCTTTCGTCAGAGAAAAAAAGTGCTAAATGGGATCTTCCACCTACTGTAACTTCTAGCATGTTCTCAGGATCAGGTTTTTCTGGTGTCCAAGCAGTAACTCAGGCAGCATTTCCTACCATGAGCGAGGCTTCCTTGACGCTTTTGAAGCCACTTATAGACGCATCTTTTAGGACGCCACCAACAAGGCAGATCACTTCAAGTGATTCTGTTCAACTGACCGAATCCACCAGGCGAATGAGGAGACTTTACGCAGAAAATGTGCCAGATTCAGCCTCTGAGAAGTCTCTGATAGAATGCTTCAATGGCTATATGCTATCTTCGGGCTCCAATCACATAAAAGGAAGCGAGCCATGTATAAGCTGTATTGTAGGTTTCTGGAGTATGAGTTCCTTATTCGTATCACTCTTGTTATTTTGTGGATACCTGATGGTATTTTTGTCCTATAATTGCAGATAAACAAGGAAAAACGCCAGGCGCTAGTGGAGTTCCTTACACCACAGGATGCTTCTGCTGCACTCTCCTTGGATGGCTGCTCCTTTGCGGGTTCAAACCTCAAAATTCGACGCCCTAAAGACTATGTCGAGACAACAGTAAGAATTACAATCTCTATATTCTCTTTCTCTGGAACTCTTGCCATCTGCTCCACATGTTTAACTCTTGATAGTCATCTGAACAAGCTAGCTCAAATATATGCATGTATTTCTTTGGTGCCGTCAGTGAGATTCGATGGTTATGTTTGCACTTTCAGGACAGTGAGTTGACAACATGCTACTGAGACCTGTGTGACTTCTTTTCAATGATTTAAGCTTGAATGCAATTTGCCATTCAATTATTGTGATATATGAGTGTTGTCGGGTGCAAGTTTATGTTACATTATTCACGAGTAGTGAGCATCAGTCCTATCAGACTTATAGAACTTATTTAAAATCTGGACTCATATTCTAGAGCACCTAACCATGGTGTTGTCAGCCCACATTCTTGTTTAGTGATACTTTTTCTGTTGAAGCATCTGATTGACTATGTTTGCCTTTTATAGTCAGAGAAATTAGGAGACTTCTTTATTATCATTGATTCTTGTATGATTCAGTCTCAGATGCTATACTTGTGGTACTGCTTAAATCTACGCTGTTGGGACCAAAAAAAAAATCTCATGGTCCTAGCTTTGAAAGCAATCTTGATGGAAGCATCCTGCCACTAGTTTATACACTATGTATTGCTACTTGAGATTTGAATGAATGCCAGGCAGTTGATGAACCGCATCTGTTGATCTTACAACTTTAGGCAGATTTGGTGGGAAACATATGGTTTGGATTAGTTCAGTAAGGTTAAATCCTAGCGATTTTTCCCAAGGATCCCCTCCGACTCTGAGAATAGAAATTCGGACGTCGTTAATGTAAATTTTATCATGCTTATAGGAAGTGAATAGGCGACACTGAGAGTTACTATAGTTTATGGATTCGTGCACTTGAAATAATATGTTTTCAAGCCACATGTGAAATCGTATTCTGACTGTCGTGTGTTGGAATCTCTTAAATAGGGTGTTTATGTTGGGTATGTCATATTTCACATTCAGGAGGCTGATGAAGCTGTCTGCTAAATAAGAAGACTCCCAGGTGTAGTGACGAGTTTATTGTGTTTCAAGTTTCTTTGCATTTTTCTTCTCTCTTTTGAGCTTTGGGGAATATAGAAAGATCATCCTTATGATTCCTGTGACGACTTTATTGTGTTTCAAGTTTCTTTGCATTTTTCTTCTCTCTTTTGGGCTTTGGGGAATTTATAAAGATCATCCTTATGATTCCTGTGTGAATCATATGATACAATATCAATCTGCATTATCTTTGTTCTTCTTCGAACTGAATGTTGTTGTACGAATACTCGCATAACTTGCATAGGCAGTTAAAGTCCTGCCTAGGATACTCCTTTTTCTTTTATTTCTTCTATCTGTATGGTTATTTCTGTGTTTCATTCCTTAGCAGGATCAGATACTTTTTATTGATTGGATCCTTGCTCCACTGCTTATGATCAACTTTCTTATAAATGGTGAACGGTTCGTAGAATTTACCTTCGCCTAATGCTATTATTTATGAGATTTGGAGCCCTAACAAGGTGGAACAATCCTTTTCTTGAGTCTAGCGATCGAGAATTATTTGTCTTTATTCTTCATGTTTGATCGGTTCTTTCTGTGATTTTCGGAGAGTAGCTGTAAAAAAGTCTATGAAAACTGACTGATTATCAAGGCTGTGGACTTTGTCCTTTTACTTGGCCTTGTAAACCAGTGCCGTGCTTTTTGCTATGATTTCTGAGCTATGTTATGGTTACCATCATGAAGCAGGTTTTCAGACGGTTGCTATTTTCATGCAGAGCGGTGAATTGGAGAAAAAGGAGCCAGCCACAAGTGCACTAAGTGACAATGTGGAGGACTCATCGAACAAGGTAGAAATTGATGCCCTAAATTTGCTTCATCTGACAGTGGGTTAAACCTTTTAAGTTGACAACGACGGTAGAATATACTTTAAATATCTTTAAACATATTTATTTTATAAGGTAACTGTGTAGGTCAGTGACCCAGGGTTTATAGACTAGATCAAATTTGAAGTTTGTGCGCATAGTTTCCATACCACGAAAACTCTTGCTCTAGAGACCAAAACATTGGTCCTTTTCATTCATGATGTGGGGCATATCTTGGAACTTTACAGCACGTTTTTCATGCTGACAGCTTTTATATACCCTTTACCGTTTAATAATTCGCTGTAGTAGTTTAAAATAATTTTGTTAGACTTAAGAATTTATTAACTTTCTTGTTAACTTTGGCTGGTATTGGTAGGTGTTATAATTGAAAGCTTGTTCATATTGGTTCAACCTGGAAAGCCAAATGTCAGACCACCTTACTAACATTTTAAACAGAAAAACACACTGAGAATATAATTTAAATTCTCTCTGCATCTGCGGCTTGATAATGTTGAAAGTGTTAATCTGTTTTTGGATTTGCTAGTTGCTTGCGATTAATTTCTTTTTCTCTGTCAAGCTTGCTGTTGATTCTAATATACTTGTTGCAGATCTTCATTGGTGGATTTCCAAAAGAAATTTCATCTGAAATGGTATGTTAGCTGTAATCTTTTGAAAACGTTGAGTCTCCTAATGGTCTCAGTTCTCCTATTATAGTTCTATAAGGTTTCAAATTCAAGTCCCTCTTTCCTGCTTTTTCAGTTAATGGAGATTGTCAGCGTCTTTGGACCTTTGAAAGCATTCCGGTTCGTGATCAACAATGATCTCAATCAGCGATGCGCTTTCCTAGAGGTTAGAAGATGCTTTTATCTTGGCTTTCTCTGTGGCCAATATTTAATATCACTCTATAATCTATATGTGCCTTGGAAATTGAACTCAGATACCCCATCATACTCGGCCAGCTTGATGTAATTGTTGTGATTGTTTCGTATAGATCATGTTTTTGTACTTGAAGATATAGATAATAACAGTGAATGTGACTGTAGTTCCAAATATCCGCATATGTTTTAACTCTTTTTACAATTCTATGCATCAGTACACTGATGGATCTGTTACCCCCAAAGCTTGTGCCGGCCTTAATGGTATGAAGTTAGGTGGCAGTGTAATAACTTGCGTTTGTGCACTTCCTGATGCATCATATGAAGCGGTAATTCAATGACCCAACTTTGCTTTTTGTTAGTTCATGTTTGTTTGTATGGGTGACATTGAACAGAAATTGCTTTAGTTACTGTGAAAGTGGTGTGGTATATATTGATGTGTTGCAGGTGAATGAGAATCCACCGTTCTATGGGATACCTGAGCATGCAAAACCACTTCTTGGCAAGCCTAAGCATATCCTAAAGCTTAAGAATGTGGTAAGGAGGATAGAATTATCTTTTGCTTGTGAATATCATCCTCTACTATTAAATATTCTTTCTTTCTTATTTGACAGGTTGACCCAGAAGATCTACCTTCGCTTTCCGAGCCAGAAGTGAAAGAAATTCTGGAGGATGTACGGTTAGAATGTGCCAGGTATGCTCTAAGATTATCATTCCCATGAGTTGATTTAGCTCTAAAAAGGCTAGTAAATTAAGAAATCAGACATCTGCGTCTTGTTGTGATGCAGGTTTGGGGTTATTAAGTCGATAAACATCGTGGAACAGGAGAACAAAGATATTTGTGGTTCCCAAAAAGATGCATTGTTGAACCCAGAATCTAAAGAAATGAAAGTGTCAGTGATTCAGGAGAAAGACGAGGGATCCAAGAAACCGGATGATATTGCAGATAATGCAGATCCTGGAGAAGTCGTCAGGCCAGACAGTTCGACGGGTGAAGACAATTTATGTGAACCGTGCTCAGATACTGCGGAAGAGACAAACACTGAAGCAAACGAAGATCATGACTCCACTGAACAAGACAAGTGTGAAAAGACTGCTGGGGAAAGTGCGCAGGACGAGGCAGAGGTTCCACAAGAAGAAGTAGGATCAGCTCGTGCCGTAAAGACAAGATGGGATTCTGGCGACAAGAAAGAGGAAGAACAAGACCCGGAAGATGTGTTTGAGCCGGGTTGTATCTTCATTGAGTACAGAAGACCAGAAGCGACACGTGATGCAGCACATTCGTTGCACGGAAGGCTTTACGATAACCGGATAGTGAAAGTGGAATACGTTTCTAAAGAAGTTTACCAAATCAGGTTCCCAAGTGGGTAATAATCCTGATCCACCTCCAGAAAGAGTGACAAGTGATCTTATTCTTCTTATTTTGACCACATACATACCGTTTCAAACCGGGTTCAGAGATACATAGCATCTAAAATTTAAAACCCTTGAAGAATCTCTTTGTAGTCGTTGGGATGGATTGATGAGGTTGGTTTTTGATCACCGCCTGTGTCTCGTTACTTTTGTGCATTCCAGAATCTAAGACGAACAGTACTTACGTTTTGGTGGCTAATGTCCCAGTTTTCGGTTTTGCTTTAACCGGCTTGCTCTCGGAACTGAGAGTATCCATTACGTGTATATGGTTAACATGAAAACCGGCGACGGTTTAGAGCACGTTAACCTTCTGAATGAACAAGAGGTTCCTTATCCTTTTCTACAGAATAAATGAAAATAAGAAGAAGCTAATCTCTTCTCCTTTATCCAAAATCCTCTGGAAGCAGTAACGAGAAGCAAAAGATGACGACAATGGCGACGCAAGGGGCTTGGCTAAGAATGACCTCATCACCGAGGTTCGTCGCAAAGTCAACGGTGACATCAACGGAGCTCGGATTTCTCAACTCCCAGCTCAGTGGCTTAAGAATCTCGCATGGTCCCACCAGTGACGTCACCAACCGTATCTCCCTTCCTTCCTTTCCCGGTCTTCAGCCAATTGTCGCCCGTAATTTCCCCTTTTCCCTTCGTATCGTTCTGTTCTTAGCTTACTATGTCGAAATTTCGAATTCAGAATTGAACTCGTGTTTGGTAATGTCTTGCTGGTGAGCAAAAATGTTTCATAATGTCTTGTACCAGACCCTTAGACTTGAGTCTAATGCTATGTCAAAATGCCCCAAAAGGAGTTTATGAGTTGTTGCAGACTCTGATTCAGAAACATAATGGCTGTTTTTTTTTCTTGAAACTGTTTTTGTTTTTTCCGATATGTGTCAGGGAGGATCTGTCCTTTTACTGGGAAGAAAGCAAACAGAGCTAACAAAGTTTCCTTCTCTAACCACAAGACCAAGAAGCTACAATTCGTCAACTTACAGTACAAAAAGGTTTGGTGGGAAGCTGGGAAACGTTTCGTCAAACTTCGTTTATCAACTAAAGCCTTGAAGACCATTGAGAAGAACGGACTCGATGCTGTTGCCAAGAAAGCTGGCATAGATCTTCGCAAGAAATAGATATAAATAAAAATATAACTGTTTGACGATGATCACACCGTTTATATGCGTTTCTTGCTGCTTTTTTTTTTTCCCTTTCTTAATACATTTCCTTCTAGATTCGCGTAAGTATCAATTGAACTTCTGAGTTGAATCAGAAACTGTTTTTTTCTTCTTGTGAGTCAGTTTTTGTTTCTCTTCTCGAGGGAACTTATAAGAGAAACGAAAACAAACTCGCACACGCATGTGCCCGAAAAAAAAATACATTTCATGTTTTCGTTTAATGTTAATCTTCAGATAATATCGTTACAAGTATCAACTGAACTCTCGGGTTTTGCTTTCGATGATTTCTTCATCGATGCTTCTCCTCCTATTGATCCTTTCAGTTTCCTCGGTCGCGACGTAGCCTTCCGTGGAGGAGCTGAACCATCAGGTAGATGATTAGAAGAAGCTTCCGTGTCTTTAACCGAGGCACCACCACGCCTTCTACGCACTGAAGGTTCTTGATCATTCG
Organism: Iljinskaea planisiliqua; assembly: GCA_900108845.1. Lineage (NCBI taxonomy): Eukaryota > Viridiplantae > Streptophyta > Magnoliopsida > Brassicales > Brassicaceae > Iljinskaea > Iljinskaea planisiliqua. Next base: position 5,774,693 of record FNXX01000004.1, on the reverse strand, counting down.
ACGAGTCCATTGACCCGTGTGCGCTTCGGTTATGTCTTGACTGCTTCGGTGCCTCATCTGATGATGCTGCATTTCCGCCGCTTCTTCTAGGTGGAGACCCGTTATGGTTTGGACTAGCCCCTGCCCCGGACTTACGCCTTGTTCTCTGTTTCGGTTTCTCGTTTGTGTTCGGAGGAAGTAGTTCTTTTAGCCCGGCTCCACGTTGGTTCATCTCTGTTGCCATAAACACGTCAGTCCACGAAACCGATCCAACGTTTTTGCATCAAAGCTTGACACGCAAATAAAAACTAACCTTGAGGGTTGTATTTGTTGGAGTTTCCTCTGGAAACGACTTGGCCTTTCTCATGTTCTTGAGGTTTGAAGTCATTCATCTGCGGTTATTTCCCCCCAAAATGGCAGGCAAGGCAACGATGATGATGAGTGTACACATTCGTATGGATATGTACAAAACAAAGTATTATAATGTAAGGAATGTATGATCGTACCCAGCTTGGCGTGTTGGTGGCTGGACCATCAGAGCCAATGTGGGCAACATGCTTTACATCTGTCGGAAATCCGATCTGCATCTCCTGTTCTTTCTCTTCGTCTGCAATAACAGAACGGTTACATGACGCAAGAGAAAAACAGAGTTTTGTTTTTTTCTTTTTTTTAAGGGAAATATCGATGAGAGTTTACCAAAAATCTGAGTAATGTAACGAAGGCCCTTGAGAAGGCCTTTCATCGTCGTCGCCATTGATCTAACAAGGGTTGGTTCCGGTTAGTGTGTTACCACCCACACGCCGGAGACAACCTTTTCGTTCAAGACTTAACGATCGTTACAGCTTTGTAACTCCCGTAAATCTAAACTTGCACGAAAAGCAAACGAGGAAACAAATCAACAAAAAGTCGCAAACAGACAAACAAACAAAAAGGCAGAGAATGTAGCAAAATGTAATGACTCAAAACCTTGAACACATGAAGTTTTCTCTTGACGAGAAAAAATGTTGAAATTTTCTGAACAAGAGAGAGAAAGAGAAAGGAGGGAGAGAGAGAGAGAGAGAGAAGGATCGAGAGATCCCCGAGAAGTTATTGGTTGAGATCAACCAAGAGAAGAAGAGGGAGAGCACTAAGTTTTAGTTAGTTTCTTTTCTTTTTTACCATAGAAAGAGAATTTTTTTTTTTTTAAAAGTTGTAATTTACAGATAATATATAATTTTAAATTTAGATTGTTGATGGTAATGGAGGCAACGTAGAGATAATCAAACCCTCCATGGGAAACAAGTTGTCAAGAGGATTTTCCGGGTCGTAAGGAAGCAGACCAAAGACCACACCAAAACATTTAGTACTATTTATACTACAACTACTAATAAACATATGCTTATCAAAACATTTCTTTGTTTTTTTTATTTATACGTGCGAAATCTAAGGACTGTAATGGAGATTTGGATACCTAGCTATATTGTTACATATATCATCAAATCTCTTTTGATTTAAACCAAAATTGGGTAATCGGAGCATATTGATGAGGTGAAATTATATATTAATTTTATGTACTTTTTGGAGATGGTATCAGTGATCTATTTAATTCCCATAACATCTGGACATATTTGAAACAGTCCTCAGACATAACAAACAATGAGGAGAAGAGTTGTAAACTCATCATATAAAATGAAAATGAACATATTTACATAGTATTTTGAAACATTATAACAAAGTCAAATCATTATAAGCTATCTGTTTAACTCCTGTCACCTATATGAAACATTTCTTGGGAATTAAAATAGATGATTGACAAGAATGACATAACAAACGATAACTAGAAGAGTTGGTAAGATTTCTTAAGTTATCAACTTATAATATAAAATGAACAACATTCAGATAGAAATTGACACATTATTCTGTTTCTTTGGAAGGTCTAAAAGTTTTAGAATCCGAAGAAGAAAGTTAAAACGGACAAAGTTTAAGGCAAATCAGATTCGATAACGGTGATAACCATAACCATATATGATGGCTCAAGAAGCTTTCATGTCGTCCATACCAACGCTAGCCTGCGAAAAAAGAATAAACCAAGAACAAAAGGATCAAAACTAGTGATGATATCTGAAGAAACTGCGATGATTTAGAGTTTTAAAGTCTTTGCTTACCAGAAACTTATGATTATCATGAAGAAACGGACCAAACTCAGAGCAAAACCTTTGCATGTCTGCGTAGATATCACCAGAACCAGATATGACATCCATGAACTTCTTCCTGTCTGGAGCAAGCTTTAAAGCCATCTGATAAAACAAACAAAAAGTTTACCATTTACATCAGGAAATCAAAATGAGGTTCGGTTTGCAGAAGATGTAGATGGAACAGTGAAAGGAGATAAAGGCGCGAGTAAGTTCATACAGAGAAGCTAGAGCTGGCGAGCCATCCGTGCCATTTCTTGAGTGTTTTTTGGTACGAGTCACCACAAGCTTGTGACATTGACCAGTCTTGATGTTCTACCAAGTTGCGGAACAGCTCCACTAAGAAATCCATTGCTCTGAAAGAATCAATCATAACTGTGATATATATGGTTTTTGAGAAGCAGCTCTCTTCGTAGTGAAGGTATGTATCGTGTTAACATGCCGATATCGTTTACCTGGTTAACCAGAGAAGTCCGTTGGTACAACTAGACGATCCTTTCGCTGTCTTAGACTCAATTTCAACTTGAACAAAGGTGTACAAGTACTTGAACTTGTCCGGATCAGACAAGTAGTTCTTCTCCAACCTCTACACAAGAGACGGACCCATTAATTTATTTTGTAAGACAATGATCCAACGCACAAAGGCCATGTCGCTAGTACGGGACATTTCTACTAGCGTAATCTCTGCTATCAGAGGTACACTTTACTATGTAAGAAGAGCAAGAACAGGGCCAGTCAATCCACTTTTATCAGTAGTTTGTACTGTGAATGCTAAATGTGGATTTGTTCTCTTGGATCATCAAAAATAATGGAAACTTCAAGAGAATTTTACCGATATGTTGCCACCAATGTCAGATTTCACGAGAGTCATAGCGGCTCCAAACTTATCTGGGAAACAGAAACCAAAGAAAAATGAAAGATGAAATAGGAAATACAACATTTGTAAATTCAAGGAAAAGTCTTATTATTTCATATAAGAACAACGGACAATCACAAGATATACATGAGCTTATAGTGTTGAAAGAACAAGGAACAATCACACAAAAAAAGAGTCAAAAACTCCATTCAAAAGTTGTTCAGACAGACGAATAAATAATAGAAATAGTTTCTCGCTTTGTTACCTATAACAGGCAAGATCGTCTTGCAGAGCTCTAGAAAAGGCTTAGTAAGCATCTCGCCTTGTTCAGTCTTGACATGCTTCATTCCTTCCAAACAAGGCGTAAACACAGTCCCTTCCATTTTCAACCTTTGACCGAACTGAAAAGCGAGAACAAACGCAAGGAACAAAAGAGGAAAACTCAGATATTACATGACACAATGAAGAATGGATTATCCAGAGAGATATCATATCTTCCTCAACGAGGACAATCAACATTTACACAAACCCAAAAAAACCAAAACTCAGAAACAATTCAGTGGAGTCTCTGAAACTGATTTCAGCAACCACATAAACAACACTGAGAAACACATTAACTCAAAGCAAGCCGAACGAAATGCAAAATGACAAAAGTTTATGAATTGATTTAACAATCTCTGATTCTCTCCATACATGCACAGATTCAAATCAGCTTCATTACTCTGGAAGATTAAACCGAGATTGAGACACACATCGATAAAAATGGCGAATTTCATCAATCGGATCGAGAAATGGATCTAAACTTAGAGAAATAAAACAATCCAACCCATTGATCAAACCATAGCATCACACCACAGCGTGAGAATACACACGGAAAAAAAAAATATATATATTCAAGATCTATCGATGGTGCTACCGATTCAATGGATGAGAAAGACGAATCTGAGGCCGATCTGTAGCGGAGAAGGAGAGAAAAAAGATCGTACCTTTGGCCTGAGAATCGAAAAAAGGTGGGATCAGATTCTGATAGTGTGAGAGATTGCTCTTCGCTCTTTGGAGAAAATTATTTCTCTTTTTTTCTCTCTCTTTAAACGGCTCTCGTTTTAGACATTAAAAAAAAAGTCAAATAGTTCTGTTATAAGCCCAAACGTTACGGACTTTTCTGATAATAGCCCTAGCATTTATTTATTTGTCAATTACACCCCTATCCCCTATCCCCTATCTCATAAGTGAAGAAGAAAAACGCGAAGTTTCATTTGCGTTTTGGAACCAAAGTTTTATTTATAACGTTTGGTGTCAATGACTCTCTTCTGGCTGGTCGGGTCCGTCGGGATGTCATGGCACCCTCGTATGTTTGAATTTTGGTAACAAGACATGGCTCTAGTCGTTGTACTCTGCTTTAGAGTTGAAGCAATTACCTCGGATTTACCTTTTGGGTTGCTACATCTTTTCATCTGAATTCAAATATATGATGAAGAAATGTTGTGTGTTTGGATGATAGGCTATTGCTAATATGCATGCAACTAACTGGAGTTGGGAGAATTGATGGCCGGTTAATGGCAGAAACTGAAAGAACTCTTGCCCTATACGTTATTCCAAGCACGTCAAAGTCATTTGAAGTCGAAAGGAGATGAGAACTTCATCTTGGTTTGTGATTTTTCAAATTGCGTTCATTGTTTCTTCACCTGTAGAATATGGAAATAAACTGTCTTAAAACTAATGTAACTGCATCTATTTCTCTGTGCCAGGTGAAGTTAATCTCTGTCGTGTCTAACATGTATCGTGATTGAGAATATGAGACGGGAAGGATTTGAGCTCTGAGTCTCACCACCTAAAGTCCTGTGTGTTTCATCTTTTTCATTTCTTTTACATTATTAGTTGTATGGTCAAAATTAGATACTGTTGCAGAGGTTATTTTATGTTGGTGGTGCGTGAAGGTTTAAGTTGTTGCCAGTTTTATATCGTGAAGCAGTTCCAAGCTATCTGATTTCTATGCACATAATACTACACTTATATGTAAGCTACACTATTGTTTATCTACTAGAGATTACTTATTAGCCTAGAGAACTACTTTGTTAATATATCTTGATTGAGTTGATTCTAAGAACTTTGGTCTTCTTCTTCTGACTTCTGAGCGTGCTATCTGATCCACGTATAAACTCTGAAAATTGGATTATTAGTAATTATCCAAATGAGGAATTGGCTTTTATCATAGAGCTTAACAGACCGAGTGAGTAAAACTATGAGCAACTCGAATATCATTGTTCCATTTTAGTTTACTACATGCATAAGCTCTTTACATATACCGTAACTAAATGCAAAAGAATGTTTCGTAAATTTCTATACAACTCATGTATAAATTATCCTAACTTAAAAAACAATAATGGTATATATACAACAAGAACATCCAAGATAAGCTCTATATACTTTATAAGAAAAGAAGTCCACATCATGAGTTTCGTTGACGACAAATCCACATTGTATTATTTAGACATGACCTTTACCTTCTCCCCACGCAACCGGCATTGTTGAAGTCTCCACTGTCTCTCTTTGGACCCCACCTTTAATGCCAAACTAACCCACTGGTGTTCTCATACTTAACAGTTGCACACTAAATACGATACGATTCTACTACATATAACCTTATTTTGTCACTCATTTACACAAAATAAGGTATGTTATGGTTGTTTTCATTCAATCTATTCTGTTCGTTCATCTTCATATAGCCTTTGTTTGAGTTTCGTTAGAGCAAATTCTTCATCATTTTGTGAGATTGTGAGGTGTGTACGGACGAGTGTGTGAGACAAAACAAGTTAATAGAGAGGAGATCTTGTGTGGGACAAGGCAATAAAAGGGCGGTTTACTCCGTCGTTTTAAGAAGCAACTAAAGGGTCCCTCTTGCCTTTTCCATTTTCTCCGAGCGATCACGCATTTATCTAATTGCATCTCTTACTTGTTTAGCTTTTCTTCTTCTACAAACATTACCATTTTTGTTCTTTTGATTTATGCCAAGTTGTCAACCATATTCCACTTCTTTTAAGCTCCTGAATTAATTATATATCTTATAAGACGTTATGCGACTACACGAGCATTATTCCCTAATCAAATCATTACAAATATGAATAGTGGCATAACAAACCAACAAAAACGTTCATGCCACTTCAAACTCAGCAAACGGTCATAGACTCATAGGTTAAACACGATAAAATATTCAGTCAATATGAATAAAAAATAGATATAGTACAACAATATGCCATATATATATATTAGAACGTTATTCCGTCGAAAAATGAAAATACTTAGTGAGAAAGCACATCAATTCAATTTCATTTCGTTTAAATTTATTGTTGTTGCACAAAGCCAACCGTTTTGGAATTTCTTTTCTTCCGTTTTACGTAAGAGTTTTGATTCAGTAACGTGTTGGTTTAAAAACCCTATACTAATGGTTGACAAAAAAAGAAGAAAAGCCCATATTAAATGAAATATATACTTACGCTATTGTGTTTACACAAACCAGGGATTATGCAATTTATTATCTGGATTGGGAAAATATAATTGGACCATCCAAGTAGAGGAATCTGCAGGGCATTTGTTACTTTCATGGACCCCATGAAATCACGTCTTAGTAATTGAATGTATCGAGATCTACTTGCATACGCATCTCTATCTACGATTCCTCTTTACACTTATACGATACTATAATATGGTCCTTTATGTATTTTTTGGTATAGGGTTTTCGGTTATTTTCTTACATAAACTCAAATTTATGGTATTCGTGTGATGTTCGGAAAGAACAAAAAAAACCCGGCAAAAAGATGACAAACGATCGAAAATGATTAAGACACCAGTGTGATACGTCTTTCGAACATACTCCACGTTTGAATCAAATACATTGGGTATCAATTAAGCTACGAGATAATCGAAAGAAGCTTAAGTTCCGGATCATATAAATTATTGATTTGTGTATAATCAAATTTTTGATAAAGTAAGATTAAATCATACGATATGTTTTTTTCGAAACTTAAAGAACATCAGTATTGGTAATATCTACATGAGTTTCATATAAATAAAAACAAAAGAAAAAGGAAGAAATTCAGTAGAGTTGCTAAACCGAGAATATGTTTTAGTTTGAGATAGAGATTATTAAACTGTGTATACTAGAGTTTTATCGTCCTCGGATAATGCTGTTAATTAGGATCAGTAGATTCCTTTATATGTGTGACATTTGGTAGGTGAGATTCTTGCATATGACATCTCAAACATAATTCATGCGCTAATGATGCCATAGAAGCATAAATACATGTACAAGTAATTAACAAAAATATGTTAGCCATTAATTATCGAACATGGCTTCCGTATAATCTAAAACTTATAAGCAACCACAAGATAGTTCTCTTGTAAACTTATGTAGAGATATGTTACTTATATATATTATACGTTTATAAATCTATTAATCCGTGGTCCAACCAGAATAATTAATTAATAATTCAAGCAGTCAGCTTTCCTGGTCAATTTAAGATTGTAATGCTACTAAAATTCACTTCGTTACGACATGGCTACAAATATAAAAGTAGGAACATATTCAACCACAACCATTGCTATAAATTGAACCCAAACGTTCCCTCTCCATTTCAATAAACCTCTCAGCTTCTTCTCTTGTCTCTGTTTCTACGGTTTGAACCTCAAAACAAAACCTTTAGAAACGATGGACAAAAGGAGCTTTGTTAAGAACAGAGGACTGAGATTACCACCTGGGTTCCGATTTCACCCGACCGATGAAGAGCTAGTGGTTCAGTATCTACATCCTAAAGTTACCAATTTACCCTTACCAGCTTCGGTTATACCGGAAATCGATATATGCAAAGCCGATCCATGGGACTTACCAGGTAATGAAATACACATCCAGATTTTGGGTTTTCATACAGATCAATTCAATTCTTGATCGTGTATGTATGTATGATCCAGGTGACTGTGATTCAGAGAGGTATTTTTTTAGCACGAGGGAAGCTAAATACCCAAACGGAAACCGGTCGAACCGATCAACCGGTTCGGGTTACTGGAAAGCGACAGGAATCGATAAGCAAATCGGGAAGAAGCTTGTTGGGATGAAGAAAACTCTGGTTTTCTATAAAGGGAAACCTCCGAACGGGACGAGAACCAATTGGGTCCTTCATGAATATCGTCTCGTTGATTCGCACCAAGAATCATACGTACACGTAAGAATCACATATTCCGACCAACTTATTCGGTTCGAATGAAACTGGACTCAATCTTATTGTCTCTTTTCTTTTTGTTTGTTTGTTTGGTGAACAAAAAAAGGGAGAGAACACGAACTGGGTTCTCTGCAGAGTCTTCTTGAAGAAGAGGAGCAACAGTAATAATAATAATAGTAAGAGAAAAGAAGATGAGAGAGAGAAGAAGGAAGAGAGAGAAAGTGACGACAAGAAGAGTACTTGTCCGATATTCTATGACTTTATGAGAAATGACGTGAAGAGAAGAAGATGCTGCGATTTGAATTCGACTCCAACGTTATGTCCTTCTTCTTCAGCGTCTTCGTCGGTTTGCTCAAGTGCTTTGACTCAGACATCGTATAATAATAATAATGACTCTGATAATCACGAAGAAACTAGTTGTCGGGAAAATAAGTTTTGTTTGTTTCTGTAAAATAATAAAACTTGGGAACTAGTCTCTTTCTTCTTTTAACTTTTCAATAATAAGATTAGTATGATTACCATATGATTACGCAATCCAGACTCATGGTGCTAGCCTTTCTTCGTTTTGGTATTTTTAATTGCCAGCCACTCTTTTAAAAATTGAACACCTTTTTACTTGTCTAACATTTCAAAAAAAAAAAAACTTATTTTTTTTTTTTTTGCTCAGCTACAAGTTTATATTTGTATGAGATGATCCATATATATATACTTTTTGTGTGTATATGTATATAACTTGAACCGATCATCTCGTTAACAAGTATAAGGAAAGTTGGATTCAGTTCAAGGAATCAATCGGAAACAAGCAGTGAAGATTAAATTAAAATAATTTGTAGGGACTAGAGATGAACAACTAAATGGTAATGGCTAATCTACTCGTATATGGTCATCTTTTGTTAGTCAGATTACTTTTGTTCAACCAATGGTTCAAAATTGTTATATAAAAAAAAAAATTATTCCATCTTTCTCTAAAAGAGACCATTTTAAGATTTACAGTAACCATTAACCCAAAAAAGGTTGGTACTCCCTCAAGAATCACTTAATATAAATATATATATATATATATATATATATATATATTTATAATCCAAACGTGTAATAAACAATAAATGCAGGTTCATAAAACTCATATATAAGTATAACCTCTCTCAGGAGTAACTTTCATTGGCTAGGCAAAGATTACCCATCTAATTTTGATTGAAGAATTTCAACATCTTATAAGATTCAAGAACATTAGTAACTCCTAAACAACATATATCTATTGTAGTATCCGTAAAGCATCATATTTTTGGGATGTTTTAAAACATGTCAAAGACTCAAAGTTGTTGAACAAAGCCTTTTTTACCTAATACGAGCAGTATAACACTAGAAGATGATGCTAAGAAAAATCTATGTGTAATTAATTTTGATAAATTCTCTCATGTTGTTGCTGCCATCATTAGATACGCTCGCTGACGTAAATATGAGCGAGAAAAATAATAATATATAAAAGAAAAAAAATTCATAAAAAGGACGAAAGGGAATCAAAAGAGACGACGAAGTCAAGGATCAAGTTTTCCTTTTCCTATAAACAATCGCTTTTTTTTTTTAATTTTTTTCGTGCCATTATCAGTTTTTTTTTCTTCCTTACGTTCTTCAAATGGCGTAGTTGGAGAAAGGAGACGAAGCGATCATCTACTTGGCCGATTTTAAAATTCTCGATTCGCCGGAGAAGAGCCGTTTCCGGCAATGAAAACCTCTCTCCGACGGTTGCGAGGGGTGCTTCACAGGCATGAATCTAAGGATCGGAGAGATCTTCGAGCTCTGGTTGAGAAGGACGAGCTGGCTCAGGCTTCGCAGGTGCCAATCTCTGTCTCTCCAAATTCGAAATTTGGACTTTATCTTCCTTGTTAGCTCTTGTTGATGATGATGATTATCCGGTTCTCTCAATCATATTAATCTCTTTGGGTGTTCGTCGCTGGACGCGAATTAGTAGCCAATTGAAGCTTAATGGGAACGATTTAGGAAATGGTGATGATTCAACGAAAAGTATTTGTGGTGGATCTGGAGCTTTACCATGTTTTTGCTCTTTAGCTTTTTCCTTCTTTAACTGGCTAAAACTAGATCATCTCCTTCACTTGACCAACCAAATGGATCATCAAGTGCTTAGGTTTTTGTTGAGATTATCGAAATCTGGTTTCAAAATGTTTGTGATTTTGGTTTTGCAGGACGTGCAAGACATGAGAGATTGCTATGATAGCTTGCTCTCTGCTGCGGCTGCTGCTGCAAATAGTGCATATGGTAAACTTATTGTTCCTTATTCTTTGGTTGGATAAAAAGTAATCACCAGAAACTTTAATGTTATTCAGAACGCTAGAGGATAATGATATTTCCTTAATTTGATTGCTCTGATACTTTCACTGTTGCATCGCAGCTTACGGAGATAAAAACATCTTCCTGTTAATAAATATATTATTCTTATCATTTGCAGATTTCGTTTGCTTGCAGAATTTTCTGAATCTTTGCGAGAGCTTGGTGCTTGTCTTCTTGAGAAAACTGCTCTGAATGATGATGAAGAAAGCGGTAAGTCAAGTTCGACAAGCAGATTCCTTAAATACATCATATTACCGTTCTTGTTAATGTTTTTGAAACCCACAGTTTTTCATTTTTTCCTTTTTTCCCGAGTTTTCTACGCATAACATATACTATTCCTTTTTCTTTTGTGTTGCTTCGATCTACACAATGTGCATCTGAAAAAATAAACATTCTGCTTCTCTTATTCTTATGCAGGTAGAGTGTTGCTTATGCTGGGAAAATTGCAGTTTGAACTGCAAAAACTTGTTGATAAATATGTGAGTTTTCGAGATTTAGTTCGATATTTTTTTTAATCCTTTCTCTAACCACCGAAACATCAATTAACTATTTATATTGTTGATTCAGCGGTCTCATATATTCCAAACAATCACCATCCCCTCAGAGTCACTTCTTAATGAACTCCGCATAGTTGAGGTAGAGCGTTGTTTAATATGCTTGCTTATTCATCCCTTTCAAGTGACTATAATAATGTGTTGTAATGGTGATGCAGGAAATGATGCGGCTTTGTGATGAGAAAAGGTTGTTTTTGCCTTGCCGTCTTTTTCATTTATTACTATGAAAAAAAAATGTTAATGTTGAAGGTGAACGCCAAGATTTGTTCAGTTTTTAGGGATACTCGAGTTATGTGGGGGAATGATTCAGATATCTGATTGGTCTCATGATGGGAATGCCATTCCTTATTTATTAAATTATTTTCTCTTGTATAAACTTCCTCTCATGTCAGTCGGAAAAAAAGCATTCTATTCATGGTAACATTTTACCTTTCAGGGATGTTTACGAAGGCATGCTTACAAGACAGAGAGAGAAAGGGAGGTCAAAGGGTGGAAAAGGAGAAACTTTTTCGACGCAGCAACTACAAGAAGCTCATGATGAATATGATAACGAGACAACTTTATTTGTTTTCCGCTTAAAATCCTTAAAACAAGGGCAAACACGTAGTCTTTTGACTCAGGCAGCACGGCACCATGCAGCACAGGTTTTCATCTCGAGCTGTTTATTCGTCCTTCTGTTTCGATCATCAGAGCACAGTGTTGACGTCCCTTTTTGTGAGTTTCTGCAGTTATGCTTCTTCAAGAAGGCTCTTAATTCCCTTGAAGAAGTAGAGCCACATGTACAGATGGTAACCGAGTCGCAGCATATTGATTACCATTTCAGCGGATTAGAAGATGATGATGCGGATGATGAAATAGAAAATAATGACGACGATGGTTCTGAGGTGCATGATGATGGAGAGTTGAGTTTTGATTATAGAGTGAATGACAAGGACCACGTTGCGGAATCTTCACCTGTTGTCTCCTCAGAGGTGATTGTTTAATATGTTTACGTTTCTGATGATTGTTCTTGTCTATCTTTTTTGGTGCGTCTTATGATCACTAGTAGAATAGTTATACTCCATGTGCGGCTGTTTCTCTTCAAGGTGATTCTGATGATTGTTCCTGTCTATCTTGTTTGGTGCGTCTTATGATCACTAGTAGAATAGTTATACTCCATGTGCGGCTGTTTCTCTTCAAGGTGACTAATATAACAAAAAAATTATAAATGAGGTTGATAAATGCTTAATACTAGAAGCATTTTAAAGCGCTTTACCAGCAAAAAGGTTACATCTCTACATGACTACGATTTTCTTGAAGGGAAGACGAATGCTTTTAGAGTAGAATTGGTTAGACTAAATTATTTTTTAAAACCTGTTTCGTGAAAAATGTTCGCCTAATGCATGCAGTTGGGTCAGTCAGACATCACATTTCCACTAGTTGCTGCACCAAACACTGCACAGGTAACAGAAGCCGTGCTTTACTTGATCCTATCTTCTCTAATTCTCAGGATGCTCATTGTTCAAGGAATCTAATTTTATTCATTTACCAGGAGAACCACCCAAATTATCTGAAGTTGCATGATTTTGTTACCAGTCTCATCTATTTTGTTTTTTTCTCAGCAGGAACATGAGGAAGTGAACTACAGGAAATCTCGTTCTTTTAGGAGAGATGTTAATAGGATAGAGAGCCAATCAGCACCGCTTTTTGCTGACAACCGCACAACTCCTCCTTCAGAGAAGCTCTTACGGATGCGATCATCTCTAACACGGAAGTTCAGCACTTACGCATTGCCAACACCTGTGGAAACAGCAAGAAGTCCTTCATCTATTACAAGTCTAGGTAACAACAACGTGGCTTCATCTAATTCCGCAAAGGCAATTACGAAAAACATTTGGTATTCATCTCCACTGGAAGCTCGTGGACCTGCAAAGGTTTCTTCTAGATCAATGACAGCCTTGAAAGAGCAAGTTCTGAGAGAGAGTAACAAGAACATCTCTTCTCGGTTGCCTCCGCCTTTGTCAGATGGACTCTTGTACTCTCGTCTCGGGACACTCAAGAGACGATCCTTTTCTGGTCCACTTACAAGTAAACCATTACCGAACAAGCCTCTAGCTTCAACGCCTCGTTTATACTCGGGTCCAATCCCAAGGAATCCAGTTTCCAAGTTACCAAAAGTGTCATCATCATCTCCAACTGCTTCCCCTACTTTTGTCTCAACCCCGAAGATAAGTGAGCTCCATGAGCTTCCTAGACCACCATCAAGCAACTCTGCTAAGTCCTCTAGGGGATTTGGATATTCAGCACCTCTGGTTTCGAAGAGCCAATTGCTTAGTAAACCTCTTATTTCGAGTTCAGCATCTCCTCTCCCGATACCACCTGCAATCACTCGTAGCTTCTCTATACCTACTAGCAACCTTAGAGCAACAGAGTTAGATATGTCTAAGACGAGTCTGGGTGCTACTAAGTTAGGCACTCCTTCGCCTCCTTTAACCCCAATGTCATTGATCCATCCACCTCCTTCGGCTCTCCCCGAGCGTGCAGACCACCTAACCATGTCCAACCAAGAGGTAAACCATAAATACTGATACGTGTTCCAAACTGTTTTTTTAAGTGTAGCATCCGTAATTGTTCTGATATTTGTTCTAATGGGTGTGTTGCAGAGGAGGACTTAAAAGGTGTTAAGTTGTTTGTAGCTCTGCCTAAAAGCTTATAGGAGGAGGAAGACATTCCCTCTAGTTGCAGATATGTAAATATCCTCCTGTTTTTTTTCTGAGAATTATGAAAAAAAAAAAATAAAAAAAAAATATGAGAGAGAGAGAGGCAAACTGTAATAAATAATTGCCGAAGAATTTTGTTTATTTATTTATTTATAATCATATAGCGGTGAAAGTAATGACTGAGTTTCTTCTTTCTGGACTATCTTCATACAGATTCAACGACTGAGTAATGTCTTCTTTTTTGCTTATATTGGTGCATATCATTCTCTGTTATTACCACAAGTCATAGCAATAAGTCCCGTGGAATGCAAGTCACTGGAGTCGTATGCGAATGAATGGCAGTGGGAAGGTTGTTGCTCTTAGATGTTTCCAGTACCTTGGTGGATGTTGAGCTGATGGTATGTTAGAAAACCGTCTAGCCTTGGCCGCAACCTATGTTGTGTTGTGAACAATCATTGGAACGTAAAAGACTGGCTGACATGCAAATTTTCTCTTGTTAATCCACATTGACGAGGCAACTAGTAATTGTTTTCGATCCTAACATATCAACGATCGATTTTTGAGATCAGCTTAGAGTTCACTGTTTAATGGAGTAAATTCGATAAGAAAAATGATTGGATGAACCTTTTCGTTGGCAAAATCTTTCAACATGGAAGATTGGATGAACCACACAATTTTATCAACATTAATCTCTCTTTTGTTTTTTTAGTTAAAACAAAGGCCCTTAAAATTGATCAACACATAAGAGGCTCGAGGCCCAAATTGACCATATTCTATCGAGGCCCAGCTTTGTTCGTTATTTAAAACCATTCAAAATCTTTTTTTTTTTTTTGGTCAACAACCATTCAAAATCTACATATATATTTTTTTAAAAAATCTTATTATCGGACTGGACATTCTTTCAAAAATTTTTTTAAAAAAAATCTAATAAATATTTTCAAAATTTTATACTTCGATTTCGATCTCTAAGACAAATAGTTAACTGCAGCAAGAAAATTAGAACCTCAATAAGAAACTGAACCATGCATTGCATACTAAACAAAACGATATTATGTTTGAATTCGGTTCTTACAAATCCCAAACTAAAAACAAAAAAATCAGAAAAAATAAATAAAAAGAAGAGCAAAATGGTCAATTTGGTTTCGATAAAGAAGGGAGAGGAGACCCACAGAGAGAGAGTCACAGACATACTTTGATGTCTCTTTCGATCTGAAACATCTCTTTCTCTCCTCAGAGATTCCCTTCTCAGGCCCCATTGTCTCTCTTTCTGTATATTACAACTAAGTAACCTTTTTACCAGCAATACGATAATTTGTATACAAATTATTATTTGGTTAAAAATATAAAAAAGAACAACACTGGATTCGACTGGTTCGTCGCTTTCCCTTTTTACACTTCCGACAGATTCCCTTCCACTTCTCTCTTTCACTATTTTCACTATTTTTGTTTGTTTTTTTATTTTTATTTTTTTTTTCTGGTTGAACAGATTTAAAGAAACATCATTTTCCTCCAGACAATACATATATTCGTCTACCACAATTCCTTTTATTTTTCCCCCCACAATTTCTTCTCTTTTGTATTTTTGTACACATTTGTAGTTAGTTATCTTTGCATGTGTGAGTGTACGTATGGACATATCATTGTAAAGGTTTTACCAGTTCTATAATAAACGTTATGCTTGTTTTAATTATTCATCATATATTAATGATACATGAACCTAATATCATAAATAACTACACTAGACAAATATAGCATGCTTGATGTTTGTACCTAGCTAATGTCTTATATAACTATTATATGATTTTAAATAGTTTGGGTGAGAAATGATATATCAATTGTCTATCTTTCTAATCTTTTTTTTATTCCTTTGTGTATTGTTACATGAACTAAAACTGATAGTCGGAACATGGTGATGGTACTCTTGGCTAGCTTTTAGTTTCTATTTTCTTTTTGACGTGATGTTCTTGACTTTATTATTTTAAAGATTTGTGAGGTGAGATAAACCATTACAAAAGTTCGAGAGCCTGTATCCACGAAAAAAATCTTTATTCTAATTGGCTTAAATGTTGACATTTTGCCTTCACTTTTTTTTTTGTGGTTAGTTGACTTTTTCTATAAGAAAAACTTATTCTTCAATTATTTTGCTCCACGCATGATATTGCATTATGAGGTTCGGCTAATTAAGATTGCCATCTCATGACCATATTCGTTTCATTTTTGAGGTTAACACTTGTTGTCGCATAGTCGCAAGATCATCGTGTTTGCTATTGAGTTTTAACGTATGCACCAAATCTCAAGCCTTCAAATTTTCCATAACGATTACTCTGCCTATGTAAAGCGTTCAAATTGTTCATCATCATCTATACCAACAATGAAGCGATTTTCTTGAGTCTTGACAATGGATTGACACTTCACACCTCACAACTAACAAAAACTAACGCAAAACCAACTTACTCATGTCCAACAGTTGAACAGACTCCGTTAGAATTAAGATCAATAGCATCGAGAATTTCCCTCATCCAAAAAAAATGTTATAAAACCACATATTTGATTCAAATATACCACGAGTCGTAATATCAGATTTCATATAACATAATTTGATTCAAAGATTTCAAAGTCTTTGGTTGAGAAAAATTCTCAATTTGATAGTTGTTGTCCTTCGCATCTTCACATATATAAAGCTTTTAAATTTTATCATTTGTCAACCTACAAAACATAAACACAAGAGCTATAAACAAACAAATAAACAGAGTCATAGTAGCATATAATGTACCTTCAATGAAACTCCTAGTTGATCGACTTTTGTCAGTAGAATCTCTTCATTTTTTTAAATAGCTTCAGACAGCTCTTTGAGTGAATTCATCTATTTCTTGATTTCCTGCCATTAGATTAAAAATAATGAATAAGAAACTGGAAGAAAACATAAATCAAACTTATTAATTGGGGGAGAGTGAGCCATCTATGTCAAGAACAAGAACAAACAAAAACATGTAGTCATTGTCAAAGAAGGAAACATCACAGCAAAAGACGTAAATAGAGTCGATGCGATTTAATAGGATAAGTAGTAAAGTTTTCAAGGCAAAAGTCAAAAATAGATTCAGCTAAAGTTGCACCTCATTAAAATAGAGAAATTAAGTGAATCTAACCTGCTTGCAGCTTTCTTACTAGGCAGATTTCATATTAGTAACAAGTAATTAGAGAAAATACACTAGTCATGCAAGAACATTGTTCCACACTAGTCAATGTTCCAATGAACCGAAAGTCTCTGATTTACAAGAGACATGTTCGAAAAAGAGGTCTCTACGACCGCCAAGGTGGCGATTAATCACTCAATTCAGATATAATTTATAGATAATACAAACTAAATATATAAATTTAAGGTGTAAACAACGTAAGAAAACTGATGAATTACCTGATATATATATATGTCAAAGTTCTGCGAGCTAGGTTTCAAAGATTATGACCCTTACGCTTCTCAACCTGAAACTCGGAAACAAAATAAAGGCAAATTCGTTAATAGAGACAATGGCTCAAGACTGAGAAAAGAAGACCATAACAAGTAGATTACATTGGTGGAAGTGGAGGGTTTATTACGCGTCTTGGATTTAACATCATTCTAAAGTAAGGAAGAACAAGTGTTTCAAGACTGAGAAAAGAACGAAGACAGTAAACCAAGGTACAAGAGGAACTAGATTACATCGGTTGCAGAGGATTTTTTGTCCATAGGCTGTGGTAGATAATATAGAAAAGAACGACTGGTAGGTTTTGGAGGGAAGTATCGTGGCGCTATTTATAATAGAGCTTCCTTAGAGCATCTGCATAGACTGCATTAGAGAGTTTATAGAGGGTATTTTCACCAAAATAAAAATATAAAAAAAATGAAAAAGAAAGAGAAAAGGTGAGAAAAGGCTCTTTCTAATGGGAACTTATTAAAAAAAATATTATGGAAATATTAGATGTTAATACAGTATATATAAGATGTTTTGTTTGTCATCTTTTCTAATGATGATATGAAGCCAAGGTTGTAATAGGTATAGTAAGGACATCACAAGCTTAGACAGTTCCATAAAGCGATTTGCATTATCTCTTCAATAAGCCAAAGCATCCAAGCTCATAAATACAATCATATCCAAAACCGACTCATCCAAATATTTATCTAAGGCTAGCACCTACCATTTGGGAAAAAAAAAACATAAGGCTAATTCTCATGCAAGATTCAAATTTGAATACAAAAGAAAAATATAAGAGAAAAGAGACATAAACTTACATTGTATCCAGGAAGAATGGTCTCCTCCAATGTGTTTGTTCTTGAAGTTCCTGCTACAGTTTTCTTTGTGTTCTTCTTATAAACCTCAAAGAGTTTCTTCATCTTCTTACACATGATCTATCTTCGATTTACTAGTGGATGCATCTAAGGTAGTTAAGTAATACTCTAAAACAGTAAACTTTAACCTATGATCAAAAACCGCAGCAATAGCAAGTATGTTACTAAATTTCTTCCAATATTTGTCAAACTTCAGCTTCATACGTTCAACCATCTCACGGATAATTAAATTTCTCATAAGTTCCTAACCAATATTCCAATCATGAAGTACAAATTCAAAATTGGATAAGATAAGCCATAGATCAAAATTTTCATCTCTGAAAATGGGGTCAAGAACTCACAAAGCAACTCTGCTCTTGCCCACTCTAAATTCAATGGATGGCTTTCATCTATAAACCATTGAATACTAACCATAGGAGCCATGTATCATGACTTTGATCTATAAACCATTAAATTAGCTGAATTGATTGCAATATGAGTTGAAATTAATGAAAAAAGGCTGAAACATCAGTTTGTGAAATTGGTGAAATTTCCGTAACAATGTCCCTGAACTTTTAAAGAAATCCAATTAGACTGTGAAAAAGCTGGAAAATGAGCCAAATGTGTTATTCACATTTTTTCAACCAATAGTTCAAAAAGTATCATGGAGGAGTGATTCAATTTTACTGGCCAATTTATATATACATTGAGCTTTTTGTTTTTTATATGTTTCAAATAATATACAGTGTGAGCTGTGTTTATGTAAATTTGTACGTTTACAATAACAAAGGTAAAAAGAAAACGAAATAACAGAATAAAGGAAGTTCCGGCATTGTTTTCGATAGCTACGTTAATTATATTTTAATAATTTTACAGAATTTTCCCTTCTTTCAAAAAAAAATAAAATTCTCAGGTTTGCCACTTTAACCCTTCCCAAGATTTAAACTTTTATTCTCTCCTCTCAAACCGGCCACTAACCGATACAACAACACGCGCAATCTAATAATCACGCGCGTGTCCCGTATGCTCTTGCGTTATTACAACTAACACGGTAACACGGACGTGAGACAAAGTGCGAGCCTCTGTAGTCACTTTGTGTCCTGACAGTAACGGGTCCACTTTCTCTTTTACCCAAAGAATCCCCACGCGCTTTACCCTCATGGCGCGTAAGCTTACAACCAACCCTGCCAAATTCCCGGAATTACCCCTCACTCTGTTTTTTTTTGTTTTCTTCCTCAAAAAAATATTCTCATCAAAATCTTCTTTTTGTTACTCTTTTTTCTTTCATTCTTTCTTTTCTCTGCGCCTCTGAGAGAGGAGAAGAAGATGAAGGCACCGAACATGGAGACGATAACTAAATCTCTGGAGAAATCGATGCAGAATTTTTCTCTGAATGATCGAAGAAGAAGAGTCGGAGATGGGTTTGGAAGATCGTCGTCGACGACGGAAGAGAGCAACGAACACATTCCTCCGATCTCGGATAGAACATTGGAGCTCAATTCTCACTTATCTCTTCCTTGTCACTGGGAACAGTGTCTTGATCTCAAGGTAACAAGCAAAATAAATGAAATGAGATTCTTCCTCTTTTTTTTTTCTTTGAGCTTTCTAGGTTAAATTAATCACTACAGAAACTTCGAACTCGTGTCGTTTTCGTATTTTTGGATTGCATTAAATGCATTTTATTTGTACATTGGGGGAAAAAATTTCTTTTTAATTAATGCTCTTGTTTCTTTCTGATGCATTTATTGGTTCAGAGACCGTATAAATATTTGCTCTGTTCATACTTCATAGGGTTTGTGTTTCAGGCTTGTGTGTTAGGGAAAAGAAGTTTCACTTTTTCAAATACCTAAAGAAAAAGCTTAATATGGAAAAATCAGTTTTTATTTCTTTTTGCAGAAACTTTTAAAAGGCTCACCATGAATGAAAAACTTAAGTTCTGGGATTTTTGCTTTTGGATAAATTACAAAAGAAAGATTTGATGCTTTTTCAGCCAATCTTTCATCTCCCGAATATATGTTTTTTCTAAACAAACAAACTTTTTTTTTTTAATCTTTTGTTGTTCAATGATATGTCTGATGAAAAAATCAATGCCTACTACCACAAACATACATATATAAAAAGTACATAGTCATTTGCTTATTTATAGATCTAGGACCAAAGCTTTTTGTCTTAACACAAACTTGGGTGCATAAGAAAGTAGAAAGTAGAGAGTACTAAGAAAAAAGATAAAGAAAAAAAAAGAAACTTTGTATTGGCATTAGCCGTAATATTAAAAAGGAGTTACTTTTTTTACTTTTTGATTCAAATCTGGATGTGGGGTTTTTTTGTTTAGACAGGAGAGATTTATTACATAAATTGGAAAAACGGAATGAGAGTGAAAGAGGATCCAAGGAAAGTGATGATGAATGCAGATAATGACAGTGGAGAATCTTATGGAACATTGTGCTCAGAAGAAGATAGCTCATATTACGACAGTGAGGAGTCTTCATCAGAGTCATCTCCATCATCAAGGGAGAATCAGAAAGAGGACGAGGATGATGAAGAGGAAGAAGAAGAAGAAGTAGAAGATGTGCTTGTTGTTGCTGGTTGCAAAGCTTGCTTCATGTACTTCATGGTTCCTAAGCTTGTCGAGGACTGTCCCAAATGTGCTGCACGGCTTCTTCACTTTGATCGACCACATTCTGCTTCTCCTTGAAACATCTCTCTTTATTTCCACTTTCCACCCCCTTTTGATTAAGATGATAATTTGTTTAGGTTTTCCTCTTTCTTTAATCTTATATTGTTATAACTTAGTGGTTTCCCTTGTGAGTGAGCATTAACAACGAGTTTCAATTGCAATATTTCAGACAGTAAAATGTTAAAATGAGTCTGATATTTGGAAATGTAGCATTTACATGAGACTCGTGTTGTGTTGGCTTTACAAGTTGAAAAAAGATACTAATGTGAAGGGATGTTAATGAACAGTAGTTGCATTAAAGTTGGTCAATGAAATGAGCCCTGAGGAATCGCGCGCCCATCTTAAATAATGAAGCCGAGTGCTAATCATAATGATTGCTACATGTGACTCCACATTTCATGGTTTTTCTTTTTTTCGTTGCATCATTTTTTTTTTGAATTTTAATCTTTTTTTTTTGTGTGGAAACAACAACAAAAATTACTATTAACTAGGATAAAGAGTACTAGTTCTGAAAAAAAAAGTTACTCACTATGTTTCTAATAGAATAATATTATAAAAATTTCACATAAATTAAAAAATAATTGATGTTCATTCTAAAATATTCCATTTTCTCTCACTAAAGTACATTTTCATAACTATAAACTAATAGTGCTTCAACAAATTTAAATATTTTCAATCTTTTAAAAATAATATTGTTTATCAACATTAATTAATAAAAAATTACAAAACTACAAAATCAACCTTTGAAAAAAGAACAAGAAAAAAATCTGAAATATCAATTTATCATGAAAAGATGGAGTATATACTAACAACTAAAACAATGGAATGAGTTTATTAAATATCAGAGAGGAAATATTAAAACAATGGAATGAGTTTATTAAATATGGCTTCGAGTTAAGAAGAGAGATGTATCAGAGAGGAAATATGACCCCAAAGGTCGAACCCAAGTCACAGAAATAGATGTATAAGTTTGGGTCAGAGACGGGGCTTTAATCTTATATGGGCCATCCTCCTTTTGTGTAAAATGAAGATATTTTCTCAAAATATTGAAACCCAAATCCGGATTCAACTGGCGTTTTTCTTCGGAATCAATCAAATCAAGTACTATATTTATGTTATGTTACCCAAGTAATGTTAAACCAAAGTGACCAAAATCTGAGTTAGACCTATCAAACCAAATCGTTTGGTTTTGTCGACAAAAAGAGAGAACAGAGTTACTACAAAGAGAAATGCTGATGAGACCAAACTAATCCCAAATAACCTCGATAGGTTTGATGGACCGAATCGAATTTGATGAAACGAAACGCTATTAATCGGTAGAGAGAGAAAGGATAGGATTTGAAATCTCAAAATCAAGCCGAACCGGAAGGCACCGACCCAAATCGAATTAAACCGGATTAAACTGCCAAGTAGCTAGCTCGTCACGCTGTTTGCAAGCCAACGCGTCAAACACCACAATTGCCAAGTGCCTCCCCCTCGACAAAGCTAACGTCGGTTTTGTTCTATATCGATCACTACTAGTTCAGATTACTTTCCTGAAATAAAAATAAAATTCGAGATTAGACAGAAGAATCTTGTATGTTCTGAGATATTCTCACGATAACCACACTTCTTTGAACTTTCATGTTTCCATTGCAAATCTAAAGATTCACAATGACATCTTACCATGTTTCTCATGAATCAAATCAACCACAAGGCAAATTCTTTTTTTTATATATATAAATATATAGATTACTTTTCTTCTTGGTGATTTTTTCTTATATATGTGACAATGAGCTGAAATGATAAGTATCATGCATGTGTTTGTATTTTGTATGAATTTTGCAGGGCCGTCGCCACTCTACCCTCAGATAATGGAGGCTCCACCGCCACCGTATCCACCGACCAGGACGAAGTTTCAAGACTACTACAGTGGCTACGGTCAGCAGCATCCACCGCCGCTGCGTCCATATAGAGATGAATACTATGGAGAAGGAGAATATGTGGGTTGCTTTCCTTTTCTCAGAACCTGGTATATTCCAATTTTAATCTATTAATTATATAGTATACCTTCCTCTTTAAGTTTTATTTTGCTTTCCAAGAAGTTTCGGGTTTAGTTACATAATTTTTTCGGACTAGAGACTATATAGCGGGTAGATTTGTCTCCTTTCCGTCGTTCGGTTGTCTAACTGAAGATTTTTCTCTAAGTTTTTGGTTTCTTAGTTAGAAAATGAACTATGAATAAATTTTTTCACGTTATGTGAATCAGCTTAATTTGATTAAGGCATAAAGCCATTAAAAACAATAAAATTATATATTTGAAAATCTTTTTGTAAATTAATCACTAATATGTCTTTCGAATTTGGAATGATGCAGCTTGACAACGCTATGTTGTTGCTGGTTCGTGGAAAGATGTTGCCTTCCAAGTCGTTACTAATTCGTGTATGAGTTACTTTTGATCCGCTTTATGTGTGCAAACTTCTTGTTTTGTTTATGAAACATGAACTTCTGATTTTTTTTTTCTTAAGGAAAAGGTGTTGAATAGTTATCGTGTCTGTGGTCCGATCAATTGGGATAACTAATATACTATATATTTCAAGAATTGGGAGAAGAATTATTTCGCGAGTGCGTGTTAGACAAATAATTCGGAAATGAATAGTCCATCAAAAAGAATGCCAAATCAGTACGAGATGAATGGAAAAAAAAAAAAAAAGTTACAACGTTGAAAAATTTCACACCCGAAGGCACGTTGGAAACTTCAGTCACCTTTGGAGTTTTAAGTGTGCTGATATCCCAACGTGTGAATTATCTTTGATGAGAAGAAAACGTAGGCAATAATAGAAAATTCAGTGGAGAAGCAAGCAAAAAACAAACTAAAAATAAAAATTACGTATTAATTTATTTTTAAAAGTGAATAATATGCTATTTTTCATTGAAAAAGGAAACGGTTTAGTTTATCAAGGACTCATGTCTTTTTGTTCTTCTTTCTTCTGGAAATCTTGAAAACTCAAGGACAACAAGTATTGCTACACATTCGCTACAAAAACAAATTTCCAAGTATTTTTCTTTCTCGCCCAAAATAGAATTGGAACATTGTTCACCAAAAGATCTAATAATGTTTTATATACAAGCTCAGAAAATGGGAATAACATCAGAATTCTTCAGGGAGTGGACTACCACCCAAGAAGGCCTTGAACAACACAAGTGCTCTCTCGGGCTGCGAGAATGGTACCTCGTGGGCCGCTCCTCTCACCGTTGCAAACGCCAATACGTTCCCATAAACCTGTGTCCACCCACCAACCTGTAACACCACACTTTAATTAGTACGTTCTACATCTTACCGAAACCAACCTATCATTAGTAGACTTCATAAAACATCTAAAGAAAAAACAAGAGACAAGAAAACTTGGAATTTTGATGCTAACCTGTTGTCCTGCGAACCAAACACGATAAGGCACTGTTGTTCTAAGTCCCAACTCTTCAGCCAGTCGCTTCACCAATGTTCTACTTCCCGTTAACGGAATCACGGAATCTTGATCTCCGCTGTTATTATTACAAAAGAGTACACATCAAGACAACTTTAACACAACTTTACAACTCCATGAGGAACACTGAGTTACCTGTACACAAGAACTGGAACTCCAGCTTTCACAAGGCTTCCTACAATATTTATCGTTGGTACTTCCACATCAAGTAGTTCGTAATCCAGCACACTGTGTCGTCATCACAATAAAACCCTTTTTGTAAGTCTTTCCATAAGAAGCGAACCAACCGGACCAAAAACAAATTAGGGTTCTAATTTGGTGTACATATAATTAAACGTTAACGAGAATAAGTGATGTTACTTGCTGCAAACGGCCCATTTGCGAGTTCCCACAAGCCGAGCATGGAGAGCTTTCTGCACATCTCTCCGGTTAAGATAGTTAACCGTCTCGTCTTCTAAACACACATCCACCGTCTCTCCCACTTGCTAAATCATTCAAACAAAAAATCAGTATGTTCATGTACAGAAGAAAAAAATCTGAAAAAAATAAAAGTTTTTTTTAAAATAAATTTGATAGGTTGCTGAACTCACCTGCTGAGGGTTAACTACTTTGGATTGAGATAGCACAGAGGGAAGGCAGACGTCAAGTGTAACGTCATATTTGTCTACGAATCTGCTCGTTTCTGTGTTAACTTGACTCATTACTTTAGAGCACATACTTGAGACTTCTCCTCTATAGTACTCACTCACAAATCTTGAGTAATTACAATAAGATGTGAACATTTTGAAAGTTGAATCCGATATCAATCCGTGAGACCAGAAATACTCTGCTCGTGAATTGAAATCGGTCGAGAACTCCAGAACCGGATTGCCAATCTACAAAACCAAGAATTGAAATCAAAATCCGGTTCACAATGAAAAAGTTGAAGAGAGGGTATGAATGAAACTTACAGCAATGCCTTTAAGATTAAACAAATGGTGCTTCTTGTTGTACTGAATCATAAGCTGAGCCAACTGAGGAACATAATGACCTAAAAAAGTTTGCTATTTAATTATTACATTTAACGATGAAAAATTCAACAGAGAGAGAGAGAGAGAGCAAATTAATATTCACCAGCATAGCTTTCACCAGTGATGAAGAGACTTCTGTTGAGATATTGAGGGAATCTTTGGAACCATTTTTGCAAAAACACAAGATTGTCTTTTGCTGTAAAATTTTGTTCCAAAAGAATTCACAAAAGACAAAGATTAGAATGTCTGATATGTGAAGACAAACAAAAAGAAACAAGGAAGAAGAGAATAATTTTTTCAGATGCGATCTGGATTCTGCAAAAAGGTCGAATTTCTTTCTCTCTTTTTGTCAGACTGAGAAAGAACAACACAGAAAAGCTGATTTTGTTTTTTTTTAATTAGGAAATATATTATACTTATTTTACTGTAGAAAGCGATCAAACAAGAAAAATATCGCATGCACCCCAATATCATCATCACAAAAATTAAACTCATCTGTAATTGTTAACTCCACACTAAAAAAAAAATGAAAAACAAAAATATATAAAACTTCAGATTCAAACACTGTGTTCTCCATAAAAAGCTTAAACCTGTGGGAACTAGAAACATAACAATGATCTAGACCAGTTTTATGTGTGAAAGTATGTATATACTTTTTTTGTCTTGTGATTACAAAATCAAGTAATTTTGTTATCTTTTTACTAAAAGTAGAAAAAGGGGAAAAAGGCACAAAATTTGGGTTGCTTCTGCAAAACTTAAATCTATGAGAGTAGGAGGATTTAATTTATAGGTTTTTGATTATTTATTTTTAAATTTTCAGCAGGAAATTTGGGGATTAAAATAGAGAAATTCAATTAAAAAGAAAAACATACCAGTGATCTTATCATTTACACCCTCATACGAGGAGCTTTCAGTTGCATAAGAGAATCCAACTCCAACAGGTGTCTCCAGATACAACATATTAGCCTCTGCATAATAAATAAAAAATCGAAATCAGTTTATTTATTAAACAGAGATGTAATATTCAAATTAGCCCAATGACTTTACCTTGATTCCAGCTATGCTGATTCCTCACCAAGACTGATCCTTTTGGTCTAAAAGGTCCATTCTCAGAGAATGCACCAACACCCAATGATGAACATCCAGGTCCTGCAATTAATTAACTCAAAAGAATAATAACTTTTTGTTTTAATCTTTAGGTTTCAAAGTGTAACAAAGAAGTTGAAAGATCCTAGATTTGAATTTGGGTTTAGTAAAAGATTTAACTACTAACCTCCATTGAGCCAAAGGACGAGAGGCTTAGAGATGGGTTTGGTTTCTGCTTCAGCCAAGTAGTAAAACAGAGCTCTCTGTTTCTTCTCGTCTATAGAGACATAACCAGAGTACTGATGAAACCCGACCCGTGGTTGACCGGGTAGACTCGTGATCCGGTCAGCCCGGGACTGAACAGTGGAGCTCACAGAACTCAAAGCTTGAAGTAGAATCAGTGCAGTCGCCATTGTTAGGCATCGCAGGCGAGACATCGTGGTTCTTGTCTAAGTCAATAGAGAAAGGAAGATGACTTTGGGTTCTGGTTTTGGTTCTTGTTTTTCCATTTGGTACGGGCATTTATATCAAGAAATTACTTTTTCATATCTATATCTTTTTTTTGTTACTATCGAGTATTTTGTAAATATTTTTCTTCCCTGCAAAAGCCGTAAGCCGCGTGATTTACAGGTAAATTATTTTATAACTTTTTGTCATAGTTTTTATAATCTTTGTCGAGTACTTAATGCAGTGAGTTGCACGTAAAAATTTCCGCCTGTGTATTACATTACATAACAAGCTATCTAATATAATTTATAAATATAAATAAGATCATTCATTTATCGTAAAATTATATAGATTATTCATCATCACCACATCAGCTGCCAGTAGTTTAGATTTGTAGTATGTAATATATAATGAATCATCCAACAGTAATATGGTAAGATAAATATATCTAAGATGTTGTGGCAAATAACAAAAACAACTAGCATTAGATAAATCTTCCTAAACTGTTACTCTATGAATTAGTTACTTTCATATGCAGGAGCGTACCTAAATTGGTACTCGATAAATTAGTTATTAAGGCATTGTTATGAATCATTGGCTAACTTGGATCACGCTATAGCTATTCAACTTTTTATTTCATAGAAATTTGCAATTAACTTTTGACAACGAACATGAATAAACAATGAAAAAAAGGTAAGAAACGGTTGGTGATGTGATCAGCAAATGGAGATTGGCGTGGCTGGACTTCACTCAAACCCCTAAAAGTCTTCTTGTCCTTTATCATTGCTCTTAAAATTTATATTTATTTATTTCCTTTCATTTTCACAAATACAAAACAAACCAAAAAAAGTTGTGAAGGACATGAGTGTGGTCCTGTTTTTCTCTACGCATGGTACTATGGTAGAGGAAGAAAAATCAACTCAAGTAATGAGACGAAAGGTTTGAGAAAAAAAAAATTATAGAGAAAAAGAAGTTGGTGTAAAAGGAGCTTTTAGAAATGACATTGTTGAGATATACTACTATTTTTAATAGTATACTAAACCATGCTGATGCTCTTAGACTTCCAAATAGATACAGGGCACGAAATAGAATGTACATTAACCCAACAGAGAAAAGGTAGTAGAAAAATAAAAGGCAGTAAAAAAAAAAAAACACTACAAAGTACAAACTATAACAATTTTTGTAGGGAATTGAACTAGAGGTAAAAAAGGGAAAAGACAAATTTTATTTGGTCCGAAACTGAAAACAACTTTTGTCTTTATAGGTTGGCTAAAACAGTGTTGATGCCTTGATGGCCCATCCCCACACTCTAACGTCTCGTCCATCCTCCATTTTCACTATATAATCTATTTCAATTCTCTCAATTCTTATGTTTTTTAGTATTTTTGGGTTCAATTTATTAGTAATAACATTGCGAAACAGACTAAACTATTTGCATATTGTACCGCATCAAAGCAAAAACGGATAACAATACACAACGAACCAAAAGCTCTTTCCCATAATTTACTTAGTGCAAATAGTTTTCTCGTCTATTTTTTTTTTTTCCCATTCATAGTGCAAAATTTATGAATGATAGATAAAAATCAATTTTGTTTGTAAACAAAATAAGATGTCCCTACCGCTTCCAAACCTGATTGCTTTTTCTACCTTGCAGTCTCAAGGTGTCTTGGCTTTGAATTTTCTTAATTACATACATTAAATGGTGCTTCTCAATATCTTAGCTTTATTAAATGTAACTTTGACTAATCATAACATTATTGTCTATTTAATAGTGATGTAGTATTCCAACAGCTTGGATGTAATTTGAACCTTTGTTTTTATAGTTTTATATGAACATACACGGTTACTTTTCAGTTAAGTTTGTAGTAAATGGTAAATTCCAAATATATAAATAAATAGAAACAATATCAATACTCATATATTAAAAGTTCTGCTTTCAATCCTACGGCACTTTTTACAATATATTTAATTATATGCTAATATTGGAAGTTACACAAAAAGAATGTTAACTAGGTCAAATTGAAAAGGGTGTGAACTTTGGGAGAAAAGTTCATTAACATAATTGGAAATCAATAATAATATGTGTTATCTTCTCCAATAGTAACAAAAGCTTGTTTTGTTAGGATTAGCGAATTGCAAAAGTTTACGATTGTGGTGGGGAATGGGGTTTTGTTAAATAAATCAAAGAGCCGCATGCCTATCAAACCCAATTCTCATTTAGTTTCAACTAATTTTGTACCTTTTGTCTCTCCTTTTTCTCTTTTGTATCAAAATATATATCAACAATATGGTCGTATATAAAGATTATTTTAATGATAAGGCAGGAAAAAGCCACTTAGAACGGTACACCCTTTACTAATTAAATAGAACACCAACTATATATATTTGTTAAATCAAAACACTAGTCTAAACTACGAATCATCAATTGTAAATGTTGGCTACAAGATTTTTTATTTTTTATAAATGACATTTAGTTATGTTATTGCCCTGAAAAGAATTGGACTTTAATTAACATACTCAATATTGTAGCTCTTGTTATGTTTCTAATTCTCCAAAGTGAACTTCACTTGTTACTAGTTTACTAAGAATCAAGATGAATAAAATCTCTTCAGATGACACACCTCCAAAAAATAATTAGTTATATTTATAACTGAATAACACCAAAGCAAAATTTTGTTTTGGTCTTTGTTTTAGATTTTAGATATAAGATCAAAGTATAAAATATATGTACAAATTAGTGTCCAATTTTTTTTTTTAAATGTAGATAACAAAGATCTATGCTAAATGCGGATTCGCATGGTCTTTACTGAATACAAAAAGACTCTAGATTCTCTAGCCATCTGGATAAGACTTTTTTTACATTTTCATATAAGCTGCCACGTCAGCAATTATATGTCGACTAAGTCAACTAAAGAGCCCTCCCAAGTCCCAATTGTCATTAGGTTTTTGTCTCATAACTCGGCGAATGACCTAAGAAATTGCTGGTTGAGTGTTTTCAGCGGTGATGACATGACATCTTGATGAGAAGAGTGCGTCATGCATGTTAGTGATGTAGGTTTCTTCTTGCGCGAGTGCATTTAATGTTTTGTAGGCTTCTACTGTTTGAACAATGATCCGTTTGTCGAAAAGGCTGGAAAAATAAGATATTTATAGGAAACCAAAACTTTTGTTGTTTTTCTCATGAAGCACTTCTTAAAAAGCTTATCCACATATTGCTGCCAGATTGTAGACCTAATAAACTCTCTCCAACAGAACTCGTTAAATTATCATGGGTCAATCTTTTAAAGTAGTGACATCCTAAACTTTAATTTTTTTTTAAGGATGTACATACCTTCATCTTTTATATTTGTAGATTTACATTCACATATAGAACTTTTGTCCAATCATTACTTTCAAATTTAACTTTATCTTAGAGAGACGATAATCCCTCTTTTTTTTTTGTCATCAATGTTCTATAAACTTAAATCAACAATTGGTCGGATTCTAGGATTCCAAGTAGAATCACATCATCTGGCATCTCGTGACTTACATGGGAAAACAAAACTCCTTGTGCACGTGGCTTTAGCAAGGGAATCAGCACGAGCGTCTAACAATCTCAGAATTAATCATAAACTAAACCCAACAAAACCCTCCCAGAGTATACAAAACAGGTTTAAATCAAATCTAAATAAGGGTCAATCAATCGGATCTGAAATCATCTTTAGTAAATCCGAGCAATCCGTTTCGAAATGCACCGACCGAACCGAATTTTTACTAAAGACAGTCATAGCCCAAAAGAGGCCGTCCAGCTCTGCATGCAACGCTGGTAGGCTTCTTCGATTCGCTCTTGCACCCACCAAGACACAACCCCCATTGTCACTGAAATACCATCACAAACCGCTAACTGGATCATTTGCAGTCCACGAGGTATCAACCTGGCAAATAGGGATTGTTGAGATCTCAAGGGTATGTCTTGTGGCTACTGGTAAGGCAAAATCCTCCACTTCTTCCCCTTCTTCCTCGTCTTCTTTCTGGTTAGCAATCCTCCAACTTTCTGCTTCAAGGGTAGCTAGTTGGAGAGTATCCACCGGGGATTTCTCAACTCCCTTGAAAACTTTATCATTCCTTACTTTCCAAATATACCAAATAATCCACGGATATGTATCTCTCTGTGGTGTGGGGAGACCCACTACTTTTGTCGTCCAAAATAGAAAATTGATATTTTGGTATAAGGATGTACTCGGAAGTAATCCGGAAGAGACGAAAAGTCCGATAAAGCTCACACCTGCAAGGCAGGAGGGCATTCAAAAAGGAGATGATTGATTGTTACCTCCATAGCGCCACATCTAGGCCAGCTTTTGTATGTGCTCAAATGTCTATAGGCAAACCATTGCCAAGTAGTCACACATCCAGATAAGGCTTGCCACATAAAATGCACAATTTTTTGGGGCCTTTAACTTTCCACACCTGTCTTTGAAGTGGAATAATACTCGGTTCTAGAACCCGTTGGTCTGCTTGTAAAAAAGTTCGTTTCCAGAGAGTTTCGTAGCCAGATTTCACTGTATAAGCCCCCGACTTTGTATGGTCCTAAACATAACAATCTAAAGAGAAAGTACGAGAGCTCCTCAATCCCAAAATAAGGGGAATGTCTGCAGGGAGAAAAAGTTCCTGTAAAAGTGGGACATTCCATTTTCCATAATCCTGCCAGATAAGCTGGTGAACAAGCAAATTAGGGTCCTTCTGGCCGTGTGGGTTCACTCCTCTCGGCATTCGAGCCAGACTATCGGGGATCCAAAGCTCGCTCCAAACTCTTGTGTTGCATCCCGAACCAATAGTCCTTCTTACTCCCCGACTAAGAAACTCTCTCGCCGCTATTATACTCCACTATCCAAAGAAAGGAGAGTAAAACCTCCGATCTTCTAGGGGACAGGATTGATGGTAATATCTACCTCTCAAAATTTTGGCTAGAAACGTATTCGGGAACTAAATTAATCGCCAGAATTTTTTAGCAAGAAGTGGTATATTGAACTCACGAAGATCTCGAAAACCCAAACTTTCCATGTCATGGAGAATGCATAAGTTTGTATTTCTTAATTCAATAAAATAATCTATTTTTTTAGGTGTGGTTAAATTAAGATAATCTTGTTCTAATTATGGAAGTGTGGAATAAGATAACCCGCCGAGGACAAGTGTTCAACCTTAGTATATATGTTTAAGATTTTCACCAGTGCTGTTCAGTTGTTAATCTGACTCCCATAGGCCATTGATGATAAAACAGACTCATGTAATCGAATTTACTAGGCAAGGTGGTGCATAAACTTAGAAGAGATATTCTGAGGATTCTGTCCTGAGTTCTTAAGACATTCCCTTTTTGTGTTCTCTTCAGTACTCAACATATGAATCAGTACCTCATTGATCCATTACCAGTAGCTTGGAAGTCAAGTAATATTTATGTGGTCGCTTTGTCTTAATAATATTGATTTCTCCACCACATTTAATTCTTGGGGATTTATAAGGAAGGCATGATGAGCATTTCAATCAAATCGTTGTTCAGTCATTCAACTACGCATCTGTTGTCTGTTGCCAAGTGTACCCATCAGCATTGCTTCGGACAAGAGCATACATACCACAACAACATTTATCGGAGCGAACCGACTCATCATGAATCAACAGAAGAGAGGACCAAAACTGAACATGATCCTGACCCATCTTCACTTTCTACTGGATCTCTCTGGTGTTATATACTTTAGACAGATCACTTTCCTTCAGCCCCC
Organism: Iljinskaea planisiliqua; assembly: GCA_900108845.1. Lineage (NCBI taxonomy): Eukaryota > Viridiplantae > Streptophyta > Magnoliopsida > Brassicales > Brassicaceae > Iljinskaea > Iljinskaea planisiliqua. The sequence goes on along the minus strand of FNXX01000004.1, from coordinate 5,742,132 downwards.
CTTCCCAAGTTAGTAGACACAACGTTGGAGTTCGTTTTGTTAAAATCCCCCAATGCTTTTGGCATTTTTATGAATTGCCTCTTTCCGGGGCAAAAGAATGCCTACGTACCCCAAACCCGACAACCCACCGGGGCTGGGCTAATCAAAACCCGATATGACCTATTGGGTTCTCAGGCCTTTACAAGTCTCAAATTGTCCCATATGGTGGGGATATTTTAGTGCATTTGGTTTACGGTTTGATAGCAAAATTGCTTTCGTTTGCTCTCTGGTACAGAAAAGATGATGCTTCCACCCTGCACTCGGACAATAAAAACTATTACAAACAAGAAAAAAACCGGTTACTTTAAAAAAAAAAAATATTTATGAAAGGAGCAAGAGGGTCTTACCAGCCAGGATGAACAACAAATTTACCCCTGGTTAATGCCCAATTCACCTGCTTAAACAAACGCATTCAGAATCTGCCAATGCTATTTCTTGTTCCGCCCAGCAATAAATATAATTTTGCAGGCTTCCTTACCTTATCAGTTCCAAGAGAATTTGTGACAACATGAGTGATATGTTCATCCACCTGTGTTGTGCAGACAGCACCAAACTGCTCAGCAGTTTGCCACAAGGGATGCAAGTGCGGTTTGGTTTCACCCACTGGGAATATTCGACTAAACACAATCCGACAACCAGCCAATATCTTCCGTTGCTCGGAAGCTAAAATATTCCTCACATCTGCTTCGTCTAGTGAACTGTGCGAGAAGAAATTTTCATGTATTTTCTCAATTACCTGTACAGTGAAACCATGTGATGATGCTGAGATCCAAAACGAAGAGCAGAAAATAACATAACAAGGTGCATAAAACAAAGTGCAGACCGCTAATGTAGATGCCAATGTGCCCTCTTCAGGTCGCTCATCGAAATCTACCTCAAGAAGAGAAGGACCAAGAAGCCCAAATTGCCGTCTACTGCAAGGGAAATAAGTATATCTGCAACACAAACACACACATCAGCAGACAATTTTCACACAGTAAACAAGCAAGACGGTCTCATGTTTGCCACAGTGCGAAAGATGATACCTTTCAACAACTATTAAGTTCATTTTGTTATGAGGCCACACTCGGACAGAGTCGTCTATGATCACCACAGACGATTCCATACCCATAACTCCTTCTAAATCTTTGCTCTTGGGTACTCGTTCATCTCCATCAAGGGGATCTCCATCGTCTCCTTTTGATATGACTCGCCCATTAAAGAGAACCCCTTCAGGATCAAGCAGTTTCGCCATCTCTGTAGCATACAATTTGTTGCCCATAGTGTAAAGATGCAACTCGTACAGCTTGCTAGCCTGAAATTCACAGTAAAAGTTACACCGAAGTCTTGCACACAGACTTTTTTTGCAATAAAATATTATTAACTGACTTACCTTCTCCAAAAAGTTCCAAATCCCTGGTCTCAATTTAGTCCACATTCCCATGTGGGGGAAGCGAAAGAGATGTCTATATGGTTTGTCACGATCTTGTTCTTCCTTCTTTCTCAAAATCGCCTCGTGAGCGGTTTCAACCTCATGAAACTGAAAACGATAAAAAGCCAACTTTAGAAAGAGTAAAAGAAAATTACGCAAACTAGAAGGGAGATAAACTAACCTTAGCTGAGTTGAGAAGAGTGTGGTCTAAATCCAAGACAAGAGAGAGCTTTCGAGAAGCAAACATTTTCTTCTGTTCCTCTAACCTCCTAGTTCTCTCTTTTTGGATTGCTACTCTCTGCGTATCATCATATCCTTCGAATAGGTGTTCCACATCTCCCCAACTGTTCATGGAACGAGAAGGACCAGCTGCAGCCGTTACTGATGCTGCTGAGACGCCTTCCTCCTGGTCGCTAGGATTTGAAGGAATCTGTTTAACATCTTTGTCCGTTTTAAGCTCTACTGAATGCGGACTTGCTAAAGGATTGCCAACTTGTTGTGATACGACAACCATATCAGCAAGATTTTTCAGGTTTTTGATGGATTGTGTTGATATATCTAGTGTCTTTCCACTGAGGAGTTCAGCCGAAATTTTCATTTTGCTGGTACCGTTCTGGCTAATATTTTGCCGCGGAACAAACTGGGAAGGTGTTTCTAACACTTCTGTCTTAGCCTTCAGAGTGGAGGAGTCATTATTAACTTTGGACTGCTTTTCTACCGAAGAGTCTGTTCTTTGAAGAGTACTTCCATGCAGGATTCGGCGAGGATCACGTGGTTTCATGCGAATGCTTCCAGATTCGTCCTAAAGGATCCAAAAATTAAGTTCTATGGAGGAAAATTGAACAAAAACAATCCATTTAGTTAAAAGATACTCACTGAGGGAGCGTATAGGGAAGAATCCTGAAGCGCTCCTGGCTGTGAAAAATTAACAGCTAAAGCATTCGATGCAGGTATGCTAAGTGGTGGAGCTACCCCAGGTGGCACTGAAGAGCCAGGAAGTTGTGCTGCTCTTCTTGGATCCATGGGCTTCTGAGGAGCTTTTTCAGGTACCGTTTGCCTTTCTCCCATTTTAAGGAAATTCAGTAGCATTGTCGGATTTACTACAATATCCTTCAAAAGAGAGGACAGTGCGTCAGTTGGAGCTGTCGTCGGTACTTTCTGGCTCACAGAAACAGCACTCGTGGGCGTAGCACTTGTTGTCATAGATGTTACTCGGTTCTCAATTAGCCTGGGCTTGGATTCCAGTTTTTGGAGCCCCGATGATTCTGTATCCTCTAGCCAGCCACCAATTCCAGTTGCCTTTGGCGCATCCTTATCACTCTTTTTTCTTTTCCATGCAGGCATATCAAGAAAACGTTCATCGGTGGCTTTTTGCTTTCTTGGGTTCACAAAGTCTGCACAAGGCTCTACTTTAGAAAGATTTCTAGCATCGTCGGAAGAGTACGGACTAATGGTTACATTGGCACCATCAGGTTTCGCAAGACGTAGTCTTGGATCTCTACTCTTTGCAGAAGGTTTCACAGTCTGGTCGGATGCAAGAATTGTTTGAGTAGCACCAATTGGTGCAGAAACACCATGAATTGACAGATAATGTGGTGGGACAGTGCTAGAAACAGCACTTGCAACAGGGGGGCTTCTAAAATTAAAAGTGGAGGGCAGAGGAACGTCTTGCACATTAGCCATCAGAGTTCCCGGCTTCGTGCTCGTAACAACAGAACTAGAAACCTCTCCACCAATTTCTCCACTGCCATCATTAGGTTCTCCCGATGGTGTTGGGCTTGGAAGGTCATCTGTCTTAAATACTGAATTAACACCAAATTTTTTCTGGTAGGTAGAAACTGCTTTAAAGGCCTCACTCTCATATGGATAGACTTTGGCACCATCAGTCGGTTGGCCCTCTTTAATAACGGGAAAACTTGGCTTAACCATCGTATGGCGACCATTTACAGGTAAACTAGGTGTTGTTTCCCTTGTCGGCGACGGAAGGCTGTCTGCATCATGATCCTTATGAAGGTCTAGCAGAGGCAGCCTACTCCTCACATAGAAGGCTCCTCGATGTGTACCTTCTGAAGCCAGCTTTTTGGCAAGAAACGAATCACCATTACTTGTCTGGGTCATTCCATTAACATTCTCCTCACTGCTGGTTCCAGCAGAAAGTGCAATAGCAGAACGTCTTAAGTTTTGATTCATGGCCTCTATCTGCAAAACCAGGACAGATACTTATGTAAGACGAGAAGGCACCCTTCCGAAGGTTTTGGAGAAGTGGGAAAGATTTTGACTTCTGCTAATTCAGCAGATGAGCCAAAGAAACACACCTCATTTATCTGGTTGGAAGAGAGAAACCGGGAAAAATGGTCATTTACTAGAGATAGCAATCTGCACAAGAAAAACCAAAAATAATGTGAGCAATCCAACGATTCCGACATGTTCGATAAAAAGTTGGCGGAATAAAAACCCGAACCTTGACATCGTCTCCTTATTAAGCTCCTTGGACATATCGGTCATCGAGGTAAATACCTGAAAATGACAAGAGATTAGAATCATTAAAGTCAGAGAAATGACAATAGAGCATTAAGTAGAAGAGTCAATCCGACGGATCTTGAGTAGCCATACAGAGTTTATGGTTTGAAGAGAAGCAAATGAAAGTTGCATTAAAGTATCCCTCTTTGGAAAATTATCATGATCTGAAACCAGCTCTCGCAAAGACTCCAAAGCCCCCAAAATTCTCGAACAAACTCCATCAAATGCTCTGAAACAAAAACAATGGACAAAAAGAACACTTATCAATTACGCATCACTCATCAACTCCAACAAAAAGGTTTAACTTTTATCATCATCATCATCAAGTAATTGAGACCCATGGAATCTCTTCATTCTCTGGAAACGAGACTTACGTCTGAGCTTCTACCAACGAGGTACTCTCCAACACACCACGGATCAGTCTCACTTTCTTCTCCAAATCTCTCTCCTTTTGAATCCTATCATCTTCCACTTTGTTAGAGACAACTGATTCAACTTCCATCTGAACTCCCGCACCAGCTGATTTTTCATCAGAGGCAAACTCCAAATCAATCTCACCTTCCTCCAACTCTCCTTCCTCTTTCTCATCATCGCTGTCTTCAATCACAATCTTATCACCACCACCTTCCTCACTCTTACTCTCGGCACTCTCTCTTGGTTCATAATCCATCCCCAAACCTTCATTGAGAGGTTTGTTCTGCACAGCTTGAGCCCAGGCAAAATTGTACAAACCCGAATTCGCGTATCCACGGTAATTAGGATACTTAGTAATCAAATCACGCATTGTCCAAACCCTAGAGTTGCCATTAGAACCTCCTCTTGCTCCGGCCACAGCACCACCATCGACGTCTCCGCCATCAGCCGCCGTAGTCTGCTTAACTCCAACCGGAGTGTTCCCCGAATCAGGGATCTCTCCCTCCTCTACATCCGCCAATACAATCATATCTTCATCGTTGCCCATTCGATTTAGGGTTCTTCAAAAACCAGATCGAGCCACAAGCATGTAAAAATCTCCACACTTCAAAAAAAAAACGATCCAACAAACCCGATGCAGAATTCAAAATCGCCCAGTAGACGCCGTCCAGAGACGGATCTCAATAACGGAAATTAGGGTTTTTTCCGTCGTCGTCGTCCCTTTACAATTACCGATTCAAAAAACAGAGATCTAAGTTGAGAAAAGTTTATCAGACAAATATTTTTTTATAAAACTTTATTCAAAAGCTTCCCAATTCAAATTTCCCGATCCGAGATTCAGAAATGAGTTTTCAAGTTTCTTCGCTTTTTTTTTTCCAAATCCAGTTTTGAGATTTAGTTTTCTCCCGACGCCGAACTTGAGAGAAATGTAGAAAAAAAATAAAAGTAAAGACGAAAGGGGAGAGAGAGAGGTTAATATAAGCGAAGAGGGACGAAGAGAGAATCTAGTTGAAGATGGAGTTTAATCTGGACCGTACACGTCATCGATCTGAGTAAGGCCATTAGATCAGAGCGACGTATGAGAGTTCGTGAAATGACGAAATAAACATACATATCTATGTAATTTTTTTTTACCAATAATGTCTCACGATCCAACTTTTTGACTGCAAAGTGAATCAATTATTTACTTCTAGGAGTGAGTTTAGAATTTTCGTACACAAACTTCGGTGGTCAAACACGTCTGCGCCTTTTATGAGGCTGTTACTTGTCCTCTATCACAAAATCATTCTACAACACAAATTGGACACTAAAATTAATTAAAAAGTTTCGTCAGAAATTTATTGTCACGCTTTAATTTTGGAACTCATTTGATATTACATCCTTTTTTTTAGTTTGTTTAGTCATATGGTATATGATATACGGTTTCGATTCAGTCTCTATATAATCGTCTGATTAATTCTTGATTAATTCGTTAGGTGCTAAATCTTCTTTGAGTGAATGATAAACTTCTAGTGGAATTTTGATACATTACCAAATAGACAGAAAATGGCAGATCTGCCAATCTGCATATGTTGAAGTCATTTTCTAACAGATTAGAAAATTTTTAATAACAAAAAAAAAAAAACCGTCAGAAATATGCAGACCTATTGATGAAAGATGTTCTGATCTTCCATTAAAATATAATATCATCTTCCCCTAAGAGAATAATGAAAACTTAAAATTAACAAAACCTAATTTATGTTTAAATGCAACAGATTAACCTAAACTGGCCATCAAGATGTCTGAATTAGTCAAAAGGGTAAACAAAGATAATTGATGTCCTACATCGAATAAATCTTCATGTTTATATTACACAACATGTCTGAATCAGTCTTAATGAAAAAAACAAAGACAATTAATGTCATAAAACTGTTATATAAATTTCTATGTTTATTAGTTTAATTTTAAGATGCCTGAATAAGCGAAAAGTGCAAAATGAAGACAAAACTGATGTCCAAAAACTGTACAACTCTCCATGTTCATATAAGATGTGTATATAGCCTCTTGTTGTAGCATCAATATTCAATCAACAATGGTGGTAAATAAGAAAAAAAAAGGAAGAAGAATAATGAGAAGCAATATTCGACAAAATGTACATATATATGTATTACTATATCTACAACTTATCTGCGATTTTCGCCACAGCATCTGCGAGCTTGTTGAGAACAGCTACTAAGTGATCACCATGATCTTTTCTTTGCTCTCTGTCTAGTTTCAAGTTTGAATTCTGAACTTCAAGCTGTGCCGCCAATAACTGTCCGTTTCTTTCTAATATCTCTATCAATTGGTTCTGTCTGCTCTTTGTCGCTTCTCCTTCTTCTTCTTCGTCTTCACCATCAGATGTTCGTTTACGCTTTCTCTCTTCTTGTGATGTCGACCCAGCTTCCGGGTTTGCTGCTTCTGGATACTTCTCTTTCGCTCTATCTTCAAGTCCAAAATAAATAAATAAAAAAATTGGTGAAAAACAAGATACTGTATGTAGTAGACTCTTCAACACAATCATGCAATTTGGTAGCACAATTAGTCATTAACAGAGCTGCATTTCATAATATGAAACCATCTTTCCACATGACTACATAGTCATGAGAAACTTATAGAGCTCTGTGTACTGTAGATCAAAGTTTAAGACTACCGAATAGATCAAATCAATAACGGAGACGACACGCAGAGAGTTAAAACGACATGTATAACTCCTCCAAATCAAACCTTCATGTGTTGTTCGAAACTTTCTAGGTCACTGGTTCGAATCCCAGCACGAGGGATCTAATATTTGGGCAGAACATAAAAAATGACAAAACACAAACCTTGATCTGTTCCACAAGCTGTTTGCTTCTCCTTGTCTATAATATCTTTATATATTAAAAAAAAAAAACATTGAACTTTCATTAGAACTGAAGTCATGATGATGAACATGTAAAACCTTAAGGTTTGATCTCAAATTTACCCTGAAGTGATTTGGGCGCCGAAGCTGAATTCAACTTATCTAGACTTCTCGCCGGTTCACTCCGGTTTGAATCAGACAACAATCCCTCCGTCGACGTCGACGTTGACGCCGGAGCCAAGCCAAGCGCAAGAGCAGGATTCGCCGGAGGAATCACGCCGCCATCTACAATATCGTAGACTTCCTTGTCGAAGAAACCAGGAAGCTTCCTCTCTCGGCGAACATCGTTCCTCATCACCCAATACGACTCCGTCTCCTCCTTAATCTGAGACTCCCATTCCTTAATCTTCTTGTAATCTCCGGCGAGATTGCTCCACCTTTTCCGGCACTGAACCGGCCCACGATTCACTCCGTGACGCCTGCAGTAAGATGACACCGAAGCCCACTTAGGCTCCATTTGACCCGACCCGAGCGCCATACCCGCCGCTCTCCCTCGCCGGACTCTGTTCTCCGCCACTCTCTTCCCTTGAATCAGCACCAGAATCTCCTGCCTCGTCCACCGAGGCAGCCTCGCCGTCTTTACGCCGTCATCTCCGCCTTCGTTTGACGGCGCACTATTCTCCCCACCCCCTTGAGTCACGCCGTTACCGTTACCGTCGCCGTCAACGGCGCTAACTCCCGACCCCAGCTGTTCTAAAGCCATCGAAACGGAATATTATTACTTTAATCCCTTTTTGATTTCTCCGTTTTTTATCCAACGGCACGTGTTGAAACGGGCTCAGATTCGACGGCGTTATGGTGAGAACGTCCCGTTACGGCGTTTGTCTCTCATCCTTAGCGGCGGAGAGAGAGTGCGAAATGAAGGAAGAGGAGGATTTGTTTTGTGAGATAATGACTTTTTATGTATAAAAAAGCTTTCTTTAATCATTGTTTTTTCGAATTTGGTTACTGTAGATATATTGACCCTTAAATCTTTTTAATTTAATCTCGGCCCTTAACCCTTTCTTAAGGTTCATGTAGATTTGTTGAATTAAGGGCATATAATCAAGTAGATGGGTAATCTTTTAATTATTTAATTAGTCCAATTAGGGGTTACTTGCGTTGATTGGGCTATTTCCTTGTTTTTTGACACATCACTGTCATCACCTCATCTTCTACGGCCACGATTCATCAATCTTAAAACAAAACAAAACTAAAATTATTATTATTACAAGACTAAAAAGTTCAATTATAATATGACTATGAGAACGAAACATACATACCTTCTCAACAGCCAACAAGAACTCTGTAATTACTGCAATTACTTTATGTAAAATAATGTGGCTACTCTACATGTGATTTTAAATTCACTCCAAACTTCATATTTCATAATTTGGTTGTTTCTATATAATAAAACGGAGAGAAGATCGTTAACATTAGAAACAAGGCATTAAACACGTCCTTTGGGATTTCTATTGGTTATTTCCCTCCAACAAATATATAAAACCTCTCTTTGATCAAATAAAACTATAGTATATATTTCTCTTAACATATAATCCATATATGTATTTTGGTCAATTCCCTGGGGAAAATTAATGACAATTTAAGCGAATGTCTGGTTAACCATTGATGCGGCAATGCTAAAAACTGCTTCGAATGCAACACAAGTAACATACTCGTATATGGTAATAGATACTAAAAGATCATGTATTTTCAAGTTATCTTTGTAAGTCTCAAATGAATTTTATAATATATATAAACATGAAAGAATTTATTAAAATTAATCAAACTCGTAAACTTTGCTTTTTTAGATTTTATTAAAATCTCGACTGAGTCGGATTTATGTTAGTTAAGTAGCAAATGAAAAGTATTGAGATAAAGGAACCCCTTAAAATCCCTAAAGGGTAGATAATGAACTGAAATGAAAATGAAATGATGCCCCTACCACTAACTTCAAATAAAATTCCCAAAGGTTTTTTTTTTTTTCTTTCTCATTTTCCCTTGTTTACCACTCAAAGTCTATCTCATAAATCGCATCATTCGTTTCTAATCATTTATTTAAATGGCTATTAATACTTGATTATGCCCCCTCCCATCCTCTTAAAGCCATTTTTTTTCTTTCTTTCATTGAGTTGTTGTTTTTTTCTGGGAGCAGTGCCCAATGAATTAATCTTTTGTAAATTGCATAACCCATATAATGAAACTCAAAAATAAATATTATCTTTTTTATAAGAAAAAAAGGATACGCTAGTTGCCTAGACCAAATAATTATCGGTAAAAAGTCACATGGCATATACACTAGTAGCGTCGCCACATTTACGGTATCGCCATAGTCATTCCTTAATTTATGGGGGAATAAACATAGAAGTCATTTAAGTGAATTAGTGGAATATATTATGAATATTTTTGTATTTTTGTATTTTTGTAAACTGACAATAACTTTAGGACAAAAACTCCCATTAGGACTTTCAGCATCGTATACTATGTAGACGTGTTTTTGAGTTCCATTCTCCTAAATATCTCAATACAGGAAAAAATATATATCTAGTTCGTACAAAATACTAATTTCAAATTAGTCAATTACGTACCAAATTCTTAAGATGTAGGTCTGGTAGCTCCATCATATACAGTACAATGAATGTTGTGATTTTCTTGGATAATAGAATAAAACCTCAATTTTCCAGCAGATATTTATTCTTTTTTTTCTATTTCCGGGATATATATGGGACTTTCCTGAAAATAAGCTAATTCATAGACGAATTATATAAGCTTCCGGTTATTATCTGAACCATAGAGTTGTGCATATTCATAAATAAACTTTCTAATATGGCTAAATCCTTCCTGAAAAACCCATGAAGTCTTTTCTGTTTCCCCATGACTTTACTTATTTTCTTCAGTTTATCCTGCTGATAACCAACCAGTGACAATTATACTACTAAAGTAGTAGGAGGAGATTTGAAGAAGCGAAGTGGAATCAATTAAAGAACACATAAGTTTGAAGAAACATGAAAGTAGGCACATCGATTAAAGAGCACATATGTCTCAGTACATCACAAAAACACATCCAGATATGCAAATTACAAGGAGCTTTATAGACAAAAGCCCAAATCTCAAATTCAGGAGATCGTGTCTATTACGATTGTTCGTAAAGATGATGAACGTCATCATCTTAGGAAGCTGTTTGGTGGGAAATGTCTTAAAGGGTTCTGTCGCAGCAGCTCTGTTTCTCTACAGGGTTTTTAAAATGAAACATTGTTAGATACTCAAGTAGTGAGTTAATATTGCATTTGTTTGTTGAATGAACCAAGAAGGGATTCTGTGCTTACTTCTTTATCTCACGGCCATCATTAAGGGGCAGAGGGTTTGATGACGATGAGATGGTTTCACTCTTCTTGTCCTCTCCTCCCTCTCTGCATATCACAATCAAGTCAATAATGAAACATGTCCGTCTTGCTGCGAGAACATTCAAAATATGTCAACTTACTCTGTACATTCTTCTTCGTCGACAAAAACCTCAAAGGAGGAAGCAGAGGCTGAAGGAGTTCTCACAATGTGTTTCTGAGGAACCTGTGAGGATACAAGTAAAGTGATCAATTTAAAGAGATAAATTAGTTTTGTTTTGGAGGCTAGAGTAGAGGCAAAACCTTGAATGCTGTCCATTTTCCAGGTAAAGAATTGTTCTCTTTGTTCCTCTCTGCTCTACCTCCAAGCATGAGCCAAGAACCAAACTCTGGTTTTGACTTGTCTGACTCTGGTTGATTCCCCGTTGTAGTGTCCGCATAGATAGGAAACGGTGCCTTGGCTGACCTGCACAAGTCACAGTGAGTTGCACAATAAGTTAGATTTTTGGTGAAGTTTGTCTATGCTTAGAAGGTATGAGTTGAGTTAAATAGTAAAGATAGAAATACATAATCACTTACTGATTCGGCTTTGGTTTTTTGGCTTGTGGTCCTAACGCTTGTCTTCCTGTATCTATACAAAACGTTGTCATATAAGAGAAGCTTATGGAAACATTTCAGTGATTTCCAAAGTAAAGTTTAAAGCGACTCACTATTATTTTCCCCCCTAGACAATATAGTGCCGAAGCTTCTAGACGGTAAGTCATTCTCCTTTGGTTCCTGCTGGTAGGTGGAAACATTAAGTATCATGTGGAAAAAACCTTAGGGCATAGAGAGATATACAATTTACAAACAGAAGAAACTTCTTACTTCATCAGCTGTTTCGGCCCTTCTCATAGTCCTCACCATGAATTTCTTGTAAGCATCATTCAACTTTTCCACTGGCTTTGCATTTCTGCACAAAGTTTCACACTTTTCAACATATGAAAAGGCTGAATGTGAACTACAAGGAGGACCAAGAAGATTTTACCTAGAGATTCCGAGATTGAAGATCTCATTTGCAGTTTTCACCTTGGACTTGAACTCCATATGCAAAGCATAAGCTATGTAGTACAAAGAATGTATTTTTCCAATGTCATTTACCTCCAAAAACTTGTAAATCACTTCTGCATCAGCACAATGCTCCGCCTTCATATAGCAAAAAGAAAATCACTTTTAGAATACTCTCCGCATGTACAAGGAAAATCTCAAAGGGCTAAAGGAAACATTTACATATTCCAACCAAACTTTGAGATAACGGAGATCATCCTTGTAACGTTCCGAGTGCCAGAACTTGCGAACGCATTGCTCGTATATCACTACCAGTCCCGAGCATTCACCTCCTGGAGGAAAAGCCTCCTGTACCCATTTTATACACCTGAAGAAAGCTCAGGTTTAGAAATTTGGTTCAAGAAAGCGAACTAGCCATTTCCCAAAAAGTTGCAATTTTTCAAGAACCCAAAATCTCGGACTTGCAACAATATATCAAGAAAGGTGAAGGAACTCACTCAATCCATGGGAAGAGAGGGTCATCACCATCGTACTCATCGATATCCTCAATCAACTTCCTAATAGTCAGAAATTAAAAATTAGTCCGATTCGATCGAAACCCGAGAGCATAGATGTGAAAGTTGGAAGCTTTACCTCCGTTTCTCGACGAGACTCTTCCTTAGTTGGTGGTCGGAGTGAGACTTGAGAGCCTGATTGAGAAGACGAACGTTGCGTCCTCTCTTCAGAGGCCGGACGTTCTCCTTGAAAAGCTCCCACTCGTGTCCGGTCTCTTGCTTCGAAGCAAAAAACTCTGCTTCTGGATCTGAGATCTCAACCTTCGTTTCCGCCATACTTAGTCGTTTCTTTCTTCTTCGCTAAACTTTTTGAGACAAATTTTGAAATCAAAGGGAATATAGCCGTTAGTTACTCAATGAGGGCTTCCACAACTTTTGTGCCATTCATTGATATAAGCGCAGAAACATGGGAGCGTGTAGATGGGCCCATTTTCGTTTGGGCCTAATTTAAATGGGCTATGATTTGTTTTTTCAATTTTTTTTTTCTAATAGACTTTTACGTTGCATTTTGTGGTGGCAGCGTCATTTTCGTGGCTATTTTAGACGTCCATTTGGATCTGTGTGTAATTTTTCGTGGCTACGTGATGTTGGAATATGCTTTTGGCAAAGTCATCGCTGTTTTGCTTCCATTGACCACATATCAGAAAAAAATAATAATAAATAACGAAGGGAGTGAGACTGTGAGAGTGACTAAAAGCCTTCCTAAAAACATTTATTACAACTAAGTTAGAGAGCTTTTCAAAGAAGCCTTATAAATCATTTTAGTATTTTCCTATCTTTCAAAATTTAAAAGTAAATGTTTTAATGTTTTACTATATTCAAAAAAAAAATTAAAGTTGTGGTAATGTTGGAAAACAACATATAAAATGTAATGTTCTTGCCGAGATTCATACAGTTGGAGTGGTCTCTCTCACCTTAGCTGAATTCTCTATGACCAAAAGTTCAATTTGCGTCTCCTTTATATAAGGTTAAATGTCTACGGATCCGGTTAGTATTTGTTATCTACTAATATAACAATGAATTTGTTATGGTAATGTTAATTAAGCTATTTAATACGATCATGTCGTACGTTTAATAATCATCTTGCAGGCAGCTCAACCTTTTTGTCTTATATAATTGCATTTCCTATTACTTTGCCGCATATATTTGGTTTCTCTACGCAATCTTTGGAATATTCTTTATAATGTGGTAGAAACAGACAACAAAAACTTAATAGTAATGTACCAGTATTAAACAGAATATATACAGTTGATCATTTGTCTGCAAAAACGACTGATGACAAAAACGTTAATTAGTTGGATCATACATTTTACTGCGCGCATTTTAACAAACAGCAATACAGTATACATTTGTAATTTCATTTAAACAAACTTAGGCGAGACCATGTTATATACCTAATATATGCGCAAAAAAAACATCTTATTCAATTGACAAAAAGAACATCTTACTTGTTAACAATTTTTCTACCATGTCCTTTTGCAAAGAAGTCTCTGCATGTGGTTATTTAGCAAATCTATCCTACGAACAAAACTAGTTGATAATATAGCTAATTTCTGTAAAATATTTTAGTTAAGATTAATATTTGAAAATAATGTTAGTATGTTACCTTACTACTCAAAAACATTTTAAAGAGCAGAGATAGCCGACACTCGTGAGAAAATGAGGAATGGTTAATTACATGACAATGTTATAGTTATACTTGTCATTGATCTCGCATAAAGGCAAAATGATTAAATTATGTATTGTTATATTACCAAAGAAAAGAAAATGATGAGTAAAATCAAATTGTCATTCGGTGGTTTACTAGTTTTAAATAACACCAATCAAGGCAAAATTTAAGACGAAGATGTAATCATTTTAGGTTTTTACCTTCTTTTATTTACGAGCATAATCAACTTTTGCCTTGGAAGTTAAAACAGTTCCTCCACGAGACTCACTTTGTCGGTCAGAAGTTTCCACAAGGGATGATCACATACTGAATGTTTTGTATGTGATTGGCCATAGAACAACGTCGACCGACAAGATTGAGAAAAGATTCTTAAACTTGGAAACGTCGACAGCAAGAAAAAAAAAACTCAAAATAAAAATAATATGAGGAAAAAGGAACAATTAAAATATACATGGTATCCTCCAGTTTTCTAATGTGACACATGGTCTCCTTTATTGACGTTTAAGTTTGAAAACAAAAAAAAAGATGTCAAAGTCTTAACTGTATATAGCTGTGATTGTCAAACGAAATAAGCATGCAATCCTATTCGCATTAAATTTACATATGCTTTGTTAATATTAAAACATAAAGCATTTGCCGTACTCTTCGGTCTCGGTAGTTCCATAATTAGACCAAAACATCATGTTTCTAATCAGTTCAGGGATCATGAGACTCTAAGCATTACATTAAAGATATGCACTTATGGCGAATATTATGTTAAACCGCTTTTGTTATGTTGGAATGTAGATATGGCGCAACTTTTGACCTATAATATTGCTGAAACAAGAGATTCGTTGTCTAATAAAGTACGTCAAATACCCCTTTTGGGTGTAATATGCGAAGAGTTCACAATTCATTAAATTATTATCCTAAACCGGTCTTTTGATGTTTATTCTAGTACTGGCGCAGCTTTCTCAAATTGAGATGTCGAGCACAATTTCGAAAGAACATGGATTCATGAGTATTTAGACTTTCAATAATAGCAAGTCACTAGATGGTCTAATCAAACATTAAACAAATATAACAATCACATAACTATTTTAGAATGGACAGTTACTAATACCTAGTACTAACCGTGATTAATATCATTGTGGAAGGATTCAAGCTACAATCCCTAACCCCATGAGCCATGATAAACCGTTCAACAGCTAAACCACCGTGAATCAGTTATAAATTCCGTAATTAATTTATAGATTTATAACATATGTTCATCCGTGCTAAACTATTAACCAAAGCTCTATTTAACTTCATTTAAACTTCGATCTAGTAGCTTAAACATAGATGTGACCGTGGGACCTTCAGTGGAATATTTCTACAACAACCAAGGTGAATGCTATTATTGCTCACTCACTTGATAATCTATTATTCGAGTTAGATTTATGATTTTGTCAGATTGAAGTATTTCCGGTATAAATAGCTTTCTTTGAGGTTTTCATAGGCGTTTCAATATGCTGTGAAATTTGTTTTATCGTTTCAAGTTCACACATCTAATTATAAGTTTATAACATCACTGAAACGAACAAAGCGTTTATAGAAACTCTAATCTTTATATGTTTAATATTTCTTTTTGTAGTATATCTATTTTGCAACTGTCCCGAACTATCAATTTTTGAACACCATTTGATTTTGACTGTTCAATACTTTTTTCAGTAAAGAATTTCAAAACTCTCCTTTTCTTTTGACTGCAAATTCACTAAACTCTTTAACAAAATCTATCCACATTTATCTTTTTTTTTTTTTTTTTCTTTCTCCCAAACTCTTTTAACCTTTTTGTTGCTCTTGTTGTCATGCAAATACTCTCTTTTATTTTGTTGTTAACTCTTTTTAACTTTCGTTCCCTTTTGTTAAAAAAAAAAAAGAGACTAAATTATCAAAGTGAGCACCGTTAAGCCAACTTGGCACGAGTCAAGGGACCCACAAAAGCTATCAATTGGGAGCCAGCAATTTAAACAGAGAGAGAGAGGATCAAACTTTACGATTAGATGCAGTGTCGTTTTCGTAAATCACAAGAGATCCAGGCCCTTATTCCTATAACAACAACAGCAACAACCTCCACACTTTACTTCCTACGAGACAGCCACGACTCTCTCCTCAATCCAACGCCGTGTCGGCAAAGCTACGAGTCACTTCTCTCTGACGCTTGTCCTCACTCTTTCTTTTTTAAATATTATATTTCATTTATTCCGAACCCGAAACGGTGCGTTTTGTACCTCACCGTCTCCGGCTAAAACATGAGGAAGGAAGTTTTGCCGCTGGTGTCAACCACCACCGTGAAATTCCTCGTCTGTTTCGAGAAGAAGCCATTGGTTGCTACATTGCTAGCTCTCTCTCTCGTCATGATTATCTGGAACCTTCCTCCTTACTACCACAGCCTCATCTCCACCGCTCGTCCCTGCTCCGCCTCTCCCATCTCCCTCACCACCACCACCACCACAACCATACTCTCCTCCTCCTCCTCTTCTTCTTCACCTGAGAATTTCACCACCTCTCTCTCCGCCACACCGGTAGCTTCTTCTCAGAAGCACGATTCCAACCCCTCAGATCCGAACAAGCGCGTTTTCCAACCGTTCGGAAACGCGGCGGCGCTTTTCGTCCTTATGGGAGCTTACCGCGGAGGTCCGGCGACGTTTGCTGTCGTCGGACTCGCGTCGAAGCCGATCCACACCTTCGGAAAACCATGGTTCAAGTGCGAGTGGCTATCTAACAATGGAACTTCGATTCGAGCTAAAGCGGTGAAGATTCTACCGGATTGGGGATACGGACGAGTATACACCGTCGTCGTCGTCAACTGCACATTCCAAACAAACCCTAACGCCGATAACTCCGGAGGTAAGCTAATGCTCAACGCTTACTACGGCGAATCTCCGAAACTCTTCGAGCGGATAACGACGCTCGAGGAATCCGCCGGATCTTACAACGAATCGAGATTCTCGCCGCCGTATTCGTACGACTACCTTTACTGTGGCTCGTCTCTATACGGGAACGTGAGCTCGTCGCGTATGAGAGAGTGGATGGCTTACCACGCTTGGTTCTTCGGAGACAGATCGCATTTCGTCTTCCACGACGCTGGTGGAGTTTCTCCGGAAGTTAAGGAGGTTCTTGAGCCGTGGATTCGTGCCGGGAGGGTCACGCTTCAGGACATTCGTGACCAATCTCAGTACGATGGCTACTACTATAATCAATTCTTGATCGTTAATGATTGCTTGCATCGGTATCGCCACGCTGCGAATTGGACCTTCTTCTTCGATGTTGATGAGTACATCTATTTGCCTGACGGAAACACTCTTGAATCTGTCCTCGCTACGTTCTCCGGTAACACTCAGTTCACGATCGAGCAGAACCCAATGTCTAATGTTCTTTGCCTAAACGATTCATCTCAAGATTATCCCAGGTACTGCTTCTCGAGTCTCCTTGTTATGCAGTTGGAACCGAGAAGTGTTTTGAGCATGTTTCAGGATGATACTATAAAAGCAATGAAATCAAACCTAATTATTAGGATCGAATCTGGCAATTAGCTTTCACTTTGATTAGGAATGTTTCTGTTTATGAAAGGTCATGAAAAGGAACACACTTGTTTTGTGTGTTGTTTCAGGCAATGGGGATTTGAGAAGCTATTGTTTAGGGAATCAAGAACGAACATACGGCGTGATAGGAAATATGCGATTCAAGCTAAGAACGCGTTTGCGACAGGAGTTCACATGTCTGAAAACGTAGTAGGCAAAACACTACACAAGACAGAGACGAAGATTCGTTATTACCATTACCACAACACCATAACTGTGCACGAGGAGCTTTGCAGAGAGATGTTACCTGCTTCAGCCAAGAACAAGGTGACATTGTACAAGAAGCTTCCGTTTGTGTATGACGACAACATGAAGAAGCTAGTGAACACGGTTAAAGAGTTTGAACAGAAAAAACTTGGGAAGCAAGTCGTGGAAAATTTCTCATGACTAGACATAACTTAATCCCTCTGATAAGCATTTTGTCTATAAAGGTATAGTTGGTTATGTTTTATTCACTTGTATCATTTTCCGTTTTTGTTTGGTCCTCTTTTACTATTTCATTAATAACTTTTATCAATATTATTTTTTAATTAGCTGTGTTTTATTAATAGTCGTATATTATGATTTTTATGAACAAAATTTATATTCACCAAATTGCAAAAGTATCTTTATCCTACTATGTCAAACATAAAATACTAATCCAATAACTCGCTCAAAATAGCTTTCCACATTAATAGCGGTATCACGGATTGTACCTTAACCTTATAAACTCTTATCATTAGATTGAGAATACAAAGTAGAATGGTGGGACAAGTATAATATGGACTATTTGTCATTCAATCATTCATTCAATGATAACAATAAATAACAATGTAAAATACACATATATAATTATTAAAGCAAATAAGTCAAAGCTAATCCTTAGTATTAGATGTGGCAATTGGTTTTCAATGTTATTCAATTTCTTGGCAAGACAGGTAGTTTATGATGTTTCTGAATAGTATAAAACAAGGTCATGAAAAGGAACAAACTTAATTCTTTGTCGCTTCCGCCTTCTGGTATGACTTTGATTCACATGAAACTTTACATTTGCCTGTTATAAAATTTTGTTTCTTGTTTAGCTCTAATTGAGTTTCTCATGACTAGATAACATAAGCCGATCTTAGGAGATGATTCTCTGTGATAAGCAATTTATATTTGTATGGTGTCAGTGTGTGTTTTTGTGAAAGACGTAAACAGAGTTTCTCGATCAGATCTTCTTATTACTTTTGTTGTACACTGAGGTACTTTATTTGTTACCTTAAATCCTTATCTGTTAAAATAAATCCTTATCTTATCTGTTACACAGAATCTAAAATCTAAAACACTTGTCATTGACAAACAAACAAAAAAGAAAGCAAAAGAACTAGTTGCCAAGAGAGCCCGAATCATGAAGAAGGTCATGAGAAGGCTCCCAATCAATGGAGGACGAGACGATCATCAAGAGCGTGGTTAAAACCTGAGCGATAGATAGGCGAGAGTTAAGATCTGTTGCGACACAGCTCTTGGCAAGCTGAGCCATAGTGTAAGCCAGCTCCAACGGATACTCATTCCCTAGAGATGGATCCATGAACTCTTTTAGCTTCTCTCTCACGTTCTCTCCTCCAAGCACATTGCTTATCACTTTACACAACATCTCCACTTCTTCTCCATCCTTCTCCTTGTGCATCGTCACTGCTTCTTTCCCTGAAAGTAGCTCAAGAACCACAACTCCAAAAGCAAACACATCGAGTTTCGAAGTTATAACTCCGTTCTCGACATACTCTGGAGCTAAGTAGCCTTGTCTTCCTTCAACGTGTCTGGTCAGCTGAAGATCAAGATCACCTTCGTCAAGAATCCTCGCTACACCAAAATTCGAAATCTTGGCTCTGAAATTAGAATCAAGAAGCACGTTGGTGGACTCCAAGTTCTTGTGGATATGAGGCGGTGTTACGTAGTTGTGGAGGTAGTCTAATGCCTCTGCTATGTCTCGAGCGATTTCAACTCTCTGTCTCCACGTCAGAGTTTTCTTCTTCTCCGACGAGTGAATCCAATCACTGATCGATCCGTTCTCCGAGTACTCGTAGACAAGGTACGAGGTTCCTTCACGGATGCAGAAACCAGAGAGACGGATGATATTGGAATGATTCAGCTTCTTCAAGAGACTGATCTCGGAGGAAGAGACGTCTCCTTTGATCACTTTCACCGCCGCATCGTCTCCGTTGATCGTTGCGCGATACACCGAGCCTTTGATTTTGTTTTCGTCGCTGAAATTCGAAGTCGCCGACTGGAGATCGTGGAATCTGTAAAGTGTCAAGGATTCGATCGCGGATTTGAGACCAAACGTTTCCGAGGATTTTGATAAATCGATCGACCATTGGTTTGTTGATGTTGTCGGAACAGACTGTTTGGTCGAAGAATCAGTGAGCTTGTTCTGTTCCACCGAAGACGACGACGTTTTCGATCTTCGTTTATAGAAACACAAGTAGAGAGCTAAGGTTAAGATCAAAAGAAGCAAACCGGCTCCGATTCCAACTCCGACGAAAATCCATTTGTGAGAAGAAGATCCCGGAGGCGGAGGTGACTGAGGCGGCGTAGCAACCGGCGGAGGAGGCGACGGAGATATCACGATTCTGGTAGGTTCAGTCCTGAGAGGAACCAGAAGCGGCGTGAAGAAGAAGATGTCGTCTGACGTGAGCTCGTTACCGTGGGTTACGGCGTCTGAAGTGCTCCTGAACATCTCGGCGATGGCGGAGATACTGTCTCCCTGGGCGACCAGATAAGTGAGGAGGTATTTGAATCCGGCGGCGGTTTGATTGGCCGTGGGACAAGCGCAACGGAGAGGGACGAGGAGGTCTAGTCCGGGGGTTAGGTTTTTCTCGCCGTAAGGGTTCTGCGACATCATGGCTTGACACGTGGAGAGAGCTTGGTAGGTATCGTTGGCAACCGAGAAATACGTCTCCTGTCTAACGCCGGAGAGTCTGTAAGTGGCGTTGTGCTGGTAAAGTCCGCCGCCGGAGCAGGAGCAGTTGGCCGGGATAACGACCAGTTGACGGGTGGGGATTATGGCGGTTGCGGAGGCGAGGCTGTTGATCGACTGGATCTCGGTGGAGGAGACGTTGAGGAGTCTGGCGATGGAGTTCGCCGTGTTGTACGGTGGCTGAGACCAGAAAGTGAGGTAGGAGCGGCATGAGCTTGGGCCGTTACAGGTGAAGCCGTTGGTTATGTTGTCGTAGTCTCGGACCTCACAGGCCAGCTGGTGGTTGTTGACGTACGGTTGCTGAGCCTCCGCCGGTGAAGACGCGGCGAAGAGAAGGAGAAAAAACAAGAAGGAGAGCGCGTGGGGAGTACGCGCAGCCATGTGTTGTGTTCGTTTGATCAAAGGAGCTTTGCTTATGAGCGTTCTCTCCTGAATTTAACAGAGAGAGAGGAGGATAAACCCATAGGAGGCGGCGACGACTTTTTTAGTCAATGAACGCGTCATTGGTGTTGACTTGTGCGACGTTTCTTATTGGTCCTACCTGTCCAAAATGATAATGATAACCGGAGAAATTTGCTACGTCTTCATTAATTTTCCAAAGAATATATTGACCACGCACAGTAATACACAATTTGGACTGGTAATTTTCTTTTAAAATCGTTTGTTTAATCTCAAAAATGTTAAACTAATGAAATTTCCTATGTTGTCTTTGTCTTGATCAAAACAAATAGCCAAAGATGAGATGTGGAATAAATGACATGAGGAAATGGATCCAACAAGACAATTATAAAAACCATAGTAGAAATATTTTAACCCAAACAAAGCCATTGTAAGGACCTAAAGAGCTATAAGTCGATGCATCTCACCAATTTAAAGGGTAAATGATGAATTCGAATCCAGTGTATATATGTTTCCACCATCAGTTGCACAAAAGGAAATTAAAACCGGTTTCATATTTCGAATTGAACAGAGTAAAGGCTACAGAGAGAGTATCATCATTCTACCCGCAAGCAATACCGGTTTTTAACCATGGAGATATACTAGCTCTTATATATACAGTCAGTGTTTAACTGTTACTCCTGTGATTCAGTTAAGCGATTTTCAAGAATCAGCAACCTTGGGTGATGATTCGCCTACTACTCGCTCTTCCTCGTTTCTTGTTGCGTCTTCTTCCAACGGGATCAAATTGCAGTGGATCGTGTGTGACACTGGTTTCTCTAGCTGAAACAGCCTGCAATGCCCACAAGAACAACAAGTTCAACAAACCAAGGAATCATAAGTTTACTTATGAAATGGTGACTCGTTCTTCAACTAAACTGTATGTTCCCATTACGGGGAATATTTTCAATTTGTTTTGTTTTTGTCTTTGGTAATTAACATGCAAGTTCTAACATATATATTTTGCATTAGTATCTCCACCACGATGATGTGCGAGTAAAAAATTCTCTACTGAAAATGGGACTTAGTAAATGAGATATCTTACGGATGCTTGCACAAGGTCGGGCACTGAACAGTCAGTGCGTACTTGCAAGTGGATAGCTCAGTGATGGAAGTGACCATTGCCCTGGTTTCTGCGCATACAAACCTCACCTGCAATTGAGAAATTTCAAGAATAATGAATCCTTAATTACATCAGCCAAATGCAAATCAGCAGTCACTGGATTATACCTCAACTTCTCGAGGCGTTCCTGTAAGATCACAGGTGGTCCCATTGGTGTATATATGAGAGTGATACCTGCAACAAAAAAAAACCCATAATAGAATCAACTCTGAGATATACACAGCCTTATGCTATAAAAGTTATGTCAAAAGTAAAAGCTCAGCTTATATACCTCTCTTTCATTGTGGAAGCATCAGATAAATTTTGATTAAATGCAGCAGTTGCCTCTGGGTCATACTTACCCAAGGAAAACTCTTGGACAATCTGCAGTGGCAGGGAAACAACACAAAAGGGTATTCAAAATAAAGCGAATGGCTTAAAACTATAGCAGTGAATGTGACAAAACAAACAAGAAATGACCAAAAAAGTAAGCAGAAGAAAAGCATACCTTGGTATCCTCAACGTGTAGCTGCCTTACCGACCTCTGATGACAAAACTCATAGGACCACCAACCTTCTTGCTGCACCAGAAAATACCTGTTCAGACTGCTTAATTCGAGTCAAAAGAGACACAGAAAGATGACCTCAAGGACTTTACCCTGACAAGGCAGTTTTCAGTAAGTGGTTGAAGCAGTTCATCTGGAGTCTTTAGCTTCAGCTGTTTATCGGTTTCCATCATTACAGTGCTAATGTTCTGCTGAGTAGAGGTCCATCCACTCGTTGCTTCTTCCTCCTTTGGTAAGAAACATAAAAATCGACGCCCTTGCTTATCATGCATAACCATGGATTCCAGATTATCACCCTACATATATATATATATATATATATGATATTAGTACATCAAAAAATTGTTCAGGTTAAAGATTGAGGAGGGAGAGTGAACGTGGAGCTATCACAGACGATCTCTATGTTCATTAATAAATCACTCAATGAGTTCAAATTGTATAAGAAGAAGCTACACGAAACTGTGATTGATTTAGTTTACCGGGTGAAAAGGTGCATCTTCAGGAAGAAACTCAATCGTGTACTTTGGTTCACGATTGTTTCGGCTGAATGTTCCAACTGTTTAAGAAAGATTGAGCAGAATCATGGAATAATTCAATTAAACACGAAATTGATCGGGAGATTAAGAGATGATTGATGAGAGAAGTAAAGTACCTAGATGAGCTGGAAAGATCTGATCGGCCCAGACATTGGAGCTTGAGGATAATGAAATTATTAGCAGAGGTAACAAGATCTGCGTGATTCTCATCTTCTCAACTGTGATTTTGAGAAGCTATGGAGAAGGGGAAGATGTTGACGATGGAAGTCGCTCGATTGTATTTGCTTTTATGATATCGCAGGGTAAGACAGCCCATTCAGAATTGGAGTAACATGGGCTGATACAAATATAAGCCCATATTATTTTGGTTTTATAAACCGCTAGTTCCTGGTTCAGTCCGACCCGACCCAGGATTAAAACACACCAATGAATGTATACATACATAGCTCTTGTCTTGCGTACAGCGAGCTTACTAATTAGCAAAAACACAATTTGAACATGCTAACGATAGACACTTTTTTTTTTGTTCTCAGCATAACGTGGTTTTCCGCCTCACAATCACACAAATTTTAAAAGGATTGATTCATGTTCTGGTCTTTTCTGTAGCAAATTAGTCTAAACTCACGATTTTTAAGGATTACCAAAGAGCTTGCAAAGCATAGCATATTGGATCCTATGGATACAAAGTCGAAAAAACTTTGATAATCTTGATGCTAGTATAGAGGATTAATACATGCATACACATAAAACTGAAGCAATTCAAGAACAAACCAAACCCATCTGACCAACTCATAGAACATCCATGATAAGGACACTAAAGCATATTGCTCCAACACTTGAGTCTTCCGTCCAAATAAACGATAAGATCAGTGAATATATAACCTAGGCAAATATAAATCTTCCACGAACAAAACACTAGAGATTAGTCGCATGACATAAAAAGTGATCAATTCCAGGTTTCCGTTTGCAATCTATTAAAAGAACCAGACATACTTACAATCCAACTAAAGAACCAAACATGTTCTCCTAAAATAATTGCCTAATTCTTCTGGGAGAACACAACCATAGTAGAACAAACTCAAACAAAATAATTGGAAGGAAGACCTGAAAAAAAAATACTAGTCAACCCAACAGAAGTAAATTCAGACCAACAAACTTCATAATGAACAGAGATGAAAGTGGCAGAGATAAGAAAGTTGAGAGACAAAACAAAGTTTCAGATTCCATTCTCAAACCTCACAATGCATACAGAATCCTTCAAAAAAGTTTCCATCTTCTTATTCGTTGTTTGTAATTGTAAGTCACAACGATAGTGCGTCTATACATGATCTTTCAGCTATAGGAAAGTGTAGAAAACTAACTTACAACGAGATTTTCTCAAACTTAACAGACAAAAATATACTTAATCCTGTGATTTATCGGTTTTGTTCTTGTTTCCATAAATCAGACCAGTAACCTGCAAAATGGCATAAGAACAAAATTAACCATTGATGCTTATTAAAAAAAAAAACACAAATGATTGATTGATTGTTGTAAATAAACCTGAGGATCAGCGATTGGTCTCCTCTTCTCCACGTATTGATTTGGATCCGCCACTGCGAGAGCTGCCCTAGCCTAATCAACCCATGGAATTAAAACTTTGGAGATAAAACTTTGGTGATGTGAGTGTCGAAATCAGTACCTCTTGTTCCTTTTTGAGATCCTGAGCTGGTTTCACCCAGAGAAAGTAAGCCACTGTTCCGGCGACGACCCAAGAGGCGAGACTCTGACTTCCTCTGAGACCACCCATGGAGTTCCCGACGAAAGACCTCACGTTCCCCATCGATCTTCTCCAATCGCTAGCCATTGATGACCACAATTATCCAGTACGACGATGACTCTGGATCTCTCTGACGTTCCCTTGACTCCGATGGATTCGATTTTGGGAATTAAAGAGAAAGCAAAGTAGCGATTTGATTTGATTTGATTCTCATTTGCTTGTTGCCCACTGCGAATACTAAACCGGTCGTCGAGACGGTTATTGATAGTGAGAGAGATTCAGCAATCTGTGTTTCTTTGTGCTTCCACAATCGTGCGTCTGTAGTTTCTCCACGTAGCGTTAGGAGATCTGATCTTTTATATGGGCCAGATAAAATTGTTAAGCCCATGGACTTTGAATAAGCTAACCGTAAAGCCCACCTCGATCAGAAACAAATAAGGATGAGACAAAAAGTCAAAGAGATAAAGCGGAGGCAGATGGTCAAACAGTATACACCTGGCACTCGGACAGAACAAGAATGTCAAGAAAGGTGAGGAAGAACTCAAGAAGTATCTCGCGGCTTATATTTAAAGGTAAATCATTTTTTTTTCTTTCTATTTTTCTCACTTTCCCAGTATCGAAAATGGCGGTGGTGGAGAAAGGAAGAGTTTGCGTAACCGGTGCGGGAGGGTTTCTGGCTTCGTGGGTCGTCGATCTTCTCCTCTCTAAGGATTACGTCGTCCATGGCACTGTCAGAGATCCTGGTACTTCTCCTTTTTTCCACTCTTAATCTCTTCTGATCTCTACTTGATCGGAATATTCTCTTGAGGAATTTCTTAAAATCCGGATTAGTAGCTCATCATCTCTGTGTGTGGAAGTAGAAGTATGTGAGTCAATCATTTTGTAGTTTCTCAGATTTAGCTTTTTGAGTTTGTTTCTTGCTCGTCTTTCAGAACCTATTGTTTGCTTCTCTTCTTTTTTGTTCGGTTGACTTTATTGACCACTATTGTTGTTTCTGATCAAGAGTTCTGTATATGGTTTATGTTTATAGATAACGTAAAGTATGCTCATTTGAAGAAGCTCGAGAGAGCCGGTGACAAACTCAAGCTCGTCAAGGCTGATTTGCTGGACTACGGCTCTCTTCAGTCTGCGATTTCTGGTTGCAGCGGCGTCTTCCATGTCGCAAGCCCGGTTCCATCATCTTCAGTCCCAAATCCGGAGGTGAGGATTTTTATCAGCTAAGTGTAGTCTCATTTGGCTGTATTTTTCTGAAGCTAGTTACATTGTCTCACTTTGCTTATGCTGGTTTTGCAGGTAGAACTGATGGCACCCGCTGTGGATGGCACGTTGAATGTGCTTAAGGCATGCGTTGAAGCAAATGTTAAGCGTGTTGTGTATGTTTCCTCTGCCGCTGCACTAATGATGAACCCTCTTTGGTCAAAGAATCAAGTTTTAGATGAGTCCTGTTGGTCAGACCTGGAATATTGCAGAAAAACTGAGGTTTATTCATCCTAAATCCTTGATGTTACTTTGTTTTTTTTCCACGTCTTGTTGTACTGAATTTAGTCCATGTGTCAGAATTGGTATTGTGCGTCAAAGACACAAGCAGAAAGAGAAGCTTTCGAATTTGCAAAGCGAACTGGGATTGATCTTGTCAGCATTTGCCCTACCATGGTCTTTGGACCTGTACTTCAGCAGCACACAGTAAATGCTAGTACCCTTGCTCTTGCCAAGCTTCTTAAAGGTAGAAACAAGCCTTTTTGGATTGTTGGTATATGGGTTGGTGAATCTAGGGACTTGACTCTTGATTTTTACTTCTGTGTGGTGCAGAGGGTTTTGAATCACGGGAGAACCTAGTGCGACAAATTGTAGATGTTCGTGATGTGGCTCAAGCGTTACTTTTGGTTTATGAGAAACCAGAAGCTGAAGGAAGATACATATGCGTAGCCCACAAGGTTAAAGAACAGGATGTGGTTGCGAAACTGAAGAGTCTTTACCCAAACTACAACTACCCAAAGAGGTAAGCGAACAACAACACGTTTCTCTGCTCACAATTTGAGTGAAAATTCTTACAACCATAATAAGCTGTCTTTGTTGGTCTGCAAATGATTTCTTTTAAAACACAATGTCTGCTTCGGCTTCATTGTTGATTTCATCAATAACAATGTCTCAAGCCATTATATTAGTGTGTGAAGGGCTTCATTGACCCAAGCTCTACTTATGCAATGTCACAGCTACGTCGAAGTGGAAGAAAAGGCGACGATGAGCTCAGAGAAGTTGCAGAAGTTGGGTTGGACTTTCCGGCCGTTGGAGGAAACACTTGTGGATTCAGTAGAGAGCTACCGGAAAGCTAAGATTGTGGACTGAAAAACTTGGAAAGAAGAACAAAAGAGACTTCTGGTCATGTTCTTGGCTCTCTGTGTCAAAATGTTCCACGCTGCACACTCTCTCCTTCTCTCCCTCTCTTTCATCTTTACTCAGTAATAAGAGCTTGTGCACATATTTAATTTTCCCATCAAGAATTTCTCAGCTTTTAAAGTTCAGCAAATGAGTTATGTTTGATTTTTCGTACGTCAAACGTTATTATTTCTAATCTATAATCAAGTCTAACCAGAAATAAATGCTGAGGTAATTCATCTGGTATAAGAAAGAACAAAATTTTATAAAGCCGATTTTAATTTTTACAGTCATGGGTTTAATATTACAGTCATGCTTAGTTGCAGACGATATGGTGAACTAAATCATTACTATGTTTTTCTCTCCCACGACCTCATGTGAGGTCTTCTAGTTAGGATAGTAACATCAAATTTGTCATATCATCATCTTTTACAAATTTAGTTACTAATTTTCTGTTTGGTCCGTGAATGGTTTTTGTGTCCCTATATGCAAATGGTGTCGCTTGCTTCCTAGAGTATCAAATAGGCCTTGGCATAATACCCAAATCCCGAATCCATATTCGGATCCGATCTGAAATACTCGAATCCGATCCGAATCGGGTTTAAAAAAATTATCAAATGGGACTTAGAGCTAGGTATTTCGGGTTTTGGGTAATACCCGAACCGAACCGAAATCCGAACGAATATCTAAAAAAAACTAATTTTACATAGCTTTATATAATTTATTTATTTTCAAATATTTTGAAAATTCAAATTTATGACTTATTTTATTGTTTTATTTAAGATAAATGAGTTCAGTCATATTTTTATAATGTTTAAAAAGATTTTATTAGTTTTATAGTTTAATTTTATATTTGTTTTAATTAAAATACGTTATTTTAAAAATAGATATCCGGAACCGAAGTGGTTTTGAATCCGAATTAAGTTTGGATATAAAATGGGACTTGTATGGTATTATAAAATAGATCCGAATCCGAAAAATTATTAACCATATCCGACCCGAAAATTTATAAAACCCGAATGGATTCTATGAAACTAAATCCGAAAACTCGAAAATCCGAAAAACCCGATCCGAACCCAAACGGATACCCAAACGCCCAGGACTAGTATCAAATATAACCAGCCTTACAGTGTGAGAAATAAAATGCAAAGATGGGATTTTGGAAATTTTCATGATAAAAAAGATCAATTACACTTATACACTAGGTTTACCTAGACCGGACCCGGACCCGGACCCAGACCGAGATCCAAACCTGGACGTAGATCAGGACCCGAACCCGGACCCGTTTAGCTTTCGGACTTTTAAGTTTTCCCTTTCGGTAAGTAGATTCCTTTATTATTTTTTTTCCTCTCTTTCTTCTCCGGCGAAGTGGCGTTAGTCAGCTGAACAGAGTCATGGCCATGAAAGCTCCAAATTCCGGCGGATCTGAGGAAATCCCGATTACTCCATCTCTTCCTGTCACGCCTGAAACTCCTTCGGGAGTCGCTGCGGCTTCGCAGTCGCCACAACCGCCGTCTTCGTCTTCCGATATCGATTGTATCTACATACCTAGCTACTCCCGTAAGTCTGCTACGCCGAAGAACGTTTTGATTATTCTTTTTTTTTGGTTTCTCCACTTTTCTCTTATGAATTTTGCATTATTGCCGTCGATTTGAGCCGATTAGGGTGGTTTTCGTGGAGCGACATCAACGAGTGCGAGGTCCGGTCGCTGCCGGAATTCTTCGATTCAAGGTCTTCGTCGAAAAACCCTAAGTTTTACCTCTACTTGAGGAACTCAATCATCAAGCACTACAGAGACGACCATCCTCGGAAGATTAGTTTCACTGACGTTCGGAGAACTCTCGTCGGTGATGTTGTCTCTATCCGTCGCGTCTTTGATTTCCTCGACTCATGGGGGCTTATCAACTACACTACCCCAACCTCCGTTAAGCCGCTCAAATGGGACGAAAAGGAGACCGGAAAATCCGCCGGCGACGTTGCTTCTGAGCCTCCCCCAGCTGTTAAAGAATCTGCCAAGAGAATCTGCAATGGCTGCAAGTCAGTTTGCAGCATAGCTTGTTTCGCCTCTGAAAAGGTTTGGTTTTTTTTGTTTAGTCCCTAACAATTGTAGTTTCAGTGAGCTTGTCACTTGGGTGGTGATGACACTAGGAATATGCCAATATACTTATGAAAGTAAGTACTTTTTTGTTTCTTTTGCAGTATGAGTTGACATTGTGTGCGAGGTGCTATGTTCGTGGTAACTATCGTGTTGGTATTAACTCCTCGGAGTTTAAGCGTGTTGAGCTTAGCGAGGAGTCCAAGACAGGGTGGTCCGAGAAGGAAACTCTGCTGCTTCTGGAAGCTGTTATGCACTATGGAGATGACTGGAAGAAGGTTGCACCGCATGTTACTGGTAAAACCGAGAAGGATTGTGTGGCTCAGTTTGTCAAGCTTCCGTTTGGGGAACAGTTTGCCAAAGACTCTGACTCTGAGGATGCTTTAGAGACTTTCGATCAGATCAAGGACTCTGCTGATCCTGAGTCTGAAGGAAGAATCAAAGACGGCTCGTCTCCCAATAAGCGGATGAAATTGACGCCTCTTGCAGATGCAAGCAACCCAATTATGGCTCAGGTTTGATATTCACTACAATTTGACTAGATGAGTTCTCTCTCAAATCTCAATACGTTAGAAAATTGAAACTTTTTGCTGACATAGTACAACCAACATTCGTAATAATTTACTCGGTTCTGTCGTTAGGCTGCTGAATAATAGTTCAGTTACTGCACTGTGCTGTTCCATGCTTCCATAGTTCCATGTAAATGTCTCTTTATAAGACCCTATAGCTAGAATATCTTGTGGGGCTTCCGTTAAGTTCTTGAACTCTTGTAATATGGAATTTAGTTGTTATGCTTCATTGGCTGAACGAGGTTCTTCCTATCATTTCCTCTCCAGGCTGCTTTTCTTTCAGCTTTGGCCGGCACAAATGTTGCAGGAGCAGCAGCACGAGCTGCAGTGACAGCTCTATCTGATGTAGAGTTCGAGGCTGACAGAAACGCTGGTGGAGACGCAAATCGACGAGGTATCAAGGAGCCAAGCTAACATTTTTAGTCTGTTTCTGTCCCATGTTAAACCCATTAGTGACACTTTGTTTTCATGTACACAGAGATCAATGGTGATTCGAATGGTGAAACCGCTAGATACGATGCGAAAGCTCTGATTGAGAAGGAAGAGCAGGAGGTAGAAGGAGCCATCAGAGAGATTGTAGAAGTAGAGGTCAGTAATAATAATCTCCAACTTCCCATTAAACATTTCTTTTTGTATGATTATGCGTTTGATTGATGCTGGAACAAAAATATATTGGGGTTAACAGATGATGAAGATTCGAGATAGGATTGTACATTTCGAGAAATTGGATTTGGAAATGGAGAGAAGCCGGAAACAATTGGAGGACATGAAGAATCTGCTATTTACTGATCAATTAAACATCTTCTTCCACACAAGAAGATCCCGGAAAGCTGAAGATAGAGTAGAGTCTTAGAAGTTAGACTGCACTTTGAGTTTGAGACTGTGATCTCTTCTTTAATATTGTGTTGTTAAGGAGGAGACTTGTTTTGTAGTTTACTTAAAGATGCCTAGTACTGTATAACAAAATGAGATGAAATCGAATTGGTAGAAACAAGGGTGGGTATGAGAAAATCGAACCAAATTGAGCTGCACCGGAATACAATTTCTCTAACTAAAATCGAACCGAATTTTTCTTTTAATTTCTTCCACAGTATATTCGGGATTCTCAAGGTTGTAAGTCCCATATTATCTAAGTCAAACAATGGACAAATAAGTGTCTTCAGGACTTACCATACAAATCACAAATGGATCAATTTGCAATCCTTGACAAGACGTTAGTATATGATGATCAGATTGATCTAATTCTCGGGAGGACTTGTGAATGAGTACAAATCATACAGTGAACATATTTTATGTCAATATATATGTAACAACGATATAGTGATTATTAACACCAAAATTTTAAGCATATGTTCCCCAATCGTCAATATTTTTTCTGAATCTCCGGTAAGCAGCTTCCACAATAAGAATCTTCTCCACCAACTCTTTCCATTGATCGCCAAAAAGGTTTTGTTAACTTATACCATTTTAGGTGTAGACAGACAATCATTCCATTATCATAAATAATATGAATTTTTCGTCATTACAACATATGCACGTCGTCATATGGTAAAGCATACGCCATTTTCTTGCCTTGCCATTTCCAAAAACATTGGGACAACCTCTCTAGTGTGTTCATCAACATTGTTTGATTATAACAAAGTAAAACGACATATTATTATATATATTTATCTTTGCTAATTTTCTTATATAAATGTTGTTGATGCCACTCTCCTACATTCACACACACACACTAGATATTTCATTAAGATACTCGAAGTAAAGTCTTGAGACTCTTAACATAGACAGAAAACTAACAATTGTGATACCAAGCTGCTCAGCTCTAACAATCATCATATTACTGATATATACTTCATAGATTAAACTTTCAAACGATATATTATATATATGTCTCTGAATCCATATCCGGTTGACTCTGCCTCTTACAAGTCACTGTTGTGATTTATGACACAAAGCATAATTATATTATTAAATTTGGAACCGAACTACTGTACAATTTTCAAAAATCATTTTGTAATAATTTATTTAATAAAAAATGATGTGTTATAAATTTAATATAATTTTGTATTTTTACAGAACAACATAGGTTATGTATCAAGTAATTTCTGTTTATTTTTAATGTTTTTATAATTCAATTTACAAAATATAAATATAATTAAAAATTAATGAAAGTCAAGATAAAATAGTTAATTTTATTCGTTCAGATTGATTTTTAATGTTTTTGTAATCGAAATAAGTTAACCAGACTTCCTAACTCATTTTTCAAAAATTGATATTTATTTTGTTTTATTTTATTCCAAAATAAATATCTAAAATTTATATTATAAACATGCATATTTACATAAAATAAAACCAAAAATAAAATTGAAACATAATAAAAAAAGACATAACTTTTGCCTAATTTTTGTAAAAATATTTTTATATCATTGATAAAGTATTTATCTAAAAAAAATATTAGATAACTATTCACCAAATATAACAATAAATATATGGATATGTATATATATTAGTTGCGCAAAATAATTATTTTATTTGATAAGATAATCTTCTAAAAAACAAAACATTAATAAAAATGAAAATAATTTTTCTTTGATAAGATAATTTTCTCAACCTTTTCATTTTATTTTCCAAAAAAAGGTTGGGATAAAGAAAAGAAAAGAATGGAAATAGTTACATAGTTGACATACTAGTAAGTCCAAAATATTTAGATTTGCCAAAATACCTTTTTCATCGTAAGACATATCACTCATTATATATTTTCCTGGTCTAAAAAACAATATAAAACCCTAATAATTGTAGGCAGGGAGGGATCCTCTTTGCTTTATTCCCTGAATTTTCGCCTAGTTATCGTAAGTTTTCTTTCTCTCTCTCTCTTTCTCTCTTTGAATTTTTAATGCAAAATTCGAGATGTTTTCTGTTTGATTTTTCTTATTTTCCTCCGGTAATTGGAATTTCTAGAGGAAAATAAATAATCTTCTGTAAATTTTTAATATTTTAAAAGCCGAAGTTTTATTGTTTTATTAAAGTTTATTTTTATCCTACTCTCTAATTCGGAAATTCTAAAGCGCGATCCGCTTTTCTTAATTTTTTTTTTTTTGGAGAGATCTAAAAATCCTTTCGAATGCAGAATTGTTAAAATCTTTGGAGGTTAATACGATTTTTCGCTTCTGGGGTGTAGTTTGGTTTAGGGTTAGGGTTAAAGTTTCCAACTTTCTCTTCTCGGAGATGGTACAATCTCCACTTCAGAGCTTCAATGAAAACTAGGGTTTTGTGGTGACTTTTCTGCTAACAAGAGTTTGTTTTTTTCTTCTGTTTGCTTGAGAAAGTGAGGAAAAATGTCAGGATCTGAGACGGGATTAATGGCGGCGAGCAGAGAATCAATGCCATTTACAATGGGTCTCCACCAGCAGCACAACCAAGCTCCGCCGCAACACAATCAAGCTCCGCCGCAGCAGCAGCAGTCTCAGAACATGCAGTTGTCCTTCGGCGCCGCCGATGGAGCCGCTGTGTACAAGCCGATGAGCTCGGAGTCGTCACCACCGCCGCAGTACCAACACAACAACTCAGCTGGCGGCGGCGGCGGCGGAGGGAATCCTGCGTTGAACATGAACGTGCCGGTAACGATGACCGGAAGTGAGCCTGTGAAGAAGAGGAGAGGTAGACCGAGGAAATACGGACCGGAAAGCGGCGGAGTGTCACTGGGTTTGGTCCCCGGAGCTCCTTCTTTCACCGTCAGCCAACCTAGTGGCGGCGGAGAAGGAGGTTCCGGCGAAGTAGCCTCGCCTATGCAAAAGAAGATGAGAGGACGACCTCCTGGTTCTAGCAAAAGGCACAAGCTTCAAGCTTTAGGTGATTTATATAACTTTATTTTTTATTTTTCTGTTGGAATCTTTCTTCCTCACGTGATGGAATTGGAAAGTTCTGGTGTCTTGGATCTTCTATGTCGGCTGCAATCAATTAGAATATAGTTAAAATGGTGAATATGGTAAACAATGACCTCGAGAATCCCCTGGCTATTTTAGATTCCTCTTCAAATTACGTATATGCCCCTCTTGACGTATCTTGTTCGACCATCTTTGCTCTTTTGAATCTCTCCACCAATCTTGACATGTTTTGTGGCTTTTGACTTCTCACTGTGAAGCTTCTTAGTTCATTGCTCTTTATTATATGAACTGCAAATTGAGTTCTGAATGTTGTCTTCTTTTGTGTGTGTGTGCTTGTTGTTGCAGGCTCGACAGGAGTCGGATTTACGCCTCATGTACTTACCGTGAGGACTGGAGAGGTATCTTTCTTATTTTACTGCTAAGACGTCGTGTCTTGAACCTCATCTTTCCAGTAAACGATCAATGAGTCTCTAAATCATGTGAATATCGAGACTGTGTTATGGTCAAACATTATTGGTAACAAGAGAATGTTGAACTTGATCAGGGTTCTGTTACCTGAGATGGATTATGTTGTGTGCGTGTGGCTGTTTGTAGTGCTGATAGTTTAGATCCATTCGATTTCGTCAGGGTTAAGAGCTGACATATTTTTTTATGATTTGGGACAGGATGTATCATCAAAGATAATGGGGTTTTCTCAGAATGGACCACGCGCTGTGTGTGTCTTGTCTGCAAATGGAGCTATCTCCAACGTGACTCTTCGCCAGTCCGCCACATCCGGTGGAACCGTTACATATGAGGTATAAAGATTTGGCTTGCAAATTTCTTCACTTTCTTTGTATCTGACCTTCTTGTTGCTTAACCCTTAGTGAGTTGTTTGCATTGAAAATCAGGGGAGATTTGAGATTCTGTCTTTGTCGGGCTCGTTTCTTCTGCTGGAGAACAATGGTCACAGAAGCAGGACGGGAGGTCTAAGTGTGTCCTTATCGGCTCCAGATGGTAATGTCTTAGGTGGTTGTGTAGCTGGCCTTCTTATAGCAGCATCACCTGTTCAGGTAATATTTGCCTTCTTCTAATACAAAATCTTTAGTATATCGACATTCATTAGAACAATGTAAGGATAACATTTGGCTCTCACATCACAGATTGTTGTTGGGAGTTTCATACCAGACGGGCAAAAAGAACCGAGACAACATGTGGGGCAAATGGAACTATCGAGTCCGGCGACATTACCTCGTGTGGCCCCGAGTCAAGTACTGATGACTCCGAGTAGTCCGCAATCTCGAGGCACAATGAGTGAGTCATCTTGTGGAGGACATGGAAGCCCTCTTCACCAGAGCACAGGAGGACCTTACAACAACACCAACCTTTCCATGCCCTGGAAGTAGCCAAGTGATATTCTGTGGTCTTTAAAAAACCCAACAGCCTTCTATTATTAGAATGATGATGATGATGATTCATATCTTTAGTGTAGGCTTTTTTTAGTTGTCTGTCCAGACAAGGATTTTAATAACTTAACCTGTTTTGTCTTTCGTCGTGTTTTCATAACCTTGAGTTTGTTCAGAAATTGGAATATCCTGATTAATGTAGATCTTTTTTTTTTGTTATTATAAAGTTTCTCAGTCTTGAAAACATTTAACTGTGAGGTAGAACTTTTTCTGATTACAACATCAAAACAAGGCTGGTTTTAATTTAAGCCTGGTGGTCTTTGGCTCTCTTCAACAGAAACCGCATTGAGAAAAACCCAAGAGCGCAAGTTTGCCAGAACCAACCCATTGCATTGCCCGGGTCGACTCGTTTAGCCAGAGACCAAGCATAGATTCCTTCTGCAACATGTGCTATCACCGATACGATGAAGACAATCTTTACAATCGTCATTGTCCGGAAGAAAAAGAGGCTTAGGGCTCTAAAGAAAGGCACAGGTCCTATGTCCGGTAACCATCCCGCAGCAAAGAGAGCTGACATTCCTAGTATAACAGCCAACCAAGTGAATATGGTTGGACCGTCTAAAGATCTCCGTTTCCTCTCCTGCCAGTATGAGACTGTTGCAGCCATACCTTCCTGGGAGCTCTTGAATGGAACATACCCAAGCTCTTCCTTGGCTTTGAGATATGAGAAATAATGGGTAACACCGACCTACAAACAGATCGCCAGATTCATACAAGTTGGTTTAGGATATCAGCTGGAATATGAGTTGAGAGCTGTTACCTTGTAGACTTCAGCAGGAAGAATAAGGGGTTGTGGTAACCAGCTCTTTGATAGCCATGGATAAAGGACAGTGTAGACACCTTGGAAGATCTTACCCAAGGTCAGCGCAACAGGTACAGATATTGTAAGCTTGGGCAGGTCATAGTCTAAACTTCTTAGGAAGGGACGTAGAAACTCGAATGTATTCACCGGGGAACCTACAACGTATCCAATCTAGAACAGTTTAGCTTGATTTTAGCTAGCAAGTTTTAAGGCTTATTGTTAAGACACCTCCCCTCGTTCTAAGAGATGTGTTTACCATCAGAGACGAAATACGGTTGACCAGCAGCAACAGGCTCTCCTTCTCTGCCAGGAATGTCGTCCAAGAGTCCCATGCTTGCCAAGATGATTGCTAAGACAAGATTCTCAACATAAATCCAGTCTGTCTTGACACTCGGTTCACCGGTCGTGAACAGCAGCAAACCCAACTTTGCTAGATTAACTATTCTAGGAAAATGTCTGTCTTCACCGGGTCCATAAATAGCTGCTGGACGGATCGCACACGTGTACAACTTCTTACCCCCATTCCTACATAAGCACAAGGCAGTGAGAAGATATCCTTTGCTTCCTCAACGAATCCTTGATAATCGAATCAAGAACTGGGAGAGACTTACTTAAATGGTCGGCCATTACTCTTAAGGACCAACTGTTCTGCAATGGATTTACTTCGACCATAGGCGTCAACATGATCATCGAGAGGGAAATAAGGCAAGCTTTCATTGCCATTCCTAATCTCCTTACCACCAAACACAACGTTGTAAGTGCTGACATAGACGAGCCTTGAGATCTCGTGTTTGAACACAGCTTCCAAGACGTTACAGGTCCCGTTTATGTTAACCTCGTCGCAACGACCAAACTGTAGCATCTCTTTCCCGGACATTCCATAGGAAGCAAGATGCAAAACACAGTCCGCACCGTCTAGTGCCTTGTCCACATCTTCTTTCCGAGTTACATCCCCTGTCAACAACATTCCAAATTCACTCTAATTATTCAATTTGAATCTGATGGTTATAGTGTGATCTAATCATACGATTATCACCGAGAGATTCTCGAGATTTCAGAAATTACAGATCGAACTGAAAGCAGGATATGAGATTCAATTGAAGAGAGAGTGAACCTCGGATGCAGCGAACGCCACTGTTTCTGAGCTCATCGGACCAAGGAGATGAATCGCGGAGGTCGAAAGAGCGGACCTGGCGAGCCCCACGGCGAACTAGCTCCAAACAGAGGGCGGCACCGACGAACCCGAGGCCTCCAGTAACGACGAAGGTGTTGCCTTCGACACCTTCGTTCTCGCTCAAATGCATTTTTTCGTTCTCTACACGAGCAAGTTTGACCGGCGATGATAAACGACGGAGCGTGTGCCACTACTTTTTAATTCACTCACTTTTCTTAAACACCAACCAAAACGTTTGTACTTCACTCTCTCTCAAGTCTGGTTATTTTTGAGGTTTTTACTTTCACTGTGGTTTTTTACTTTTCCTATTATTGAATTATTAGTGATTTACTCTGCAATAATTGAATTAATATTTAGTGCGGTTTATAACTTTATATTCAGTTTTGGAATAATAAACGAAGTCCTATAAAACAGACTCTTACAAATAAATCTTTAAACTCATAAAAAAAAACTCTGCGACTAAGTTTTCTCGGGAAAATGAAGGAATATTGGAATCTCATGTTGAAAGCCAGAGAAGTTCTGGCGACTACAAGCCACGAAGGATTAGAGATTCTTGTCGATCAACTCTTCACCAAGCTTAAAAACACCAACGAGTATAAAGCAGCGAAGGCTCTGTACGATTTCTGCGCCAACACTTTCCTGAACTGCTTAACCCGAAAGCTTCTCATGGTGCATAGAGATTCTTCCGATGACGTCTTCCGGGTGCGATCGATCTGTCTCCTTTCGGAACTAAGAGATTACGGCATCATCGAACTCTCACCCGTCGCTCTTCATGAGATCAAGCCTCTGGTCGTTTCTTGCCTTACAATGCAAAAACACAAAAGGTCTCAGGCCAAGATCCTCGGGACCATCGTTTCTTTCGTAGCCTACAATGTCATGACGTTTAAAGATGGAAGATCATGGGACGAGCTCAGCGACTGTATTCTCTCTCTCGTAAATACTGAACCTCTCAAGGCTTTCCATGTCTTCCTTGGTTTGCCACCGATCAAGAACTGGGAGTTTATCAACCGTTTTATGCAGAGAATCCTAGTGGAAGCTGAGAAAGTGTTTCTTGATCATGGGCCTGGTGAAGAAGATTGGCGTTTAGCTTTAGAGACTGTGGTTAAAGTAGGGATTCAGGTATTGAACACTGAAAACAGATACGACTCGATACAGAAGATTATTTCAATTCTTGTGAATGCAGTAACTGAGGTAGATCAGGAGAAGAGGATGGAACAATTACTGCAACGACGGCTCGAAGGTCTTGAAAAGTTCCTGTCACGAGACAATACCTTGTATTGTTACAATGAAGATCAATGCCGTTTTGTGTCAGAGTTAGCTGCAGAGTTGAGAAAACACAGCTTCAGATTCTCCCCTTGTTTCGGTCAAGAAGAAGAGGTTAATTCATATGATCGTGGAGTACGATTTGGACGTAAAGGGTACGAGTATTTGAAGACCTTGTCGTCATTACAGATCTTGGAACTGGTGGTGTCAAATAAGCTTCGAGTTTTTGACGAAGAATTTGCAATCAAACATCTCAACGTCTTACTCTCTGATCACACTAGAGGGAAGGCAAAAATCGACATTGCAGTGATCAGAAAACTCCAACCATTGCTAATCTCTTGCATTGGGAAACAAGAAATCCCTGAGAACACGTTTGAGATCCTCGGCCAAGTTGTGAAACATGTTGCAAAAGAGATCTTCAACATGCAGGAGGACACATGGGTCGAACTACGTGACTATATTACATCCCACTGCCAAAAAACAGAGTTCACTAGAGGATGTTACATCTTCAGGTGCTTAACCATGCCCCTTGATGATCAAGACTTTGTGATCCCTGTGATGGAGAAGCTTCTCCCTGAGATAAGAAGAATGCTGAACATACCAGGGAAGCTGTTGGTAGATAACTTTAGCTGGGTCTTGGCGTTTACAGGTGCCTTCTGTGCGATCATTCACATGGTAGAGATTGAAAGTCACGCTGAATATGTAAAAGAGATTGAGGAAAGGATGATAGAGTCAGTGACACATCTTGTGGAAAGAAGAATGGATATTGAGCTTGTGATGAGAGCTTTCAAAGAAATGCAAATAATTATCAGGGAAGAATTGGAATGGTACACGGTCAATGAAATCAAATTCGTTAAGCGTCTGCTTCGGAGACTCCTCGCAGTCCAAGGCATGAGAATGGATAGTAAGCTGTTGTTGGAGAGAATCAGTGTGATGTTGGACACGAAAATTTGCAAGCTGTGAAGAGCTCCCTGAAGGGGGAGATTGTTTTGCTGAACCAACTTAGGCTTAGGGGTTGTATAATCTGAAATTTATGCAGATACTTAGATTTTGCTATATAGTTTGGGCTGAAGACAAAAAATTGTAAAGAAAGACTATCATCTAGAGTTTTGGCAATGTAATTGTTTTTCAAAACACTTCCACTCAAAACGTCCATTTGGTTTGTAACTCACATGCTTAAACATAGTAATATAACTCATATATTTTGGTAAGAGTTCGATAATAGCTACAAAACAAACCGGGTTCGAACCGGGTTACCATAATATATGCGTGGTTACTAAAAGTATCAAATTCAAAATAAAGGAAAAATATATTTGTTAAGTCTAATCCAGTCATTTATATAATAGATTATCCTTCATTTCTTCTCTAACTGCTTGTACTACTTCCCCGAGAGACATTCTTTGACCGATAAATTCTGACCGATGAACATTCAAGTCCTGAAATTTCCATCACGGGGCGACTTAAATAAGTGCTAGTAAACTCGGGTCGTGCTCCAAACGTTAAATGGTGTTAGTGTAGCTGCTGAGTTTAGGAGTAACAGAACCTCGAAAATCACTGATTTCAATATTTTTTTGACGAATTCAAGAGTTTTAGATTTAGGTGTTTCAAATTGGGTTTTTTTTTTTTTTTTTCTCTTTCAGAGTTTTTCAGGTTCCTCGAGATAAACATTTAGGGTTTTGTGTTTTTTTTCCCCCCTTCTTCACTACAATGGCGAGAAGACATGGATGGCAACTTCCAGCCCACACATTTCAGGTTTTGTGTTTGACTTTGGTTTGAACGATTGTAAAAAATTTCCTGTCAGAATCTGCAATTGTGTGCAAGTTTGTTCTTTTCTCTAGTCCCCGTGAAAATGACATAAACTGTTTTGTTGGTATCTGAGACTTAAACTTTGTTGTGTTTGTATACACTTCAAAACCTGTCCGATAGCTGTTTTTTTTGTACCTATGCTCTATGTGTTAGTATTTCAAAGGGATGCATACACATTCGAGTGTATGTATATTTACTTCATGTGCTTTTTTCAAGATCCATTGTATTGAATTTCGACTATGTTGATGTGCAGGTTGTCGCTATAACTGTATTCTTCTTGCTCACTATCGCATACTATGCCTTCTTTGCTCCGTTTCTCGGGAAGAAACTCTACGAATATATTGCCATTAGTGTTTACTCATTCTTGGTAAGAACAGAAACGAACATTGTGTTATACTAAGCTCTCATATGCATATAACTTGTTGTATAGCTCACAACTCTGATCTCTTTTTTTTTTTGCCTAATCGTTTTACAGGCGTTTATGGTTTTCGTTTTGTACATCCGGTGCACTGGTATAGATCCTGCGGATCCTGGAATCTTTGTAGAGGCTGACAACACTCCAGCCCATAAGTCACAGAACAGTAACTATGTGCCTGGTTAGTGCTCTACCGATGATGCTGTGTAATAATTCTGCCATTCAATTAAGAATTCAAGGGTAGAGAACTGTTTCTTATAGTGCTGTTTCTGTTGCAGAGAATGCCTCAACAATTGATGGTGTACCATATATTAGACATGGCTCAGGTTGCTGTAATGCTATAGGAAGATTCATTTGTGGTTGTTTAGTAATACAAGATTGCCGTAGAGATACCCAGCAAGAGCAATCAGGCGAACAAGAAGAAGCTATGTTCTGCTCATTGTGCAATGCTGAGGTATATTAGGATATTTGCTTCTGGTAAAAACCTTTGTCATTGCGTCTTCTATAATAACACCAACTTCTTTTTTTTTTTGAAGGTACGTAAATTTAGCAAGCACTGTCGAAGTTGTGGCAAGTGTGTCGATGGGTTTGATCATCATTGCCGGGTATGCAATTTGAAATAATAGTTTTTGT
The DNA here is from genome assembly GCA_900108845.1 of Iljinskaea planisiliqua. Classification (NCBI taxonomy): domain Eukaryota; kingdom Viridiplantae; phylum Streptophyta; class Magnoliopsida; order Brassicales; family Brassicaceae; genus Iljinskaea; species Iljinskaea planisiliqua. Next base: position 5,700,836 of record FNXX01000004.1, on the reverse strand, counting down.
TGGGTTTCGAACTTGCATTTTAACTATCGTTTGCCTTAGTGGCTGAATAACTGTGTGGGGCAGAAAAACTACATCAGCTTTGTGTGCCTTATGGCGGCAAGCTTTTTCTGGGTATGTTTCCAACAAAGTTTGTTACTTTAAGATTGGTTCTGTAACATCTAATGCATCCATATGATATATGACCTTGCCAATATGACAACAGCTTTTACTTGAATTCGGAGTTGGTGTTGCTGTATTTGTTCGATGTTTTGTGGAGCAAAAGGCTATGGAACATCTTATAACTGAAAAGCTTGGACTTGGGTTCTCCCGTCCTCCATTTGCCGCTATTGTGGTAATTTCTTCGTAAATATCATATTGGTTATGTTCTATCTTCTATCAACGCTTTGTTTCCAACTTCACTTTGCTTTATCATTCTGCAGATTGTTTGTACAACTCTCTCGTTTCTGGCTATAATACCTCTTGGGGAACTTTTCTTCTTCCACATAATTTTGATCCGAAAGGTTCTGTATTTTTTTTTTTATTATTTTTTGGCATCATGTTGCCGAATCTTTACTCTTTACTAACAACTACATAAAGAAACATGATGCTGAGCTTTCAATTGTCACTTTTGTGGGTTCAGGGAATCACAACATATGAATATGTTGTTGCCGTCAGAGCGCAGAGTGAACCACCTGGACCGTCCATAGATGGGCAAGACCAATATAGCCAGGCACCTTCTCCTACAAGCTCAGTTGTGACAGCCGCGAGTGGAAGAAGCTCTCTCGGATTGAGCATTCAATACCGTGGTGCCTCCTTGTGCACACCTCCAAACATATTCATGGATCAACATGTAACAAATAGAAAAATCTAATTATATTTTTTCACTTCCTTCAGTTTTATAATCTCTCATTTTGGCAGGACGATGTTATCCAGCATTTGGAGCCTGGACCAGTACGATCCACCATAGACCCCGACGCGCTTACACAGAAGAAGCCACCTCAGCGTCAACAAGTAAGGATCAATCCATGGAAGCTAGCGAAACTCGACTCAAACGAAGCATCTAAAGCAGCTGCAAAAGCACGTGCATCCTCATCAGTGCTTGTTCCAGTAAGTTCCCGGCACAACCCTTATAAAACCAGCAGCAACGTAAGCGGGAGAAGCAGCCCCGCAAGTAGCCATCGAACCAAGAACACATGTAGCCCTAGTCCACATTTGACAAGTGATCACTTCAACCCAATGTACATGTCATCATCAGCAGACGAGTCACCATTAAACGAAGAGGAAAGGAGGAACGTTGTTGTTGCTGCGTCTAGAAGGAACATGCCTACAAGCGAGGAGAGTTCAGTAGTTTGGGATCCAGAAGCTGGCCGGTTCGTATCGTCGTCTCAGATTCCAGGAACAGAATTAGCAACTTTTGGTGGTGGTCCTGTTGCTGCTAACGAACGTCTCAACAGCATAACTTCTTCTGGGAGTGATAGTAGCAGGAGGGTTAGAGGAAACCCTTTAACTGGTTACATCCAACAAGTTAGATCACAGAGAGGAGGCCAACTTCCAGTGTTTATGCCTACTGATTCTCAACTCCATAGACACTTATCTACTAGATTCCATTAGAAAAACATTTGTAGTACGTAGGTAACAAACTTTTTTTTTTTTTTAATTGAAGTTTCTTAATTTCTCCCTTAAGTCTCTTAAGACATAACGTTGCTTGTGAAAATCTTTGCTTTAGATAATTGGACTTATGCGGTTAGTATTTAATCAAACGCAGTTAGAGCATCAAAGTCGTTGTAGTATAGTGGTAAGTATTCCCGCCTGTCACGCGGGTGACCCGGGTTCGATCCCCGGCAACGGCGTCTTTTTGTTTTCCTGCTTAATAATTTGTGTTTTTTTTTTTTTTTTGAATAATTTGAAACTTCCCATAAAAGCCGCGAGGTCGTTCATCTTCCTACATTTCCGATTCAAACCCATTAGAGAGAACCAACGAAGCATCATGAACAAACAGAGCAACTTTCCACACAAAAAAATTCAAAAAAATATAAAATAAATAAATAAATAAACAAATCTCCGTCACCGGAATTCTGTTTCCCGGGGAAATCTTAACGCACCACGACGGAGACATCTCCCCCTCCGTGACTGCATGTTCCCGTCGTTTCTTCGCCGTAGAAGATTGAATTGGATGATCATAAAACCCAGATAAGACTAGATAACCATTAATTAATCAAAAAAAGAAGAGAAAAAATGGCAGGAGGAGGAGGAGGCGGTGGCGTAGCTGCAGAAGGTCCGAGAGAGCTTGATCAGACCCCGACATGGGCCGTCTCCACCGTTTGTGGCGTTATCATCTTGATCTCTATCGTCTTGGAGCTCATGATTCACAAAATCGGATCGGTAAATCCAAAACTTCAAATCTCACCAACTCGGCGAATTTGTCTCTTACGTTTTGCTTATTAACATCTCATCATCACACATCGATCGTTTCTTAGGTGTTCGAGAAGAGAAGGAAGAAAGCTTTATACGAAGCTCTTCAAAAGATTAAAAACGGTACCGAACCAAATCTATAGGAAATATGAAAAACCTCAAAATTTGAATTTGGAATATTTTAAATTTGTTGTTGTTGTTGTTGTTGTTGTTGGTGTGTGCAGAGCTAATGGTTTTGGGATTCATTTCACTGCTACTAACATTCGGACAAAACTACATCGCAAGCATATGCGTACCGTCAAGATACGGCCACGCCATGTCTTTCTGTGGTCCGTACGATGGTCCCACTGGTGACGCTAAGAAGCCAAAGAGCACCGGTCACATGGACAGGCATCTTCTCTCCTTTCAACGCCGTGTTTTGGCTGACGCTGCTCCTGCTCAGTGCAAGAAGGTCACCGTCTCTCTGGTCTATTTGCTCTAACTAGACAAAGATTCTCTATGTTGAAAGTTTGAGATTGATAAAGAGGAGTGTTGTTGTTGTTGCAGGGCTATGTGCCGCTTATATCACTAAACGCGTTGCATCAAGTGCATATCTTTATCTTCTTCTTGGCTGTGTTTCATGTGATCTATAGTGCTATAACCATGATGCTTGGCAGAGCTAAGGTAATGTTATATTGAGGTTATAATGACACTGTTATGTGTTTGTGAGTAACTTATGGTTTCTTGTACGTGCAGATTCGTGGATGGAAAGTATGGGAAGAGGAGGTCGTAAATGATCATGAAATGATGAATGGTTAGATTTGTGCTTATAATTTTAAAATGTCATCACATTATACCAAAAAAAAAAAAAAAGATTATCAGTTTGATTTTGTTTGATGTAATTTTACAGACCCCTCAAGATTTAGGCTCACACACGAGACATCATTTGTTCGAGAGCATGTTAATCCTTGGGCGAAGAACAGATTCTCCTTCTACGTTGTATGGTTTTCTAGATTCTGTCGTTTGTGCTTCTTCATTCCATCTATCTATCTTAAAGCAAGAGATATATCTCTTACTACATTCTTTTTCTTTTCGCAGATGTGTTTCTTTCGTCAGATGCTTAGATCCGTCAGAAAATCTGACTATCTGACGATGCGTCATGGGTTCATTAGCGTAAGTTCCTTGAAATTATTCAGCCATTCTTGAAATTCTCCGGAAAGCGTCTTTGAGATTTGTTTCCAAAATCCTTGTGTTACTTAGGTCCATTTGGCACCCGGGATGAAGTTTAATTTCCAAAAATACATCAAAAGGTCATTAGAAGACGACTTCAAGGTAGTCGTGGGAATCAGGTAACTCCTAAACCTCTGATCACTTATTATTCTGTACACTTAACACTCATTTTCTGATGCAATTTTACAATCTTTCTGGTAATGCAGACCCGAGCTATGGGCCTTTGTCATGCTCTTTTTACTCTTTGATGTTCACGGTTAGTCCTTTTGTGTTATAATATACTTCAACATACCGAGCTTAGAATCTAATTGTTTTGGTATATATACCGTTTTAGGTTGGTATGTTACTGCTGTGATCACCATGATTCCTCCAGTTGTAAGTGACTCAACTATACCTTATACCTTTTGCTTCCGTTTAGAAAGCAATATAGAGAAAGTTCATGAGCTTGTAGAGAGAGAAAAACTGACTGATTGTGTTTGGCTTGAAGTTGACATTAGCGATAGGAACCAAGCTTCAGGCTATTATATCAGACATGGCGTTGGAGATTCAGGAGAGACACGCAGTGATACAAGGGATGCCACTAGTCAATGTCTCCGACCGACATTTCTGGCTAAGTCGTCCTGCCTTAGTCCTCCATATCATCCACTTCATTCTCTTCCAGGTACATTCGAGGCTTATAAAAATGAAACAATATGTATTCATCTGTGTTCTAATGAGCTTACTTGATTTTCCAGAATGCCTTTGAGATCACCTACTTCTTCTGGATATGGGTATATACATAGACACAGCTCTCTTTTCCCATGACCTCTGTTTAGTTTCTCTCACTCTGCTTCCGTTGTTGCAGTATGAGTTCGGGTTACGGTCCTGTTTTCATCACCATTTCGCCCTCATTATCATACGGGTTGCTCTCGGGTGAGTCATGTGTTAGTCAACAAGATTTTTTTATTTATTTTCCCAGTTCTTTTGGGGAATTTGGGTTTTCTTGAGCTACAAGAAACACAGTCTTTTGAGTTTTCTTAATGTAGGGTGGGAGTACAGTTTCTCTGTAGCTACATCACGCTTCCTCTTTACGCCCTCGTGACTCAGGCATGTCAAAGTTTTTTTTTATCATACTGTCTCTTTTGAGAGTTTGGTTTAAGCTTTTGAATACTTACTCTGGAGAAAAAAATGTTTTTTGCAGATGGGATCAACAATGAAGCGATCGGTGTTTGATGAGCAAACGTCAAAGGCATTGAAGCAATGGCATAAGAATGCAAAGAAAAAGAGCGAGACGTCAGGTCAATTGCAGTCTCCAATGCCTCATCCCCGACCTAAAACCGGAGGCGGCGATATTGAGTCTGCTCCGGCAAACATCACTGCCAGTGTTGATGTTAAGGAAGGAGATCAGCCTCGTAAACCTGGTGACCTCTTAAGCGGTCCCTAGAAACCAGACAAGCCAAGCGGCTACTTTCACTTAACTCAAAATCCTATACAACATTTTTTTCTTCTTACTATATATAGGTTTAAAATTTTATGTAAGTATTTGTTGTATCACAATTAGTTCGATTTTGTACCAGCCTACCAATGGACATAATACAAAAAAACATGATCTATATATATAGCCTACAAGCTCAGCTTTTAGCAAGATTGATTACCTTTATAACCAAAAGCCCAAAACCATCTAAAAAACTACAACTAAAAGCCCAATAGCCCATAACCAATCAAGGCCTGCCTTTTTCTTTTCTCTCTTTCTTTCCGATCTTCCTCAATTGCGCATTTCTCAGTCTAAACTAAAACTAAAAACTTAAATTTTAAAATTTGGCCCCAACTTGGTTCAACACATTGCTCACTCACCGTGCTTTCTTGTCGTCGTCTTCACCTCGCTGCCGTCTCTAAAGCCGGCGCCGTCACCACCATTACTCCTCTCAGTTAGCTACCTTCGTAAGTCTCTCGTTTCCATATTTTGCTCCTGTGTTTTTTCGAGGTGTCTCCTCTATCTCTGCGGCGTCTAGAACGCAATCATCTTGGATAAGTAAAGTTAGCATCTTTTTGTTCTCAATGTCTTATACATTGGGTATGGATCTGTTCAGCTTTGTTTTTCTTAAAGAATTATTTCTTTCTGCACACAATGTGTTCGATCAAATGCCTTAGATACCCATGGAGTATTAGACGCGACTTCTCCATCAATTTTGTATGGATGTTGGTGATATTGCAGCCATTTAGAGCTCGCGCCTGCAGAATTCATGGGAGAAGCTTAGCGGGAATCAAATGAATAGGCTTAGACTTGCGATATTTGGTGGTTCTTCAAGCAAAAAGTAAAAAGTAGCCATCTTTCTCTGGGTATGGTTCTTCATAATGCCTTATTAAGTTCTTTTTCGATTCAGTTTTTTTTTTTTGCTAGTTATTGAAACTCCGTGCAGAAACGATAATGCGAATGAATTTAAAGTAGCAAATTGCTTTGATACATTGTTTAGTATTTTCAAGTATTATCAGTATGAAACTATAGTGGTGGCTCATCTGGAGTTTTATCAGTCATAAATAATAGCGGTAGCTCATTTGGAGTTCAATTGTACTGGCACCACTAATGATGGAAATCTTATGTTCAGGCTGCCCAAAACGAGCTAAATTCAATGATCAAAGCTCCTGCCATAAAGGGTAAATTTGTTTTATTTTTTTTCATAACTTTTACAACTTTTTGTCATGCTTTTTCATTGAAAATGATATCGGACCTGTGTAAAGTATCGTGTCGAAGTTTCAAATGCTTACTCATAAAAGCATAACTTTCAAGGATTATAGGGGCGGTGCTTGGGGAATTTTGAAACTTAGGATATGATTTACGTAGGCAGAAGAATAAACGGATGTAGGAATTGAAAATGGCATTGTTTAATTAAATCATGTCTGAGAATTTGAATCAGTATGCGCTATCTTTGTTGTTCTACAAGCTGTTAAAGTCTCACAAACGAAGAATGAAGGATTCAAAGTAGACTACGGGTTTCATGGGGCTGTAAGCTTTAGCATTAGGCTATATATAAGTTGCCATTCACTCTGTGACAATTTGATTTTTGAAAGTTGTTCCTTGTGTAATCAACAGCAATAAAGAAGAAAATTGAGAAAGATATTTACGGAGTTGGAAGTATTGGCCTTTCTACTGAATTGGACAGAGAGGTAGAGAAAATATGTCTGTCTCTGCGTGTTTATGATATTTGATTATCTTTTTGTACCATCAAGATTGATATTCATTCAAAATTGTCAGAGTTTAGCAAGAAGACCGAAATCTGGATTGGAAGAACACTCTAGTCCAGAAAAATCAATAGAAACGACCCTGTAAGTATTTTTCCTTTCCATTAGGTGATTTTCTTTCACCCTTCAAATATTATCTAACGACTGATATCTGAACTTTCCATTCCCTACTTTCAACACCGAACCCTGCAGGTACAAACAATGTTCAACGCCAATCAAATCAATGCATCCAAGTGCCTTCCAGACAGAACTCAACCCGAGCACTCAGAGTTCGACGTTATTACACCAACTGACACATCATTCACAGCAAAGGAATCTCATGGCTGGACGTGCAGTTCATGCACAGATCATCAGAACTGGAACATCGACGTGCACCCAGCATGCCAATGGCCTGGTCAATCTTTACGCCAAATGCGGTCATTTACCCAAAGCCCACTCCATCTTCAATGCCATAATCAGTAAGGATGTCGTATCATGGAACAGTCTCATCACTGGATACTCCCAGCACGGCGGTCTCTCCAGCTCCCGCACTGTTATGCAGCTGTTCCGGGATATGAGAGCGCTAAATGTGCTGCCAAACGCTTATACCCTTGCCGGGATTTTCAAGGCTGAATCGAGTCTTGGAAGTTGTACAGTTGGAAGGCAGGCACACGCGCTTGTGGTCAAAATGTCAAGTTTTGGGGATATCTATGTTGACACTTCGATGTTGGGCATGTACTGTAAGGCGGGCTTGGTTGAGGATGGACTTAAAGTGTTCGCCTTTATGCCTGAAAGAAATACCTATACGTGGTCTACCATGGTTTCTGGTTTTGCCACAAGAGGACGCGTTGGAGAGGCGATTAAAGTCTTCAATTTGTTTCTTAGAGAAAAGGAGGAAGAAAGTGATAGTGACTATGTTTTCACCGCTGTCCTTAGCTCGCTGGCTGCAACCGAATACGTAGATCTAGGCAGACAAATCCATTGCATCACGGTTAAAAATGGGTTGCTCGTGTTTGTGGCTTTGAGTAATGCGCTCGTTACCATGTATTCAAAGTGCGAGAGCTTGACTGAGGCATGCAAGATGTTTGACTCGTCTGGTGACAGAAATTCGATTACATGGTCAGCAATGGTCACTGGTTATTCTCAGAACGGGGAATCACTCGAAGCAGTAAAGCTTTTCTCGAAAATGTTTTCTGCTGGAATCAAGCCCAGCGAATACACGATTGTTGGGGTTCTTAATGCATGCAGTGACATTTGCTATGTTGAAGAAGGGAAACAACTTCATTCTTTTTTGTTGAAGTTGGGATTTGAAAATCATTTGTTTGCGACTACAGCTTTGGTTGACATGTATGCGAAAGGGGGTTGCCTAGCAGATGCCAGGAAAGGGTTTAATTGTCTACAAGAACGTGATGTCGCTCTTTGGACATCAATTATTAGCGGGTATGTCCAAAACTCAGATAACGAAGAGGCTCTGCTTCTGTACTGCGGAATGAAAACAGAAGGTATTATCCCAAATGAACCAACCATGGCAAGCGTTCTAAAAGCTTGCTCCTCTCTAGCTACCTTGGAGCTCGGAAAGCAAGTACATGGCCACACAATCAAGCACGGGTTCAGTCTGGAAGTTCCAATTGGAAGCGCACTTTCTACAATGTACTCAAAGTGCGGGAGTCTAGAAGATGGTAGCCTCGTCTTTCAAAGAACTCCAAATAAAGACGTTGTGTCTTGGAACGCTATGATCTCAGGTTTGTCACATAACGGACGAGGAGATGAAGCGTTAGAACTTTTTGAGGAGATGTTAGCGGTAGGAACGGAGCCGGATGATGTCACATTCGTGAACATTATATCAGCGTGTAGCCATAAAGGGCTTGTAGAGAGAGGCTGGTCTTATTTCAATAAGATGTCCGATCAGTTCGGGATTGTTCCAAAAGTTGACCACTATGCGTGTATGGTAGACCTGCTGAGCCGTGCAGGACAGCTCAAAGAGGCAAAAGAGTTCATCGAATCAGCTAGTATCGATCACGGTATATGCCTTTGGCGGATACTACTAAGCGCATGTAGGAACCATGGGAGTTGTGAACTAGGAGCTTACGCAGGAGAGAAGCTCATGGCTCTTGGATCGAGAGAATCATCAACATATGTGCAGTTGTCAAACATTTACACGTCTTTAGGGAGGATGAGAGACGTGGAACGAGTTTGGGGACTCATGAGAACGAACGGTGTGAGCAAAGAAGTGGGTTGCAGTTGGATCACAGTGAAGAATCAGTGCCATACTTTTGTCGTCGGAGATACATTGCACCCGAGGATTGAAGAGATAAAGGATTTTGTTAGCTCAGTGAGTAGACGGATGATGGAAGAAGGATTCACAACTGTGTTGGATTCTTCTTTGGTCGAAGAAAGAACACAACAATTAGTTCTTTCATGATTTTCTTCGTCTCTTATATCGAGTAAAAATACAAAATTTGATGTATTCTTTTTATATTTATAGGTTTTTAATTTAGGCTTGTAACATTTTTTTGTGCCAAAATGTATCACATATAGTTATAATTTTGTTCAGCCAATCAAATGTGATAGAATTTGATTGGTATGCTAATGGAATAGAGAATGTGACAGAATCGAGATTAGACGAAATTAGTTTTTCAGTAATAAAAATTTAGATTACATAGTCAAAAACACTACCTAGTTCCACGCCCAATTTTGTGCAAATTCTCTGGACAAAATTTATTTACGTCTCCCATAAGTAAATTCACTAAAATGTATATTGTCTTTAGACAAGAACGAAAGAAAGCTAAGCTTTGTTCAAAGAAAAATGTCGAAGACACCAGAGAAACAAGAGTTGCCACTAGAAACGAGTCCGTACACAAAGTACGAGGATATAGAAGATTACAAGAAGAACGCTTATGGAACTTCCGGTCACCAAGAGGTTAAGCCTGGCCAAGGCGGCGGCACAACCGACGCACCGACCCTCTCCGGCAGTGCTCCTCCTTCCGCTATAGATTCAGCTAATCAACAAGCTAAGAAGTGAATTACTCATTATTACAAAACAAGCATGTGTTCTCTTGCTTCTGTTTTAATTACTGTCCAGTGTGATTTATTTGATGCTTGTGTGTTAATTGACTTGATTATTTGTTTATCTTTTTTTTTATCGGTTGTTATAGTCATATCTCATCAATAAATAGACTTTATCTCCAAAAGAATTAGGCCATCTTGCGACAAATTCTACCCCAAATGTATAATAGTATTAGCATATTAGGTAGAGAATATCTGTTTGTACAGTTGAATATTTTGATAGAGTTTGAATATTCTCTCATACGTCATTTGGTAATATCTTTTTCTAGTACAAGTTGTGATGACCGACTGATTCTTTGCAAAATAGAAAAAAACATAAATGAACTTAAAGTCAATTACTTAACAACTAGCATTAAAAAAACATGTCATTAGTTTTGTCAACAAAAAATATACCAAGAACAGTAGAAGTATCAAAACTTTACATCGGAAACTTTATAAAATGTTTCGTCAAATTCTTGTGTAATACTTCTCGAATCCCTTGATCGAACAAATTGGCTTAATTTGCAAATTAGCATTTTTTTTTTTTAAATGGCTAGCTATCTACAATGAAAAAGTATTAGTTTCTTAATTGAAACTTAAAAGTGATACTAGCGCTAATTTTTTTTTTTTTAATTTACCCGAAAAACCTTTACAGACACGTACAAACCGAGTTATAGCCAAGCCACAAGCATCTTCCTAAACTTAATGAATCTTACAAACAAATAGATGTTATAAGCAATACTTTGATTAAGCTTTTGAATATAACAACCACCTAATCACTAAGAGATAGATATCAATCCCAATCTGATTTCTAATAGACAGGAAAATATCAAATTCTCAACAATCAAATAGAACATTCAAGTACATTCATACCAAAAAAAAAAAAAAAAAAAAAAAAAAAACATTCAAGTACACGTATTATCTGTGCACTACCATTGGTTGACAGTCTTAGGCATCTAAATTTCTATTTATAATCATTAGCTATTTATACTTTTAATAGCAATAAAAGTCAGTAAAATAATAATTGCAAAATTAATATGCTTATTCAATCACATGTGATGTCCAATCACCAACAACATTTGCTAACTAATACTACCATTTCATGAGAAATGACATTATCGTGTCCATAATTAGGTTGCTAACAAATTTGGTTTTGTACCGGTTTTGGTTAAATTCATTCCCAGACCGGAAATAAAATTCCCGGTAGTGGACATAGCCGCAACATTAGATACAGCCAGTATAATTACGACACGTGGATGGCGGGAATCTGACGCAGCTATATTTTTTTATTTTTAAATCGGAGGTAACCCCTTGCGATTCGGAAAAGACAAAAGGGGATTGCGTGGATGATATGTTCACCGTAGATTTTCTATCTTGGCGATCTAACGGCTGGGACTCGGTGGAGGTACCACCCGGTCAAAGTAATGCTTAGCCATTGATCGACGACACGTGTCGGTAGCAGATCTCCGGTATGACAGATAGACGACCCAAGAGATTACCTGGAATCGCCGGTGGCCAACCAAATACCAAACGAGACAAAGCTTCTTCGTCTCTCTCTCTCAAAGAAACTAAGAAACCTTTCTGACATTGTCTTTCGTCAATTCTCTTCTTCTTCTTCAACGCTATAGCTTTTTTTGTTCTTCTGGGTTTTCGAGATTTTCTTCAAGAGGATCTAAAGGTAAAAATAGGGGAAAGTAGGAAGAATCATCATTGTCATCTGTGAGATAATCAGAGCTTTTTTTGTTTCTGGTAATTTTCGCATTTTCTGAATTATTAACCTGCTTCGAGATTTCGTTTCTCATCAGTTTGTTAGGATTAGTCTAAGAGCTGAATTCGTCGGGATTTCTGAAAATTTGTGAGCTGGGGTTTGTTGAATTCTGCTTCTGTGTGTGATTTTAAGAAACAGGATTTTGAGAAATTTCTAAATAGGGTTTTGGTTATATTTCTGGATAATCGATTGCTTGATCTGACCTGAAAAGAAGGTAGAAAAGATTTCACCTTTGAGTAGCTGGTTCTTGACCCTTTTGGGAACTTGAATTGGTGCTTAGTTTAAGTTGTATAAGCTTGGATTGTTGGTGTGGTGGTTATTGTATTCCTTTACTTTCTTCATTTGTTAAGTCTGATACTTCCGGTTTGATCAAAGATCAATGATCTGCTGATTTTGGGCATTTCTCAAAATCATTTCTTTGGCTTCGAACTTGATCTTTGGGAAGGAAAGTTCCTGTAGTTTTCAAGTTTGCCAAGTTGGTCCATTTTGAGGTCTTTGGTGTAGAGTGTGTCTCATTCAGAAGTCTGATCCTTATAAGTTGGTCTTTGTTGATCTAAGATCTAGTGGGGACAAAGGAAATCGTTGGAAAGTAACAGACTACAAAAGCTTACCTGGAGAAACACAAGACGAATTGTTGCTGGAAGAGATTGTTTCTGAATTGCTGATAGATATTTACATGATTGAGAAGAACTCAGCGGATGGTATGGATTTTTCACCTTTGATAACGGTTATAGATGGCGATTTCAACATGGAAAATGCATCTACAACAGAAATTGACACTTTAGAGAACTTAGATGAAACCAAGCAAATAAGTAAAGGAAAACCTCCGAGGCACCTTTCTGGTATGCAACATATCACAAGCACTACTACTAGTAGGCTGCAGGTTGCAGTCCCTGCGGTAATTTATATGACCCACAATTTCTGATTTTTTTTTTCTTTTGCATTGGGGTTCGAGTGACGTAATTGGTTGCTGTTTGTGCGCAGGATGTGGATGTTTGTAGTTTGGTTATGAAGTCACCTGATGAAAAATCGGAGTTTTTGCCTGTATACCGATCAGGAAGTTGTGCTGAACAAGGGGCAAAACAGTTCATGGAAGATGAACACATTTGCATCGATGATCTTGTTGAGTATCTTGGTGCATCTGTTGATTTCTCGTCTCTTGGAGCTTTCTATGGGGTGAGTGTATCTTCAAACCTTACTCAAAGAAAGCATAGATGCAACTCATAAGCCTGATTCTTCCTTTTTTTCTTTTGTACTACATCAAAGGTATGACTTTTAAAAGCATATAACATTGTTGATTATGTCCTTTGACAGGTATTTGACGGCCATGGTGGCACAGATGCAGCACTGTTTGTTAGAAAGAACATACTGAGATTCATTGTAGAGGACTCCTACTTCCCACTTTGTGTAAAGAAGGCAATTAAGAATGCTTTCCTGAAAGCTGATTACGAATTTGCAGATGAGTCTTCTCTTGACATCTCTTCTGGGACCACGGCGCTTACAGCTTTTATTTTTGGAAGGTAAGGGGGAGTTTAAATTCCATGTTTATGAACTTTACTATCATTAAAATATTGGTCAGGTTGCATTTTTGAGTACTTGCTTACTTTCATCCTTAGTGTAAAGACTTATGTAATGCGCTGTTTTACCACGATTTGCTGTAGTTTTGATTTGATTCTGAATAGAGTTGCTACTTTCTTACTTTACAGGAGGTTGATAATTGCAAATGCTGGTGACTGCCGAGCAGTGCTTGGAAGAAGAGGTAGAGCAATTGAGTTGTCCAAAGACCACAAACCAAACTGCAGCGCCGAGAAAGTACGAATAGAAAAGCTAGGTGGAATTGTGTATGATGGCTACCTCAACGGGCAACTATCAGTTGCACGTGCCATCGGAGACTGGCACATGAAAGGTGTCAAAGGCTCTGCGTGTCCTCTGAGCCCAGAGCCAGAGTTGCAAGAGACGGACCTGAGTGAAGACGATGAGTTCTTGATAATGGGATGTGACGGTTTGTGGGATGTGATGAGCAGTCAGTGCGCTGTGACAATCGCAAGGAGGGAACTGATGATTCATAATGATCCAGAGAGATGCTCTAGAGAGCTAGTGAGGGAAGCCCTTAAACGGAATACGTGTGACAATTTGACTGTGATTGTTGTATGCTTCTCTCCGGATCCTCCACAGAGGATAGAGATCCGAGTGCAGTCACGGGTGAGGCGGAGCATATCTGCGGAAGGGTTAAATCTACTCAAAGGCGTGCTCGATGGCTACCCATGAGCATGTTCTTGTTGTTTGACGTTACTTTGTGAGGCTATTCCCATGTTAGAGAGTGTTACAGGTTGACTGACATGTTGTGTGTCTGAATATGTTGTTGTTACCTATATTAGTATTCAACATTCATTGAGATTTTTAGATGGATGCATATATCACGCTTTTGTAAATAACTTCTTCTACTTGTTCCACCGGTTTCCTTTTTAAAAATTTATCAGAATCTCTTCTTCGCTTAAAGCCAAGGCTCTCTCAAATCCAGGGATGTTCGATCATAACTAACAAGGTTGTAGTATTACAGTTGAAACATTGTGAACAGATAAGACTGTTAGTCCACAACTCCACATATTATATCTCCACTTCATCAAAATGTGAAGTAAGCTTCGTTACTTGTCGCATCATCTCTTTCATTTTTGCAATAGAGGTTTGGCTCACAAAGCTGCCTCCAAGAATTGGCTTAGGCTCTGATTGGTTGTAAAAGTGTAAGGACCGTAGGTGGAGTGTTTAATCTTCTTGGTATTTATGGTTTGATTCCACTTAGACTACCACACATCTAATCCGTGAACTTGCGCTGAAGTATCATGGGTTCAAAACTCTATATTATTAAGTCAAAACCTGAATAATTAATAGTCACATTCACATGCAAGTTGAGAAATTTAGAAAGCTAAGCAATTAAACGGTTCTAATATAATGTTTGGATCATAGGAAGAAATCGTGATACAAGGCAATAATTAAGCATACAACATTAATGCAAGATTATTTTTCTTTCAAGGCACGAATCAATTTTGGTAATCATCTAGACTTAATAAACTTATGTTTTATCTACATTGATTTCAAATTCTACTAAACTCACAATACTTCCTAACATCAGCTTTCATTTGTTAAGATGGAATTGCTCATCAACTAGTTTTGGTTGAATTTAATTTCACTCTTTTTGTGCATGAAACTTCCTAGGATCCAAGTTTTTTTTTTTTTTTTTTTTGATCGAAAGGATCTAAGTATGAATTATAAAATTAGATACCCTAGATGAAGGGACCATTAATACATCAAAATTCCTAAGTTGCCTTGCATCGATTATGATTATAGTACCTACGTCTTATGTAATCGATACCTTATTGAGTTGCTTTTTTTTTTGTAAGAGATCCTAGCATTATAGATCATGCTAACGCCACATATATAATGTATTTTTCTAATCTAACTCCACCACATAAGAGAAAAAATTGAAATATGCTTGTACAAAAATAATATGGGAGGTTTTGAGATAATTCTTCAACAAGGACTTCACTTCATAGTCCGGTTTCACGGGTTACACTAGTCGGTGCGCAAAACACACATTTTACTCATCTGAGTTCATGGATCCATCAGGTGCAGCTGCTGGATCATGGTGTGTTGTGGTCTCTCTTCCTCTCTCTCTCTCTCCATCTTCTATGGTGATCCGTTAAGCAATGGTTGTCTTGACCGATTAGAATGTGAACGAGACAGCTTTCTCTATCTTCCAAGTCGTCTTCATCCCTTCGAGCATATACATGTCCCAAAAGGTTATCTTTCATCCATAAGGCCTGATTCCTAAGTGCACCCCTTCACTCTTTAAATACACCTATTACGCAGTGTCAAAACATGCAATAATAAAGAAATCAAAGCCGGATTACACTGACGGTCAATGCGTTTGATAACTTGGACGGAAGAGGAATATTATTCATTCACTCCTAATGCATGGATATGCTATTTTCTTCGTTTGTAAATACTAATGTTCTTCACGTTTTCACTATCATCCAATTTTGGTCTATGTCCTGTTTGACTCAATGAAGACGAAGAAGACGACATAGTCATAGACAAGTTGGCAGAAGAATCGCTATTTCCCGATTGAAACTGGCCATATCGATCAAGAAGTATGTCAGGAGCAATCGTTGGAGGTGGCATTACGGTAATGCGATCATGGGAAGTAGCGGTTGATGGATAACGATGAGTAGAGTTGGTAAGAATGTGCTCGGGGAAGTTAAGCTTGGCCTTATGACCTCTAAACTCAAATGCAGCTTTATCATAAGCTAAGGCTGCTTCTTCTGCAGTGTCGAACGTGCCAAGCCACACACGAGCTGCCTTGTTCGGGTCTCGGATCTCGGCCGCCCATTTTCCCCATGGTCTTTGCCTCACGCCTCTATAGTTTCGTTGTCTCAAATCACTTTTTTCTGACGAAATGATGAAAATGGTAAGTTCACTCTTTTGGCAACGATGACATAACTAAAAGTGATAGACGTGCATGTGTTCCTATGAATATATTGGTGGATCTTGCTAGATATGTATTCTAAATCACACATGTGATTTAGGAGAACTCGTTATATCACATGCCATTTTTCACTTTCATAAATAACATAACTGACCAGCATTTATTAATATAATGTGCATTTGGATGATATGATATGATCATTTTACACCTCTTATGAAATCTATTACGCCAAAGACCCGGAAATTAACCTCCATAAAAAAATTCTCTTATTTGGTAGTCAACTAGATATATACTTCAGTATCTCCTATGATATTACTATATAAAATCATTTAGTTCGATCATTTTAATTACCTCTTCCCTATGTTTCAAGCTTAAAATACTGTTGGACCAACTATCTACCAAAATATGGCCGTCGCAACCAACCTTAGCCTGGCTTCTGAAAGGTAGCAACCGAGCTATAGCCAAACATGTATATCCGAAGACCAAATATGATAACTTTGTCCCTCTAATTTGGAAAATTAAAGAGCGACTTAACCTTAAGAACATCAAACTAGGAACATTCATAAAGATGCATTGAGTTCTAACAAAATGAGCTACTACACTGTGAACAGGAACGATGCACAACAAGAGTGAGATTCAATATATGAATTCTCCATTTGATCCAAGGCTATGGTGCAGACACTAAGGCATTACTAATGTCAAATTAATTAAATTATCCACTTTCCAAGTTTGTGAATGGAGAATCTTCAATGAAAAAGAGAATCACAAAAGCTATATGTATAGTAATTAATTAGAATTATAAGCAGAAGGATCAGATGAGGTTACCTTGAGGAGTAAGAGATGAAGATTGATTTATGGATGATGGTGTGGGTTGATCTGTGAGTTCAGAGACAAAAGCAGACACATCAGATTCCGACAAAGTTGAGCAACAACACAACTCTTCTTTATCTTCTCTTTTTCCGGCCATTGATGATTCCGGTGAAAGAGGTCTCTTCCCACTATGCATCATCCGATGATATCAATAAGGACTATATTTTTTTTTTTTTTTTTGAAGTTTTATTTTTGGTAGTCAAAGATGGATTTGGGTACAAGCCAAAGGTACAGCAAAGATGTCTAATCCTTGCATCTATGTTATATATAGACACACACGCATGTATTTGTTGACCAGTATAAAGAGAGAGGTTTATATAACTTTATTTTTTTTCAACTTATTAATTATAAGGTTTGTCTAACCTAGCTAGAGGATCTTAATTCTGGTCATAAACTCTACACACACACACACTTTTTGTTCCGTGGAAATAGTTCTTTGATATCTGTCTTATATATTACCTTAACAAAACTTCAATATGGATTGCATAGATAGACTCACCATGTAGTCTAATATAATGGTATTAATACTAATTCAAAGTGTAAGCTATTTATAAACGATAAGAAAAGAGATTTTATCAATATTATATATTTTTCTGAGTTTAAATAGCCTTGTTTAATTTTAAAATATAACATGTATATTCTGACCCACAAAAAAAGAAAATGTTTTTGTATATATCACTAGTTATTCATGAGAGAAAGGACTATTTCAAACCATATATACTAATAATAATAAATGAGTTGGCTACTTTATTCTTCTTTTTGTTGGGTGTAGATGGATATGGCACACCTCCAACGATTTCATAAAAGTTCAACGGAGTTAATTTAGGGATTCAGTATGTTCATCATCAGGTCAAGATAATTAAGGATTATACCGTATTATTTTTCTTATTAATACAACGTATAAAAACCTTTTCATGAAATGAATTCGTTTTTCAACCGTCAATATGTTCGAGAAGATCTATGTTACGTTCATTTTTGTATCTAAATCATGCATGATCTCTGTCTGAGTAAAATTAATTACACGCTAGCTATTTATTGGCACATTATCTATCACTACGTGCATGTACACTAACCTTTGACCAACCGTATTCGTATAGCAGTGTAAACTATAGTTATGTAATGTTTACTCGACTAATCGTGGCAAAATCTGAACCCATTTTATAAACATTTGGGTACTCCAATCAACAAAAGCTATTATTGCTAAAGATTGAGCAATGACACTTCATGGCAGTCCCGTCATAAAGTCGTAGACTGGCGGATAAGTAGACAACTCAAAGCCATATTTATTTAAGGGAGAACAAATGATATCTAAGTTCATATATTGACATCTTAGAGCTTTCAACCAAATCTCGTTATCACATTATTAAACTTAGCGTATTCAGAATACACACCATATCGTTGTTTGAAACTTTCACGTGTTTGCTGACTGTTCATGAGATTTGCCACTTAATGTTCTAATTGTGCTATGAGAAGAAAAGTTCAGTTTCTATTCGCTACATACAGTTTTCTCCGCATTTCATCGTATAAAAAAATAGAACAGAAGATGCAATGAATCTCTTTTAATATATTATGTTTCTAAGTGTGATTTCTAATGTATTCTAAGCAGTTTTGGACAGTTCGTGCCATTTTAATATATGATTGGGGTAGAATCTTGTCATGATGTCAATGAATAATTTTTTTTCAATTATCTGCAAACTTGTGGTTGAACAAAAAAACTTAATATTTTAACACTATAGAAAAAAGAAACATAACCTGAACCATAAAAAAATTAACTGGGCTAAATTATTAAATCAGTGGACCGACAATTAGAATCTCAAGTGTGTGAAATAAGATATTGATTTGAAGACCAAGATGACGTATGGGCTTACATAAATTTTGGTCAACCTTGAATATTATAGTCAGAGCAGACTTCGCACGAACAAATCAACTCCAACACATACCAATCACATACCGTAGTCTAAATAATTGCCACAAAATAATTATCATTGCACAACTTTGACTTAGTATTATATTGGTATTTATAACTCTTTAATTAATTAGTATGGCAGTTCTTTAATTATATACATACATAGTTTAGTAAGTAAAGTGGACGAAAAAATTAGTTGCATCTTAATTACTCGAATGCTATTCAATTAAACAAAGACATTGCTGCAAGAGAAATTACATGTGGTTGTACGATACAACTTGGTCTGAACGCTCTGGTCCAACCACTTTGATCGAAGATAAAACACTTTTGTCGGAGAAACTTGCGCTAGGATCTATTGGTTTACCCGTAATACAATTCATATCGAAAGTCCTGCTCTGTCGTAATCAGTACACAGTTGAAGATTTTGGACACTAGTTTCTGTCTATTGAACGTCATGCTCTTAAAAATAATAATAATAATAAGCAAAATGCAATATTCGTTTTACCACCAAATCGCAAATAGTTGCTAGTTTCAACAATTTAAAATGCAATATTTCATTAAACGGAAAATGTTTATCATTTCAGGCTGCTAGTCCTCAAAGGACCTTACACAAAAAAAATTCTTTTCTTTTTCTATGCCTACTAAATCAAAATTTCAGTTTTAGTTGCTTGAACAATTTGTTTCTTTTTCTTTTGGTGTAAGTCGAAACTGATTGAAAAGTATCTCAGCATACTAGATCACAAAAGAAATGACTTTAGATACTTTTACATTTTTATATTGTTTTCATATTACTTGTTAACTTTAATTTTTGTAGTAGGTCACCTATTCTTATGTAGCTTTTAGGCTTCCCAAAATTAAGAAGCGACCCTGAGTCCCTAGGCCTAAACAAAGGTACTACAAAGCCTCATAAAGGAATATATCTCATATTATATATTATATGTGAGATTTGATCACATGATAACTATTTCAAGGAAAATCGCTAAAAAGGATACATGTCCAAAAATTATTGAACTAGTTTATATATACAATGAATTCTTAAATCCCTAATATTTTTTTTGTTGCTTCTTTAGTTGTTTTACAGAAAAAGAGATTGTCCTAGGTGATCTCATCATATAAACTTTTTAGCAGATTACATTTTATAAAAGCATTAATGTTCTTTAGAAAAAATAGAAACGAAGAAGAAGCATTAATGTACAGCGCATCAGTGTACACTCGCACAACGAATGTTTTTTACGAATGGAATTAACGGAAGCTCCTTAGTTTAGGCAAACTTCTATAAATATTACTCTTTCAAAACTAATTATAATTTTTGATACATCATCAATTGTAATTTCTTTAAACGCTTACAATTTATGATGTGTTATAAGTCTTGATAAAAAAAAATAAAAATAAAAATAAATCAATTGTAGAGAATTTCAGTACTTTACTTTTGTCTATTTTTGTCCTATAAAGTAGTTATTGATCATTTGGATATGAAGCATCCAAAATGGATTCCAAATTATCTTGGCTTTCATATGTTAAAATGAACGTTTTACTGAGTTATCTATGAAAATCTAATAACTCCATAAAGTTTTAACATATAATTTCAACTAATATATATATATATATATATATATATATATATATATATATATAATATTTTTAATAGTTCATTAAAATTAGGTAATATTGACAGAGTAATGCAGAATAGACTCCTTTTCTCTTGGTTATAAGGCTTTACACAAGTATGAAGGGATACTTCGACAATGGTTTGAGCTGTATCGGACCTGAACTGATTTGTTTTGTTCTACGAATTTTGCTTGCCAAGTGTAATTTGTTTATTTTTTATTTTCTCATCAATTCTTTTTTAAATCTATATCGTAGAAAAAGTGACATTTGGATGATATTTTTAAACTCAAAGCTATGAAAATAGTTTGTAGTTATACGTAACTGTAGATTAAATAGCCACAAAATATTGGCGATAACTACAGCAAAACAAATTTTATAGTTATACACAGCTTTTCTTATCTCTTTCGTATACTATGATGTGAAATGTTTATTTTGTATACAATTTGATTATATTGGAAACATATGTGCTAATAGTAGCATAGTGAATATTTTTATAATAATTTTTCTACCAGCATAAGTTTAAATATCTTACAATCTAAGTGATAGTTTTGCAAATAGCATTTTCAACCAAAAAAAAAAAATTGATTTTGAAATTGATTTTTAATAATCACGTCACAATATAGATTTTATCTACTGAATGGTTTAAATAACTTTCCAAATAATGTATAAGATATTTCTTCCATAATATAGCATTATATATTTTTAATGATTCATAATCAAAATATATAATATAATTGTGTTCGGTATAACATTTGAAGATATAGCCTTTACATTTTACTTTTGAAACTATTCCAATTGAGTTAATTAATAAATTGTTGCAGAATTTAAATTTGGATTCAACAACATATCGATATACCAAAAATTCAGGTCAACACATCTCAAACTTAGGAAACATAATAAAATGTTTTGTTGAATACGTGTATATAAATAGAAGTTGAAACACATAAGTATTATAATAAATAAAACACTTCATAAAAAAGTTACCATATAAATATATATATCATAAAAACAAAGTTCTATGAACTCAAAAAACAGATAATTTGCTCTTACAAGCTTTTATCTTTTTTAAACATCATCTCTTATATCGAGTGTGTTGCAGGTTTGTTTTCTCTATATCTATAAATTTTTATTTATTAATTTGTGATTACTTGTTTTTATTCATTTGTGATAATTTTTTTTACCTGTGAATTCTGAGTTTTAGGCATCAGAAATACTTCATATAAAAATGATATGATAATAATAATAATATATAGAGGTTTGTTAAAAAAAACCCACTTTTAACATATTTTTTAAAGGTAAAATTATTTGCAATCCATTTGGGATTTTCTCCATATCCAAATAGTGAGATGTTTCAATATCATTATTAAAACTGATACCATGAGATAAAATGTTAAGAATATTGATTTGATTAGTGATTTAAAATTAATTTCTATATATTTTATAATTATGAAGATCTAAATATTTGTTTTAAATCATATATATATATATATATATTAAAAAAATTTGCATGGTTAGCCGAATCTTAAGAATAGTTTGTAGATGATATCATAAAAAAATATATTTGTGTTACACTATACATACGAAAATTCATAGAAATCTATTTTAAATATATTGATATATAAATATATTAAAAATTTTTCATCTAAAATAAATATTACCTAATTTTAATGAACTATTTAAAATATTAAATATGAATATTAGTTGAAATTATGTGATAAAACTGTATGGTGTTATTTAAATTTCATAGATAACTTAATATAAATTATCTATTAATTTATTATTTTAAAGTAAAACTAGTTTTTGAAAAACAGGTTAAAGCTTTTGTTTTGTTTTGTTAGAAACTTTTTAAAGACTACTCCCGTAAAAAAAAATATAAATGCAAACTATGGGTACATTTAACTATCTCGGTTAATATTGTTTTTCCAGACCAAAGAATAAAATGCAAACTATCCATTAATTTTTTATTTATTTATTTATTGAAATCTACGATTGAATTAAAGAGCTTTGATCCAGCTACATCTTTTCAAAGTACTTTTTGGTCACTCGCTCTCTATGTTTCAGTCTCTCACAGTAACGAGAATGATCCAAGATCCGCAAAAGTTACCTCAAGAGTTTCTTTTCTTTGGCCCCAAGGTTGTAATGGAGATGCCTCCTATTTCAGCGCCAAAGACTCATTGCTTGTTCGACGTAGAGTCATCAGAAAAAACTAGAGAGCGTGTCGTCTCCACGACTCTCTGTTTGTACGACGAAACATGGCCTTTAGGGAACCTTAAAAAGAGGAAGAAGAGTACTGATGATGCCCAGGTTTCTGGTGGGCCAAGTGGCAATACATCTATCGAAGGACAGAGAGACCTCGCGCGGATGAGGCTTTTCTCGAATGAAGAAAGAGAAGAGGAAGAGCAGTACGGCGTCTCAACAGAACTAACTCTCTTCACCGATCCATGGACCATCAAGAAGGAACTGACCATAAGCGATAGTAGCCGTGTAAACCGTCTTCTTCTACAGGGCCGCACCGTACATAGCCACATACTGAGATATCTCCCTGAGGGTTACCAACAGATGGTCCAAGAAGGCTGGGGATTAATGGTCGACGTGTACGATCACGATACTGACTCTACGCACCAGATGCATCTAAAGAAACGGAACAAGCGTTTATACTATGTACTCAGTGGTGGATGGTTTATGGATTTCGTCTGCAGGAGGGCTTTGAAGAATGAAGATGTGATTGGAATGTTTTGGGATCGTTTTAACTCGAAGCTTCATTTCCGCGTGCTTTATCGTGCACCAATAGGAGTTAGCTCAGGTTCTGTCACAATAGACACTCCTCTTCTTGCAGACCCATCTCAGGCACCAGTAGGAGTTAGCTCAGGTTCTGTCACAATAGACACTCCTCTTCTTGCAGACCCATCTCAGGCACCAGTAGGAGCTACCTCAGGTTCTGTCACAATAGACACTCCTCTTCTTGCAGACCCATCTCAGGCACAAGTAGGAGATAACTCAGGATCTGTTACAATCGCATCCTACTCTCCTCTTCTCGCAGATCCATCCAACCCTTACTAAGTGTCCTTGATTCGAATGTCTTTTAAGAAGCTTTTGTCAAAAATTAAAAACCTATTTATGTTGCTTAATGCTTTTGCTTTGTCTTGGTGTCGGAGTCGTAAACATTTTCTTTTATGGTATGGTATTATGTGGTTTTCTATGCAAAGAATATCAAACATGCTTTTCTTGAAGAAACTAAATAATTCAAAAGTTACTCGAGTTTCAACTATCCCACTTGCTACTGCTTCCTTCACTATCAAACTACAAATCATAAAAGATATTACATGCGATTAAACACATGAGATCACTTAAGAGTAAAGGAGATATCGATCATCCCAAAGAGTAATCGTGACTGGGAAATTTCGAGGACAAATCCAGAGCCTAGGGACTCAGTTTATATAGACAGTGTCACTGTGTCTTGGGGGTCTATCAGGAACAGTACCTGGTTTGAATCTGGACGCTTCATGTCTAGCCAGCTCAGGTGGAACCGCACTGTTGCTCTGAACAAGCATCTGCTTCAGATCATAAAAGACTTCACTATCATGAAGAGTCAGGAACGAAGTCGCAACACCGCTTTTCCCAGCACGTCCTGTACGTCCGATACGATGCGTATACATCTCTATATGTTTAGGCATGTCATAGTTTATGACATGAGCCACATCGGGAATATCGATTCCACGGCCTACAACATCTGTTGCAACAAGAACGTTGTATCTCTTTGCTCTGAATCCTTCCAAGCTGATCTCTCTCTGCTCTTGCGATTTCCCACCGTGCAAGGTCGTGACACGGTACCCTGCCTTGTCCAGATTCTTCGCAATCGAGTCGCAGTTTTTCTTTGTGTTAACAAACACTATGGCGGTTTTATCACCAAGCTCATCGAGCAGTTTCTGCAATCTGAAGAACTTCTCCGATTCTTTCATCATAATCACGTGCTGCGTAATCAAATCCGTGGCCTTTCCTGCAGTACCAATGGTGACAACAACCGGGTTCCTCAAGTACTTCCTAGCGAGCCGCTCTACTCCAGGAGGCATTGTAGCACTGAACATATACGTGGTTCTGTAAATCTTCTTCTCGTCAAGCTCTTCTTCCTCGTTCTCGGGTTTCAGATTACTTGAAGGCATCGCATCTAACACACCAGCAACCTGAGGCTCGAAACCCATGTCTATCATACGATCTGCCTCATCAAGAACCACGTAGTTGCACTGGTTCAACACAGCATACCGCCTCTCAAGGCAATCAATCAAACGACCTGGAGTTGCAATCACAATCTCACACCCTTGTGTTATCTTCAACCCCTGTTCCTCAATCGACTGTCCACCAACTATAGAAGTCACCCTAAACCCTAGATAATGCGCAAACTTAACAGTTTCCTCCTCAATCTGCTGAGCAAGCTCCCGAGTAGGTGCCATAACCACAGCATAAGGACCCTCGGTTTCATTCTCTTCGCTCATCGGCGGCAATCTAGATATGTAAGCTAACATGGGCAAAACAAAAGCAGCAGTCTTACCGGAACCAGTCTCCGCAATGCCGATAACATCACGCTGTTGAAGTCCCAGTGGAATTGCTGCCATCTGAATAGGAGAAGGTTTCTTGTAGCCAGCTCTCTCCACAGCTTTCAAAAGCTCAGAACTGAGCTTGCTCTCTTCCCAGCTCCTCATAGGACGAGGAATCCTCGAGCCCTTGTAAGAGATGTTGAAATCTTCTCTGAAAATACGCCAATCCCTTTCACTCATCTCCTCTAATCTCTTATCACTCCAGTGCCTATCAACCCTCATGTCGAACGAGTCATACGTATCCGCGGCTTCGTCACGCACCTTCTGAGCAGCCGCTTCCTCTGGTTTCTCAATCACACCATCCTTCTTACGAATCTCGTCTCGCATCTCTCTCTCGTGCTTGGCCGCTTGCTTCTTCTGCTCCCGGCGGTCCATGCCTGCGCGAAACCCTCTCCCGAACAGAAGCTGAGCTTCGTGAGGGTTTTGGTAGAGAGCGTTCATATCTCTCGAGGTATCCTCAGTGTTTTCCCAATCGAAAGAGAAGCGGAACTTCTCGCTTGGCCTGATGACTCTCTTCTTCGGCTTCTTGCCTCCGAGGTACTGCTCTTTAATGGCGTCGAGCTCCTTCTCCCTCTCTCTCTCAACTAACTTCTCAACCCTCGCCTTCTCCCTAGCCTTAGCTTCCTCTTCCCGCTCCCGATCTCGAATTCGCCGGTCCGGCTCACGATCTCGTTCACGACGGTCACGCTCACGCTCTCGCTCTCGCTCCCTGTCTCTATCCCTATCGCGATCACGGTCTCGTCCTCTGTCTCTCTCCCTGTCGCGGTCGCGCTCTCGGTCACGGTCCCGGTCTAGGTCACGGTCTCGATCCCGGTCTTTACTGCGGTCGCCGTTAGCTTCTTCAGTCTCCGGAGCGGAGCCACTGAGTTGCTCGCGGCGGAGACGCTGCTCGGAGATTTGATCCTGGCGGCGTTTTAGGGCTAATTCTTCGCGCTGAGCTTTGGTGAGGAAGACGGGCTTCTGAGCAGTGGCGGAATCGAGTGAGTTCACCGACGCAGATCCGACGACTTCGCTGATTGATCGCTTCATCGCTGCTGAAGAATTTCAAAGTTTTTCGCTTGGTCGATTGCAGGAGGGGAAAAGCTAAAAGAAGAAGATCTACAATCTAAGATATAACCCTCTTCTCCTTTTTTCTTTTTCTTTTCACTTTCTTACTTTTTATATTTGCAAATCTTCCCAATTTTGGCAAACTTGTTTATATAGCCCCTATTAGGGTTTTAGGCCCAATAGATTTCGTTGGACCCTTTTTTTTTCTTTTGCATTCCAAATTCAAACCGATTATTGTTTATAAAGGCTTCAAGAAAAAGTAAATCCAAGCTAGACTAGAGTTTAACATTTCACTTAAGGGTTTAGAGAAACTCGCTTGAACTGAGAAGTTGTGACTCAGCTCACTGATCAGGGCTTATACAAGCTAGTGTACACTACTTCTATCTTTATAAGTTTCTTTCTTGAAATGATCTTGTAACGATGCAACTGAACATGGAAGCTAAACACGTTATCTTCCACATAAAAGTTCAGATAAGGTTGAAATCTAGGAAACTCTACGGAAGCCGAACTAAAAGGCAAATGAAAAATTTGTGGAAGGTGAGAAACTAGAAACTGATTAATGCTTAATTGATTATGATGCTGTCTTGCTCTCGACCTATAATCAGTACTCAACCCTTGCTAAAAAGGCTTATGTCTCTAACTCATCATACAAACTATACATATCACCTAAACTTAATTTTGCATCTACCAAAGAAAATTCTTCATCCCAAGGCCATTGCAAGTAAATATGAGCTCCTTGTACTGGTCGAATAGCTCCTGCAACAACAAAAATAAGATGGAAATTTATCAAACTTAAAGCTCTGAGAGTAAATCGCTCTTCATTGAAAGAAACAATAACTCTCTTCTACCAGGTTGTGATCATAGATACGACGCATCCTTTTCTTGTCGTACTCCTGCCTTGTAAACGGGTCGCTCAATACTGTCGAACAATATATCAAACCGTTACTGTCAAAGCTCATTAACAAAAAAAAAAAACAATTACAAGAAGCAAACCGATAGTCGAAAACAATTTGTTTTCCTCTAAACTAGTAAAACCTCTTTCTTCACAAAGACTAATGAAACATATTCACTCCAAATTGTCCATTTCTAAGCTTACTTACTTCAAAGGAAGAAACTTTTTGTCATACATAATCTACATTTACATGTTGAACCAAACCTTGATAAGCCTCGTTGATTTCTTGAAACCTAGACGTAGCAGAATCCTCTTCTTTAAGTTTATCCGGATGCCACTTCTGCAAACAACCAAACACAACTCCAACTCAGAACCAGAGTTTTGTCCGAAAAAAAAGACACAATGGGGACAAAAACAAAAAAAAAAAGAGAAGGAACCAGTGCAAGGCGAATAAAGTTTGAACGAATTTCATCATCGGAGGCGTCGCATTTCAATTCAAGGACTTTGTAATGATCCTGCAACACCCAATTCACCCAATAAAAAAAACTCACTTTTTTGCTTGGTTGAACAAATTTAAACCAAGCAACTGTCCAATTTTGTTAATTTGTTTTACCTTGTAATTCTCGAAATCGAAGTCGAAGAAGTCGGAATCGAGAAAAGACCCATTGCCGTTTCCCCAGTCGGAACACCACATCCGTGTGACCAAACAATTCGAGCTTCTTCACTTCACAATTTTCTCCTCTCTCTCAGTCACTTCAGATAAAGAGTTTTTAATAAAGAGACATGATTTTTAAATATTACACTTGGACCCCAAAGGTTTTTTTTTATTATAAAGTAAGGACATTTAGCTGATTCCAGAAACTAGCTAGCTCAGTAAATACAAAACGGCTGAGATAAAGCAGTGATGGCTTTGTCTCTAAGCAGTAGAATCGGATCTTCCCTCTTAGTACGACGGCGTATTCCGTTCGTCGGCGCGTTTTGCGTTCTAAGCTTGGGTTTCTCCACTCTCTCCATCCCTTCGTCTTCCTTTAAACCGGGCTGTGCACAGTCCTTTTCTTTCGGCCCTCTCTTAAGGTTAGCAGCATCTCGATCGAATAAATGTCGAATTTTTTGCTACAGTTTCTCGTTTACCTTATGAACACTGGAAATTTGAATAGGTCTAAGTTTAGCAGTAAGGCTTCTTCATCGGGTGAAACGATCAAAATGGAGGAGAGCAGCAAAACTGTGCCCAGCATTGTTGTCTACGTCACTGTTCCTAACAGAGAAGCAGGTTCTTTGTTGCTTTACTTTCTATGTCAATGAGAGGGTATTGCTTAATGGCTAGAAAAATGAATGATTTAGATTTAACATTATGCGCAAAAGGAAAGCTTCTTCTGAGTATGAAGATGTTAAAGTCGAACACTTTCTTTTGTCTCATTGGGCAGGAAAGAAGTTGGCTAACAGCATAGTCCAAGAAAAGCTTGCAGCGTGTGTGAACATTGTGCCAGGTACTTCCCTACTCTTGTGTTTGGCCGCTTTCGCTTTTGTTTCCATCAGAACTTCAGTAAGTAAGTGGAGTAAACAGAGTCCATCCATTTAGTCTTTTTAGGTTTCTACCAACATGATTTCATAGAAAACTTTCTCTGTTAGAGTAATCACTTGGTGGTCAGCATGTTTTTTTTGCTATTCAGAAAAGGAAGGATGCCAATTCAAGAAAGGATATATACTAAGTTTTAGCCAGTCTATGCTTTATACTGTGTCGATATAGCGCTTACTTCTTTGTTTGCTTCAATGTTTGTGAATTTGAATATTACTAGTTATGTAACTGAAAGATGTTTATGGTTGCTCGCTTGGATGCAGGTATTGAATCTGTGTATGAGTGGGAGGGAAAGGTAAGTAGGGAAACAACACGTGCATAATCTTTCTGCATTATTCTTTGATCTCCAGGACTGATATGGATAATGGTTAACAAAGATCTCTAAAGCTTAAAGAAAGACTAGAAAAACTCGGAAGATTTCAGAAGTATTACATATGATATGATTAATTCTCTTTTCATTCATCAAGCGGAGACAATACTTGATGCACAGTCTGTATCACCGATGTTTGCTGATTATGTTTGCCTGGAACATTGTTCATCTTGGATCTGAGCTATTTCTGCATTCTGATCTCTGAACACATTGCATGTGATTATATCCCTTTGGCTTCAGGTTCAGAGTGATTCCGAGGAGCTCCTGATAATCAAAACGAGGCAATCTCTTTTAGACTCTCTAACCGAGCACGTCAATGCAAATCACGAATACGAGTAAGCATTGTTCTATGACGCATTTCACATATGTCAAGAATATGAGTTTACTAGTGCGAGTGCCTTTTGTTTTCTTTAGCAATCACACAAACTAAGTATTTGAAACTTGTTTCTTTAGTGTGCCAGAAGTAATTGCATTGCCTATAACTGGTGGGAGCGACAAGTATTTAGAATGGTTGAAAAACAGTACAAGGAACTGAGATCTCGTAGCTGTCCAGCAACAATGGCTTTGGAGTTTTTGTTTCTTAACAATCTCTTGTGTTCCAAATAAAGTGCTCTCCCCATCTGTGGATTGTGTAATACTAGACTATACCAGTTCGCTTAATAAAAGAAGAATTTTCTTCATATATATGATGAACAACCGACCCATGACACAGTTACATGCCGGTTTGATTAAACCGAACAGAAGTCGGGTCTAAAATCATAATAACCATAGATGTTACAGTTATGTGCTTTTTACAATGATCATTAGAAAATGAGAATACATCATTAATAAAAACTTATGTGTGACAAGTTAGGTCTTTTAAGCTACAGAACCAGTAACTGGAAGCTGAGACAGTTGTGTCTCTTGAGCCTGATCCTGAGTCTGAGTCTTCTTCTCGGATTTAATCTGTCCGTAGAAATAAGAGACGAATCCCCAAAGTGAGAGAAACAAAGAGATACCTTTCTCTGCTTGAAACTTCTCCCGGAAGAAAAGGACGGCTAAGAGCTCCGTCAACGGAAGCAGAGCACTGATCATAATTCCAGAGACCAGAGACGATGCACAGAAGATTATCCCAATAGATCCCAAGAAAAAGCCTTGCCATATTATTGCTGTGAACACAACCACCACACAGTAATACGCAGACCCTCCAAGCTTAAAATCTCTTGCTTCTCTTGCTAACTCCTGCAAGTTCACAGAAGTTGTACATCTCAACTTTTTATTCATATATCCTACTCTCTCTTTCTCTCTCCGTATCAATCTACAGATACCCTTTTAGCAGAAAAGCATAAAAATGCAATCTTTCTTCACAAACAAAACTCAATCTTATTCCTTTCAAAGTTTCCATTAAAAAAAAGTCAACGTCCCCGATCTGTTGGTTCTCAAGTCCTGCTCTCTCCGTACCAATCCAGAGATACCGTCATGGGTTAAAAGGCTTAAAAATGTCTAGAAATTCAAATTTTTTATTCCTAGATCCTACTCTCTCAAGATCAGTCCAGATGATAAAAAACAGAGACCATATATTATAGAAAAAAAGAGGCTCGACCTTGAAATCGCCATCAGCTAGCATCCCCACGAGGCAGAAGCAAGTGGCGACAATGCACAAGACCAACTGCATCTCGAGCACGAGCGTGTAGCTGATTCGTTGACGAACTTTCTTGTAAGTGAGCTCCACAAGCGGCAACACAAACGCGTAGAGAATAGCTGCAGCAAGGGTCATGAGGAACCCAACAATATACTCCTTGTGCGTCTCTTTCGCAAGCTTGTCACCGTCGGTGTGAAGGGCAAGGATTCCGGCACCGAGAGTAAGCAGAACGATGGCGTTTACAGTAAAAGGTGTGAACTTTTGCTTCACCATTAAAAAGGCGAAGAGAGCAGTGAAGGCTAGTTGAGAGGAGATGATCAGAGAAGAGGTGGAAACAGGGAGGTAAGCTAATCCGTAAGCGTAGAGGTAATTGTCAAAGCCAAGGAGCAGACCAATCACAACAGAAGCCAAGAACAGAGGAGGTTTCATGAGGAAAAATGTAGTCTTTGCTTCTTCTTCTTCTTCTTTACGGTGACGGCTGAGGAAGGAGAAGAGAAGAGGGAAGAGGATGATGGGACAACCTGAGGTTTGGAGGAAGCTTGAGAACCATATCCGTTTGCCACCGTTTCTGAAGTAGAGACGCGTCATTAGAGGGCCTCCACAGTTCCCAATCGCCAAGACTATACAGTTTATGATTACAAGAGCGGTCTTCATCTTCATCATCTTCTTGCTCACAACATGGGTTTGGTTTTTTAGGTGGTTCTTTTGTAGTCTTCGATTTAATAAACAAAGCATGATAAAAAGAGTGACTTCAAGTGGATATTCTATTATTTTGGACAAAACTTCAAGTGGAAGTCAAACTTGTTTGGGATACGTACCGCAGCGCGTTTGCGAGACGAAACGCCGTTTTTTTCGCGGATTGATAAACCGGCCGCGGTACTTGCTACGAGCGGGCACTTTTGATTTACGGTTTAGTTTCGGTTTTGGTTTATCGGCTTTCTAAAACTTTAATACCAATGCATTACACATCACAACTCCACTAAAAGATTACCAACTGATAGAACAAAAGAAAATAAATTAACTTTATTTCACCATTCAAAAACTAAAATCTCTTGTATAATAAAAGATCACTAAGTCAAAGTTAGCCACCTTCTGGTGGCTTGCCCAGTTAAGAGTTAGGATCATGCGTGTCAATATAATAATATTGCACGTAGTAAGTGAGACAACTTTTTAGGTGACTAGTCATTTATCAGTAATTTCATGCCTTAAAGTTTGTTTGCGTATCCAATGTTATCGGTAAATTATATATATATATATATATATATATACTTTTTCCAGCTTCTATGGATATTCATGAAAAAGCATCTCACTGGTCACGTCAGGATATTTGGATGTTGCTGTCTTAGGCGATTGTCATGTTTCTGATGATTATCTTTTAGGATGGATCCATCATACCTCAGCCTCTTTACAATATCATACGTTGATATTCAGTTATTTCATTCTCTATGCCTCTTTGCGAGCATATTTGGGTAATTTCTTTCATATTTTCCGAGGTCTTATATGTAAAAGAAGACATTTGTATGGGATAGTGTATGTTGTATAGAATAAACTTTATCATGTGTAGGTTGTTTACATTTTGTGTATACATTAATTATTTTTTTTATATATATAAATGTGTAGATCATTTTTTTGAAGTTAAGTAAGGCGGTATAAAATATTTTATATATACGATTTAGATGCAATCAATGCAATTAAATATTGCATTAAAGAGAAAAGAATTTGAGGTCAGAGAAGATTTAAATTTGGACACGTACGAGAAAGAAATTGAATGTATTTCAATCTAGTGGTGATTTGAAAAAAATGGGTTTAGCTAGAAGAATCAATCCTTGTTTGGATTTACTAGTTAATAATCATTAGATAGTTCATGTTTTTAAATAATATTAGATATTTTCTTAAATGGTTTTATATAAATAATGTTTAAATTTGCTAAGTTATCAAAGTCCAAAATAAGCAGATCAGCCTCAGAGATTTTCTTGTTATTTGTGGTCAAAACACCACTTATATTAGAAAGACAAACCGCTTCTAAACAATAGTTCGAGGTTTGGCTCATCCTAATGTAAATTATCTCTATATAAAAATTAACAAATTAACAATCATCGCTTTCAACGATCAAACTCGTCAAGTTGTAGAAGAGAAAAGACGCAGCATCAGTCTTTTGCAAATAAATATACAAACATAGTTGGAATATTTTTTAGTCAAAAAAAGAAACATATTTGGAATATTTGTTGTCTCATAGTTCTCATAGTTCTTGCTTTTTACTTTAGTTTAGAAGGTAGGTTTCGGATACTATTTGGCATCATAATAGGTGCAGTTTCTGTGATCTGAGTTGTTGTCACGCATAGAACGATTTTTGCTGTTAATTTCCTTTTTAAAATTTTAGGTAAAATTTATCATGCGTTCTATAAATGTCTAGACAATTAATGGTGATACAGCCATACAGGGGCGTGCGTAGATATATCTTTGTGTTTTTGTCGTGTCGTTTGTCTAAATTTTTGTGATCACTAGTTAAAAACACGATCTCATAAATAAATTATGAACAAAGTATTTTATATTGCATGAGAGTCATAAACAAGAGCTGATACTTGAGAACGTTTTGTTTAAAACTGATTAGGATTGATTTGAGAACACACAACCTTCAGGACCTCGTTGTTGATAGATGTAATTAAGAACCTTCTCATCATGTTCAAAATCGCACATTAACACTTGACACTTTAACTCCTCATAAATGCAATGACTAAAATGCTTTTCACTAAAATGGTTTTATCTAACCAAAATGATTTTATCTTTCTTGATGATGTACGTAGCACAGAAAACTTACGCACTTCCATAAGATGTCTCACATTATCAATCTTTATATGGTGAAAACCATTTCACTCGATCAAATTTTTTACCTTTTTGATCTCATGTTTTCTTTTCTTTTGAAACCTAACCCTTTCATAACTGGATATTATAAAAGAATTGCTAACATCTTCAACAACTATAGAAGACGAGAAATTAAAACTTGGCATTGACGCTTTATTAGAATTAACTATGAATAAATATGAAGTTCCATCTAATTTTTTTCAGTGAAAAATGAAGAGACTTAAAAAGGTAAATCAAATGAAAATTTTACAAAGTTGACATTGTGTTTAGCTGGAGAGAGCAAATATATATCAATTTTTACATATACATATATTTATATTACTTCAATTATTCATATTGAATTACTTCAATTATTCATAGTTTAATTTTAAACAACCGATTGAAAATTTATGGCTATAGTTTTTTTTATTTGAAATAACCAATCAATGACTAAATATAATAAATATGCATATTTAATACTTTTCAGCTAAAACTGTAATCTAAAGGAGTTTTTCTAAACATCATTTTATAAGAAAAACGTCGATTACATAGTATTAGATATTATGTTACATAAATAAAAGATTCTATATAAACATGGCACTATTTGACCTCAATTTCAAAGTGATTATAAATAAAAACATTTTTTCTAAAGAAAAATATTGACACTAAAAAGAAACAAATGAAGACAATCCTTTGTTTTTTAACATTTCTAATCTGTGTTTCATCATGTAAATCTATATTTGGTTAACTTATCATTATATATCATCTTTTATATTCTTTAACAATATTTTTTAGTTTAGTCATTTAATTTTCTTATAATATTTCTTTGTAGGTGTGTCGAATATCATGGAAAATCCCGACTTAGGAGAACATGATATTTCTTTTAAGCGTGCAGAAAGCCCTGGAAGTGTCAACTTTCAAGAATCTGAATTTTGTTATGAATGTGCGCATAGTTGTATGAAAAAACATAGATGTATGCAAACCTGTGACAACTTTATTTGTCTTTGTTGTCCTCGACCCATTCTTCCATGAAGTAACTAATGATGTCGTGTAAAAAAAATAAGAATTAACTAATTTTTGGTGCATGTTTGATTGGATTTTTTTGAATATTTAGAAAAGTACAGTCGAACCTTATTAAATATTAATTTTAAACTTGAAATTTTCACATATTAAAAAATATTAAAATTTTAACTATAAATACATCATTTTCTTTAATTAACTTTTTAATAATCTTAAACCAATAATAATTTAGTCAATTCAATTATTTCTCCTAAAATTTACCATATATTAATAATAACTAATAAAATGTGTATAATTTTTTTGATCTTCTCAAAAACAATTTTTTAAAAAACTTTTTCAAAAACGAAAAGAATATAATTTTAATATCTTATATCCCCATCAATACATATATTATTTGTTCCTTTTAAAAATGTTCAAATATCAGAAATTATTATATATTTCCAATATTTAGAATTATATAATTTATAAAAAAAAAAAAAATTTAAGTAGAAATTTCTTACTTTAGATCCATAATTTCTCTCCAAATCCAAAATCAGGTTTTGAAAATTCCAATTTATATAATATCACTTTATACCAAAAAAAATTGAATCCCAAATACATAGAAATCAACCTTTTGCATTACCATTAAACCACCAGCAATTGAATTACAGTTTATTATTACAAGAGTGGACTTTATCTTCATCATCTTCTTGCTCATAAACATGTGTGTCTCTTTTAGGTGGTTCTTCATGTATCTTTGGTCTGATAGAGGTGGATTTATTAGTTCAAGTTTGGGTACTTGGCACGGTGCATTTGTAAAATGAAACGCTGATTTTTCAAAAATTTAAGAATGTACACTTGTAGCACTTTACACATATGGTTCCGTGAGACAAATTATCAGGTGACTAATCATTTTTCAATAATTTCATACGTTGAAAGTCTGTTTCTCGTATCTCCAGTTCAATTAATGTTTAACTTTAAAAACAATTGCCCATTGCTGGACTATATAGTAGTATAATATAATACTTGTAGCACACATATCTACGTGTGCATACAGTTTTTCATCAAAAGCATTTCACTGATCATTTCAGGATGTTTTGAGAGGCTGGTGATTTTAGTTGCTGTCTCGATCGGGCGATTGTTTCTGACTGGGATGGATCCATCATGCCTCAGCCTCTTTACAAAACTAAACGTTGATATTCAATTATTACATGCCTTATGCGTCTTTGCCAGCATGTTAGGATGTAGTGTAGTTTTTTCATGTTTTCCGATTTTTTTATATGTAAAAGAAGGCATTTGGATGCAATCAAAGCATCTAAAATATTGCATCAGAAAGAAGATTCCCCAGAGCTAGAGCAAACTAATATTTTTATACAAGACATTAATAAATTGAGTGACTTTGAAGTTAGTGGTGATTTGAAGAAGATGCATTTAATTAGAAGAATCAGATCCACTAGACAATAACCATTTTTTTTTTACAAAAAAAAAATATGATCAATGGCTAAAATAAATATTCTTATTGAATACTTTAAAACTAAAACTGTAATTTCTGTTGAAAGAACACTGTAAATGAGTTATTCTAAATATCATTTATAAGAAAGAACGTTACCTATAGTATAAACCATTTTTGTAACATAAGGTAAAATATGTATATAACTATAAATATGCCACTACTTGACCTCATTTTGCAACTGGAGCTCAAAGCTATTAGCAAAATAATTAATATATTTCTTTGAAAAAAAAAATTACATTAGAAAAATGAAGACAATTGTTTGTATTTTTACCCTTTTAGTCTTTGTTTCATCGTGTAAGTTTTCTTCTTCTTTTTCGTTAGGTAGAACCAGTATGTATCATATTTTATAGTAATTCTTTAACGGATAAAAAAAATTTTAATGTTTGATTTTCTTTTAATAATATTGTGAAGGTGTCTCGAATATCAAGGCAAAAACTGATTTAGAAGGCCACGCTCTTCCTTTTAAGCATGCAGAAAGTCCTCGAACCGTCGACGATAAGGCCGAACGTCTATTTTGTGATAAATGTGAATATCGTTGTTTGAGAAGGTATAGATTCATGGAGAGCTGCACAAACTTTATTTGTAGTTGTTATGGATAACTGATTATTCTAATTAATAAGAGAAATAAACTATTTAAAGCATATTAAGGAGGGTGTAAATAATCGGGAGTGATTTGTTTAAGAAAATGACAAATCAGTTATTGAGTTATTATTAATTCATACTCCTAGCAATTATTATGTGTGGAAATTTCCTAGCAATTAAGATGCTACACAGACTTTGAGCCATCGTGATGCACGAACTAAATGACCATATTAATTCCGACATGAACTAAATGACCATATTAATTCCGACATGAACTAAATATATTTGGCCGACAATAGCATTGACCTAAACGTACAATGAGTCAACCGCATTTGTACGAACGATATCGTTTTAATGTAGCTCGTGAGGTGACGAACTCTGCTGATGGCTGACTTTCAATGAAAACCAAAGTAGCAGCGAACTCTGCTGCTTACGAAGCCATCGTTCGAGCAGGACCTCGTCTAAACCAACTTCAACAGGTTCATGCTCACCTCATCGTCACGGGATATGGTCATAGCCGCAGTCTCTTGACAAAGCTCATCACTTTGGCTTGTTCCGCTCGAGCCCTTGCTTATACTCGCCTTCTCTTCCTCTCCGTGCCTCTTCCCGATGACTTTCTCTTCAATTCAATCATCAAATCGACTTCCAAGTTGCGGTTTCCTTTGGATTGCGTTGCTTACTACCGTCGCATGTTATCTTCTAACGTCTCTCCGACTAACTACACTTTCACCTCCGTTATCAAGTCCTGCGCCGATCTCTCTGCTTTGAACATCGGAAAAGGAGTTCATTGCCACGCGGTGGTTTCTGGGTTTGGATTGGATACTTATGTTCAGGCTGCTTTCGTTACGTTTTACTCAAAGTGTGGCGATATGAAAGCTGCACGCCAAGTGTTCGATATAATGCCTGAGAAGTCTGTTGTGGCGTGGAATTCTTTGGTTTCTGGGTTGGAGCAAAACGGGTTTGCGGAAGAAGCAATTCGGGTGTTCTATCGGATGCGAGAATCAGGGTTCGAACCAGATTCAGCAACGTTTGTGAGCCTTCTCTCGGCCTGTGCACAAACCAGTGCGATTAGTTTAGGTTCTTGGGTGCATCAGTACATTGTCCATGAGGGTCTTGACCTGAATGTTAAACTTGGTACTGCGTTGATCAACTTGTATTCGAGGTGCGGTGATGTTGGAAAGGCCCGGGAAGTCTTTGACATGATGAAGGAAACTAACGTGGCTGCTTGGACGGCAATGATCTCTGCTTATGGTACTCATGGATATGGCAAACAAGCAGTAGATCTGTTTAGTCAAATGGAGGAAGACTACGGTCCAGTCCCTAATGACGTAACGTTAGTAGCTGTTTTATCGGCTTGCGCCCATGCTGGACTCGTTGAGGAAGGACGTTCGGTCTACAAGAGAATGACCAAGAGCTATGGATTGATCCCAAGAGTCGAACATCATGTTTGCATGGTAGATATGCTTGGGCGGGCTGGGTTTCTTGACGAAGCTTATAGATTCATACATCAACTTGATGCTACAGGGAAAGCTACTGCTCCAGCATTGTGGACAGCGATGCTTGGAGCTTGCAAGATGCACAGGAACTATGATCTCGGAGTAGAAATCGCTAAGCGTCTCATAGCCCTCGAGCCTGAAAATCCTGGCCATCATGTCATGCTCTCAAATATCTACGCCTTGAGTGGGAAAACAGACGAAGTATCACACATAAGAGATGGAATGATAAAGAACAACCTTAGAAAACAGGTCGGCTATAGTGTAATTGAAGTTGAAAACACGACATATCTATTCAGTATGGGTGATGAGTCTCATCCAGAGACTGGAGAAATTTATCGGTATCTGGAAACGTTGATGAGCCGGTGCAAGGAAATTGGGTATGCACCGGTTTCTGAAGCGGTGATGCACCAAGTAGAGGAAGAGGAAAAGGAGTACGCACTTCGGTACCACAGCGAGAAGCTTGCTGTAGCATTCGGGTTGTTGAAAACAGTAGATGTAGCCATTACAGTTGTGAAGAATCTGCGCATCTGTGAGGATTGTCATTCTGCTTTCAAGTACATTTCTGTTGTATCCAATAGGCAGATCATAGTGCGAGATAAGCTTCGGTTCCACCATTTCCAACATGGTTCTTGTTCATGTCTCGACTATTGGTAAAGACATATATACAACAAACACAAGTGTTTCATTTTTTTATTACAAAACATGGTACATGGTTCTTTGCAAAATTACAACCCTTTGATATTATACAAGATGAGCCTATTTTACAGCTTTTTTTATTCTCACACATTTAAGCACAAAAACATATTCTACATGGGAATGGAATTACCAACCTCGCAAACCAATATTATACAGTAGTTCTTGGATGTTAGGGAGATGTTACGAACTGTGCCATGCTTCATGATTCCAGTGCAGCCCCTATGCCGCAATCAACTCCAATCTCTGAGAATGCTTCGACAAGTTTTGGGTAGAGTTTAGAGAGCATGATCTTGAAACCGGTGGAGTTTGTGGTTGAGCTCTCCTGCAGTTTCGCTGATGATCCTACAGGGACGCCTTCCATATAAGCCTTGCACGCAGCCAGAACATGCTGAGCCCGCTGCGTGAAGTGGTCCTTCACAAGCACCTCAAAATGCTACAATGCAACAATACAGAGTTGATCAGCATTGATTTGTGGTCTCTTCTGGTAACTTTTATTTACTGTTGAATTGTTGCAACAGAATCATACCTTGGGAGGCTTGCGGAGCAACGAGATCATGGATTTGCAGGTGATGAGGAATGCATTCTCATTGTAACTCACCGAGTTTTTCTCTCCCTCAGCTCGGCCCAACTGCTTATCGTAGCCAGCTTCGTTGAAGTAAGGCTTCTCATTCAAAACAAGAGCCTGAAATGAAAGAAGGACTTGAAGGATGGAAGAGCTCCCTGGGCTCCATACTTCAGTGCCAGAGCCATTCCATGTATTCAGCAGACTCAGGCAGACTCTTCCTGACTCGTACAGGTTAGGATTCAGTCGCATCCCACCTGAATGATAATGTACCATCTGTATTCAAAGAGGGAGAAAAAAGTGACAATGTCATTTGTTTTAGTCTACAAAACACAAAACTTGATAATGTCATTTGTTTTAGACCACAAAAAACTTTTTTTATAACAACAGTAGCATCTCTAGACCACGTTGTAGGTGAGGATCAGAATTAGCAAGAAACAGAAGTCTAACTGGTCCCCAAGAAACACATAAAAGCTAGAGTGAGCGATAGAGAAGTTAAAGCAGTGAAACTCACTGGTGGCTCATGAGGATATTGTGGTGGAAGCAAAATGTCGAAAAAGAAAAGCCCATCATGGTATGGTGTTCCAGGGGCACCAACTAGGGCTGCACGCAGAAGGTCCATCCTTTCTTCATACACACGCACGTATATTGTGTCTGTTCATCACAAAAGGTCAAGTTCAGTAATTTATAT
This sequence comes from Iljinskaea planisiliqua, assembly GCA_900108845.1. Taxonomy (NCBI): domain Eukaryota; kingdom Viridiplantae; phylum Streptophyta; class Magnoliopsida; order Brassicales; family Brassicaceae; genus Iljinskaea; species Iljinskaea planisiliqua. The sequence continues at coordinate 5,660,880 of FNXX01000004.1, read as the reverse complement.
TCAAACACAATATCAGAACATGCAATAATCAAACAGAGAATACATATATAGAAAGAGTAAGAACTAACTGGGCAGATCTGCCTCCAAATTGCTCCATTCTTGCTGGACTTTCTTCACCCAACTCTTTGTGACCTATAAAAAGAGATTGAAAATGAAAACCGTGTATAAAAGATGAAAATGGGAAAGGTGTAATTTAGCTGATGTCAAAATGTTAAAGTATTTCTCTCAAGAGTCATACCTGAGATTGTGCCAACTCTTTTCCCGAAGACAAGAAATGATGGTCTGAGCAGTCAGTAACCATATCAAACTGTCTAAATCTCACTAGATTCCTGCTGTTTTCCAGAAGAGTTGAATCCAATGTCTTGTTAATTCCTTTTGTTTCTATACATACGTTGACCATCGTGGACATATCCACTTCACCTGAATTTGATTCAGATATGTCATATGATTCTGTTGCTTCTTGAAAAATATCCTCAGAGTCACTTTGATCTTCAGAATCATTGCAACGTGAATGCGAAGTAATAACCGAGGTGGAACCCTGAGAACCGAAAAGGCTTGATGCAAGGTTTGTGATAAATCCAATGGCAGCTTTTGGAAGGAAAAAGGAACTACATTCCGGAATGTTCTTGTTGTGGCTTTCACCAACACTGTAGAGCTTCACCAGACCCTGAACATACAAGTATCATATAAGTCACCAGGAATAAAAAAAAAATATCCGCTGCTTTGGGAACACACTGATATGTTCCTCATGGTCCAAAAACTCTAGGGGACACAAATATCTACGGAATTGTATAAATTATACCAATGAAACTTCAGAAAGTTCGAGTTTGCCAGATTCTGAAGGTATTACCGTTTCCTGATGGTTTGAAGATGATTCATCTGACTGGCCTATCTTCTGACTTAGATCTTGAACACTGCCTTCCGAGCTTATACTACCAGAGTTGGAAAATTCAGACCTTTCCATCCTCCAAATTTCATATGGTGCAACCTGAAAACAAATATTCAATAGAAATTTTTTAACAGCCTATACACCTTACTGTTACTTTAATGGAGCAAACTTTTCAGCATAGAAAAGCCGATTGTAAGCTGAGATTATTTAAGTGATCTACTGGTCCCAAAATAAGACTTCGTGAAGGGGACTGTAGAAGCAAACATTCCAGGCTTGGTTCACGAGAAACCAAAAGAACCCAACTAAAGTACACATTTTTCAACTGTAATAGCAAATAGTAACTCGCATATAATAATATAGTGCTTTTAAAGTTATATAAGTAGCCTAATACATACCTTACTAGTAGAACCATTGGCCCATTTCACCTCCACGACACCATTTCTGAAACCTGAAACAACACCAATGCTTGACAAAAAATATGCGCCACTGTAGTCACTTTCTGTAAGTAGGTGGTTCGTCTCTGTAGCAACGAGTGTGTCTGCACTTGGATCAATTTTTCCTTCTGAACTTAACCTGAACACCACATCGCTGAAACAGAATCCAAAATCAGGGTGCTCGAGCAGTTCATATGCACTGACAATTTCCTCCATCTGCTCACCAACACAACGTGTTGCTTCTTTCTCAACCAGTGTTCTCCATTGTACCTTCACAGTTTGTTCCTTTGCATTGACAGCCTTCACAACTCCCCATCTTTTGCTGTTGCAGGTTTCCTTTTCCACAACAAACTGTTCGGGCCAAAAATCATGAGCATTTACAGCCCCAACGGGAAGCAGCTGATGGGAATCAACTCCCATACTGCAGCAACCATCTTGCCACATAACATCAACCTTCGTCTTTGTCTTCGTAATAACAAAAGGCTCATCCGAACTTGAGCTCTGCATATTTCTGTCAAACCCTTTTTGGAATGTCTTGTGGCATTCGTTGAGCTTGTAGGCAGTCACATTTGGAGTTTGTAGTTCTTCTATATCACAGTGGGAAGAGCCAGGGAGTATGCACCAGTCACCAAGCTGCCAACTTGCATGAGAAACAGATGGTAGCAAAGTTAAATTCGCAGGATTCTGCAAAGCTTGAGGCGCAGCTAAATTTCGATCACCGCCAATATTGATGGAGGCAACCCAATCGACGTAGACAAGCCCTGCTTCTACAGCGCAAACAGTTCCCACGACCTGGTTCTCCCTCCAGTTCCCGCATAACCATGAAGTTGATCTGGCTGCATGGGCCAGCTTTACCTGAACTCTCTGCCCTGGATAATAAGAATACTGAGAATCCTCGAGCAAATTTGGGGGAATGGCCACGAGTTTATCTTGGTCGCTTACAAGAACCTCATAGTTGGACCCATCGTCAAGGGTGACAGAGACACGCTCAACTATTTTGTCAACCTTTCCAAGCCAAGGTCCGTTAATCACATAATCGCAGAGTGAGGTAGAACGCAACCTTTGAAGCCTCTTGGTGTCAACTTCCTTTACGATCTTCCCATGAATACTCTCGAGATTGACAAACATGTTTACGTTGATAACTCTGCCAGTCTGTCCTGATGGTTCAGTGGTGGACCGCACAATGTCACCATGCATAAATCCCCTCTCGAAGGACAAGAACTCATCGATTTTGCCAATAGTCTCTTCAAGGTTTGAGAAGATGTTCTGAGCCCGTCCGCCATAAGAAAATTCGACTTCTTCGTGTTCACTGCTACCACTGTCACTGGAGCTCTCCCAATCGGAGTCAGTAAGAGTCATATCCATAGTTTAGATGCCTGCCATGGAACTAGACTTTCATCAACGTGCTCAAAAAATCAAACAGAAGCAAAATGATATAAGAACTTTTGACAGCCAAAAAGATATGATATATTCTGACCTTAGACAAACTTGGATGAGAAACGGTGTCTCTTCCCTGCAGTCTTTCTTAACAGATACAGTTACTTTGATAGGTGCGTGGATCTTTTTCTGACGTAAGATGACTGATACACACTAACAGCAAATGTCTATTCCAGAATCCTGAAACTGCGGACCGTGATGAGATAGTAGGAGTCGACTGTAAGACTCGGATAATGCCAAAGGAGATTTGCTCGACTAATGATAAGGTGAGCCAACTGCAAGACTCGGATAATGCCAAAGGAGATTTGCTCGACTAGAGATAAGGTGAGTCAACTGAGGACTCTGAAATGCCAAAGGAGGTTTGCCCAACGAATGGACTGAAGTATAAAACTTCGAAAGGGGAACCCAATAGGGTAACTGGAGTTCCAAATGCCAAAGGAGATATGCCCTAGAATGAGGGTGGTGCTTCAAACCTCGAAGAAATTTGAAGACACAAAGATGAAGTCTCCACGGACAAATGACTTGTATCAAAGCCACCTGACGGGAAAAACTTCACTTCTGCTGCTGCTGCTTAATTTGCCAAAGGAGATTTGCCCTAAAGGAGCTAGAATCCAAAGTATAATGAATAGGAAACAGTATAGAGAGTTCAAACAAATAAAACGACGTGAGAAACAAGATCGGTCTCTTGACAATCATTCACGCATATTCCCACCAGTGTGAGAATGAGGCCATCATGATGAAAGCTCGTTAATTGCTCACGCGAAGTAAACCAGATATTCCTCCATCAGTTAAGGATTTCCATCGAACCTGCAAAAGTGTCATTTTTTTCTTACTTAACAAAGAATTTGAGAGCAACAGAAGCTTCAAAACAAAGAAAGCACCAAGCAGACAATTTGTGTACATATACGTTCTTGCTACGGACCAATTTGGCAAAACTAAGAAGAGAGCACAGATGACAGAACAGAGAAAGTGGTGCTTCTTAGAGCTCACTAAGCTCATTCACCGGATGAAAAAAGCTTTAGCCTAAGAGAGAATACTTCCATCAAAAACAAAAGAAACACAAAGTTGGACTTGGCCCTTGGGAAACAACATCGAGACTAAATGTCAATATCAAAAGTTAAAATAAAGTGGAAACAGCAATCCGTGATATCACAATCCAGATTAGCTTTTCATGTAAAACAAAATCTCAACCAAAAGAAAAACCATGAACAATCACAGCTAGGTCAATTGTTGAACAGAAACAGAAACAAGCTGTGGAAACTAGGGTTAAAACAGATTCACTGAAGATACCGCAAAAGATATTTAGTCAAAACGAGTTAGGTAAACTCAAAGGTCTTAGCTTGAAATTCCTAAAACACGGCAAAAGCGAAGAACTTGACAAGACCCTTTTGCTTAATCCGCAAGGAAATTGAACAGAGAGATCGATAAAAGAAGTGAAACAAATCGGAGGAGGAGGAACTTACCATAAGAAGCGTTGAGATTATATTTGCTCGTTTCCAGAATTTTCTGTCAATTTCTCGCCTATTCCTCTGGCGGGAGGAAATAGTGAGAAATCTAGAAGACGCAGAGTCAGTTCCTCTCCCTTAGTCCCAAGAGTCTATGACGCCATTAACAAACCTCCAAACCATTGGAAGACCAAAACTTTTGCTGCTCTCAGCTCACTCTGCTTCGGCTGTCTCAGCTTCTCTCTGTTTGTCTGGTTCGTGTGAGAGTGGTTAGGTTTGACATGGAAAGAAGAAGGAAGGAGAAGGCAAAGAAAGATATATTCGGTGGAGGAGAGGGAGAAGAGAATATACCAACAGTATCCCCACACACAACTATACATCACTCCTTTTCCTTCTCCCCCTTTTCCTCCCTCCTTTCCTTTTCCAACCAAAAATAAATATATAAATATATATACTCTTAGAAAACAAAACAAAACAATTATTATAGTTTTTCAATTATCATGCTTCAAGTAATTTCTAGTTATAAACGTCGTATATTATCAAACATGTAGCTAGGTAAAAGAAAAACAGTTTCTTCTAATTATCGCAAAAAGAAAAAGAAAAACAAAAACAAATAATTTTAGATATTAGCTTCAAAGTCTACCATAGTGTCGTTGTATAGACCAATATTTGGAACTTTGAAACATTTTTCCAATTAGACTGCGCCTAAGTGCATTGGAGCCTACGTTTAACTAAATATTGATGATAAAATGCAATTGTAAACTCGTCAAGAACCAGTGCTTTATTAACACTTATAATCTTATTAATTTCGATCATTGAATACTTTTTTTTGTCAACTCATCACTGAATACTTACTAGTTAGAAACTTGATTATTTCATCCGTTTTTAATTATTTGATATTTTAAGTTATTTTATTATTCAATAAAAAGTAGTTTTCTAGTTTTTTATTTATTTTATTAATTGATATTAATAAATCATATTATTTAGAAAATATGAATTAAGTATTTAAAATTGTTAAAAATTATTGATTGATAGTTATGAAAATATATTTTGACAAAGAAAAATAATGTATTTTAAGGCAAATATTAGTTATTTCTAAATCTATGTAAAAAAATTAAAACATCAAAGAATCAAAAATGAAGAAAGTATTTAACAGAAGTCAAAAAATTTGGCACAAATAGTTTTTTTTTTTGTGAATCAAATAAATTTGGAAGCTAAAAGCCTAAAACTTGGGAATTGACATATTTAAAGAAGGAAGAGTAGCAGCTAAATTTTTTGTAGTTACTAAAGTTGATGATAGTTTGATGAAACTAACCCATTATAGAAACCTAACTTTAGTTCATACTTTCCCGCAGAAAAGATGAGTAAGAATGACCTATGAAAAAGATTTACTTACAATCTTTGCGTTTATTCAAGTTTTAGACTAAAAAAAAAAATGAAATGCATTTTATTACTACTTCTTAAAATATCAATACAATCATATCTTCCGTTTAAAGAAGATCTATGATTTTCATTTCGAGTTATGAATATTTTTAATTCATGGTTTTTTTTTTTGTCCTAATGTTTATGACAGATTCAATTAACATATATAATTTATCTCTAAACACAAACATTAGACTAGCTCTGACAAGTGACAATACTAGTATCGATCCTGCGAAGATCCTTGATTTTGGTTGACTTATTGGGAAAGCTATTTATACAAATCATGTTTGATATAATTCTAACTTCAGCAGAGCTCGTCACGTGTCCTTTGAGAATGAATAACCAAATGATATACATTTTCCATTTCGAGCCAATAGTCAACGAGAAGATGGGAACATACCTCCATGAGTCCATGACAAATCATTATTGTTTTCCATTATTATTATTTTTTTTTTGCTTGAATAGCATTGACAAGTGCAATTTTTTTCTCGTTGTCAAAACGACAATCATAATTGTTTGAACACCAATAATGAATGTAAGATAACTCTAAAACGTATTGAGATTTTTCAATATAATCACTCAAAGCTACTTTAATTTTCTTCCGTTGGCGTTACATGTGGACTATGCCAAGTGCCAACTATCTTAATGTCGCTTTCTCCGTTTACTTCTTTTATGTTCTGTAATGGATTGCACACGTCTCCTCATTTGTATGCGAACCCTAATTTTTTTATCAGTTCTACTTTTGGTTCAATGCAGGAAACCAGAATATTCTTAGTACATTACATGAAAGAAGTATCATGCAGCTTCCTATATAATCTAAACTTTCTTTACAAAAAAAAATTTTGTAAAATTTTGGTAGTTTACCATTCTAATTAAATACAGTAAGATGAACCATTCTGGTTGAAAGATGACAATTTTGTGAGAGCAAGACCAAACAAACTCTAAGGTCAACGAAAATATTTGAGTGTCATCCTGTTGAAAACTTGGATTGATTTGTGACAATACCCGACATTTTCTTTTCAGTCAGTGGTTTTTGCTTATTATTTGTAAACCAATTGATAAATTCGGCACGTGTAAAATCTGGACCTTTTTGGTTTGTTAGGAGTAATATGGATAACTTCTGAACGTGCGTTACATGTAAGCTATCGTATCACTGTATGCAAACGTCTGCATCCTCCTATGTTTTTTTTTTTTTTTTTTTTTTTTGTGGGAGTTCGAATCTTTTTGGCTATTAGGTTACTTGAACTCCAAACAATAACCCAACATCCAAATATTATTTGTTTCTTAAATGTTTATTCTTACGGTTCAGTAAAGCAGACCGCAGAAACCAAAGTTTTATATGTTAAATATTGGGTAGGTATGATTTTCGTCCCACATCCCTTCCCCCTTCCATTTCATTTTCCATTTCATATGGAAATACATTTCCATTGTATTTCAATATAATATAATTTTTTTCTTTCTAAAATCCTATTTGAAACAAATTATAAGCCATCTATGTAATATTATGCATATTTGAGTATACATCATAATAATAATATATATATATATCCTAATAATTGAAAATATAATGATTAAATTTTATAATTTTTTAATATAAGAATATGTTACTAGAATTATGATTTATTGTAATATATATCAAATTCTAACTTTTCTTATATAAACAAAATTTAACTTAAAATATTTAAATTTAAATAATTATATGGTTTTAAGAAAAATGATTTATCTATGTTTAAATTATATCTAATTACGATAATAAATATATAAATTTAATGACTATGCATATACATACATAATTTATTTATTTTTAAATTTATATACTTAAATTTTATAGTCGAAATCAATATATATTTCGATCAAGTTAAGACATTGATAATAATAAGTTGGATAATGATTTAACTGTCACATCAAATAAAAATCTATATTTATTGATTCAACTACCACATCAATTTTCAAATCATTAATAACTAAAAATAAATATATTAAAAATTAAAATTTCAAACATTTAAATTTTCTATATATTTTGGTAAAATATACAATGTTAATTACTTTTTAAATTCTATTTTAATTTTATAATTTTCTATTTAAAATTTTCTATTTTTGCATAGTTTCACATCTATCCGTAAAAATATTTTGCATAATTTTTTGTAAATTTCTTATAAAATTTAATTATTAAAAAAGATAATTTAAATTAAAACTAGGATAAAAAATGTTTTATTATATATGAGAAAGTGTAGTTTATGTTTTCAAAATTTAAATCATAACTAAATTATTTTTCAAATTATCCCTCAATTAATCTGATGTTAGTTGTGAAATGATACGAGTCATAGTTCTATTTCATGAATTTGATTGAAGCTGGAAGTTTATGGGATGGTTCAATTGGTGATAGTATTGTGTTCACACCGGAGCAAGTGGTTAAGAAACAGAGTGTGAATTCTGATGATGTGAATTTTCTTTTTAATTGAAAAATAAAATTGGGAAAAGTGGAAAACTGATGAACATGATTATCCTAGTTGTAAAGTGATTTTTAAGTATAATTAATGGGAGAAGGGTCTTTGGAAAATGACTTGTTCCTAACTTGTCTTTACAAATTGATTTTCTTCTTTTTTGCTTTTAGTAGTGTGCCATATTTGTTTACGCACTTGACGCTTATGTCCTCTTCCTCTTAATTGGTGCCCTTGTGCTCATCCGAAAGAGTATCTGATTAAGATAATCATACGTGTCGTGGAATGAGAAAGTGTTTCCATTTTCAACATACTTTCATTAAAAGCAATTGGTTACAAGGTATCTCGAGGTAATTATATCATATTTGGGACATTACATAAAACTATCACTTCCGAATAGGAAAAGCTCAAATGCGGTAAAAAAGAAGAAAAGGCGGTTCATGAAACGTTACAATTTATAAAGCTCTAAATAAACCACAAATATACAGTTATATACCAATGTAGTACTCGTACATATTTATCCGTAAGAATTATTAAGCCACACACTATATATGTTAGAATATATCTGAAACGAATTGAAGAAATGGTTTCGGATTTTTCAAAATACTAATAAATACCAGCTCATAAATAAGAGAAACAAAACAATGAAGCATGAAACTGTAAGTAAGAAGTAAAGATGATCAAGTAATGGAAACAAAGCAATGAGATTAATTATAACCTTCAAGGCTAGTTTGATTTCCAGTAACTTATAAAATTATTGTGCTTTGCTGTAAAAAAGAGATTTATTTCAGCTATAAACAAAACTAGAAAGTTAGTAACTTATCACCTTAAAACGAACTATACTCTCAAGACGTAAATCTCATTCATTATGCATATTTCGGTATGAAAACTCATATAAAAAAAATGGTAAAAAAAGAAACTCATAAAAAGAAGAGAAAAGATAACATACTTAATTTTTCTTACGAAACTTTGTATATACGATTGATGAGATGTCAATGATTTGTTAAGAGATAACCTTGTACATCAATACACTTATGACGCGATCTTGTTCAGCTCTTACGACCAATTACATTTTGTTTTATCGAGCGATACATATGTAGGAAAGCTTATATATAATAATTTATTCAGATCCTAATAATTTTATGAAAAAAAATATATATAGATTGAGTGGTTAAATATATTGTACTACCGCGGTAAAATCTGTACTGATTTCTATATTACGATGAAAAAAATATGAGATATTTTGGGCTAAGTCACATCAAATTAAATACATATAACATTTCATAAAACAAAACTGATTAGAAATACATCCCCTAATCAATATTTCCAAAACGCATGGAACTGTTCATAAAAATGCACCACTAATTATTCAGCAGCAGCCATGCTTTTTGCTTTATATATTACATATACGATTATGTGTGCATCCATATAGATCTAAGTGCATAGAATAATAAGGGTGCGGCAGATTGAGAAGGAAGTGGAGAAACTATTATGACAACAGATTCCATTAGCACAATGATTTATACAAAGTGGAACTTTTTATTCTTCACATTTTAATATCACCACTTTTTTTCTCATTGTGCAACTTTGAATGGACACAAACTCTGTTTATTTATTTATTTACTTCGGTGGTAAAGCTCTTTACTTTAGTCACCACTTGATCTTTGTGGACCGTCAATATTGCTTCACTAGAATAGTAGATTCACTACTATAGACATTTTAAATTGTTCGATTATATATCTCTTAACTAGTTTATTCATGATTTCAAATATCAGCAACTATATGCGCCTGCACTTTCTCTAGTACTATTTTTAGACATGAAATCTTAGTGTCATTACTCTAATATTTCACCAAATACTCAAAATGTAATGGCTACTTGGTTTTATTCTTCTTATGAAAAAAGTTCTCGAGTTCACGAATATGATTACTGGCAGCAGAGAGATAGGAATAATTAACGTAATTTTGTTCCCAAACCGAGAGGATAAACAGACCTAAAGCCAAAACCTTGTTGGTTAATATTAGAAACTAAGTACTAAATGCAAGCGAACATTGGGAAAGGAACATTTAAATTTAACAATCATACAAAGTTACGCTGAATGAACAGATATATTTTGATGACAGAACCTTGTTATATTCCAAATTTCATTACATGGTAAATTGCTAATGTGAATAATTAGAGAACAATGAGAAATGGATGATGCATCATATGAACTTAGGTAATAAATGATTCAATTTCTTTATAACATATCTGATGTCCAGTTGCAGTGTTCGTATAGTGCATATGTATATACATTAAAAGATTGATTATGAATCCTTTGAATTAAGTAACCAACTAGTTGTTCTTAAGTTGGCTCTATTGATCTTGTAGCCAAACTAGCTTCTCTGTGACTCCTTGCACTCAACTGTTTGTCTCCTCCTAGCCTTTTGGCCGGCGAACGTCCGTTCACGACTGGACTCACATTCGTCAACTTTCTAGGCAACTCGCTGCTGATCGATGACGGTGGGGGAAGAATGGCCAATGGAGTTCGTTTCTTCTTCAATTTCTCTTGATCTGCTCGATGATATCTCTGCATTTTTGGCGGTTTAAAAAATTTAAAAGTACTCAAAGAAAAACACTAAAGCCTGAATGTGTATCAAAAGCTCATACTTGAAACAGGCCCGGTCTTATAAATTTGGGGTCCCCATGGAAACAGATTAAATGATAATTTGGACCTACTTGAGTTTATCTTTACATCATATTGCTTTTTACTTTATTTATACTTTTGGTTTTTTTTTCCCCTTAAGTTTTGAATTAAGTTTTTAGGATAAAATGGGCCTTCTATCCTGTATAATAGCTTGGGTCTTACGCAATGACACACACTTTGGTCGGTTTTGGCTTAAAATCCTATTTTTTGGTTACTTTAAAAATATGATTTTGACAGTCATTGTGTTATGTTGTGCTCATGGAGTCCTGTACTATAAACTGGCAATAAATTTACGCTATTTTGGTACTTTAAAAAAAAAAAAATCATTAGCAAGAAGAAGAAGCACCTGAACCACAAAGTTGCGTCTTTCGCAGTCTAGAAACATATTCACATTCCACTTTGTTCTCGCAGCAATCTTGTCTCTTACTGTTGAGAAACTGATTTGATCTCTAGAAGTGAAGCGATCAACTTCATTGAACCAAAGGCAAGTAAATAGATTGCTAATTGGAACATGCTCTCTTAAAATGACACATCCTTCTGGTACATCTGCAAATCCACCAAATACAAGTCATTAAAATGTTTAATTCCGAAAGCAAAATTTCAGATTATAATGCTAAGAAAACATGTAAATATACATACCGCTTGTGATTGGGAGCTTCGCAGCAGAATAAGGTGTTAAGCCTTCTTTCTTGTAGAAATTCACTTGAAAGTCGATAGACGCATTGGCATATTTACCAGCAGCTTTATTTGCTTCGGCTTCTACAAAAACATCAAACCGTTTGTAATGTCTAGATATTGCAAATGTGACATTTTCCCTCCATAAGAACCTAAAATTCAAAAAAGTGAATGTCAGATTATGGCGGCGCAGAAACTCAGCTGCCAAGACTAATTAATGAGTTCATGACCTCTCGAGAATTTGATGTGGATCGACCACAAGGTCCAACTTTCCATCAATCCATAAAGAATATCGAGAATTAGGAAACAGCCTATGGACAAGAAGCTTTGGCACCTGCAAAAAGAAAGATTATAAAATTTCATATTGAAAAAATAGAGAAATGTCACGTTTAAATTTACCTTTCCATTGCGCCTTCCATCTGTATAAGGAAGATTATGAACAACAACAACTCTCCATAATCCTACTTTTGTGGTGGTCCTATTAAAGCCTTTATCTTTCTTCAAGATTGATTCAGTTTTTTCATCAACAAACATAAAGAAGCAAACCGTTTGCTCGGAATATTTACTAATATTACTCGGGCTCTTCACATCATCAAAAGCATCTGAAAAGAGTAAGAGAACATCTTCATCAGAAACCGTAAGAAAGAAGAAAAAGACCAAAACGACTGGTGAAAGAATCAAGGAATGACCAAAGACTGTTGAAGCAACAACTATCCCTCGACACCGCTTCATTTCAAGAAGATCATTATCGTCGATATCAAATCCTGTTCCTCTTCCAGGTTCGGGTCCTTTGACAAATCTAGTAAAAAGCATTGTGATTAGTCCACAGAGAAAACGTGACAAGAACTCAAGAGATACACTCACCCGCAATGCACGCTCATGGTTCCTTTGATGTGAAAAGATCTTCTTCTCTGTTTCAAAGTCGGATAGCCGCCAAAATCTGACCCTCCAAACTCTGTTTGCCGGTTTAGTGGCTCCTCGTGTATATATGTTAGATTCTTAAGAATAGGGGAAAACGACGGTGAGCTTGGCATCAAGGCGATTGCTTCTTCTAAGGGAAGGTAACAAACCGGGCATGCTGAAAAAAAACAAAACCAGCAAAAACAGTTTGCTTACACAAAAACAGAAAGTTATATAAGAATCAAGAGATCAGAACTCACGGCGTGGTCCGGTTCTCTTTTTGTCAGCTGGTGGAGGAGGTAACGTGAACCTGTTACAGGGATGATCTGGAGGAAGTTTATAGCCACGAAAATATGGAGGAGGACGAGGCCGATACGCTTTTACAGCTTTTCCCACGTAAGATAAATTGTTGTGGATATTGCTTATTTGCTCTCTGTTTGTACTGTCAATGAAATGCAGACTCGGAGGAACTTGATCTTTCTGACCATCTTCACCTGATTGCAACCAAAATAGAGAGGACAAAGACAATTGGCAAGATTCGGAAACCCTAAAACAAAATCCACACTTTTGATTACCCTAGCTAGAGCTATAAAAGCTAGTAAAACCCATGAGCAGATTCATATACGTTTTGGGAAAACTATTACTTAAAGGTGATTTGATAAGGTTATATATGTCTTGTAATGCATCAGTTTTAGTTTGGTCGGCGTACGGTTTGGTTTGTAAAAAAAACAGAAACAAAATAAAGGGAACCCATCTATAACTGATTATTAATATTATAATATATAAGTATGTTTTAACTAAAAATAAAAATAGAAAGTTGTAAGATTTTGATTTATTAAGTTTAATTACACTAAATTCAATTTTCATTCAATTTCGTTTTTCTCTTTTTGCTTTACAAAAATAATAAAATCACTCAATTTTTATTTATTAGTTCAGTTAATCAAAATTCGATTTTAATTCAATTTTTTTTTTTTCCTTTTGAGTTAGAATAAAAATAAAATCATTCAATATATAAATAAATTAGGGTTTGATCTAGATTTGGTTCGTCTTGAGGTAATTGTCCGTATCACTAATTCAATTTCTCATAAGAGTTCATATTTTTTTTGTGTAGGTCAGTTTGCATTGAGATTCAACATCAGAACTCAATGTTCTGCATCCAAAGGCACAAAGGAACATCCTACATCAAAAAAAAAAAGGGTCCTAAAACAACATCTACCTATTGTTTCACCGCTTCTCTTTCTTCAATGCATCACTTAACAAAATTATATGCATTAGTTTACTAAACTATAGCAAAAACGGGTATAGTTTCTCTACTCTAAAACCTTTGGGAAAAAAGGTTAATATAAGAGAAAAAAAAAACTCTTCAAGTAGTGAGCTAAAACCGAAACATAAGCTATAGAACCTCAAATCACCATAACTACACAACAATCAAACAAAAGCAATTTACCTTTCCAGACGTAAAGGACGCGAATGAAGACAAGAGTGGAGATTAAGAAGAAAATCTTCTTGGGACGTCCTGCGAATTTAAAGATCCAACGTACAATATCTTCCTTCTCCTTGTGCATCTTAGATGGCTTCGTCCGTGTTGTTGTAATCGTCTGGATAGGCAAAACGACGCCATTATATCCCATCTGCGATACCGTTCCCTCCTCAGTTCGGACCAAAATAGCTTTAGCTATTACAACCAATTTTCTGAATTCACAGTGTTATTTCTAGGATCTGTGATCGGCAAATAGCATATTTTATTGCTCAAGAAGTTCGACATCAAGGGACTCTTTTTACCAGGAAAGTTAGAACAAGGTATTTAATCACGATATTCAACAAAAGCAAGATTAGTTATCTGTTTCTTCACTTAACTACCGATTTAATGAGAAATTAAATTGCTTAGAGGATACTCTACGGCTACTGCTACACGTGTAAGTTCATGTCTGCTGGGACGTGGAAATTTTAACAATAGAAAGTATTCCAAATATATCAAAAGGTCTTCGTATTTTATCACGAATTCACGATACTAAAAATCACTTTTAAGTTGATCAAACATTCTTAAATTGCTTCATTTCAATCGATCGTGCTTACTTATGGAGTTCTTATACGTAGTCTCTTTCTTGCTTAAGTGGGATGAAATTAAATACCCATAAAAAAATGGTATCCATAACTGGATCTTGGTATTAATTACTTATCAAATATTAATGTTGTGTATTGGAGTTAAGCCGGTTAACCTATACATCACAATCCAAGTTTTAAATAGATTTTTAACGCACTTGTTTCGTCCTTCTTTTGTGTTGCAGCGCTTACCAATAATCTTCCTTAGGCTTTTAGCATTTGGCACCACCTTATGGCAATATAAATCACGTCAAATTATAATTATTTTGTTTCCCATATATAACTAAGTTGTTATGTTTTACGTACCTTTTTCATTTTGGCTACATTACATATGTGTCCCGATCACTCGGCGGCTGTAGAGATTTGTCTCGTTTGTAGATGATGAGAGTAAAATGTGCAAGTAATCTTTAGAGAGAAGATCAACTTTGGATTGAAACCACCAAGTCAAGAACATTTTAAAGATAATATTATGTCATTAAAGAGCGAAATCAAGAGCAACTGAATGGAGATAGAAAACTGCTGCAATCTGGATACTAAACTCTATACAGTTACTCTAAACTCTTTCTATTATTTCGTTATTCTAAACTCAAAATTTTTATTCAAATCTTTTTGTATTTCACTTTATATGCAATATAAGCAGCACTATTTAGTTAGTATGTATTTCTTTCTATTTCTCTAATATTTTTTTTAATCTTTTGTTGGACGAACAAAGCAGATCTCTAAATTCTTGATAATTACAAAATAATGATAGTTGACCATCTTTACATCAACGATTTTTACAAAAATGAACCAGAACATACACTTTCTCATGTTATAGATTTTAGATTTATCTAAATGATTCAATCTATATAGATACAAATGTTTTTTCTTTCTTATTTTAAATAAGTATAAATATAGTATGCAATCACTCTTCTATGTCTCTATCTGACGTCCATTGATTCTAACCATCTATACAAAAGGACACCCACAAAATATGAGGCAAAAACGTTTCTCTTCTACGTTTGTTGTTTCCTTTTCTTTTCATCGTTCCACATCAATTAGAATTTTTTAATTATCCAAAACTGGTAGAATTAATAACTATTTAGAGAGACATCTTAAATATTCTTAGTAGAGATATCTCACAAGTTCTCAAAATATATTAAAATAAATAATTTGGGATATCCAAAACTAAATATCAATATTTTTTAATACTTATACTTAGATTTAGTTTAAGAAACCCATGTTGAGAATTCCTAAAATGCTATTTATTAGAGAAACAAAATGTTACTTAATATTTGCATAAAGCTTTTCATTCGATATTCCTATGATATAATTTCGGCTTGGCTTCCGGATTTGAATGCGAAGAGTACAATCTAGATGACTTTTATGCACTACAATAAATTAGGTCATAAGATGTATTTTTATGAAGTCATTAGTTTAACCGATTTTAAAATCAAAATATGAAGCAATTTAACGACGTTTTGATTTCAACTTATTTAAGAGATATCACTATCCTATTAACCACCTCTACTGCTTTCAATATTCAACATGTCGCCAGGAATGTAAACCATTAGGCAGACAAGCCTGCAAATTTAGCTAGACAACTCTCTTTACCTTACGTTTTATCTTGGATTGTTTAGTTTGTATGAAAAATCTCAATCAGAATTGCGAAAAAACTTGGGTTGTGTATATGTATAATGTATAATATGATGTTATATTTATCCATATATCTATCTAGTGTATGTATTCTTGTGTATTCACTTGATTCATCAACTATGTACATATTAGTACAAAGAATTATATTGTAGAACACGTTTAAGAAGTGAGAAAGAAAGATTTTGTAGAAATCATATTAAGGGAATCTAACCAAAGTGGTAAATTTAAACCAAGAAGAGGATACACAAACCTCATGTTCTTGCCTTCTTTTGATAAAATATTCAAATGGACACAAAAGTAACAGAAATTGACACCAGAAAGATCAATCAAATAGGATGATGTATTCTCTCTTTGAAGACGCTCGTCACTCTTTCTTTGTCTCCCCTTCCTTGTGTTTCCCCTTCTTTGGCTTGATGAAACAGAAGCACGAGCAACAAGGCAGCTGAAACAAAAACTTCATCTTGATTTAGAATTGGACCAACACTACATCCATGTCTGCCTTTTATGATTGAGCTTTATAGCAATTGCTATTATTCTTTACCAATTCTAATTTCACTTTCTTTATAGGTTTCCTTTATTCGTTTCTACTTTTTGGATGCTTTTCAAAGCAAGTTGATTCCCCCTAGATAAGAAGATGCCTCTGCTCAAAGCTCTTACTCTGGTGCAAAATCATAATATTACAAATATAAAATGATCATCCTCATCAGGATGCCTTTTTCAGGGGGATAATATTTTATGTGTTTTTAAGTTAAACTTGACTACGAATTATACTTAACCTAACTAAATGGCAACAATTAACTTGAACATCAGCCACTAGAAATTTATTGTAGTGTCAATATTCAGAATTTTTATTTTTATTAAATAACTCTAAAGTTTACGAATACATCAAAACGGTCATGTTCTTAGATGGGATAATTCAGGTAATTTCATTTAATTGACTTCTCTTAGTTTATTAAAAGCATAAAACCTGAAAACCCGTAAAACACACACACATATATGTATATATATTGAAACTAGAACTAATATTGTGTTTGAACATCTATTTGGAAAAGTAGTTTTTATATGTCAATAACATTACATTATCTCGACTTTGAAGTCGGGTGATAACGCAAAGGGAATAGTACAAACCGTTGGACTACATGTACTGATCCACATATTTGTAAGTGATCGTACGAAAAAAAATTGTCCCAAAAAGACATAGTATGCTTAAAGGAACCCCTCAATTAACCCTTAGACTTGCAAGCTAATTCGATCATTTCAATTAATTGAATCTCTCCGTACAAAACTAGATACCCGATCAAAGAGGAGTGCCACATATAAAAATTAACAGAATTAAACTAAGAAATCAACGACACCAATCAACAAAAAAAGAATATATCCTAAAAAAGGGGACAACACTTCAAGAAAACAAAATTAATAACCACAAAAATAAAAAACCAAAACATTACACTCTGTCTTCCCCTTTTTTTATCCCCAACAAAAGCATCTTCCTTTGTTCTTCTGCAATACCGCTTCTATTTTCTCCCTCCTTTCACAAGGAAGGGCGTAGAAGAATCCACCATTAATTATTGTTCCATAACCATAAAAGAAAACCTTTAAATCTCATCATCAAACAACACACAAAGAAAGCCAAATGGGTATCAAGTTCTTGTTGATCCTTGGCCTCTTGACCCTGGCCGTAGTCGCCGAATCAGCCAATGCCACGTGGACCCTGACAAAGTCTTGTGTCAATGGCCAAGGTTGCATTGGAGACGATGATGGGCTTGAGTCCTTGATGGATTCTGAGACCAACCGGCGCCAACTAGCCGCAAGGCGCAGCTACATCAGTTACGGTGCACTCAAGAAGAACAATGTGCCGTGCAGCCGTCGTGGCCGGTCTTACTACGATTGCAAGAAGAGGAAAAGGGCTAACCCTTACAGACGTGGGTGCAGCGTCATCACGCATTGCTACAGGCAAACTTCTTAATTTGAAGAATCACATACAAACAATATGAGTAAAGAAGCGAGAGGGCAAAGAATGCGTAAATAAATAAATAAAGAGATCACCTGTTTCTTCTACGTACGATTCTTAACTTTTTTTTTATCTTGATATTGCCCGTTTTTTTCTTCTCTTAATTATCTTTTTCCCTTTTATTTATGATCATGATGCATATACGCTCATTTTATCTTTTGTTGTTCTTTTATATTTCTCGACAAATTGTTGTGTTTCGTTTAATTATGTCTATAAGTAAGTGCTGTTTCTATACCTTGTGATCTATGTTAAATAATGAACTTGTATAAATGGGGGAAGAACGTAAAAATGGAATTGTTGACGACATTTGCATTGTATATATCGTCATATATATATACCTCAAAAATTGTCTTTACACGACCTTTGATATCACAATAAACTGTGTTACGCCTATGGAACAAATGTGCAATCAAGGTATTATATATTAAACAAATAAAATTAAATGCATGCATTTATAAAATAAAATAAAGGCAGTATATATAAAAAGTTGACTAGAGGTGAAACAGTTAGATATGGTTTTCATTTTCAAGAATCCACCAATCAACGTGCAACACTGAGATTTCTTTCTCCCTCAAATCTCACCATGTCAAAAGTACCTTTATCTTAAGTATAGTATAGTATCTCATATGAATATGTAGAGTCTGATTTTTTTTTTTTTTAATAATAGTACGAGTGTTTCATATCATTAAGAAACCCACATATATAATGTTATCAAAACCCCATAAATATGAACCATCTAGTAATAATGTGACCCATGGTTAATATATCAATCAAAGTCCCTTATGTGTTGGACGGATCTCCCCCACCATCCCTGGAACCAAAGGTGTCTGCCATGTTAGATCTGTTCGTAACCAAGAACCGTCTTAGGTATCCCCATGCAGTAAAGCAGTTGACTTGTTGATGTTGACATAACCTTTGTCGTAAGACGTTACTTACTAAGGAACCCCATTTCCTCCATTAGAGCTAGCTTGCAAACGTTTAGAGAAGTAATAAAGCAAAAACTACTTCTTTGTGATTCTTGTATTCGTTGAGGGATAAAGTATCCTCTTCGATATCGGGTTCGCTTCCTAGCAATTTCTTTTACACACCTCAATTTCGTCACGGTTTTCACTAATGAAATTGAAAGTTAGGAATGAATAGATGTAAATCCAACAAAATTAACATGAATAAGTCTATTAGATAAATGATACATGAAGAGAAAAGAAAATACAACAACATAGATATTTTATAACAATGGAGCCATGAGTTTAGTCAGCGAGTGCAATCGCAATAGCTCAAGGCATTATCTAAGAATACAATATTAAAAATAGAGCTTACAAAACATTATTTAATAAAGGGGAAAATAAAATAAAATAAAATAGGGCTCATGTCATGATGAGCTAGGTAGAGGCGGCGAAAGAATCAGAAGCCCCAGGAGAAGTCAGCGGGAAGAGAGGGAGAAGTCGGGGCTTCTGACCACTCCTAGTCGACGACGGCGACGGGAGCAAGTAAAACCCTTTCTCTCTGATCTCTCTCTCTTCCACGTCGGAGTTCAGTTTCGGATCGTAATGCCCGAACCCGGAGTAGCTCGGGCTCTGACTTACGGACCCGGATCGAGAAAAAGTGTCAGGGACGAGAGGAGTGTCGGGGCTGAGAAGCAGGGACGGAAAATCCAGAAGGCTTGGGGAGAGTTTATCGGGTACCCGAGAACGCACCGCGTGGATATTGAGATGTCTCTTCGAATTGCGGCGTTCGTAGAGGCAGAAAGCTGCGGAGGAGGAGGAAGAAGAAGAAGCAGAAGATTGCTTCTTCGTGGGGACGGGTTTGATTGGTGGGATTGAGTACCTTTTTGGTTCGGGTTTTTGGGTCTGGTTAGGGTTCTCGGAGCATGTGGTTAGCATCTGAACGATTTGCTTGAAGGAGGAAACGTCGGTTTTGATGAAAGTGATGGACTCGGATCTGGAGATAACGGGTCGGGTCGGAGTGGTGATGCTGCTGCTGCTGCTTGGTGAAGTAAGGAAGCTCTGTGCGTCATCTCTGCTGTATCTCCGCGAGTTCTCCATTGAAGGAAGCAAAGGTTTTGTGTTTGAAGTAGTGTACTTGAAGCCTTGAGGGGGATGGATATATATTGGTTTATAATTTCAAGGAAATTACAATTCTATACAAATGATTAATTTTATAAATATGACAGTAAAATAAATTTTGTTTTAATTGACAGGAAAAACTGCCTTATTTTTGTATGTGGTTTGGTTCGAAACGCTCACGTGGGCCTAGATATCCTTTTTGGTATAAAGGCTTTCTTATTTAGAGAGTGCTACTGTTTATCTGCTGTCACGCGCCGAATGTTGAGAATGATGTGCACGCGGCGCCGTCAAAACTAAGGACCTGGCAAACGTTTTGAGTTTTGATTGGGTGAATTGGTGTATACAGTGTATAGTGTGGACCTGCTGACTTTTTCAACAGTTATTTTCATTCTCGTGACGGTTTGTTAGACATGCAATAAATGCATATTATTTTCCAAAACTGCATAAATCCTTTACCTTTTGTCTAGATAATTTTGCAATTGAATGAATCTAACAATAGATATGTAACCATAGTGTTTGTTTAGTCAACACAAAATCTTGTTTCTGACCACTTATCTTGCTGTGTGGATGACATTGTAGATACGTTTTAAAACTTCCCATAAAGTGACTCAAAATATGATACATGACAGTCTGGAGTCTTTGGACATCAATCTTTTTTTTCTTTAACATCTGTAATTTGTTTGGGCCGAGCCATCTGTTTCGGCTTTGGCAAATTGAACTGGGCTCAATGTCCTTTTTCTTTCTTTAACATCCGTGAAGGCCGAAGTCATTCTTCTAAGTCTTGTTTTATATGGTTTGGCCTGGGCATAATGAATTGGAACCGAAGAACCAAAAAATTTCGGTTCGATTTCGGTTCCGGTTCCACCTATATTATTCATTAGATCCTGAGTTAAAGAACCATGATATCGATTCGGTTCTGCTTCCTACCCGAGAACCGAAATCAAGAACCGAAAACACAAACATATATAAGTATATCATTCTATTGTTAAATGTTTTTTATCAAACTTCAACTATGTGGTTTTCATTTTGGTTTTTGAACGTTTACTTTGTGGTTTTTTTTGAATTTTTATATTGGATTTAAATTAATTCGGGTGTTTAAATTTTATTTCAGGTATTTTTTATTGATTTCGGATAATTTTAGTTGATTTGGGTAATTTTAGTTGATTTCGGATAAAAAAATTATTATTTCGGGTATAAATTACTCGAAACCGTATGAGAACCGAAAATTTCAGGTATTTTACGGTTTTTCAAATTATGGAACCGAACCGAACCGGTATAGATAGGAACCGAATCAGAACCAAACCAAAAAATATAAATACCTATTAGATCCTAAATCATAAGAACCGAAATACTCAGAACCAATTAGTTAATATCCAAAACCGAACCGAATACCGAAATGCCTAAACCTATATATGGTCATGGAAATGCATTTCTAGTTTGGTTGGGGAATTCTACCTTTTGCTTTGGGATGGTGCTTCTAAGTTCTAAGACTACCACTTTAATTTTGGCTGCCTTAACTCCTACTCGAGACCAACCGTGGTCTTTCTTTGTTCAGGGGCATCTTGATACTCAACCATCTGTATAAAGATTCTGTTCTTTTTCTTGATGTTGTGGACTACCAAAGGCCGTGTTTAATTTACACAGACAACTTCTTGACTCTCACAATTCTCACCTCTTCGTGACATTTATGCACGCATGAGATATATGGATTTTAGGCCCGTGTAAATCTTATATCAATAAAAATTAAGTCTTTGATAAGCTAATATTACTCATCAAAAATAAATCCATCCAAACCAGCTTTCAATTCCAGTACAAAAATGTTAAGCATAGAATCAAACCAAACTCATTATCATCATATTGAATCTTGAGAATTGTTGAAACACTAGATAAGAATATAACAAAGCCAAAATGTTTGTTTTATAAGAATCAAAGGTCGAAATCAACGCTTTTCTCCAGATAATACATTCGTTTACATATGTTGATTCTGTAGTAGCTTAAAAAGAAGATATCCGAAGCAAAAGTTAAACATTTATTTAGAACAACAAGGTGATGTTGACCATTAAACTACCATTACATGGTTCATACATTAAGTTTTAACAACTAGACATTTCATGATGTGAGATTTTTCATTAAGCACAAGATCACACCAGTCAACTCTTCCCCAAATCTCTCCTCCTTCACGCCTTTCCACAGCAATCTGTGCACACCAAATTTCTGTTGTCTCCGTCAATGCTACTTCTTTATGCACAAACACAACCAAATTTCCACCGTAATTCGCTGTGTGCGGCCATGAACCGTCCTTAAATTCGCCTAGCTCCAGACCCTTAACCACTCCCCAAGCCCTCTCATTTGGATCATACGTTCTTATACTATTCTTATGAATATCATAGTAGTACAAAACATCGTCTATAACGCATGAATTAGACCACTCCTTAGAAT
Organism: Iljinskaea planisiliqua; assembly: GCA_900108845.1. Taxonomy (NCBI): domain Eukaryota; kingdom Viridiplantae; phylum Streptophyta; class Magnoliopsida; order Brassicales; family Brassicaceae; genus Iljinskaea; species Iljinskaea planisiliqua. Next base: position 5,638,302 of record FNXX01000004.1, on the reverse strand, counting down.
GCAGGATCTCATCCTTCTCCCATCTAGCTTCTTTTGGTTCATACACATAGCTATTCCTATGACCTCTAATGTAAATAGTACCCGACATCTCCACGCTACTAAACCACCTCTGTCTCACCTCCCAATCTGGCCTCTTCCTAACCTCCCACGTTCCTGCTTCAGTATCAAACACCATGATAATATCAGATGATGATTTCAGCTCCCGGGAACGAGTATTAGACCCACCAACCACATATATCTTCCCATCTACGAGTTCAGAGACCGAACCAGCGACGGCCCTTGGCAGACAAGGGAGATGTTGCACCGTGTGAGATTCACAATCAATGCGTACCACACTAGATATCATCAAACCCCAATAGTAAAATCCACCCATAGCAATTATACTCGACCCTACGACAACATAGCTTGCATGTAAAGGCATAGGAGGAAGTGAAGGGATAGGGACTAACCAAAACTTGTTGTTGGGTTTCTGCCTAAGAGTGTACCAATGGGTATAAGAGTTTTGGTTTTTACAGATGGCAACATAGAGACAGTTTTCGTCGCGGCCAAGAAGAGATCGTCGTCTCGCGTATACCTCAGGCGATGTAACCAGAGACCAGAATTGCCTAGAGACGAGGGAGAGAACGGGATAGTAGGATCTTGGTACACGTGCTACGCAGTCCACGAGGATATCTTGTGGAAGTGACGTCATCAATGATGGCTGGTTCTCTTCATCAGCCGAATCTTTGGTAGACATCTCTCATATGTCGAGAGAAACACACTGAAGTTACAGCTTTATAATTGGTAGGCAAAGATAAAATATAAGCAAAGATAAAATATAGGCAAAGATTGGAAAGAGAATGGTAGAATTATATATATAGTACAAATATATATATGGTTTGAAAGACCAACAATAAAATATACGTTTGAAGAATATACATTGAATTTTGTTTTTAGTTTCTTTTTGTCTCTTAACTAATAATTGTTTTTCATTTTTTCAATAGAATCATAATCTTTTTGTTATGGTCTTATTTTCACCATATTTACTAATTTTTCACAGATTTTATTTTAGTTGACTAACAAATATGACAGCTAGTGATGAGTACAAATCATATCTAGTTTTTCTATATATGGAAAATCTCATTAATGGTTTCATAGGAAACAAATCCAGTGTATTTGACAATTAAAAATGATAAGTATTGTATTAATTGCTCAGATATCTTTCTATGTTTTACATACCATTCTAACCTGTATAGTAACGTCAAATGGCTCATTACCAAATAACCCTTACATTTCTATCATTTAACAATTGTGTTCATTCCGTTTGGTACCTTATCTCGTCATCAACATCCACAAAACTAAAGTTAGCCCAAAGTAAAAAAAGATAATTATCCCTGGGCGTTCGGGTACCCGTTCGAGTTCGGATCGAGTTTTTCGGATTTTCAGGTTTTAGTCTCATAGGATCCATTCGAGTTTTATAAATTTTTGGGTCGGATATGGTTAGTAATTTTTCGGGTTCGAATCTATTTTGTAATACCATACAAGTCCCATTTTATATCCAAACTCAATTCAAATACGGATAATACTACTTCGGTTCCGGATATCCATTTTAAAAATAACATACTTTAATTAAATCACACATAAAATTAAACTATAAAACTAATAAAATCTTCTTAAACATTATAAAAACTGAACTCATTCATCTTAAACAAACCAATGAAATAAGTCATAAATTTGAATTTTCAAAATATTTGAAAATAAATAAATTATACAAAACTATGTAAAATTAGTTTTTTCGGGATACTCGTTCAGGTTTCGATTGGGTTTGGGTATTACCCAAAACCCGAAATACCTAATCTAAGTCTCATTTGATAACTTTTCTAAAGCCGGTTCGGATCGGATTCGGGTATTTCGGATCGGATCCGGATATGGGTTCGGTTTTGGGTATTATGTTCAGGCCTAGAGATAAGTTAATATGTAAACGATACCGTTTTTATTCAAAGAAAATAATTAGAAAGACACTAATACAAAAGCCCATATAAGGAAACCCAAGCCGATCTATAGTCAACACAATCATTATTAAACTGTGTTCAATCCGCATAATGGAAGTTTCACTAGCTATTTTTAAATAAACCATCTCATTTGGGGCAGACAGGCTCGAATGCGAATGGACCAACGTTGAAAAGACCGTACGTGAGCTTATTGAAGATGACCGTTGAATTTTCCGGTTTCACGACCGGCTTTAGAACAGAGCCCATGTATCCACCGTGGAGCTTCGACACTTTGCTGCATTTAGCGTTTGGGGACTTGACGAGGTAAGCTCGGCAACCTTTGATAGCGTAGTTGGTCACCGTCTTAGGGGCGAAGAGCAAAAAGTATCCGTTCTTGTCCGTCTTTGTCTCCGATATCGCGTTCTTCTTGTTTTTGCACATAAGTCTCACCACCGCATCTGAACAACAGAACAAGTTTTTTAACAGTTGAGTTAAAGTTGTTAAAATGGGAGTTATAGGGAAAAAAATGACAAGGCTCCGTTGCACTTGATTGTGTTAACCAAAAACCTATTATCAGTCACAATCACATTTTAACTATTATTTTTATATAGTTTTCCATATTTTATGGTAAATTTATGTATATCAATTTTGATTTTCTCAAAGAAACATGAACCACCCTTCTGACCGGCTGAGCTAATCTCGCATGGTAATATATAGTTTAACAGTTTAAACAAAAAAAAATTGAACATTTGCCAATGAGGTTATGTATACAGTATATATATGCCTCTCAAACGTATAGCATAAATTGGTAAGTGAAGCACATGAAAGATTAGAATACTAATTAAGGATTCGAATCATAAAATATGGACTTTTAATATCTTTAGTGTATATATAATACCTTTAACGGGCTTGGCGCCTTGAAGGTTGTTTACGCCGGCGTACTTGCAGGCTTTGCAATAGACCATACCGCGCACGGCCACTAGCCTCCTGATGAACTTAGGAGGGGAAACCGGTGGGAGAACCGGAGGCTTGATTGGAGCTTTGGTCGGTGGGAGTGTTGGTAGCTTGATCGGAGCTTTGGCCGGTGGGAATGTTGGTAGCTTGATCGGAGCTTTGGCCGGTGGGAATGTTGGTAGCTTGATCGGAGCTTTGGCCGGTGGGAATGTTGGTAGCTTGATCGGAGCTTTGGCCGGTGGGAGAGTGGGTAGCTTTATCGGAGCTTTGGTTGGTGGTGGTGTTGGTAGTTTGATTGGAGGTAGAGCGGTAGTGAAAACAGAGGAAATGAAGCAGCAAAGTGCTATGAGAGTTAGCAAAACACTCTTACCAACCAAACCCATTTTTGTTCTTTTGTTTTTGTCTGTGTGTGAGTTTAGGTTGATGTGAGAGGTGTATTTATAGGAGGTTTCAGGCTTTAAGTAATATTTTTTTATATTAAGCGATATAGATAACACAGTCCCACATGCACGTCTTGCGAGGGAGTCGAGAAGTTTCCGATGTCTCTCGTTAAAGATTTAGATTTAGATCTCTTTACAGGTTTCAAATCTTTTTTAATCTGATAACCTGTTTCAATACCTATATTTTAGCATTTCCCTAAAGTATACAGTTAAATGATTTGAGAGTTTGTTGAGAAGTAAGGGAGTTTTATTAGAGTTTGAGTCATATGTGTAATGATTTCGTATAGTCCGTAAAATTTGCGAGAGTTGACAAAAAAAGAATGGGATTACGAGAGTTGATCAAAGTTGTAACGATTTACAACTTTTGTTGGACTAAAATCTACCGAAATATTATATGTAAAGTTATGCATGAACCACGGGAGAAGTCCACTCCTGTTAAACCACGGGAGAAGTCCACTCTGTAGCAGCGTTCTTATCGGAGCTGATCGGATCAGCCGATAGAATTTATAAAAAAAAAAAAAAAAGTTATGCATGAACTTAAATAAACTTCTTGATCGACTAAATCAGTGTTACGTTCAGGTTTCAATGCAAACATCTGGGATACAACATGTATTACTTTCAGGTTTCAATGCAAATATCTTGATTGACTTAATGCATGAGTTTTCAATCACGTTCCATGTTTTATGGTCCATAACATGTGCATGGCAACACGATGCGCCCGGTGCGGCTTCAACACATTACACATTTAAGTTCAAAATTAATATCTACGCTTCTTCTGTTTAGTTGGAATTTGTTCAATTTAAAGTACATGCAATCCATTAGAGTTTAATAAAACTACCAAAACGATGCCTATATGGTAATTCTTAGATCAGGAGGAAAAGATTTAGAAGATGAAGATAACTAGATTTTAATGAAACTGGCAAAAAAAAAACTATGCTTGTTTAATTGTTCTTAAATCAGGAAAAAGGTGACGTTTTAATTTTAGAGCACATCTCTCTTTAACAGTTCTTAAGTAGTTCTCAAACAAACCAAAAATATTATATTTTAAATAAACTATTAATATTACATCACTCATAAATAGATAAGTGTTTAATAATTTGAAAATCATTCTTCATTTTCGCTCTTTCTTTTCTTTTCTATTCTTTTTATTTTTATAATTATAAGATACTTATACGAAATACCTATAATGGAGATGTTATTAATAGTGGAAAGTTTGTTGCTAGTTACTCTAGTGCTTTACCATAAACCATACAACTCCTCCAGATTAGAGCAACTTTTTGTGAGGTTCTTGAAAGAGCTATATATATTATGATCGATACACAGAGACTGATACTTGTAAAACTAAAATTTCGCAAACTTATGGTAGGGTCGTATATGTGTATTTAGGGTGTCGAACCATGAGACATGCGTTTGTTTATTTGGATTGGTATATGGTAGGGTTTCGTACGCACTTTTTAAGGCATGACATAGCAAGTATTCGATACGCGGACTCGTTAGCTATTCAGAAAATAATAATATGTGTACTCATTTCGAGTGAACATGGTCATGGACCTCATGGTTAAAGTTCAGTTGAGTAATAGAAGTAACAGATGTTTAGCACAAAAAAAATGAAAATAATAACATATTTTGGGCCAAAACGGGCCAGGCCGTTAGCCCAAGTAGCTGTGATTTTGTTACCCAAACATAATACGGAGAATTAGATGCATGAAATAATATTCATTTTTAATGTTAGCCATAGGCCCATAACTCGAAGAAATTTTTTTTAAAAAAATACTGAGAGTACAGTGATACTGATTACTCCATGTAATGTGATGTGGCTATATATTAGCGAGTAGAGCATAGCACAGACGAAACTGAAATTCAAAATTCAAAATCAAATTCTTAATTTCGCGAGAGAGAAAATATTGTCTCATCGTCTCTCTTCCTCTTCTTCTCTCGTCTTTCATCTGCAATGTCTTCCACCAGAAAGAGCACTAAGAGAGCACGCCCAGAGCCGCAATCGCTGAAGAAGCAAGCACCGAACGCAAAACTCCATGACGATTTGGAGGATCTCGATGTTTCTAGGTCCGTTTTTCTTTTCTCCTTCTTCTGATTTTGGGCTAGATCGTGAACCGCGATTGATTTAATGATTTTCCGTGTGGATCGTGCAGCGATCTCAAAGGAATCCTGTCGGCGTTGCAGCAAATCAGAGAGAAAGCACACGAGGACGGCCGTAAGAAGAAGGAAGAAAGCATCTCCAGGTGATTTATCTCTTTCACTAATTGTTTCTCTCCGGCTAGTTTCATCGCCGGTTACGTAATAGTTTAGAAGAATCAGGTTCGATATCTCCGTGACCTTCGATTTTATCTACTATGCGGTTTCCCTCCCAAATTTCCGTCATCGAGAAAGCCATCTCGATATCCTCGCTTCTATGCATCTTAATCATTATTGGAGCATGTTGTGCTAATCACGATCGTTTCTTCTACTCGTTATCGTTGTTGGTACATGATATTCTCTGGATCCTGTATCGCAATTCGCAAACAAATTCTATCAAGTACTGTAGATATAGCCAGATGATATGCTTAGGTTTTGGAATTTTGATATCGGTTGATCTATTGTGCATGTGGTTGTGGCATGCTCGTGTATCCCTTAAACTAGTAAGCAAATGATTGATAGATATGAAGCTCGTTCGATTTCACAGATAGAGAACGTTTTATTTGTTCTCTCTTCTGTTCCTCAATTCGGGAGGATTCCATTGATTTCTATCCCTAGTTTAGTATCTAGTAGTGTGATTTTTTTTCATTTATTGCTCCAGGGAAACAAAACCATCTAAGGATTGTGAGCATTTTTGCTTTTGATCGGTAGAGTCAGTTTTCTCCATAAGACAACGAAAGAAACGACATGGTTCTAATGCTTTTTTTGTTATTTCAAGTGTCGTTAATTTATAGCTGATTGTGGCTTTTTATCATTGTGTATTTTTTCTGGCAGTGTGTCCACTGAGGTCAAGTCAAAGATCGACGAGTTGAAGTCAAAACTTGAGAAAGAAAGGTAAAGCCATGTTGCTGAGGATGGATGTCTAATCTTCCGTGCTTTGTGAATGTTGGTTTACAAGATAAGATATAAATGGAAGCGTGGTGATGAATTTCTGTCATTGACTTGCAATCTGCAGACAAAACTTTGTCAAAGCACTTTCAAAGAGTTCAAAGGAGGTATGAACAAAAAAGACCACAAGATGATATTTAAGTTTTTGAGTCATTCGAAAAGTACAAGGAGCTGAACTTTGATCCATATCTGCAGTGTGAGAGTATCTTGAAGGATGAAGCTGCCAAATTTGAGGAGCTTCATCACAAATTCATGAAGGAAAAAGCTGATCATCTCCAGGGTTTGAAAGGTATTCATTCTATTTCCCTCTGTTTTTGGCATCTCTTACTCTTAACGTCAGTTAGTGTTGGGGTTTCAAAATTTTATATCACAAAGTTTTCTCTCATTAGCTAAAATGGGAAATTCATATTACTGAAACTGAACATGTGTTTCTGCTTGGCAGACACTATTTCTAAGTTCGATGAGGACAAGGAGAAGCTCTATATGCGATATGAGCAACTAAGTAAGCCAAAACCCTTATAAAAGATGAGAGCGCTGATATAAGAGGGCAACGCTTACTCACTCACTTCCACCTGGAAAATAACATATAGGGAAGAAGGAGAAGACAATGATATCAGACCAGGAGAAGTTCTGCACAGAAAAGCTTGCTCAATTGGAAGAGTCGCTGAAGAAAAAGAAAAAGGTGAATAATAGCTTTATAGATACTCTCTCTTTTTCAATCTTTGTTATATGACGAACTGCGAATTCTCGAGGTATAGGATGACAAAACTTTCAGCATATTGAGGAAAACTCTCGGCTCTTTTCTGGAGAATGAAGCTTCTGATGAGGAGTTCCCACCTGATGACTGAATGATTGACGTCTCTCTCACTTGACGCCAAAAAATAAAGGTTAGAAACCCTCTTTACTTTGATCAGCAGAAAACACTCATTTCTACTGTGTAGTATTCCAAGACTTTTAATATTATAGACATGACCCATATCGTCTTCTATTCTATGTTTATAGTTTAAAATGAAAGATTAATTACACGTTAGCAGGATCCACCACTATGTTAAAGTTTTCAAATGAAATAGTATCTAATAGTCTACAATGTTAGGTTTTAGTTGAGTAATAAAACGCGTACACGTGCTGGTGAAATTAAATGACTTTTGTCGGATAGTCGCCCTCAGTCAATCAATACTAGTTTAAAATGAAAGATTAATCACACTTTAGCAGGATCCACTACTAGATGGTCAAATTAAATAAAATTATGTCGGATAGCCTCAATTATTGGTATCAAACTAGTACCATGGTCCTTTATTTGTCACGATTGTGATTGGTAACAATAATAAAGGGAGAGGCTAATCACACCCGTGGTTAAAAAAGCTTGTCAAACACTATCAGTTCTGGCTAATCTTCTTCACACTCTCCTCACAGATCAAACACTAGCCATTTTCCACCATTGATATGGCCAGCATATGGCGGATCTTTAACCCAAGTCGTGGACCTTCTAAACCACTGAAATTGCCTTCTCACCTTCATTTGTTAGAACCTACAATGTTTTCATTTGATTGCTTTGGTTGCTCTGAAACTAAGAATGATACACAAGGGTACTATTGCAGTGATTGCAACATCTTTGTCCACAAGGAATGCGCCGACTCGCCCCCAGAGATCAACCACCCTTCTCATTCACACCCTCTCAAGCTCTTTCAGTGCGGACCACCTGATTATAGTGATAAAAGCTGTTGCTTGTGTGGAGAAACTCTTCAGCTTTTGGTTTATCATTGTTCCACTTGTAACTTTAGTTTAGACACGGCTTGCGCGAGGAAGCACGAGGTTCCAAGCATTGACTACCCGAAAGCCCACGAGCATAGGCTTCACCTCTTGGCCAAACGTGTCTCCTTTCCTTGTGCTTGTGGTAAAGACGTCCCTGGAGCTCCTTACTTGTGTCATCAATGCAATTTCATGATCCATAGAGACTGCGTTTCACTACCGCTTGTACCTTACCTCCTCATGCGAAGCTAAGGTTTGTGGTGTTTGTAATGTGATTGCATCACCTGTGTTGAGCTGCGTTAAATGTACTTCGCTTTGGGATTTGACTGCGCCACTTTGCCTAATGAGGTCAAGCACAAATGCGACACACATTTTCTCTTTCTCTGCTTCGGAGAAAAGACGAGTGGAAAGTACTGGTGCGAGGCATGCGAGAAAGAAGTCGACCCGAATACAAGATTCTATACATGTGAAGATTGCAGCACCACTCTTCACATCAATTGCGTGATTGGGGACTTCACATTCTGGAGGCCAGGAAATTTGGGCATATCACGTTACGAAGCCACAGTTGTTCCCAATGTTTCTGCATCTCGACCATATTGTTATATGTGCAGGTGCCGTTGCGAAGACCCATCGGGTATCATATATATCTCAGAGGAGTATATATGTTCCATTAAATGTTTAAAAGACTTTGTCGACTTCAGCATTACATTTTTGAGGTCGCCGACTCTGGAGATGGCACTTGATTTTATTCGATTTGAACCATATTAGCCATAGCTAGAGCATTCTCTGGTAAAGATCCTTTTACAACTCTTGTGTTTTCTTTTTAAAAAGAACTTTTGTCTAAGAAGAAATTATTGATATTTCAAAATTAACAAAACTTTTCATGAATTACAGACCAAAAGTGTACACTACTGGCCTCAGTTTAGAATTTTCTAGCAAAACTTAAGCATATTTCGATGTGTGTGCTATTTGGTTATGTGCTTTGTCATGTCCACAGTTTGAAGAATTGCATGTCTCATCGTCTCTCTTCATCTTCTCTCCTCTTTCATCTGCAATGTCTTCCACCAGAAAGAGCACACCCAGAGCGGCAATCACTTAAGAAGCAAACACCGAAAGCAAAACTCCAGGACGATTTGGAGGATCTCGATGTTTCTAGGTCCTTTTTTCTTTTCATCTTCTTTGTTTCTTCTGATTTTGGGCTAGATCATTTGTTTTTAGCATTTGATATCGTGTGATCTTGTATCCCTTAAACTAGAAAACAAATGTTTGAATTTTTGATTGATAGATGTCAAGCTCGTTTGATTCTTTTGTTCAGTCTTTAGATGTTCAGTCTTTCGTTCCTCAACTCCCAAGAATTAAGTTGATTTATATCATTAATTTGGTAACTAGTAGTATGATCTTGTCAATCATTGTTGCAGAAAGACAAAATCATTGTGACTGTGAGAATTCTTGATTTTTGCTCGGTTTTCTCCACAAGACGATGGAGTAAACTTCACTCCATGGTTCTATTGCTGCTCTCTAAGTGTCGTTAGTCTGATAGATGAATCTTGTTTTTCATCATATTGTGTATCTTTCTGGGAGTGTGTCCAAACACTGATTCATATTAAGGGGATAATATTTTGAATTGTTTTACTTTGATTGTCGTATGTATGTATACTTGTTTACGTAAACAAAAAATTCGTCAATACTAAGAATTCCTAATACAAGATAAGTATGTTTTGGTCTAAAGGAAGTCCAGTGATTTCAAATTCCTACACCTAATCCCATATCAAGTATTCGATATGCCTACGTGTTTGTCTATCAAAATATGAGTTACAAATTGAGGAATTGAAGTTACTGTTTAACAAAAAAAAATGGAACAAGAGTGATTTTTTTCATATTGTGGGCCACAATGGGCCAGCACATTAGCCCAAAGTACAGTTATTTTGTTACCCAAACATAATTTGGAGAATTGGATGCATCATGCATGTAAGTAATAGTATTAATTTCATAAAAATAAATTTGTTAGCCATAATTGTTTTTTAAAAACCATTAAAAATAATATTGAGAATAGTGAGAGTACGGTGGCAGTCACTGTCACTGATCAGCTACTAATAACTATAAAACCGAGCAGGGCAGGCACAAACGAAACAGAAATTCAAAATTCAAAATCACGAGAGAGGCTACTGATTTCGTCTCATCGTGTCTCTTCGTCTTCTTCTCTCGTCATTCATCTGCAATGTCTTCCACCAGAAAGGGCGCCGTTAAGAGAGCACGCCCAGAGCCTCAATCGCTTAAGAAGCAAACACTGAAAGCAAAACTCCAGGATGATTTGGAGGATCTCGATGTTTCTAGGTCCGTTTTTCTTTTCCTCTGATTTTTTGGCTAGATCGCCACTCGCGATTGATTTCCGTGGGGATCGTGCAGCGATCTCAAAGGAATCATGTCGGCGTTGCAGCAAATCAGAGAGAAAGCACACGAGGATGGCCGTAAGAAGAAGGAAGAGACCATCGCCAGGTAAAATATCTCTCTCTCCGTTACTTGTTTTCATCTCAGGATTTCGATTTGCTTAAAAGAATCAGACGTCGATGGTTATCGTAACCTTCGATTCCAAATCTCCGTGATCGAGAAAGCCATGTCGATATCCGCTGTTATAGACACCGCTCCGATCATATGGATCTTATAATTTGCTGGAGAATGTTTTTCTGCTAATTACGATCGTTTCTTCTACCTTCCTGATGGAGCGTTTCTTCTTACTTTTATCGCAAACCAAATTTATCATCAACTAGCTATAGCCACTTCATGCTTCTTAGGTGTTCAATCATTCGTTCTAGCATTTGATATCGGTTGATCTGTTGTGCAAGTGCTTTGTGGTATGCTCTTGAGTCGAATGTTTGATCGATAGATATCATCAAGCTCGTTTGATTTCACAGATAGAGAACGTTTTAGTTCTTCTCTCTTCTGTTCCTCAGCTCTGAAGGATTCGGTTGATTTCTATCATTAGTTTAGTATTTCTTAGTGTGATTTTTGTCAGTTAGAGTGGAATTAGCTCATCGTGAGAATTCTTGCTTTTAGTTCTAACTGTCCTTTACCTGATCATTGTTGTATCTTTCTGGCAGTGTGTCCACTGAGGTGAAGTCAAAGATCGACGAGTTGAAGTCAAAACTTGAGAAAGAAAGGTAAGGCTATATGTTGCTGAGGATTGTGAATGTTGGTTTACAAGATTATATATAAATGGAAACGTGCTGATGAATTCTCTCTTTAACTTACAAACTGCAGACAAAACTTTGCCAAGGCACTTTCAAAGAGTTCAAAGGAGGTTTGAACCAAAAAGACCACAAGATGACATTTAACTTTTTGAGCCATTAGAAAAGTGGAGCTGACCTGGTCCATGTTTGCAGTGTGAGAGGATCTTGAAGGATGAAGCTGCCAAGTTTGAGGAGCTTCATCAAAAGTTCATGAAGGAAAAAGCTGATCATCTCCAGGGTTTGAAAGGTATTATTTCTATCTTCCTCTGTTTTTGGCATCTCTTACTCATAAGATAAGTTTGTGTTCGGTGTCAAAAGTCTGTATCACAAAGTTTGCTTTCATTAGCAAAAGTGGGATATTCATATTACTGAAACTGAACATGTGTTTCTGATTGGCAGACACTATTTCTAAGTTTGATGAGGACAAGGAGAGGCTCTATATGCGATATGAGCAACTAAGTAAGCCAAGACCCTGATAATAGATGAGACCAGTGATATAAGAGGGCAACGCTTACTCACTCACTTCCACCTGTAAAATAAAATATAGGGAAGAAGGAGAAGACAATGATATCGGAACAAGAGAAGTTCTGCACAGAAAAGCTTGCTCAATTGGAAGAGTCTCTGAAGAAAAAGAAAAAGGTGAATAATAGCTTTATAGATTTTATATACATACTCGTCTCTTTTAAATCTTTGTTATATCACGAGCTGCGAATTCTTGGGGTGTAGGATGACAAAACTTTCAGCATATTGAGGAAAACTCTCGGCTCTTTTCTGGAGAACGAAGCTTCTGATGAAGAGTTCCCACCTGATGAGTGAAAGATTAACGTCTCTCTCACTTGACGCTAAAACAGAGTTAAAACCCCTTTAACTTTGATCAGCCGGACGTTTCCTTTCACTTTCTTATTTTTATTCAGGTATTACCAAATATGAACAAAACTATGTAGCAGGAAACACACATTTCAAAACTTTGAACATCATATGAAACATGGCTTTAACTGCCTTCTATGTTACTATAGTTTCTATATCCAGTGGAAGAACTGTAGCAGATCCAATTCTCAATGTTTTTGCGTATCGACGATAACATTGCTATATACTTTTCACTGTTGCAAACTGCAAAGACACATCAGGCATCAATTCGACTCAGAACCATATTAGCCATAGTGCCATAGCTAGAGGCTAGAGCATCATATAATAGATCTGGTCCCTGTGGTGAACTTTTGTCGAGGAAAAAACACTTGAGATATTTCAAAATAAACATATCTTCTTACAAATTACACAGCGCGCCTCTCTTGATTTTACAAGAATCTCTTATACAAGAAGGTGAAAAAGTCATAAAAGGGAAGAAGAGTTTCTTTCACTTCCAGAGTTCTTCCATGGGGATTCCACGTTCAAGAGCAACATCCCGGAACTGTCTCATCTGTTGAACTGCTGCGAGTGTAGCTCTCGCATTGTTGAGAGCATTGTTGCTTCCGAGCTGTTTCCCCAACGCGTTCTCAACTCCTGCCATCTCTAGCACGATCCTCACCGCTCCTCCCGCAATCACACCCGTACCTGGTGAAGCCGGTCTAAGCATCACCTTCGCTGCTCCGTAATCTCCCTCTGATCTATAAACCAAGAAACCCATAGCTTAAAACCAAACAAACCCTCTAAAACATCACCAATACATACACAAACAAAAACAAGAATCATTGCCTTGAGATCTCCTAAACGTTTGTGCATAATTCTGACTAACACTTCCCATAACATCAATGCTTAAACGATCACATTCAACACAACCATGACTACACAATCAGAAACCCCACAATGCTAAGGACACTAAATCCAAAGTCTTTAACTTTTTTTATCAATCAAAACCGATGCTTCTGAAGCATCATGGCACAATACTAACATCAAAATCAAAACTTTTTTACCTGTGTGGGAAAGTGAGGTACTTAGTCATGGGGACTTGAACGATGTTTCTCCTCGCATCAATGGCGGATTTCTGAACAGCAGCGACGACTTCCTTAGCCTTAGCACAACCAACTCCAACGTTACCTTGTTTGTCTCCAACGACAACAATGGCTCTGAATTTCAACTGCTTCCCTCCTTTAACGACCTTAGTCACTCTCCTCACTTGCACAACTCTCTCCTCGAACCCATCTCGGATCTTCTCCTTCTTCGGCTTCGAACCACCAATGCCTCCACCTTTCTTAATCTTCGAGTCCATCACGTTAATGTCCTTCCCCAGCATGCTCTCTCCGCTGTACGCCGGACCGTACAGCTCCTCGTAAGCCGTGGCGATCTCCACCTCCGTCTCGTCCGCTCCTTCGTCGAAATACGGCGCCGGGACGAAACCCTCTGGAGCTGAAGGCGGGTCGAAGACAGCGTTGGCGGTTATCTCCGGGTTCTCATCCTCGAAGAAAAACGTCTCGATTTGGTCTGAGGAGGAGGCCTTGACGAGAGTGAGAGCCGAGGATCGCTTCAGGAAGGAGAAGGAGACAATGGGTCTCGAGGAGATGATGCGAGAGGTTCTGTTGTGGAGGGAAAGAGAAGAAAGAGAAGAGAGAGCTGATGTTGCCGCCATTGAAATGGGGGTTTCGGATGAGGAGGAAACCGAGAATGGAGAAAGGCTTATCCAGCAGCAGAAGAAGAAGATTGAAGAAAAAAACTGTGACTGGGTTTAAATGTTATAATTACTTCTTCTTCGTCTTTTTACAAATTGGCCACAATAGTTTTAACATATTAACATTTGAACCCACTCCTCGTAACTTAAGGGTCTCTTCTTGGACACTAAGGAGAGCCCTTTGTTCGCTTTTATTTGTGGCCCATTAGAGTTATATGCAAAGTTGCAAGCCCCAATTAGAGGATAATGATTAAAGATTATTTTAGGATAAGGTTACAGATGCATCTTAGATCACTAACCTTTATAAACAATGATCAATAAGCATATTATATCCAACATTACACCTTTTAATCACCAATATAAATTTTCATCTCAAAGTTACTTTCTTGATTTTATAATGCGGCACCTCCTCTTGGTAAGTTTCAATAACATTTGATCATGTCCTTGGACATCTTAAGCCATCTAGATTAGTTCGGAACTCTTTGATTCATTCACGAAGCTTGATTATAAGAGAGAGGAAAGGAAGCTTGAAGCTCTAGGAGTTCTTTGCCCAAACTAAATTACATATGATGATAAAAATATTCGTCTACATCAAGTTGCATACAGTTTAAAGTGATTCACCAGTGACAAACTAAGCACAAAAAGATAACTAGTCAACTCTAGAGTTAGAATTGGACAATGAGTTGGAAAAAGGCCTTTGCACTAATTTTAAAAGTATGTTTTGCAAATTAAAAGGTGGTAAAAATATAAATGTGTGTACTACAAAAGGCCCCACGCAGAATTCAGAATTAACGTTGCTCGTTGCTGTCACGTGGGGAAGTTAAGGTTCCCCTGCCACTTCTCTTCTGTATTGTCTATTCCAAAGTTGGTTTTTTCAGAAAAAGATGCACAGAAATGTATTCCAAACGTGATTAATTCTATTACATTGTTCAATGTTATGTGACCGTAGTTCTTTATATTGATCTTCACTAATATAGACTTCATGAACAATAAAATGTAGACTTCAGTCTTCATGCATAACTTTGATGATGGAATATAACTATTCTACAAAAATGAAATGACTTTTCCAGACTTGAAGAGTTGGTTCTATATATCTTGAAGTTTTAGCTACACATAGTCCGAAGAATCAAAAAGAGAGTTGTATACTACTAAAGTACTAATCCATCAGATTACCGTCGAAAGGAAAAGTTTGAATGAGGAAAGACTATGAAAAGAAGAGAAGGAGAATGAGATGCTGAACAAAAAGATGCAATCGAAATTGACAGGCAGTACAATAATACGAACTAGTGTGACAGCTGAGTTGTCTATTGCCCAATTTTGACGTTTATATTTTGACCCTTTTGTTCTTCTGTTCGGTAATGTTTCAACTTAATAATTAAGGCTTCAGAAAGTAGCAAATAAACTTATGAAGCCATTCCATCATCCATTACAAGAGTTCTTTTTCTCCTTTTCCATTAAATCGATAGGCTCACATGCAAAATGTTACAACTTTTTGAAATAGTATTTTCAAAAACATTTAGGTTATCTTTATCTTCATATCTACGATTGTTTTTATAACGAGATGGAATATGTGGACATATTAACATTATATCATGTCAAATAATTTCAAACTTTACTTTATTATGCCTAGGATGATACGTTGTCTAGTAAAAAATTACTCTCCAGTCACTTGTTTGCTATCTTGTGCTTGTGCATAATAACTTACTCTCCAAAAAAGAAGACAAAGGATTGTGCTGTTTTTATCATTTAATTATGCTAATATGTCTGCATTTAACATTTTGCCAATTAGAAAATGAATACATTCAAGTTTGGACCATTATTCATGTACTTCTGGCTTCGTGGCCCCGAAGGCTAACTTGATCGACCTTATCATCTACGCCAAACAAGAATTTAAATTGTAAAATTAATTTAGTGGTGGCCCCTATGCTATAAAATCGAAAGAACCTCTCTTTCTGTAACCAATTTTTTTTTACGACACCAAGCATCATCAGTAAATTTGGTTGACCTACTGGTCCTTTGGAGTAAGACGTCGTGAGTTTAAACTGCGTTTGGAAAAAGACCATAAGAATATATATTCTTACGACATACTTATGTCCAATGGACTTATTCCTCAGTAATAACTTTTCTACAAATCAACTGTTGAATAAATTATTGAGCTACTAATGATAATAAAATAAATAAAATGCGAATATGATTCATAGGAAAGCAAAGAGCTATGTGTAGTCTGTTTTCTAGTTCGAATCTCAACTTCTTGTTACCACTAAAACAAACCATTTTCACATTGTAGAACTTAAATTTACTGTTAATATTGCTTTCAGATCAATACAATATCGCATATTGTCCACATATATTTCCGGACACATTTATACCGTGCCACTTATTTATAGTGGATATCTAATCCAAATGATGCATGTGTATAGCTTAAATAATATTACAACAGAAATATGACTGGAATATTATTATTACTAATCACAAGTGTGGCACATATATAAATATTTACTAACTAAAGGTTTAGTTTTATAAACTATATCTAGCACCAAAAAAAAAAAGCAAAACTTCTTTAAAATCACTCTCGAAATCTTATTCCATTTTTTCATATTTTTTTTTTCATTTTCTCTTTCCAGGGTTTCTTTTAATATATAGGAGGATGCATGTGTATATTACATACAAAAATAATAGAGCATTAAAGCTTGATCGTATTTTATTTTTTTACACAACATGCTAAATACACTTTATACCTTAGTACATGAAGAGAAAGAAGAAATAAAAATGAGTAGTATTTTGTGGTCCAACAACTTAAGCACCTTAGATCCTTCCCCACTTTTGTTTTGGGGGTCCTTTACTTCTCTTCCAATGTTTACTTTCACTTCTTCTTCTCCTCTTGTTCCATCTTTCATGTGAGAGAGAGAGAGAGTAGAATTTTGCAGATGAGTATGAGAAGAAGCAAAGCGGAAGGAAAGAGGAGTTTAAGAGAAATGAGTGAGGAAGAGGAAAAGGAAGAAGATGATGAGGATACTTTTGCAGATGAAGATGAAGAAGAAGAAGAAAAAGAAGAAAAAGAAGAAGATGAAGAAGAGGCTTCGGATAAGAAGCAGAAAGGCAAAGCTACAAGTAGTAGCAGTAGTACTGGAGTTTGTCAGGTCGAGAGATGTACTGCGGATATGAGCAGAGCCAAACAGTACCACAAACGACACAAAGTCTGCGAATTTCATGCCAAAGCTCCTCTTGTTTGGATCTCTGGTCATCACCCACGTTTCTGCCAACAATGTAGCAGGTAACATTTCTGTCATCACATAACTGATCTTCACCTCCTGCCACAACAACCAAAAATAAGATTAGACTTTTAACTTTGGTTTTAAAGGTTTCACGAGCTCCGTGAGTTTGATGAAGCCAAGCGGAGTTGCAGGAGACGCTTAGCTGGACACAATGAGAGAAGGCGGAAAAGCACAACTGAATAAAATGACAGTGAAAGGTCTCAAAATCCTGGTTCTGATGGTTATTGAAATAGGCTTTGCTTGCTCTCTTCTGTCAGTCTGTTTCTTAAGTTCCTTGTAATCTTCTGTGTCTCTCTCTGTGTTCTCCATACTGCTTGCAATCAAAGCTATCTGCTATACCTATGACATCAATAAATGTATTGAGACCAAGTAAATGCTTGAAGGAACATGTGTAAGTCCCTTTGAAACTTAGGAAAATGTTTATGCAAGAGCCAAGATCTTAAACTTAACCAGGAATCTGTATATATTTTGCAATCAACAATGAGAAGACAGCTGAAAAGCTATAAAAAAGAATAAATAATGTGGAAGAAACTTTAGATTCTTGAGATTTGTAATCCTGTTACAAGAAAGCTCATCAAACTCCGAGGCTAATGCAAGCTCCTCTTTGTTCTGAGATCCGAAAAGCCGACCAAATAAATTAGGTTCGAATGCTAATCCTAATCACGTTTCATTCCCAACATTTTCATTGAGAACTCCCAGGCAACGATTGCTGCTGCATTAGCAGGGAATGCTCTCACGATGGTTGGACCCAAACCTGCATAGCATCCCTTGAGTCCAGCCCTCTTGTGAATCTGCATAGAGATGATCTAAAAGTCAAAAACACTACTTCATATACTCTTTGTATCGGTGTATACATTCACAGAGGCAAGATGGCTGACCGACCGATCTCAACACTTCCAAAGGATTTGTCTCGGTAGCTTTGTCTGGAGAGGTCTGGATAATGGTTTTTGCTACATCAAGAGGCAAAATAGCTGACCAGCACTGTATCATAGAAACAGTAGTAATATTCCAATAAGGTCGATAACAACATCTTTCACGACGATATTCATGAAACACACAAGAGAGATTCTTACAGCTATGCCTCCAAGACCACCAGTGAGAACTCCTATCCCCATGTCAACCAAGTAACCATCTTTCAGCTTAGAACCCTCCAATCTCGAGTGGATGTGATACCGTAGGTACTCATAGACAGTAAAAAAGACAGCATTTCCAGCACATTCCCTTAATAATGTTGCCGAGCCACCGCGAAATATACTTGTTACCTGAAAGATATCCCCATCAACCTATATGCTCGATTCCAAGTATAACATTTTTAGCAACGAGTGATTCTCACCCCTTCATTTTTAATGGTCTGAACAGCGCAATCAAGAGGACTGTTGTATCTACGGAAGTTAGGAACCAAAGAATCTGTGCCTTGGATCTGCATTCTACACTGAAGAAAAAAACGAATGTCATAAAACTCCAAAGAAACCATCAGAGATATTAATTGAAACATAATACAAAACTAATTCTAGCTCCGGAGAATTCACCTTTACTAGCTCTGTTGGACATAATACAAAACTAATAATAGCTCCACCAAACATAGCAGATGGAACAATTATTTCTGGTCGTGGTCCATCATCTCCATCAACTCGCAAAGTTCCCTTTTACAACAAAACAACAAAAACGAAGCAAAATTCGAAATCTGGAGGAAATAAATACAGTGAAAAGATGAGTTGGCCTGCAATGTTACCCGCAAATACAGCTTTGCCTGGGAGTATATTCCGAACATCAATGAACTTTCAAAGGCCATTCCCAAAAATGACGATGTCGCTCCTCTATAAAGTCCTTTGACCTAAAAATGACTTCAAGTCAGCAAAGAAAATTTGTATCTAGCCAATCAGGTGATGATGAATCTTGCAAGTTTCCATTGACACTAGAAAAATCCAGACTTTCAAGGTACTAAATTTGTTTGCAGGATGGTAGAGTGAAGGAGAGACATAACAAGAGTGAAAGGAAACATACTCCTTCGGTTTGCAGGATCCTTGAAGCACAATGCAGACCGTTATTGTATCTGAGCCCTTGCACATCTGTATTATGTTTCTGAAGTTTCACCTGAAAGAAGAAACAAAATTACAAAACACCCCCAAGAAATTATCTTTACCTCCTAAAGGGAAACATAAGAACATGAGTGATGCCAATAAAGTGATAAACTATCGAGAATGGTTGGTTAAACCAAAACAAGAAATGATTTTTCTGCCTACAAAGCTCATAAGCAACAACCGCCAAATATGTCCAAACAGCAATAGAAGAATGCTCATTGAAATATATTGATGAACAAATCATTTGCCCAGAAGAAAGTACAGTCAACACAGATGTTCATATTCCCAATAACCAAATATATTTAACAGTTAACACAATAGTGATATATGCACATTGATTCTCCACTGTTGAAACACTTTCTCACACCAATGCATCCGTAATCAGACAAGATAAAACCACATGAGCAACATTCAGTAGATGAGTATAGAATTGGATGTATGAGATCATACTCCCTCGTACTGAAAACAGATAAACCCACTTGGTATAAACCGGATAAACACAGATGTGAAGAAAAAAAAACAAAAAACAAAAACGAAAACGAAATTGGGATTGGAAAGTGAGTACCTTGACG
Organism: Iljinskaea planisiliqua; assembly: GCA_900108845.1. NCBI lineage: Eukaryota > Viridiplantae > Streptophyta > Magnoliopsida > Brassicales > Brassicaceae > Iljinskaea > Iljinskaea planisiliqua. Next base: position 5,618,351 of record FNXX01000004.1, on the reverse strand, counting down.
GTATCGAAAGGGTGGCCGACGGCGACAGTGGCGAGACCAGCCATCATTCCGGCGACGTATTCCTTGTAAAATCCTAAACCCTCTCCCATCGTCATCTTCCTCCTCTCTCCCACCACGCCACCGATCAGAAGAAGAAGATGACTTCACTAAAAGTGTTAATTCTTTTTTTTTTAAAACGGTTTTGAATTTCATTAAAGAAAAAAAAATTCAAGGACGACGAAACATCGGAGAGTGAATTCAGTTTGATATCAGTCGGTAGCAGAAAGTTCACCCTCTTCGTTCATCCTAGTTTGTTTAGCTGCACCAACAAGCTCTAATAAAAAAGCCGTCTTAGCTCAGTGGTAGAGCGCGTGACTTTTAATCCCGTGGCCGTGGGTTCGATCCCCACAGACGGCGAATTTTTTTTTTTTTTAGCCAAACATGTAAGATATGTTTATATTGTTGTGGAGAAATGTATGCAAAATCTGTTAAAGAATACAAAATGTACACAACCTAAAACTGTGAGCCAGTATCTAAATCGCGTTCTGTCTACTAGAACCCTCATATATGACGACCCATAGTTTTGGTTTTATACGTTCTGGTCATTTTATATATTTCCACAAGATGTATGATGCAAGTCATATTGCTCATTTGATTTGCTTACAATCGTTGCACTAGGAAGTCATTGAAGTTCTGTTATTTTGCGAGTACTGAGCAAAATATGAAGCTGAAGAGTGTGAAAAAGTTGCATTGGGATTGAGATTGAGATCGAGATCGAGATCGAGATCGAGATCGTATCTGCAAAACTTACCAAAGAATCTGTGCCTTGGATCTGCATCAGAGGTCTCCAAATATCACCACGTCTTAATAGTGTTTCCTATTGCCATACAAGTTATATAACTAATTCCACACTAGTCTAACATTCATAGATCATAGTTATGTATAACAGTATAAGCTCACCATCATAATTGCGTGTCGACACATATAACTCATCTAACCATGGTTGATTAAGTTGTTATATAATGAATTAATGGTATGAGGCCCACTAATCTAATCAACCATAGTTGTTGTTATATAACACATCTAACATTCACATATTGATGTAGTAGTGTATATATGGTTTGAATCTTCTTATCCTTATTGATAAACGAGTACAAACTATAATTAAATCACTTTTGTAAGTAACCAGGGTTGAATTATTGTTATATAATAATGATTATGAGAGATGAGACCCACTACTTAACCATAGTTGAATCAAAAGTTTCCATCGTGCTGACCATAGTTAAATTATACTCCATCGTTTAGTTATATTGATAGAAGCTAAAAGTTAAATATATCAATTACCGAACAGTAGTAACATTACAAGAGACAAGAGGACGCATCGCCCACCGTTAAAAACGATCCCAGATAATGGAGATCAAACGGCCATGAACCACAAAGAACGATAGAAAAAAGTTGCGAATACAGCCAAAAAGCAGAAAACAGACACGTGGCGAACTGAAGACATGATTATTTTTGTACATCACCGGCATGTCAGTCGCTTCAACGGTGCTTGCTCCTGGTATCGTCGCTGTACAGCCTGCGAATCACGACGGTCAAAACATGTTAGATCTGATCTGAAGCGTCCGATACAACAACAAAAAAGAAAAGAAAGTTCAGGTTCAGTACCAGTCGTAGACGGTGGGAGAGTTGGGGTGAGAAGGCTTGTCGAAGAGGTTAGTGCCCATTCCTTTGGTGGCGATGTTACTTCCTGGATGAAACACACTCCTCCACACGTTCTCTTTACGTGCTGATCCTGGCGTCGTCGGAGTCCCCGGACTCCCCGCTGCCGCCGGCACAGTCTTGCTACTGCTCCCTTCTCCTATACCTTTCCAAGATCACACAGTTCAGGAATCATATTATACACATAAGAGAGACTCTATATGGAGGATCCCAAGGTTCAGAACTTCTTAGTTACCAAATATATACATGCATGAGTTGAGTTGAATACAAATAGATGTGTATACCTTTGATGTCAATGGGTTGGGCGGTGATCTTATTGCGGAGGCGGCCAAGGCCATGCTCCGGCTTAGGTCCTGCAACAGTTTCATCCCACATCTTTTCCTTTTTCTTTGGTTTTGTTTTGTTTAGAAGATATCTAGTATGATGTAGTTTACTCAGGGCCTTCCTTCATTTCATTTATAGACCCATGTTAAAACCTCTTCCATAAAATATCTTCTTCTTTTTTTACCATAAAGTATCTTTAATATATTCACCCATACAATATCTTTTTTTTATTCACCCATAAAATATCTTTTTTTTTATTAACCGATATAATATCTTTTTTTTATTCACCCATAAAATATCTCCCAAATACTATGTCCTACTACTTTTACGCCATTAAGCCACTTTCCCCCAGTAAAAATAGCATTTTTAGTAGTACATGCTTCTCTGTGAACTTGTTTGATTGCAAATTGCAATCTCCAGGGCGTCAAATTTGAAAATCAAGTAAACACTATCCTTGCAAATTAGGATGCGAATAGCCAATATAAAATGTATAGTCCATAAGACGTATACAATCATAATTTAAAACATTAGTGTTGTAAATAGATATAACCAGCCTGAGCAAGTGAGGGAGGAGTGGTAAATAGAAAAATGAGATGTGGATAGAGATGGAGATATGGATAAGGACGAAGGAGTCATGAATGGGACCCTTAGATCAAAGTATCCTATCTCCTAAGGTTTCCGTGGAAAAGTATTATAGGAACAGCATATGTATTTTACAATATAAAATCATCAAGTTTGATCTTAACACCTGGATTTCGTTGAAATGTCCAGCTAAGTTTACCAAAAAGTCATCTGCAAATCCACCATTGATAAAACGTTCATGCCGTCCTAATGACCAACAGACGCACTCAGATAAGCCCTACTAAGGATGAACGTGGCCTACGGTTTCAGAGACATATATTAGATGGTTTCTACACAGCCTTGTTGGGGGAACAACTCTGGAGGATGTTGAAAGAACCCAAGTCTCTTCTGGCCAGAGCCTACAAAATTTCCCTAAAGAATCTCCCCTTACTGCCACATTAGGAACCATACAGTCTTTTGCTTGGGGAAACATCCTCCAAGCTCAGGAGCTGATGAAAGTTGGAGTTAACAGAGAGAGTTTGGTATTGATAATGAAACAATGATATTTCATATTTGTGTCCTCAGGGATCCTTGGTTACCACCTACCTCACCACCTCGTCCCCGTAAGCCGAAGGAGGGAGACTCACATTATCATTTGAAGCTCTAATTGTTCAAAAAAGAAGAGGGGAGTGATGAATGGATATTACCACGTCTAAGGGAATGTTTTTGATCCTAATGAGTGTAGACTAATCATGCAGGTTAGACCTGGCAGCTCTCATCACAGAGGATGCTTAGACCTACCCACATACCCAAATGGCGCCCACCTTCCGTATTTTCCGGTTGATGGAACACAAGCTAATCATTGCGCCGATCAACTTGCTATGTTTGCATCTTATTTCGATATTTATCATGTTGTGTTAGATTGTTATACTCCTACTTGGCTCATGCCATGTATTGAGAACGAGAAACAACACTCTTAGCACTCAGTATCTTCTAACATCTACCACTAATGGAATCAGCATGCTATAAAAGCTCACAGAGACTAACAGATCTGGTATTGCACACAAACAAAGAAACAGAGTCAAGATGATCGAGAACGCACCTTCAACATTATTCCGTCTCTTTCTCTTTTCCCTTTCACCTGCTTCCAGAGTAACCACCAAACAGACTAATAGCTATAACATAGACACTCTATCACATTATTTCAATAAGATTACAATTGAAAAATAATTAATTTTCTTTCTAAGGGTGAAAAACTGTTTTAAGCAAAGGAAAAGCTTTGAAGAGTTTTACAATGCATACACAATTCCTCCAAGAAGCTCCACTTCCAACCTCCTTCCATTATTGGTTAAGGATAAGAATGGAGATCCAAAAGAATTAGGGGCTTAAGTCCTAATTAAGGAAAAGACGGATGACATAATTTACAAGAATATCATCAGCTTGCGCTCATGTCACTGGTGTAAGTGGCATTTGATTTGATGATACCTGACTTAGGTTTACCATACTTTTCGACGTAACCCTGCAAATGAACAGAAGAAATGTAAGATTAATGCAATACTCACAACTTAGGTTCACACCTACATTAGTGTCTTTTTTTTTTTTTTTAAGTTCTGGCTAAGAAACTCACCTCGACAAGCTTCACAATTCTAGTTGCAGACATACTAAGATATTGCTCAACTGATTTGGTGTCAGTCGGCACCTGATGTAACTGGACAGCAGCGCTGACTATCTTTTCAGCAGCTCTTTTAACTATCATGTTATGCACTTCTTTGCTCAGACGGCCCTCACGCCACAACGGTTTCAACATTTCCTTAATCGTTTCCACAACCGCAGTGCGGAATTGTCTCATTACTTTCGTTCCTGCGTCTGACCTCACTTCCCCATCCATCTCATCTGTTTTTAACATCTTTTGATGTGAAGAACCATCACTTCTATGCCAAGATTCATGCCCTGCGGGTTTGCTTCTTTTCGAAACAACTCTATTCTCTGGAGCCGCAGAAGAAGAAATCTCTTTGCTCGGTGTTGTTGCATCATTTTGATCAACCACCGAAGTAGCCACTCCTTCCACTACTCCCGGTGCTTCCAAATTCTTCCTCTCCGCAGTTTCTTGGTATTGATTTTGACTGCATGAACTGTTTTTATCATCATTATTGCAATCCCGTGCTTGCGGACCACTGGCAGAATCACCATCTTTCTGCTGTCCGGACTTTTTCTGTGCATCTTTCCCTTTACTTGACGATGGAGTATTAAGAGATCTGTCTTCTAGGTTTTCTATATCCGTGAAAGGATCGTAGAGGGCATCAGATGAAGGAAGTATATAAGGTGGAATCGTGAAAGACGCTCGAAAAGGTTCAGAAGGTTCCCAATCATTTGAAGAAATTTTCTTCTTATTGCTAGTCGTGTCGACTTCTTCATCTTGAACGGATGAAACAGATATCGCTTGCACCATTGGTAGTGATCCAGGTCCATCTATACTATTCCTGTTTTCAAACTGCCCTAATGTAGAAGCATACTGATTCATCGGAACAGAACTGAACACGGATCCTGTCCAAGATGGTCCAGAAGTTCCCATGTCTGTTTGTCGATAGGAAGTGATAGAAGATCCGTGTTCTTGAACAAAGCTGCTTCTCAATGAGAAGGAATTGATGCTATTAACAAACACAGGCCTCTTCTCGGTGAAAACAGCACCACACATTTGTAGACTCCCTCTTCCCCTGTTTTCCAATGAAGGCATAAAGCGCATCTCGTTCGTGAAAGGGAAAACTCTCTGACCACCTGATGGATTCACGAAAGATGCCATACCATTTTCGCCTAACAGTGGAAATCTTACACCACCTTTGCTCTCCAGTGGTCTTCTTTCTGAATGAACATGAAATAAATTACCGGTTGATTCATGAAGAGCACCTAAGCCACCTAAAAGGATTCACCTACCTATAGTATCACAATCTCTAAAGAATAAACTATCTCATGAGACAACATACCTTCAACAGACTGGGCACCGCTGGTTCCAGCCATATTATTCTCCGCCTGTTGCTGACCAGTGCGATTTGTGTTCTCGTTCACATGAAGAAACCTGCAGGAGTTCCCTTTAGCACACCACCCTTGAGCATAAAACTTGCAGGGATGTGCTGGACGTTTATGTTCTGGTCCATTCCCGGACGGAAAGCCTTGCGCTGGAGCAGGATATCTGAGAACCGAATCTGTCAGTATATAAAAAGCTTTCAAACATGCAAAATACACAAGGTCAACTTCTCTACACTAACCTCCCTACTTAGCTTCAGTGAAAAAACTTAAAAATAAGAAACTTTGTGCTATACCTTGATAAAAGTGTGGCTTTTTCCTCTTCCAGCTTAATATTATTCTTCCCACTGTTCCCGGAAATACTAGGTTGTGAGTTTCCGAAGCTACCACGTGAATTGTTTATGATCTTTGATTGCTCATCTGAATGCTTTTCCACATCTACATGTGACAAGTCAAATCAGGAAAAGGTATTATAAACAAGCACAATCCCAAAACATATAATTTTGAGCTAGACCTAGTTAACTTCAAAAAAATTCAATCTTTAATCTCGAACAAAGACGATGCGTGTAGATTCTCTCCTGCTACTATCCTTTTAATTCATCATCAGAACAGAGAGTCAATTGCAATTGCAAAGAGGTGATTCCATGAATTCAATTCACGAACTTGAACGCAAAAAGAAGAAGAAAAAAAACAATAACACCGTTTAAACAAAAATAACGAAATCAAAATACTAACCGTTCTGGGAAACGGAGGCTTCAATTGGTGTAGCAAGCAACCCAGATTCTCCCGCAATTGTATGTTGTACCTGCACTTGGACTTCGTCATCGTCAATGTCCATGTCCGAATCAGACATCTCGAAGGTTCTAATAGCACGTCTTCCGGCGAGCGACAGTGGTAGTTACTGCGGCGTGATCGGGAACCAAACCAAGCTCAGGCGAGTCTCTGATCTCCGAGAATACGTTTGGAATAGCGACTAGCGAGACAATGCATTGATATTTAACGTACTGTTCTATTTTATGGGCCTTCCTAAAATGCTAGGCCCATTTATTTTCCTAAAACACGAACCTCTCTGATCTTAACATATTTATAGATGTAGGAAATATTCCACATTAATAGATTAATTTTTATTTTTTATTACCATTTTAATACATCAAACTTTTTTACGTGTTCGGAAAACTAGACCATCTTCTATTTTTTTTTTCAGTTTAATTCACCAATTGGTGATCATAAGCCTGTCTACCAATATTACTACTAACATATAATTAATTCTTAATTATATTGTAAATGAGTTGAGATTAACATGTCTATTTTGGATTATTTCACATTAATGCATTAAATTTGTTTCTGACGTTTTACAATATTTGTTATCTCGTTTAATTCCTAAATCATGTATTAGAAAACGTAGGATAAATCACACGATAAAATGTGGGTTTTAGTTTCTTTTTCATAGGGTTTTATTGCCTAAAAAATTTAAATTTTTTTCAGTTTTATCTTTGGAGATATTCATTTATCCCGCCGATTTTTTTAGTTTCTTTTTTTTGGTTTTGGTAAAACAACTAGTTTTTATTTTAATAAAAAATCAACTAAACGGCAAAAAAAAACACTCGACAAAATAAATGTAAATAAAAAATTTAAAATAATTTATTTGATTATCTATATTACTAAAATGACTTCTTTCTTTTGGGTTGTTAGCATATACAATTACATGTTTTTGTAAGAAAAAGGAAAATTGGGAATAATAAAAGCCCATATAAGACGGGCCGCTCATAAACCAATTGGCCCATTTACTGTTTCTTTGACGTGGCATCCTCGACTGCCTTCGTTTTCGTCCTTTTTTTTAATTTTTCTTTAGAAAAAAATAGGAAAATTCCACTTAAAAGGAATCAGAAGTCTCATCATAAGTCTTCTAATTTTCTAGGGCTTTCTTTCTTCTAGAGATCGAAATTCATAGCACATTCGTTAATCTTCTTCTTCGGAGATTTTGTTCAGTCCCAATGGCGTCGAACACCAGCGACAATTCTCAGCAAAGACCCCGGCAAAGAAACGGACCGCCTCCACCGCGGCGACAGGGGAGAAATCCGCCGCCTCCGACGCGTGGTCGGTACCAGCCACAAGAGCAGACGACTCAGGGCTCGCAGGAGAAGAAGAAGCCTGTCTTCGTCAAGGTGGATCAGCTTAAACCCGGCACGAGCGGCCACACTTTGACCGTTAAGGTCGTCGATCAGAATTCCGTTCCGCAGAAGCCTGGCGCTGCTTCTTCTCACCTCCGACCTGCTCGGATCGCTGAGTGCCTCGTTGGTGACGACACTGCCTCCATCCTTTTCACCGCTCGCAACGATCAAGGTGAGTTTATCCGATTCTGTGTTTCAAATTTTGTGATAAAGTTTCTTTTTTTTTTAGTTACCTTAACGATCCTTTGGAGTTTTAGTCTGTTTGAATCTGTCTTTCATCACTAGGTGGTACTCAATTACATTCCAAATGTGAATCAAAAGTGACTTGTATGCTTTTGAATCGTTGTTAATAGATTTTTTTGAGTGGAACATTAAATCTATTGTGTTAAGAACTCAAAAGTTGAATACTTTTCAAGTCTTTCTCCTATAGTTTGAGATTTTGTTGACTAAATATCCTCCAATTGGTTACTCAAAGTGGATCACTTGGCTATTTTGTACAATGATGATCGAGTCTTTGATTCTTTTGTTGGGTGTAGTGGACTTGATGAAGCCAGGAACTACCGTGAATCTCCGGAATGCGAAGATAGACATGTTCAAGGGATCCATGAGGCTTGCTGTTGACAAATGGGGTCGCATCGAGGTCACTGAACCGGCTGACATAACTGTTAAAGAGGACAACAATTTGTCTCTCGTGGAGTACGAGCTGGTCAATGTCGAGGAATGATCTCTAACCAAAATGTCTAATAGGTTATCTGTATCAAGGGCCACAATGAGTTTTGTGTTGTGGTCTGTATCGGGGCCAGATGAAGAAGGGTGGGAAATTATGTTTTTTATCTTATGATATGCTATTTATCTTCCCGTATGTTGATATCGGGTTTTGGTGCACAATATATCATCATCAGTATGTACTCTTTCAGTCACTGGATGCTTTTGTAACCTCTTCTCGCTGCTTTTGTATGCTCCTTGATGCTTGAACACAGAGGTTCATGAAAACAAATTTAGTAAAAGAGTTCTATGTCTACATTATTGTCTTGCCAATAATCAAATACGATGACCAGAAAAAGAAGAAAGAATTGGGGTCGAAAAAGGTGAACTCGTCTGTTTTTTACTTATATCCGGAACTGAACTGATTGGTCCTTCACAAAATCTACTGGACAATCGTGATATGTGGTTCTTTACATAGAAAAAAAAACTTCACTTCATCATCTTTGCCTTCAACTGCATCCATTTGCCGCACTCCCCATTTGGAAATCATCATGCATCATCGATGATATCTGAGCATAAAGAACATATCAGTATCCAGAGAAATAACTGCGTATGATTAGATAGAGAAAAGACGACTTGTTGCAGACTGGCATTCATATGAAACACTCATCATACAAGACTTTTTCATTGAAGATGGTTGGTTTCTGGAAAGAGAGCAACTATGGATATGTTTTGATCTAAAATACTACAATGGCATAGTGGGCACATGAAGTTTCCCCTTTTTTATTTTTGAATACCTAAACTAACTCCAAGAAGAACATCATTCTTGTTGACTGTCCTTCAGTTATCATCTTGCCCTAGAAAAGAAAAAGTTGAGAAACTCTCAATTGTCCGCAAGAGATTTGAAATTAAGATGAAAGATTTGTCAAATTGTGCCACAACCGTGATTAACTTTTCTCCCTAACCAATTACTCAAGCAAGATTAGGAAAGTAGAGGCAAATTAGATGGTAACTTAATTTGTTATAACTTTCAAGTTTCATACCAAAACACTTAAATTCCTGATTGCATAAGAAGTGTAGAATGTTAACTTCTGAACATCTAACAAATCCAAATGTGAAGAAGTATTATACAGTTATGTGACAAAGTCATTATCTTCAATGACAGATTTACTTTCACTAATATCTCTAGTAAACAAAGACTAGGAATCAAAAAGTCAACTTTTTTTTTTCTGCTAAAGAGAAGAGAAAAGGAAGTACCTCCAAGGGTCCAAACGGAGCGACGGGAAACTGAAAGCATGGAATTGAGCAAGGCAGAAGCAGTGGCCGTGTGGTACGGAAGCATCGTCTCGACGCAGCAGCTCAATGCTGCCGGAGACCTTTTGCATTTCAGAATATTTGAATCAAAAATCAGCTAAACTGAGGCAATAATCGCGCCCGGAGAAGAAAAGGTTCGACTGTGTTTCACCTGAAAACGCGGTGAGAGAGAGGGCTCTGTTTAGGCATCTTAAACGAAGACCGCGCAGAAGACGGCATAGGTTTTGTCGACCGAAATGCCGCGGCGGCGGCTCGGCCGGCGCCGGAGCGGAGGAAGGATCTGGCGGCGGACATTGGAACTTGGAAGTTTCGATTTCGGAAGAGAAGACGAATTTTGGGTTTTTTTATGTGTAGTGAAGGGTTTTGACTTTTGGAGTATATTGACTAAAAGGGTATATATATAGGCAGGTACTTTTTTTGGTGGAAAAATTAGCGTTTATATATTTCTTCTTTTTTTTTTTTTTTGCCTATTCAGTATCAAAACTGAATTTTCATCAAAAAGAAATGATGAAACCAACTTCAGAAAATTAGCATAAAAAAGCATCATATGTATATCTTTATTCTTCCAAATTGTTATCCAAACGATTTAGAGTTTTGACTGATAAACCATCATAACTTATAGTATTAGTTTAAAAACAAAAAAAACAAATTCGAAAATATATAAGCAAACGCTTATTATTTGTTGTCGTCTGGGTCATGGAGTGAACTGATCTCCTTGCCGTTCCCTAAACATTTCGGACTGTTCGTTCATCATGTTTTGGGAATCATATGTATTCTTGAAGCTCGAGTCCTTCTCATTGTAATTGGTGGGGTTGTAGTTGTAATGATGCTTCTGGTAGAAACGGCCGTGGTTTCTCTCGTCGTCAAGGTCATAGTAGTACTTACCGTTGGCCATGAACCTCGTATCACTCATCCCTTGTCTCTCCACGTTGTTTCTATAACCTTTGTACGCCTCCTTCTCTCTCTTCTCTGGCCCGTAACCACTGGAATTTTCGTAGTAGCTCGTGTCCTTGTTGTTTTCGTCGTAACTCTCAGTCGTCTTAGGATAGTTCTCACTGTACGTCTTGTAAGATTCTTGGGTTTGGCTTAGGCTTGGAGTTGAGAAAGAGTCGTCGTAGTTCACGTTCTCGTCGTACTTTTTGTTATTCAACTGTTCTTCGTTGTTGCTGTAGGTTGTCTCACGACCGTACAAACCATACCCGTTTTCGGACTCGGGCATAAAGGTAGGGTTCTGGTCGTCTTGCTCGGTCGTCTCGTTGGTTTGAAGATTGTTAGGGTTTTGGTCTTTGGGGTATTCTCTCTGGAACTTACCAAAGGAGTAGCTGTCTCTTGCATTGATATGGGTGGAGAAAAGAAGAAGTGTTAAGAAGAAGAAGAGTACTGATCTAGTGGAGAAAGCCATGATGTGGTGTGAGTGTTGTGGGTTTGTGAGAGAAAATGAGAGTGTTTATATATATAGGAGCAAGGTATATTAAGTAGATGTTTATCATTTTGATTAATATAACTACAATCTTAAGATATATAGTGTAAATTAGATGGTTGGGTGGAAATAACTCAATAAGGAGTGGAATGGTGATAATGGTTGATGGGGCTCCACTGGGATGAGATGCTTTTCAAAGAGGTAGCTAACTCGACTTTTTGAGCCTACTGTATATGGTTATATTATCAAAAAATGGTAACTAAGCAAACATTTAGTTAGATTAGATATATGAATATTTTAGCTATCGAATGCTTACTAGCTAACTCTCTCTTATCAGTCATATTTGTATATTCACAACCAAAGTCATAAACATTAAAATTCATGATTACAGATGAACCATCGCTAGCTAGCTTAAATTTTAAAAAATCATCCCCCTATATTTGTCCAAAGAGAAAGAGTAGTCGTTTATCAATCTTATTTTCGTATTATGTACTAGATTTAAGAAATTATTGGTCTGGTTCTCACAAGAGTGATAAATGATGATCCATAAATAAGCCAACACAAATCGTTCGTAATTGTTCAATCTTTTACCTAAAAACAAATAAATGCTATAAATATTTCAAGCAACATTTGACTTCTGTGACTGTGAGTATGGCCGGAGAGTTGGTACTTCTCCTTTTCAGACAATAGTAGAATAGATCTCAACTGCCCAAAATGAAAACTAATAAAAGCCTCCAAATCTTTTAAAGGAAGAAAATAAATTAAATTAGGGGAAGATTATCCAGGTTTATTAGATTTGTCAAAAAAAAAGTACTAGTGGGAGTGATATTTGAAACATGACTTGCGGTTGGAACTAACTAATAAGGGTCGGTGCGTTTAAGAGATAGTGACCGATAGAGAAGCGATTCCTAAAGCACTAATCCTTGCAGCAACCAAAAAATGATATTAACCGGGGCCTCGTGGTCCAAGGGTAAAGGACTGGCAGCAGTCAGTTCTACTTCGGGGAATCGAGTCTCGGCCACAACGGATTTTAATATCTTTTCCGTTGGAGTGGTGAATCCCACTTGTGAGGATAGTCGGAAATGTGGCTGCCCAAATACCAGAATTATCAAAAAAAAAAAATGATACAAAAAACAACGCATCACTTTATTATTTGATTTACGTAATTTCTTAAAAGTTTTGATATCTTTTCTTCATGATCGCATTACATATAAACAAGTTTTTTTTGTCGTGAAAATTGGGAATAAGTGATCTGAGATTAGTTCATGAACCGAACTTCTAGGGATGGGTTTAAAAATTAGACCATGCCGTATAAATAAAAATTCATTAATTCGCAATCAAATATATACCAAAATGCGTATCATTATATTTACTACTAGATTAGTCTATGTCATGTTTCTTAGTTTTTAGATGCAAAACCGAACCGAAATGAAAGTCCTTTATTGTTTTGTGACTTTTGTACGGAACAGTTGGCACAACGGAACCTTGTTGGATTGGATGGTACTTTATCCAAATGGAACACTCTCAAAAAGTCAAAATCAAACCGGATCAAATCAAACCAAACCAATGGACGACGAACGATCATTGAGTATCTGAGTTTGTTTGTTATTTTTTTTGTCTGTTCCAATTCTTATTCAATACAAAAACACAAATCTTGCTTACAATCCCTTTTTTATACAGATTCAAGAGAGAAGATGCAATGAAAATCACTCGGGAATAGGATCCCATAACAAGAGAGTAAACAGAAGCAGATTCGGAAGTAAAAGAGTAATCAAAGGATTCACTTCGCTCACTAGTTTCTTCCTCCTCAGCCTCTTCCTCACATACACTCTCCTCTCCTCTCTTCCCCACTTCCCTTTCTCCACTCCGGTCGCCATAATCGTCGGCGACGGCTGATAATACGGGCAATTCGACCTCCATGAGGTATCAGGAAGCCCGAATCTCGAAGCCCTTCTGAGGAATTGAGAAACCCACCATTGACGGAGATGATTCCGTGGAGAGTGACAGAGGATCGGAGGGTAATCCCACGATAGGTAACATGGGATTAGGGTTCCGATGAAGAATTGGGAGTGGAGAGATGGCTCCGTTGTTGGATTTGTGAGGATGTGAGTCACGGCATGAAGTCTCTGTTCCCATGTCGTCTCCTCCATTTGTTTTTGTCTTTGTTTGCGTTTAAAGATTAGGATGGAGAGGCAGAGAGACAAGTTTGTGTTTGTCCCTTGTTGGTCCTCTTTCGGTTCAGTTAAAAATGCGAATTAAACCGGAAATAACCAGAATAACTTAGATAATTTTAACTACCCAATTCTTGGATTATAACAAGATTCCTCTTGTTATGTTCTAACGTTCGTTTGATGCGTTTTACGGACGTTGTATTAGACACTATAACGTGTCATGTATAAAAATATGCATCATGTATTCCACTTGTCATTGTTCTTGTTGCATCAAAACAAGTACTTATACTGCCAAAGAGGTTTAATCTGAATATGTGGTGCAACATTTAAAATAAAATGAAAATATATGACAATCACAACCTTTATCATTAAGGGCAGTACTTTGTCCACGCTTAGGATTAAGATCAGGCGCTTTCTTATTCTCTTTGGGGAGTGTTGTCGAATCCGTGAGATGTGAATCATAATTCTTCTTTCGCGAATTATTATACTCTTCTGCAATACCTAAAATCAAATCACGCGTGAAATAAACTATCTTATATCCAAGTAAGAGCAACTCAACGTTGATTTTGAACACCAAGAAGCTATACTTACCATTTGAATGGAGACTCCTGAAACGGGATTCTTGGTGATCATATCGAGCTTTAAGATTAGTCCAAAGATCAGCAGGATCTTTTGTAGTAATATATTCATTCTGCAGACTTTTATGGAGGTGATCCATAATGAAAACGTGGGCTTTTGCCTTATCTTCATACGATGATTCTTTTGATTTGTTAATTGTATTAAGCAGACCTTTGGATCTTAGATGAGTTTCAACATCTAACACCCAAGCCAAATAGTTTTTTCCAGAAATATCAAGCACTTCGACAAATTTTGACATGATTACGTTATCTGATGACAAAAAGGAAATTAATAACCGAAGTTAATATATGTGTATATAAAAATTAAAGCAAATGATATACGTAATATTATTATTGAAAATAGATTTGGGCCATTTTCAAAAGCACCACTTTGGGTTTTGTGTTTGAGAAAATGTCACAAATTTGAGAAAATTTAGAAGCACAATAAACTTTAAATAACTAGTAAGGAGTAATTTAAGGATGGAAATAAGAGACCAATATAAGATTTGAAAAAGAGTGAACGAAGACGTAAGCTTTTCCTCTTTGTAGGTCTATTTGTAGGACTATATATAAGAGAAGCAAATCCCCAATTTAAATGAAATTGAGAGTGGATAATATCAAATAAAAAAAATTGTGGTGTACGTGGATATCAATATATCATACATAAAAGTATAAGAATGTGGTCACTCAGATAAACAAGAATAGAATATGAAAAGGGAAATTTGATGTAATAATTAAAAAAATATATATTTCAAAAACTAATTATTCTCTTCTTTTTCTTTCTTTCTTTATTCTTATCTTTCTAATTTTTGTTAATTTATTAATTTTAATTTTTTATGGTTAAATCGTAAATTGACCATATAATTATCGATATGTAAATAAATAATTGAAATGAAATAATACTAAAATTTAACTTTAAAGGTTTTTGCATTAGTTAAGGGTATATGCAATAGCTAGAATAATCGTTGAATGTAAAATAAGAGTTTATATTCAGAAGATTGAAAGCAAAACCAAAAGAAGAAAATAATCAATACACTATGATACTTGGAAGACTGAAACTTTACAGACAAAAAATGACTATATCCATTAAAAAGTATAAATGAAGGGCGGACATTAAAAAGACAAATGCGACCTGTTATATCCTTAAGTCTAAATATCATTTTCCAAGGAAGGTTTGAATTTCAATGAAACCAAAGAAGGCATCTTAAAAGTAAGTTTTGATATTAGAACAAATTGTGAAGTATCTTATATTTTTGTTGACACAGGTTCTTCAACGGATATTATATCCTAGAAGTTCTAAAACAAATGGGAATATAGAATTCAAAAATACGAAGTACAAAACCAAACAATCATAGAATTTAGGGGAAACTTTGTGACTTCAATACACGAGTTGGCAATAGTGGCAGCCAAAGCGATAAAAATGATTACTTTCACTATAATCAGCCACATGTCACCATATAATGAGATTTTAGGAACATAATGGCTGAGTTTGGCTGAGTTCAATAAGAATAGTGCCCTCAACTTATCACCAATATAAGTTTCCTACTCCAGATGGAATATGAATGGCAAAAAAATCTAGAAAGATCAGATGGCCGATATAAAGCTAGTAAACTTTGACTTTGTAAGTTGGATGTGAAGTACTCCACTACTTGATCATAATTACTACTTAAAATCATAAAAACCTGAAGGAAATTCCCCTCCACACCAATTTACTTTAGTAAGTGTTGAAAGCGTGCATTCAGTAAAGTAAGAGTTGATCGCACAGCAAAAACCCATAGAAACGTTTTCAGGGCTCTAATGATAATCTTAACCTCGTAAGGAATGTCACACTTTGAAGAATGTTGTCATAGCATCTTGTCGTGGAGTTAGATTTTGCCCATTTGTTGAAAGGTCTTGAATCCATTGAAAATGCTTTTCTGAGCAAATAAGCAGGAAATTAGGTTGAGAACAAGAAAGATGAAATGAGCAAAAATTCAGAATAAAATTGGGACAAATGATTTTTAGTATTTTAGATTTTAAATGTTTTACAAGAATAAGAATAGGGAAAAGCAAGTAGAAAACTAGTTATAATATGAGAGTTGCTGTGTGAAATTGTGAATTGTCCTTCTCCTCAGTTCTTATAGGTTAAAGCGACATTTAATATTTTTCATTTACTTCATTTAATTAAATATTAACTGCATTTATGTAAGTAGATTTGCATGTTTCTGATCCAAATATTTAATTATTTTAATAATTTTTTAGTTAACCGCATAGTTTTGATTATATCATTTATTTTGGATGAATCCAAATTCGCTATTTGACTTTTATCCGTGATTTTATTATGGATCTTAATTTTTATTCATGATTTTATATGCCAACATTTTAAGCAGAAATTCATGTGAACAGAATGGTGTATTATTTGTGGAAATGGTCCGGAAATAACCGAAATTCATGTGAGCAGAACGGTCGTCGAATGTTCTATGCAGAATTAATGTGTGTCTAGAGAAAGGCTGACGGTTGGTTTAATAACGTGATTTTTTTTTAGCTTTTTTCTTTGTTCACATGATTTTTCTCTCCTCTAACATTTTTCATACTTTGTGCCTCTGATCGAACTTTGAAGTTGGAGAAGACAAAACTCTTGGAACTGAGACTATTATCTTATTAGAAAAGTGACGGTGCCTTTATCCAACCTATACCAACTTCCAAACAAAAAAAGCTACACTAAACTTATACACATTCATTATCACAATCTTCAAGTCTGTAGACTGAATAGAGAAATGTCCAAATTGCTAAAAAAAACTGATTGAAAGTCTTGACAACCTAATGCTTTTGTAAAAAACATTAGCAAATTTGGATATTGTTCATATTATAAGCCAACTGCACAATGCCCAAAATAATGTCATCTCTTATGAAGTGGACAATGTGTATTGTGAGTTTATGGAAATCATGATTTACTGTTACATAATGGCAGATTAGCTATAAGCCTATAACAACAAAAATATAACACTACATTCGAGTGCGCCACTCCAATAAGAACAACACACTTTTTGACACATTCCATGTCAGACAAAGCAGCCACAATGGCTCTATAATATGATTGATGATACAAGAAATAAGATTTTAGAAAAACTTAGACAAGGACGTTGTTTTTGCTTAATACGTTTGCGGACAGTGTATTTGCTTTTGGTTCTTGTGGATTCGTTTTTAGACGTAGTTCGGTGATATAGATTGGAAGAACCGAACCTCGCAAACAAAATATGTGTATCACTTTTATTTTCTACATTTTCATCACCCTTTCCCATATTTTAAGTAAATACCTTATTGTTATTCTTATTTGTGATCACATCTTTAAACACTGTGGGAGATTAAAATGTACGAAAATAGAAAAGCCAGACACTTTATGGTGTGATGTATTCAACTTGTAATAGTTCTGCTTGCTTCAAAACATATATCTATAATTTCAAAGAGATCTAATCTGAATAACGGTCGCAACATAAAAAATAACATGAAAATAGATAAAAATTACAAGCTTTATCGTTAGGAGCAGTTCTATGTCCACGCTTATGCTTACGATCTGGCGATATCTTACTCTCTTCTTGGAGTGTTGACGTCGATCCCGTGGAATATGATTCATGATTCTTCATCCCCGAATTATTATACTCCTCTGTAATACCTAAAATATAGTGTTTTAAGGTAATCATTCTCACAAATATTATTAATGCGTGAAAGAAGCTAGCTTAGATCCACGTAAAAGCAACTTAGAGTTGATTTAGAACACCGATAAGCTATACTTACCATTTGAATGGAGATTTCTGTAACGTAATTTTGGAATCATAACATATTCTTGGTGGTCATATCGAGCTTTAAGATTAGTCCAAAGATCTGCAGGATCTTTTGACGTTGTAATGTATTCATTCTTCAGACTTTTATGGAGGTGATCCATTATGAAAACGAGGGCTTCTGCTTTGTCTTCATACGATGATTCTTTTGATTTGTTAATTGTATTAAGCAGACCTTTGGTTCTTAGATGAGTTTCGACATCTAACACCCACGTTGAATAGTTTTCTCCAGAAATATCAAGGACTTCGAATTCAACAAGATTTGACATGATTATGTTATCTGATGACAAAAATGAAATTAATTAGTATTTAATTAGTAACCAAAAAGTTAATATATGTGCAAGTAAAAGTTAAAGCATATAATATTCTATTGTTATTGAAAAGAATTTTGGGCCATTTATAGAAGAGAAGCACCACTTTTTGGGTTTTTGTTTTTGAGAAGTATCAAAAAATTTAGAAAATTTCAAAAGACAACAAACTTTAGATTATAAAGACTTCCTAAACCAATAATAAGGGTACTACCAATAATGCAAATGGCTAGGAGTAATTGAAAATGAGAGACCAACGAAGCAGATAATCTTCTGAAGAATTGAGAAAGAGTGAACGAAAGATGTAAGATCTTCCTCTTTGTAGGTCTATATATAAGAAAACCAGAGCCATAATTCAAATAAAATTGGTGGAGGATATGAAATGAAAAAAAAAAATTGTGGTTTACGTGGATATCAATAATACATAAAAGAATAAGAATGTGGTCACTTCGTTAAAAGAGAGTAGAATATAAAAAAATGGTCCAAGCATTATCGAACCGACACGTAGAAAAACATAAAAAATCATAATTGTAAAATTACGTTTCGATAAACTGGTAGTCTATTTTCCAAAAAGAAATGCGAATATTGGTAATATGAGCTTTTGTTTGGGTTAATTACAGTTTAAAAAGAATTGCTAAACCGGTTAACAGACGGTCGTGCTACGGTTTTGGTGCCTAAGACGAATGGTGAATAAGGACTTTTATATATGTTTTGAATAACAGACGGTCGTGCTATGCATTGACGTCACAAATGTTTTATGTATTGTTCAGATAAGATCAGTCTTTCTATCTATCGTTTTTTCTTGAACTTCAAACAGACCCAAGAGAAGTCATAACCAACAAAAGGGGAAAAAGATACACATTTAATCATTTTTAATTTCAGTAGCCAATACATGACACAAAAATAACACCGAACCAGAAACGTCAATCAAAGAAAATACTCTTCTTCTTTTAAACCTAATAAAAACCATTCTTGCAACGGAGCGACCAAGTTTACAAAAGTCATCAACTTGTGACATCCGAAAGTTAAGCTAGCAAGTCATCTTCATAATAAATCAAGAAAGTAAAAACTTACTTAAGCCACAAGCAAACAAAAGCACATAAAATCAAAGAACACTAGAGAGCAATGTCTAGCAACATATCTCTCATCCCATATATGTCCCTTCCCTGTGAATGATGACGATTGCTTTGAACAGCAGAAGCACCTCTTATGGAGTTCCCATTCTGCCCTTCAACACAAGGGACAACCATCGCAGATGCAACCGCCGTGGTCTCATCCGTCAATGGGAAACCAAACAGCCTGCACCTGCCTGAACCTGCATGGTGATCTTCCAGACGCCCGTTAGGACCGCTCGTGTTGGTTATCAAGACGGAAGAGGGTGATGATGACACGTGGTTTGAAGATGGCGGGAGAATACGGGTACTAAAGTTCTGGAACGGACCACACCAAATGTTCCTCTGGCTCATCCCCTGCTGCCGATGATCGGCCATTGGGTAGGCGGGAACTGTTTCTTGACCTTGCAAGACCTTATGGAACCCATAAGAGTCACCAAAGTCCATCCCTTTGAACCGGCCTCTCCTGACACCGGCACCACCATCCGAAGAGGTGTTGATAAAACCCGGAAAAATTTCTTGACCTTGCAAGACCCTCTGGAATCTTAGAGATTCCTCAAAGTCTGTGGCGCGAATCCCCTCTGAAACAGAAGCAGAAACCAATGAAAACGTTAAAGAAGAGAGCCAGAGAAGATTATATAAGCGATGTGTGTTGGTGAGAAGATGTGTATTACCAGAGACGGGAATGTCAGGCTTTCCTAAGGAAAAGCCAATCCTGCTTCTCTTGGGACCAGTTGTTATGAAGCTACCTGAATTGGAGATTGAACCAGATGGTTCGATCTCCCATGGTGAGACGCGTTGTTGATGCCCATTTGCCTCAATGTCGTCCCACCTTACCTGAATATGACGTCAAAACATAGTTTCAGTGCAAGCACCGAGCTTATGGATGTATATAACACAAGCAACAGTGTTTTTGGTGATCTCTCAAACCAAACTAAGTGACATTATAAAAGATCAGAATTCAAAGCTTACCAAAAGGCATCTCCATTTTGAACCAGGCCACCTGATAGGATCCAAGTCACTGATTCCAGTTATAATCCCAGGGGATCTGACAAAGCAGGCGAAACATTTTAGAAAGATGCGCAAATGAAACTCAGTTGTTGCCAAAAGTTCTCTTAAAGCTTTGAGCTATTTAACCTTCTCTCAGAGGCATCTTCAGACTCAACCCTCGCTTTGAATCTCATACCGATACAAAATGGATAGTCAACAATCTTCAAGAACTTCGGCGCAGGGATTATGAAGTTTGACCAGCTTGCCCTGAAAAGGTTTTTACCAATCGCAATTCCATTAGGAAAGTATTAATGCAAACTTAATGGCATTAACTGCTTTTAACAAAGACCGTATATTACTGAGACTTGGATTAAAATAACTCCCAAGAAACAATCACAAGGAGCAATATACACCTAAGGCCGAATGTGATTCCGAAATGTAAACTGAAATGCTGAAAATGCAAAACTATTGTGGTTGGAGCTTACTTGGGGTTGTAGTAAATGTTGAAAGCGCTATTGGTGGATATGGCATGAGCTACTTCAGCGAAATTGTTGTGGTTCATATTTTGATTATACTGAGTCGAGAAAGCAGAAGCGCCTTCGATTTGAGCAGCTCTTCTAACTCCCAGTCGCAGTTTGCCATCATCCCCTCTAAATCAGAGAAAAACCATATCACAAATCTTCTAACAGGACACCAAAGAGTTCTTCTTTTTGTAGGGAGAAGACAGCCAAAGTGTTCTTATTACCTGAGGAAAAGCACAGCATCTCCAGAGACGAGCTTCTTCTTGTTCACAAACGCACTCCACCCGGTAGTGAGCAAATGCCTCCTAGGTTGCCCTGAAAGACGCACAAACCATTCAAACATTTCACTACTGTCTCAAGGCAAGCAGAAAGCAACGTAAGGCAACAAATTTACCTCGATAGATGTGGCGAAATCGCCACTCCAAGCCATGAAGATCCCTGGCAAGAAGCTCCTGAGAAGGCCGAGGCTGGCTATAATCCTACATAACGGTATGGTTGTACAGTTAAGTCTCTCAGTGTCTCGCTATGAGCTTATACAAAAACAACTTAAACCCTGAATTGTCTCAGACAATAATGTGCAATGTATAGAGATGATTACTCTTACTACAGAATCTACAGAGAGTGTGTAAGTACCAGAGGAGGGAAGCAATCCTCAGCTGCACGGCGAGGAACAGAGAAGCCTCCATGGGTGCTTGTATCAGAAGCAGTGAGGGTTTTGCAGAACATGTGAGGAGTATTAGACCTCTTAAGCACTTCATAATCTTCCTCTCCACCATCAACATCTATAATTCCCTCACGCACCTTCCTCTCAATGTCCTGTAATAAATCAACTCAAATCTCTGAGCTACACTAATTTTTCTCTCTTTTGTTCCAACGCTTGAGCTAGTGCAAAAACACTCACCTCGGACTCAGGAAGAAGAGAGACTTGAGCATAAACTTCATCAGTAGCTGTCTCTGCCTACGAAATCGCACCACATTTGTTTATATTCAGACAAATTCGTTATACAACAAAAGCAGACAATTTAAGGGATTTCAAATGTTATTACTCAAATGCTACAACAAGGAATGCAAGTGGAGCAAAAAAGGGGAAACTTTTCCGAAATCAAATGCCCGAGAATTCAAATCTTCCAAGCAAATTCATAAGCACAACAACTAAAGTTGCAGACATTTCGGGGATATTACAAATGTTCTTAATCAACTGTCATCAAATGACACAAGAAGAAATGCAAATGAAGCCAAAAAATTAAAACTTTTTTCCCAAAAAGAAACGAAAAAACGTTCTCCGAGATTTTCTCAAAACAGAAGAGAAGCAATTTCCAGGGAAAAATGAAAATTAAAACATAAATTCCTTTTATCTCAATCCAATTCAATAAGCAGAGGCACAAATCTCCATATACATGTATCGAAAACCCCAACTGAGATTCACCCAAAAAAAAAGAGATAATTTTTTCCCCCAAGGAAAAATCGAAGAATCAGAAAAACACACAAAACCTCTGAGAGAGTAAAAAACAGAGAAATACTAATAAATAAAGAAAAGAGACAAGGATTTATAAAGACATACGTGAAGCTTGACATCGAGAATACGACAGAACACGTGAGGAGGTAGCCCGTAAATCGCGGCGGAGAAATCGGGGGCTTGTTCCAAATGTCCCTGAGGGAAATACAACACAAGGCTTCCTCTTTTCGGGAGAGAGATGAGGGGTCCAGCACAAGCGTGCCACAGCTCCAGACAAACCCCAGACGAGCTTGAAGACGACGAAGACCCACTCACCGCAAACGCAGACGCGGACGCTGAGGAAGACGAGTTCGAAGGAGAGAGCGACCCAGAACCTGAAGACGGCGTCTCGTCTTCCTCCGTCTCCATCACGTTCAGATCGATTAAACCACCCATCAGAAGAGGATAAAGATAAGACTTTTATATATTTTACAAATAAATAAAAAGTTTCATAAGAGTTTCTTCATGACTTGGAAACTTTACCCTCTCAGAAAAGGGAAGTGAGAGCACAGTGATGAGCGAGTCTTAAAGCCGTGGAAAAAGGGTTTTCCATAAAAACCCAAGATTTAGAGAAAAATTTAAAAAATGAAAAAAAAAGTTTTCATTTTTAAAATTTTCTTTTTTGACAATGTTAAGAGAAGAGAGAGGATCAGAACAGAACAGTACTGAGTGCTCTCTGTACAGTGGCCTCTGCTACGTCTGGTGACTGATGTGTGTGGTGTGGCTTTTAGACCTTTTGTGCGTGGAGAGAGACATTTATCATTTTATTACACAACAGTTTCTTCCTATCTTGATGACACTAGTGGATTCTACCGATGTACTTTATACGACTGGTTTTTATTACAAGTATTATGGTATTAATGATTATACAATAAGATCTGCAAGAATCACTGTTGGATTAACTAACGTCTTTTAATGAGTGTTAAAAATAATAATAAGTAATAATCCCGTCATCTATATCTTCTTTGTCGTCTCTTTTAAATTATTTTATTTCTTTTGGTGGGGAGGGATGTTAAAAGAAATAAAGAATGATTCAATAGTGGTGGCATACTTTTAGGGATCGATGCACATAAGTGATTAGTTTAGTTTCTTTACCCATTATTAATTTATTATAGGCAGTTCATGTGTATAGTCAAAAACAAAACAAAAGGCAGTTCATGTGTTTTTGTGTTTATGGCATAGATTTGGATTACCGTTATATTACACATTTTTAATATTTCCCGTGACTATATAGTACGGTAGTGGGACAGTTTGTTGTAGGTTTTTTTTTTTCTTGGACTTCGGTAGTATATACTTTAAAAATGTTTGTATATTTTATCTGTTGAATATTTTACGCCTCTATGATGGATAATCATATGTTTTGTATTCTGATTCATGTTTGAAACTAATTAATTACATGGATTTCTGAAATTTTAAAAATGAATACATCTGAAGTTACAAATTTATAGAGACATATGTAAGTGTATTATAAATTCAAAAAAAAAATAAACGTTAAATTTTTCGTTTTCTTGGTTAACGTTGACTTTTCCGGAGTCTAATTCTACATAATCAACTTAAACTTGAAAAATTAATTTGCACACACGAAAATTCGGAAATTAATTCGCATTTTTCAAATACTTCGGGAATTAAATACCCATTTTCCCACTTATTTTTGGTATAGAATATATGAAGTCATTTCTTGCGATTAATTGTTTATTGTTGTTAGGTTATGATTAAACGATGTTTAAAACAAGACTTATATCACATATATATTTTGGTTTTAGGCCTATAAATATTACATGTATTGGTCCATAATTTCTTGATAATAAAAAAAAGTCATTCATTATGATATATATCTTATGTTGGGGGCGAAATAGTACTGTATTTCATTCTTAGGATTTATGAGTTAATAAAAATGTTTACAATTGGTACATGTTCGTCCTCTGAAAAATGAAATGTAACCTTTTATGGGTTTCCCAAAAAGATCTTCGTAGATTGGAACGAGTGTTAAGGCCGGCCTACACATGACAAAAGGTCTTTGCGGCTAGTGAAAGGAAAAAAAAAGATTTCCCTTCATATGCTTAAGTTAAATTTGGTTGTCCTGGAAAATTGAAAAATATGTGAGGGATGCTTTTGAAGATCGGAACTTATATCGGCTTGGAAGGTGCGAATGCAAAAGGAGTGCAAGAATTATACTTTGTTTTCTATTGATTTGCCATTTGCAGATATATTTTTTTTTACTCAAACAATTATAACTTTGATTTTTAACAGCTGGAAAAGTTTCAAGTCCAAATTTGCGACCAAATTCAATTCCGTCATATCATCTTTATACGTGGTGATCATATTGATTACTAGTACTGAGCTAAATTTTTCAATATAAAAAAAAAAAGCAAGGCAAAACTCCAATAATAAGAACAATACTAACAGAGATCAATTACAAGCGGCAACATAATTTGTGAAATTATAAATAAACCTACCTAATTCCATTGTAACAACATGGGAATTATTGCGTATCTACAAAGTAGGGTCCCATAAATGGTAGGACATATTGGGAGAAACAGATGGTAGGGATTATATATGATTATATGCATTTGGTAAGATGAGGTTTCGAAAATTCTTATAATTATGTCGACCCAGATAAGGAACTAGCCTAATCATACCACATCTTTATATATATTAGAGCTTAGTATACATGCAAACAAAAAATTAAACTTCTTGTTTGCCTAGTACAAATTCAAGATAGGTGAAAACATAGGAACAAGATAAAATCTTGATATAAGAGGGTTTAGTTAGGCTCAATTCCAGAGCATACTTGACAAATACTTTACGAGCATAGAAAAACTTACGTTCTAGATTAATGTTGACAAATACAACATTAATCATAATAAAATATCTTACGAGATTTACCCTTAGTCATCATCATCCAATCATTGATCAAGCTTGGCCTAATATAATTTTATGTAATCTAATCCACAAGAGACCCAACAAATACACTTACTCAAAGATAGCTAAACAAACCAAAACAAAAATAAATGAAAACATTAACAAACTAACAGATAGAAACATACCCTTTAAACAAAACAAAAAAAAAGAGATAGAAAATAAGGATTAAGAAAGTGGTCACTATCTCGCAAGATTCAAGAGATGATCTTCATGAGGAGATATAAGATGGTTTGGGTGGGATACAATTGCCTACAATGTAGCAAAGAATAGGGACAACTAAACCTGTAAAA
Organism: Iljinskaea planisiliqua; assembly: GCA_900108845.1. Lineage (NCBI taxonomy): Eukaryota > Viridiplantae > Streptophyta > Magnoliopsida > Brassicales > Brassicaceae > Iljinskaea > Iljinskaea planisiliqua. Next base: position 5,592,890 of record FNXX01000004.1, on the reverse strand, counting down.
GTACAAGTAAATACAACAAGTAGAGGGTGGAAATGTAATTAAAGAATCTGAAAAAGGACAGATAGATACAGAGAGAAAAAAAGGAGAAGAGGGTCTTAAATTGGGAGTGTCATAAATTACAAAGAACCCGAGGATCAGGGGGGACTTTTTTTTTTTTTTTTTTCTTTCTTTCTTTCTTCATTTTATTTATTTAAAGATTTGTGTTGTTTTTTTTTTTTGGTGAACACGCGAGAGAACAGTCTACATCGATAGATACAGCAATAGAGAAGGCTATAAGAGCCACACCACACAAAGGGGTCTTTAGATTGGGGCAGGACCCGGACAAAACGGGTTACAAATCCAAATACCCAATTGGTTAATGCCCCGACATCTGTTTCCTATCTTCTTTTGGAAAGTCTCGACCCTCACGCTCCTTTTTCGGCGCGTCCTTCCACTCTCCATTCTTTGAGAGAGTCTTTATTCATTTTCTTTTCTTTCTCCCTTCTGGTAATCTTGCAGAAGGAAACCCCACATTCATTCAATGCTTCTTCGCTTTCGTTTTTCTTTTGTTTAATCGAGGGTTTATAAAAAAAAAAAAAAATTTGATTTCCTACTCCCAATATTTATGTTTCGACTGTGATTGATAAACTATCAACAAGCTACTTTTTCATTTATTTGTATTTTTCTCTTAAAAGGATTATGAAAATAACCCACTTGCCAAAAACAAAAAAAAAATACTCGTGATCGATGTTATACTGAAGTTAAACATACATTTCATATAATTTTACACTAAAAAAGTTTAAATTGACTAACACATTTCATATTATGTTAGCTTGAATATATGTTTGAAATATTGATTAATTTGTGGTCACTTGGAAAAAGTAATAAAAAATAGTTTGTGCTAGTTTTATTTTGATAATTGATGTTTACAACAAGTTGGGTCCGATTAGTGAATAAAAGTGTAACGGTTGTATTAACTGTTAGTAGAAGTTGTAAGCTGTTAGGAAATAGTGCAAAGCTGTTAGCGAAAACGGTTAGTATTATATAAAAGCTGTTGCAACCGTTTTCTATTTGTATAACAGTTTTATTCAATCGTTTTGGTGATTGGCAGCCACTATATAATTTTTTTTTTTCAACCGCTTTTGTATATGTTACCAATTAGAGCCGTTATTAGAACTAGAGAGTTAGAGAGTTGATAAGATTAGAATTAAAAAAAAAAAAAACTATTATCAGTTGATAGTTGATATCACCATGACTTGAAGTCTTGAGCGGTAAGAAGATATTTATTAACTAGGTGAGACATGATACCAAATGACTTGACAACATAGAACTAAAACTGTCCTTAGGCTTTTACATCACTATCTTCAGACGTCCCTTTTATAAAATTTAAATGCCAAAACGCCACAAATAATAGATATAATATAATGAGTTGTGTGCGCGTGGATGTACGCGCTTTAGCATAAAGTAAGAGAGGGTGATGGTATTTTTGTTTCTAACAGAGTAAATGATTTTCTTAACTTTTACTTTTTTATTTTTTTGACTGATTACTATTTCGGGCCTTTAAACCCAGCTTTAATCAGTTGTGTCAGTGCCACCCACCGCACTAAGATTGATTCATAATTAGATGGTGCGTTTTCAATTTCATGCAATATTTTTTTTTTTTTTTTTTTTTCATGAAACCAAACTTGCTTTTATTTGTAAATAGACTTTCCTTCTCATGACAATTTTTTTTTTTTTTTTTCTCTCATGACAAATTTAAAGCAGTATGTTTAGATCATAAGCTTTAGAAATGAAATCGTATACATTTTCTAGTAGATGGAATTACATGGATCCCTAGTTTGTATTACAATTGTATATTTCGAGTGGTGTTATGACTTTAAAGATTTTAAAATTTTGTAAAATTATGATAACTAAAATTTTTCCAATCAGTTTTTAAGATTTTAAATAACTTAAAAGATTTCAAAATCATTTTTAAATAACAAATACTATTTTGTTTATTTTTAATTTTTTCAATTTTAAGTAAAAACCAAAAAAATTAAAATCAAAATCTATACTACCAAAATCTATAACTTTCGCCTAAATAACAATTTTTATCAATTAATGCCATAATTTGTTTTGATAAAAAACATTATTTTATTTATTAATACATGCATGAGTTCAATAACTCTTTACCTGATGTATTTTATCAGTAATTTATTAATTTCTTACTCCAACCGACTATCTTCCAAACAAATCAAAAACTTTATTTTTATTTATTTTTAGTAATATGTTGAAGTCCCTTTTCACATACAAAATGTAAACAAATATTGAATGTAACATCCTTTTTAAAAGGACAATCTATTTAAGGGTGTTTTACCTTTTACAAAACTAAGAAATGAATAAATTGAATATAAAATTGATACATTGCATTTTCTCTCTTTCATCTTCTTCATAGTTTTCAAAAACAGAGAAACGATTTTCATTTGATATCTGATCAAATAGAATTTTAATTGTGATTATGTCCGAATTTTGTTTGTTTATATAATTTATCTCGATCTGAATTTCTGTCTTAGCCAGCTTGGATTTTAATAATTTTGGCTTAGTTTGATTAGATGAGGATCTATTTGTTTTTTGTTTTCGTGTTTCCCCCAATTTTTTAAAAAAATATGGACTGCTATTTTTTCTAGCCTTTAGCTTCTTTATCTTTCTTTTCTAAATAAATAATATATTTGTCTTCCTTCATCTTGTGAGGACCTCTTTGTGAGGATTTGGGTGAAACTTCCTTTCGACAATAGAGAAAGACTATTAGATTGATTAGTATCAGTAATTTTTGTAGAAAAAACGTGCAATGATGAAATGGTGAGTTTGGTGAAAATTTTAGAATAATCATGGATTTTCCGCACCGACTGTTTTTCTTTTTTTTTTTTCATTTTATTCGGTATTGAAATATGGCATTTTATTTTAAATTTTTATTTGAATTGGATAAGATATATTTTCTATTAATAAAAGTTATAAATAGTGTGGATGTGGATTTTAATATTTTTTTGTTATGATATAATGAAGCAAGGTTGTAAGAAAAAAAAAAAGGTGGTTTAGTGGTAATCCAAGAATATTAGGTTTTTTTGTGATATGAGTTCAAACTCTATTAGTTTTTTTTTGACATAAAAGATTATTTTTAAAATCAAAATATTTAAAAGTTAACTATAGAAAATCCAAAGAAATGTTGGCGTATTACTCATGTCGTTAGTGCGACCATAAGCAGATATACCAAACACAATATATATTAAATCGAATTATTTGTTTTCTTTCAGATATTAAAAATGTCCGTTCTGCCACAAGAATTTGTATGGAGCGTGATTGGTCAACGCAGATAAAATTACATTTTCTGAATTTATGGAACTTTTGACCGTCGATACTAAAAGGATGACTTTTTCATGCTACTGAGAACAGAAAAATAAGAATGTGCTACGTACATCAAATTACATATAGGCTAACTCGTCAAAGAAAATTATCTTCTCGTATTTTATTTAGATGATACACTCTTTTTTCTTTTTCTTTGAGAAACTTCAACTTATATTAACTTAACCAGACTTTAGACTCCGAATAAAAAGAATCTAAACTATATGAACAAAATGTGGTGCACAACAAAATAAGAAGAAGTATAAATGGGTGAACGTGATCATCACACTAAAAAACTTTCACTATAACACCACTTATTAATTTTCAAATATCTTGTTGTTATAGTGTTTCCAAATGATTTTATTTGTATAATCACGTTCAAAGTACAATTATATGTAGCCCATGCAACATAGATAGTGCATGATGTTAATATCTATTTACAGCTTCCTTCAGTCGTCAATTTTCATATGTGATAAATATAATTAGTGTTAGATATATTTGTTAAGAATAAATAATTTCAAATTTATAACCAAAAAAGTGGTTGTTTAGTAAGTTTGAGAGGTAAATGGTTATTCTATATATGGGTTTAGGAAAAGAATTGAATTTTACCAGATAGCTAAAAACCTCAAGTATTGACAGTATAGTCATTATAAAAAAAATTAATTGAAAAAAATACTTGATTACTCATAAGCTTAATTTGACTATTAGTATAAATTTCGTACGGAACTTTCTCTTGCATTGTTTAAAAAAATATCTGCATAAAAAATCGAATATACAAATACTAAGAAAAAGACATCAACGCTTTATAAAATATCCCAATTCCAAAATGAAAAAGATGGTAGTGTAAGATATTTAAATTGGCTTACTATATTCAATAGATACATATTTACTTTTGGGAGTTTCTCTGTGAAGACAATAAAGTTAGACATACGAACGGAGTGATGATTTGATGACAAAAACATGATTAAAGGAAAACTCGTGGCAAACAATGATACTGCGTTTAAACTTTTGGCAGATGAGCATATGAATTTCATTTCTGTTCTGTTAATGATGCAACCAAGGATTTTTACAGACTTGTGTTAGATACTATGATGTAATCTTGGACAAATGAATTTTGAATTGTGTTAAATGACTTGTGTTGTGGCCCAGCAAGAGTCTAGTGGAACTCAATATCATTTTTACTATTCTCACACTCGGAATCTAATTTGGGCATGCAATCGTGAGGGTTATATATATGCATTACGCTTGTGCATGACAAATTTTCACGACCTTTATGTAAGCTTGGATAATATTTTTTTTTCTTACACCGATTGATTTTAAACAACATCTAAACGAAAGGGTAAATAAATCAAAAGTAAATTTTTCTATCTAACTTTTGGTCAAAGCAAACTAAACCTACTATAATATTAGCAAGTTCTAAACTTCTATGATTAGGCGTATCTTATCCAACTACCTCGTATCCAACTTAACGTAAACATCATAATGTCGGCATCTATCGTGTTTGTTACAATCCAATAAAACATTTCTCTCCAACTTTATAGTATTCTCTTCTTTTTTCTTTTTCCTTTTTGGAAAAGGTGAAATTAGCTAAAACCAATATTTTTGAGGTCGGTCGCACGCTTTTGGTGATCTTATGGGCTTTATGGTAAACGAACTCTTGAAGTTTTGGGCCCGTGATTCAGTATCTAACAATCTCTCTCTGGCAAAACGTGTTTCTATATTCAAATTACTGTACACTATATCGAAGTTTTCACATTTGATTCGATTTGTAACGTTTCCATACATCGAAATAAATTCTTGAAAAAACATAAAAATGAGAAGATGAAAAGCTTATTTATGCTATGTTGAGCAGCAACCTGATTTCTTGACGGCTGAGACATCATCTCTGCTTCCAACATTAATCATCTGTCCTTTAGGCAAAGCAGTGGTTGGATCATCTCCAGCTTCAAGAGACTTCTTGCTAACGACTCTGTAGATCTGAGTCAGAACCTCTGTGAAAGCGTTTTCGACATTTAAAGCTTCCAGTGCCGAAGTCTCCATGAAGAAAGTGTTCTCTCTCTCTGCAAAAGCTTTCACTTCTTCCGTTGAGATGGCTCGAAGGTGACGCAGGTCAGCTTTGTTACCTACGAGCATTATCACAGTGTTTGCGTCCGTGTGGTCCCTTAGCTCCTTTAGCCATCTCTCAACGTTCTCGAATGTCACGTGCCGTGTCACGTCGTAGACCAATAACGCACCAACGGCTCCTCGATAATACGCGCTCGTGATGGCTCGATACCTAATTGCAAATTAAATACTCACTAAGATAGACTAAGGTAAATGCAACACATACTCAGGCAAAATGAAATTGTTATCATGGGTGGACAATTCGTTTTTGGTTTAACTTTTTCCATTGGTTTTTCGGTTTTAAATGAACTAAAACAAACAAAAATGCCATTTTGTACCACCGACTAATCTAATTTTGGTCTGAATAAGTTTTATTTAGTTCTAAAAAAACAGTATGTATTTTTTTTTTTTGTCGACGATATAAAGGTATCTTAACATATAACTACGAGTTATGAATCTAATTCTTACGATGCAATATTATGACATTGACTTTTTCCTAACTTTATAAAATTGAGATAAATATGGATATATTTGGTTCAGTTTACACCAACATGGTGTCTAAATATAGACGATAACCAATTAGACTAGATATAAAAAAAAACTATAGTTTTAATTTAATTTAAGATATTTGGATTTATACTCTTTGCTTCGGTTTGGTTTATACGTCCATCTATAGTTGATTACCTTTCTTGGCCGGCAGTATCCCATATTTGAGCTTTGACAATTTTGTCGTCGACTTGGATACTTCGTGTGGCAAACTCGACACCAATGGTGGAGCGTGAATCGTGGCTGAAATCGTTTTTGGTGAATCGGGAGAGCAGATTTGATTTTCCAACACCAGAATCTCCTGTTAAAACAACCTTGAATAGGTAATCATAATCGTCTTCAGATTTATATGTTCCCATGAGTGGTCGATATCCTTTTCTCTATATGACGTTTTTCTCGAACAAATTTATCCAACATAGATTATTTGGTTGCTGCAAAAACTTTCAATGACAAGGAAATCTTAACTCTTCAAATGGCCTGGTATTTTTTTTTTTTTTGAATATACTTTTTTTGTCTTTTAACATTTTCTAAATTGGAGAAGAGACCAATGTTTATGAATGTTGAATTTGAGATGAACTTGGGAGGATTCAGAGAATCAAGGATTCTCCTATATTTTACTCGTCGTATCAATTTTGGGATAGTCTAAATATATATCCTCGCTAAGAATATGATAGTTTTTTGTTTTTGTGTGATGGTCTTTGCTTAGGTTTTCTAGTTTATTTTTTTCTCTCTCTTAAATGATTCCTCTAAATGGACAATATATTTGCTAACCACAATCAAAATATTGACTAAATGAAATCAATACTAAAAATATATACTAACTATCATGTATCCTTTTTATTTATTACATGAGTTAATCGAAAGTAAGAGAGAGTCATGCTCACAAAAGCTTATATTACAAAATAAAGTCTTCTATAAGATACTAATTTATCACAAAATCATGACACACTTTTTTTATCTTCTCATACTATCTTCGTAAATATCTATAAAATATTTGCAAAAAAAAAAACTAGTAAATTCTATAAATAATAAATGATAAATGAAGGAAACACCAAAATTACAACACTAAACACTTACAAATTATAGCAATAAGAAGACAAAACATTTTGAAAGACACAAATTTATTAATTAATATGATATAAATCATTATAATTTTATTTAAATGCAAGAAAATAAAAAAGTGAAAACTATTTAGGAGACCACCAAGCTATAATAGATTATTTGATTAATATCATAGAAAAGGGAAAATTGAGAGCTGCTCAAACCCTCTAGATTATAGTCATTGTTCTCATAATTTGCTATTGATATGAAACTACTTTAAGAAATCCTAAACAGATGGATGGACTTGTCGCTTTTAAAAAGCGAGGTACTGTTGACCTGTTGGTTTTTTCTTTGGGACAACTTTTTATATTAAAAAGCCCCAAAAATATTAACAGATAATACACAATCTATCTAATTTAGTAAGGCCCAACCCAACATCAAACTATACACGTGAATGGATAACAAACATTCAGATCAACAAACGTGTAAGACCTCCAATGGTATAACTTGAAAACCAAAAAACATTAAACTTATTATTGTCTAATCAACTTTTGGTAATAAAACATTTAGGGATGTTTTCCATATATTCGGTAATCTATGCTTTCGCATAATTTTTTTTGGTAAAACCCATATGACTTTTCAAATTTCTTCGTGGGGTCATGGAACTTTAACGCTTCGTGGTACAAGCCTCTCTTATAATGAGTAGACGTGTGACACTGTGTGCTCCCTTGGCTCCGCGAGTTATAGGTTTGTACATAACCTTTCAAAAAGTTCAATAAGATATAATCTCAAATATATATATCGTTTGTCTTCAATAGAGGATATAGCGTAGGAAATTTGATTAATCTAATTTCGATAAACGAATCTGTTGAAACAAATGCAAAGATGATTACTTTTTGTGATTTTTGAAAAATTTCATGACCTGATATTTTAACAATGTTAAACGATTTGAATTCCATTTTTTTTAAACTGATTATGATATATTAGGATTAGCTTTGTCCAAATTCATACACATTAGTCCCATCCCCTAAATATTATTTACCAAGTTATTTTTGAAACTTATTTAACTATCATCACCACATTCTTTTTAACCAATAAAAGATGACATAACCAATAAAATTATTATTATTATTTTTTAAAATGAGCAGACAACCACTTAGTTATACTTAAACATGTACTATAATTAGAAACATTGATCACTTTAAATGAAAATAAATTCACATTAATTAGTGCGTAATTTTTTTTTTGGTGACAACCTATCACCGCGTAGTTTAAGATAACAATGTTAGACTTAAGTTAAGTTTCTAAAAATAACCAAAAAAAAATTTATAATTTCTTAAAAGGATAATTTTAAACAAAAAAGAACTTTCACCTCTATACTTACGAAGCTACAATTGAACTTGAGATAGTTGTAGATTCATAAATGTTATTGTCAGAATTTGTACATGTCTCTTGCATTACAAGAGATCTAAATCATTGTAGTGTTTAGCATCTTGGGCTATAGAAAAATAATAAAAAACAAAAATGAGAGAGAGAGTGAACATGGAGTGAGTGTCATATATATGAATGAGATTCATGATGAGGAGAGCGAGTTAAGATACTGTGGTGTCAGTTTTGGACGTAAGAGAAAGTTTTGTCCCACTTGTTGGTGAATCCACAGTCCCTCTGGTCAACACTCTTCTTAACCTATTTTCCATTGTCTCTTTCTTAGCTTTCTATTTTTCTCTTTCTTGTCACTTCATAGATTTCTTTTTACATTTTTCAATGTCAATTAATTTCATGACCACTTCAAACTTGCGATCTTTATTTTCCTCTTTGATTTGGAAAAAGACCAATCGTTCCTTTTAAAACATAACAATATAGATTTGGTTTCCTTATGATATTATTATGATACTATACATAGTCCCCCGCCCCAAAACGTATATGTTTGATGAACAATCTCCCACCAATGTTAATGTTACTATAAATAGTTGTCTTTTTTTTTGGGTTTTACATAGTTAAGTGTTTAGTTTTGGCATTTCGGAGAAAATTAAGTGCGCACGGCAACATAAACAGTGACGACAATTTTTCCACATGGAACAATATTAGATGCGCCAAATGTAATGATAACATCTTCTCTAATTTTTCATCAAGTTGCATTGAGTATCATATAAATAATTAAAACTAGAAGATATGTTAAGACAAACAAAAGAACTAGTAGAAATACTGGGACATAAATAATTAAAGTTTTGTAATATTTTGTGTAACGTTTATTATTAGTTACGTACGTACGTACTAAATTACGATATTCCATTTTTTTTAGACGTAATATGTTTTTTTTTATTGTATAGATGTAACATGTTTTTTTTATAAGAGGAAAGATAGATGCATTGTGGTAAATTATAAATTGCAGTAGTGTGATAAATTAAATTTTTAATAATATACATAACGTGGTGGGAGTTTAGGTTTCTATAGTAAGAAATTGGGTGAAAATTAAATGTTATTTTGTGTACACGGCCGGAACTGGAAATAAAGACAAATAATATGAAGCATGGGTAAAGATAACGTCAAAGCGACAAGATGAAGGAAACAGTCAAACAGTAGAAAGTAAGACTGTAGGACCATGTTTTTATTGAGAAACATTTGTGTGATTTGATATTACATTTTTATTATATATGCACGTTTTTGACATCTGATTTGATCTAACAAAGCCCCTACCTAGCTAGACCTCATTTGCATTCAAATACAATTGTTTACTAATTATTTATTCTCTCTGGTTACCTCAAATATATGTAGGTAGGTATTCGTATACTCCATAAGAATGCAGTAAATTAAATATTACAATCATGAATATAGAGTTAAAACTTTAAAGCAAAGGATCATATCAACTGACTGTAAAAAACTCTGTTCCTGACTTCTATATGTTACGTATTCCTTTGTAGCAAAATAATTTATTTTCTTTAGGATGTAAAATATTGAGATATAAAATGAAAGTAACTATATCACTACTATTTGGTTGAAAAGGAGATTGGGTTGTATAATAATTATATTAATGTAACGTTTTTAATCACCGGGATTAAAGTGAAGTATCACCTCACGTGGACTGAAGTCAAAGTCCCACACTTCCCGCAAGTAAACCGTACATCCCAGTCTAAACACTAAACATAACGCATGACCTAATTTACTTTCACATTGGGCAATGTGAAGCTTCTATATTACTCATCCCCATATTAGCCAACTGTTTAACAATTCCCCGTACATATATATAAAAGATTTTAGATGAAGAAAACAAAAGCATTATTATAGATTTATGACTTTAAAAAGAAACGCACACAACAAAATATTGGTCAACAATCTAACGAGAGAATTTTGTGAATGTCGTCCGAGAAACTCATTCATCACAACGTCACAACAGGTAACTGAAACCAATATATATTTTTTTAAATAAAATGTAACATTGAAGCGTACGTACGAGAGAGATAGTGAAAGAAAGAGATAGGTCTTAATTTCATCTCCAAACCCAAATCTCCCACACGACTAGATCTGCAAAAAAGCAAAAAAGAGACCTCGAAATTAATCACAAGCATAAGTATATATTGTATATACACACATGCAGGCACATCCTCCAAAATATGTTATTAGAATTTATCCTACAAAAGTCAAAAACACGAAGGCCAATAAACGGAAAAAAAAAACCCAATGAATGCTCTAACGAAACGCAAGGTGTGTGTGTGTGTGATTAAATTAGATTGAGTCAACATTGTTGACCTAAGCCAAACAACATGTCTCTCGCATGCATTTATCCATTTTAGATCCCAATGAAGAAATAAACTACTATAGAAATACTATAAACGAAGATTACAGAACCATTAAACAATGATTTATTTTACTATAATTTAACCTATAATGGTATCTAGCTAGCTATCGACGTGAATGTATAAACATTAATTAATTATAAAATAAAGAGGCTAAGGGAAGAAACAAAACCAGATAGTAGGAGGCTCCGTGTTGAAGTGGCTGAATAGCGACGCCATATTCATCGGTGACAATGGGCTGACCAGCGGAATTGATGAGAACAACTTCTTCTCCAAATGCATCTCTCACATTGAACGGGCCAGGGCTCATTTCAAGCTCCATTTCATTGATGAAGACCCTTATTCTCGCGCCCGCTGCATTCGATTTAGCCATGATTATACCATTATTTCATGTTCGTGTCATGACTATATGTTAACACTATCTATATAGAAAAACCTCAAACAAACTTACTTTTATGAAACAAGGAGAGAGTGTATACAAATAAATAATCATTTTACAGAATAATAAACATGAATGTTTTTTTTATGATTTATATTGATCAATGTGTCCCTTCCATTGTTGACACACAATTAATGTATTTATACTGTTGAGTAGAAAATTAAAGGTATATTAAGTAATGACTCTCTTTAAAAAGGGAAATAACTTTATATATCAACTTACCTTGAACTTGAAGCTGGTCCGAAGTTGATGAGACGGTAGCAAGAGAATCTGAAGTTGTAATAGTAGAAGTAGTGGGAGGAACATGAAGCATGATATTGTTGTTGTTGTTGTTGTAAGAACTGATTTGATGACTAGTGGCAGCGTAACAAATCTGAGGTTGTGGCTGTTGCAACATTTTCATCCTCATTTCTTCATCTTCTTTCTCACTCAATTGTTGATGATGATGAGTTCCATAACCCACACTACCGTTCATGATCTCGCTCAGGAGGAGTCCGGTACATGGCCCCACCGTTGAAGAAGCCGGTTTCTGTTGCTCTATCATATCACCGGAGAGAAACCCTAATTGGGATGAGACGGCGGTACCTTCAAACCCTCCGACGGTGGAAACCGGAAAAAGAAAGGAAGCTTCAGACGGAAACATCCCCATCATTTGACTACCACCCAAAGAGAGATTAGTGTTGTTGTTCTTGTTCTTGATCTTGCGGGGTTTGGTGGATTTGGAGGATGATGATGAGGAAGAAGATGAAGAGGAACCCGAATTGGCTGAGGAAAGAGGGTGCGGCTGCTGCTGCGGTTGTGGTTGCTGTTGAGGGAGGGAGTGTTTGGAGTGGTTATGAAGGAGGCGGAGTTTGTGTTTGCTACGGGACTTGCGGTTTTGGAACCAGTAGAAGACGTTAGCGTCACCGACTTGGCCGTATTCTTGAAGCTGAGCCCTAATCCTTCTGATCTCCTCTCTCGGTGGATTCACCATCCCTGAGTTGAAGATTGCTTCAAGTATCCGAATCTGCTCTGGCTTCGGGTTCCATCTCGGTTTTGGCTCTGGGCTCCTCTCCACCTCACACCCTTTAACAAATCACACATCTCATCAGAGATTAGAATTTTCTAAAACAAAATGATAAGAGTTTTTTGAGTTTCAATTGTTAAATATATGTAAAAGCAGAAGGACCTGAGAAGGGAGAAGATCGGTGGGAAGTAGGAGAAGGCAAGAGAGGAGAGTTGATGTCGTGTTGCCATTGATGGTGATGAGGTTTGGACTTGAACATGCTTGGCCAGTGTCTATTCGAGGAAGCCATAACTGATTTAACTCGATCCAAAGAAGACAGATATATGTTTGTGCATATGATGATGATTGATGTTGATGATGATGTGATGATGATGTGATGTGTCAAGAGAGAGGAGGAGAAGAGGCAGGGAACAGAATGGCTTATGGAAAGAAAATAAAAATGTGAATAGGGCAAAAGGGTTACGACCTCTTTCTCTCCCTCTTATAGTCTCTCTAAACCTACCCAACCTCTCTACCTTATATTCATCTCTTTTACAAAATTTAATTTAGTCTCACCCATATCTCTCTCTCTCTATCTATGTGTACGTATATATATGTGTATTGTATTTATTTCATCTATATATGTTTATAAAAGACAAAAATATTCCAAGTCTTAACTTTTTTTATATCACTCTACTCTTGTTTTGGGATGCAAAAGAACTAGAGAAGTAGGCTTAAATCCTACAAACAGAAAATATTATAAAAAGACAAACGAAAGACACTGATTTTTTTTTTTTTTTACTATTAACTACAACAGTCAAAAAGTATGATTTAATCGCATTAAAAATTAAAGTTAGCAAGTGTATAGACTATAGAGGGTCTTTGATCGGTTTTAGATTCCGAGGAGCACTATGACATTTCAGAATTGGATTCAATTTTTCTTGTTATGGTTTAAATTACTTTATAGTAGGATCCATGCATGTAAGAACTAAGATTTGTTTAAGTGTTATATTTAGTTTCCTAAATTATATATAGTGATCAGTGGCAAAATGTATATATAGCAGCAATAGAAACTCAAAATGTTATTGCAAATTGCCTAGGGAAACATTTACGGTAAAAAAAAAATGTCGAAATGAATAGGGAACATTTAATTTGTTTTAGAGGTTCCCTTAGATTAGTGTTTAAATTATATACTTTAAAATTTTGCTAGTCGGCGATTAGTCTATTTCTAACGTTAAATCACTGATGGATATTGACCAACACTTCAATGGCAACTAGAAGACGATTGGTGTAAACGACAAATTGGAAATCCTAAATGTCCTCAACAGTCAATTTGATTAGTTGTCTCATGAGCGTTTTTTAGCCACATAATTTGACATTTAAATTCTGCATACATATGTTTCTGGACGAGAGGTTACAATTTTGTGTTGACATTTTTTTTATTCCTACGTTTGTTCATACTAATATTTTTCATCTTCTAATTACATTATCTCAGTAATATAAGTGGAAAGTTTTGGAGGCAAAATAGTTATATAGATCTCTATAATGATAACGGGATATATATAATTAGTGTAATAATTTTTAAACCATACTACTAGATTAAAGAGAACAGTAAGAGATTGAAAGAAACTCAAAGTGATCATAAATGCAACCCATGCCTCTTCCTTACAGTTCTTGCATTGAAATCCAAATTGCTTCTGCAGTTCAAACGTACGAACTCAACTTTCTTCAGAAATTGAAGCAACAGACTCTTTGAAAGTGATCCATGTTTGGTTCTGAACTAGGATTTCTCCCTTTTTATTATTTTCTCTTCTGACATCTCAAAAAACATTAAATAGAACAAGACAGAAAGATGATATAATTTTACTTCTTTCCACATTTTATTTTGTCGTAGAAACATTTATTAAATAATAATAAAATGGGTTTTTATTATTTTTGTGTGCTTAATATTAGTAAATCATATGTGGCGGAGTTAATTTCTGGACTTTCAGGCTGTGCAGAAGACGATTCTCTCGGTCTTCGGCTTTAAACTCGGAAAGAAGAGGGGGTAGCAAATGGTTTGTTTGGATGTGGGGATAGTTATAATCGATGAGCCAAACACGATTTTACATGTTTGATATAATAATACTAAGGGAAAAAAAAAACAACTATTAATGAAAAACATAAGAAATTTTGAGAGGTCAGGATGGGTGGTGGTGGTGTAGTAATTGCAAAGAAATTAAGGTAGTTTATTTGGATTGACTCGAGGATCTTTGTTGATGATCGTTCCCATTTATACCATATTAATAATAGTTGTTCAATATTTTTTTTTCAAATGTTAAAAAAAAATTTCGTCTGCATTTATTTCAAAGATAAATGAAATGCGAACTTTTATCTTATCAACGATTGTATAAAGGTAATGACTTTTTTTTTTTATATATAACAATCTGTGGCTTTTTTCTTTAACACAAGCATGATCATGACGGCTTGCATTGACCATGACACATTTCGAAAACTTTAACCATGACATGTTACAATTTGTTGCATTGATCGCCATTTTCTGATACTTTGCAAAATGTATGTGTTAAACCCAGCGTCATGGCTCAACTGGTGAATCAGCTGTCTGACCAAGTTTGAGTGCTGCCTATGGAGAGAAGACTAAAATATCTACTTGAATAAAAAAATTCGTAATAAAATTTATATTGAGCTGTTTCGGTGAAGATTCTGGCCATCAATGCAACAAATCAATGTACATCTTTTTTTCTTTTTTCTTCCATCCATTCTCATTAAAAATAAAACAACTCGACTTACTTTTTTTTTTTTCTCACAATTTATTAATCATTTTGTATAAAGATGATATGCATCGATATAATGTATATTATCAATACCAATACTTTGGACCGTCTTGAACTATTTGAGTATTTGTAAACTTTGTTCAATTTATTAAGTAAAATTGTATGTTTTTTTAGTAGGCTCATTTATTTGTATTTTTAGAATTTTTTGCATATTCAGAATTTTTAAAGAAAATTTAATTCTTAACTTGATTTAGATTTAAATGTTACATTTGTGAGAATTTAGCTATAATTATCTACAAGTAGGTGAATACATGGTGAACAATTTGTTTGTTTGTTTCTTTTTTCTTTTTGCATGTTCGATCTTTTTGAATCGATTCGATCTGAGACAAAGTAGCATTAAGGTATTTAAATTAGTATCAGAGCCAAGTTATCGGATACATAATCGAGTTGTTTAAAAGTGTTGATGGCTCAACGAATGGGGTGTCTATTATGATGTTTGATGGAATTGGAGATTTTAGAATATATATTTTTTTAAAAATGATGTTCTTAAATCTAAACGTCAAAACGTCAAAAGTTTGAAGGATGTATTCATAGCACAATCACAAGTCTCAATACTTTCTAAAGTAGAAGAATCTATCCAGATTCTAAAACAGCAGAAAGAAAGATTTAGATAAAGTTGCAAGATTAGAGAAAGGGGAGAAAGCTGCGATTTTCATCTTCAGTGTTCAATAGATAAGTGTTTGACAGTGTCTTAAGTATGATCACTGGTCAACTCTTGACCGGTTTTACATGGTGAAGACTCTGCCAAATCGTGTTCTTTACAACTGAAGATAACTTCTACTCATAATCTTGTAGATATGCTAATGAAAATCTTGTCTAACTTTCAAGTAAGGGAATCATTGTAGATATTTCAAATCTCTAAGAATTGAGAAGAATAATTCTGTTAATTCTCTAGTTTGAGCATAATGTAGTGGATTACCAAGAATATGTAGTCTTAATCTTCAGTCTGTAAGGCAAAAAGGTGAATTCAAAATGATTTTTTTTTTTGTTAATTCTTTGTATGTTTGATATTTGTTAACCCTCTTGTTTGATTTCACTCGACCCGAAACAAATTAGTATTAAGTTAGCATAATTTGCATTCAAAGATGGTTGTGTGACAAAGATGATTCACCAATTAACTATTTCGTATGTTTTGTGCTGATTATTATAAATATTTAAGTGATAAATTTTGAGAATATTTAGATTTTGTTATAGATATGTTTTATCCGGTTATAAGATAATAGTTTTAAATCTAACATTTTAAAGAAACAAGAATTACAGTTACCTATTGGTTTAGGTTATTTCCATATATAACCGAGGCTCACTCTCTGAATTCATCTAAGGTTGTGGAACATTACGTTTTAGTAACAATTTATTTTCTTTAAATTTTTCTTAGAAAAATATTATTGGCGTCATGGAGTAACCCTAGATTTCAGTGGGATGTCTAAACAACAATCAATATGACATGTGTTTGATATATAGGGACCACTACAAACGAATGAAAACCTTAAAAGCTCAACAAAGTACATTCATTTTTTTTTTTTTTTTTAATATATAATTGTATTTTCTTTGCAACCAAAAACTTCGAGATCTTTCTTACATACATAAGATACATATTCTCTCTGAATGAGAAATAAAAAAGATTAAAATAATGCCGTAAAAAAAATTTAACTTAATTCATTTTCCGTAATTCGTTTCAACTCAGGACTTAGTCTAGATGTATACTCCACTAATTAGAATAATTTGGAGAAAACAAATTTGAATTTCGTAAATTATATATCACTCTTAAATAGAGATATCTTCTAAAAATACGTAGAAAAATAATAATTAATTCTAGGTTTCATTTACACTTATGAATGATAAGATATAGATGATACTACAAGATATGGATGCTTAAACCGATGTACCAACTCGTTTATGTTTTTGGTTTGTCATTCTGTGTATATATATAACTTGTAAGATTTTTAAAAATTCAAATGTTCACAGTAACTCTTCATTTACTTTTTAACCACATATATGTATGTCCTTGACTCATATATTTATGTTGTACATGTTAGAAGCAATTATTGTGGGGGAGTGGTGGATGAAGAGTGATCCATACCGAATAGTACTGAAGCGATAAGTGTTTGATTTTTATATAAGAGAGATTTAAAAAATTTCTATTTTTGTTTTCATCCTCCTGGATTCAATCCTCTACCCTTTTTTTTTTTTTTTTTTTGCTACAAACCGTTTGTCCCTAACCAAAATGTCAATAAATTGCACGATCACTCGATTCACTCCTGTGCTTTATAGTTCATTAGCTTGAAAGCTGATAGCACCTTAATTGAGTATTTGCGACATTTAAAGCTTGCATGGGGGAATTGACATGTATACGACTATAAAATGGTAAATATGGCTAGTAGCTTTACGACCAACAAAGACCTTTTTTCTGCTATAACCAATTTGTCCCTAACCAATGCTTTGTAGTCATAAGCTTGAAAGCTGATATCAGCCATGACCGAGAATCTCCCAACATATAAAGTCTGCTTTATAAGTTCTTCATATCATGTTTTAAATTGGATTATGGTATAAATCATATTTACGAAAATAGAATAACCTTTCAAAATTACATATATGGAAAGCTAGACAACCAACAAAAGACTTCTTTTATTGAACTAACTCCAATACTTGATATATACACACATGATATTAATATGCGCGTTTCTTTTATGTATATATAGCCTATCATTTTATAATATATGTTGCGAGCTGCATTAAATGAAAGGTACATAGAGAGGGAGCACAAGAAATGGGTTATAGGAAAGAGGTTGTAAACTTGTAAGCTAAAATTGCGCTCATTTTTTGCAGTCTCACTAAATGCTCACATTAGTAAATACACCAACATGCCTTCTCTTCAATGCCCTAATTTCCCATCACATGCAATTTTTGTACTTTTCATTTTTATTATTGTTATTCTTATCTTTGTTATTTATCATCAGTTACTCAGTTCCATAAATTTGCATTATTTTTTTTTGTATTAAATTAACTAATGTGGCCGAATCAAAAGTTAGAAAATATATGTGTCCAGGGCCGAATCTGTTTTGTATACCGAGGGTTATTAGTTTAGATTGATGGTCAACCTTATAACTCATCTACACTATCTAAACACTAAACAGTGTGTTATTGACAAAAAATAAAGAGTGTTGACATAAACAAAAGCGATTAGAAAAAAAATATAATGATTACCATTTACCAATTACCAAAATGGTTAAACAAAATTGTTATATAAATAAAAAGCGGTTGTAATACCATTAATATAAAACTAATCATTTTCGCTTAGAGTTTTATACTATTTATTAACAATTTACAGCTTCCGTTAACAACTGATATAACCGTTTTGTTTTGGTCATTAATCAAATTAAAAAAAAAAAAAACAGTAAACAGTGTAAATGTGTGACACGATTGCAATTAATAAAAATTTGAGGGACAACTAAGAAAAGTAAAATCCGGTTGTTGTAGCTTTTAACACATAAGATTGGATGACACAATCATATCTGTTATTTATACTTTCTACCTTGCCCTAGCTTTCAGTTTCCTTGTATAAATCTCTCTTTTCAACTCAAAAACAAACAAGTTGATTTTTGAATCACCAACCACCAGCACTAAAATATGGTACTTCATCAAAGTAACTTATCTTCTTCTTTTCCGGAATAGTTCAAGATTTATCTATCTTGACATCCAATGGAATTATAAAACCATGCGAAAAAGCTAAATGGATATGTTTTCTTATCCATGTTACGTCTTATTAGCATTTTTCTGGAGATAACTCGATTAGTGTGAGAAAGTTGTACTCCTTAAATATTCACTTGAGAGGTCTATTTTTCTTTTTCAAAATCTTCCATAGCAAATATATTATATTGCATTGCATGTGGTAACTCACCAGGAACTATGGCCATGTTCAAATTATCTGACTGCAAAAGTTCTGATGACATATTTAAATCATCGACATAAACAAACTTAAGACCACTAATATAAAAAAAGATTGAGAAGGAGAAGAATGTTTTATATATGTCTTATTGGTTTTGTTATTGTTGTGTTATATAGATATTCATTCTGTTTCTGAAAAAAAGTTCCTTTTTAATATTATTTTATAAATAATATATAATTTTGTTTCTATGTATTTTTATCAGTTATTAATGATAAATTGTAAACAATTAAAAAACTGAATTTATTGAATTATTATCTATTTAAATTTATTAAAAAATTTAATCACAGAAATTTTTAATTTAATTTTAATGTGTAAAAACTGAAAATATATTATTTAAAAACAGAAAGTGTATATTTATTTGGCAACAAACTTGTTTTCATATTAATTTAACAACATCCAACAAAAATGGCTCAAAACTGCTTAATTATGTAAGAAAATCATGCATTACACTGAAGGTATATATATACTGTTTCTTTTTTGAAAATTTGGCAAAAGACATAGTTAAAAATCATGCATATACTCTTAAAAATTTGACAAAAGATGGAGAAAAAGCAGATTTGTTAATTAATCCCATTGGGAATATGTTAAACGTATTCAAAAGCCTACGAATCAGTGACCACTTACCTCACACGTGTATAATGAACTTCAGAACAAACTTTTTTTTGTGTGTGTGGGATTAATTTTCAAATATAAGTTTTCTAAGTACGAAAGATGAGTTTTCGAGAAAACATCCTCTTATAGGAATGAGAGTATAGCAAAGAAAATATGAATTTCTAACAACATTCTCTCAAGTCTATTTGTTTGCGATTATATATTTAAAAATGTCAAATGACATAATTAATATCTAAAGTTTACATTAAACTAAACTA
Source organism: Iljinskaea planisiliqua (assembly GCA_900108845.1). Lineage (NCBI taxonomy): Eukaryota > Viridiplantae > Streptophyta > Magnoliopsida > Brassicales > Brassicaceae > Iljinskaea > Iljinskaea planisiliqua. The sequence continues at coordinate 5,572,976 of FNXX01000004.1, read as the reverse complement.
GTAAAGAAACCCTATAATGCATCGGGATTATAATTAAGAGGGCTTTTAGGAATGGGAATGTTTGAAGTATGTACATTTTCTAATACTTGGGACCAGATATACAGTAATGCTATTAGAACTCTTACCTGGAATCCTTGTTTTTTTTTTTTTGGTCTCAAATATATCACTAAATTCAGACAACATGCATGTATTATGTCGAAGGCTCGTAGCACATATACAATCTAAATAAAATGTCGAAGATCAATGTCTGGAGTAAGATAAACACTGAAACAATTAATTGTGTTTAGATGGATAAAAAGTTAGCTTAGTAGATATAAGTCATGTAAGCCTTATGAAATCCGGTGCCTATCTAGAGTTTAGGGTTCAAAATCTCAATGTAACCTCATGCAATAAATCCTAACATGGAGCAGATTTAAATACGGTCATATCACGGATAACACCTAATTTAATGTATTACGGATTGGGTAACCAAAATTGCTACTTGAGATGAAAAATCAAATAATCTAAGTACAATATACAGTTCTGTATCTTTTTACTTTATATACAAACTGTAAAAAGTTATCGATATATTTTTAAAAAACTTACCGATATATTCTACAAACTGTTCAAGACAACGCGATGAAGTTTCTCTAAGAAAGTTGCCGGTTACTTGTTTCTAATTCGTTTAGGCATCCTGGTTATTCGGAAGGTCATGAGTGACTCAGTGATGATGTTATGAACCACTTAACTTCTTAAGGAGAAAGCTTCCTAAGGAGAACGAAGCTTGGACTGCACGGAATCTGATGTCAAGCCAATTAGCACAGTGTGTCCAGAGATCTTTAACTGAAGTCAAATTCTCTTGCGAAATAAAAGATACATATCAGAAATATGAAAAACTATCTTTACGATGTAAACTTACTTTGTGATGGAACCAAGATCCAAAATGTAAACTTACTTTGTGATGCTTCCATCTCATTTTGGCAAAATCAAATTGTATGAGACTCTCAAACAATTACTTTAACATTTCAAACGAAAGCCTAACTGTAGGAACGATCTTATACGATGGACATAAAATAATAAGACAAAAAATAGTAAAGATAGTTTTTGCCATAATTTAATTGTTCAGGGCATTTGGTCTAGTGGTATGATTCTCGCTTAGGGTGCGAGAGGTCCCGAGTTCGATTCTCAGAATGCCCCATGCTTTTATTTATATTTTTAAATCTGAGGGGCAGGATCGGAGACCTACAACATCACACCATCTCAGTAACACATAATGTGGAAAACATATCAAGACTCCTTGATAAGAAAGACCAAGGTGACAATCTCATGGCCAATAATATTATAACAAGGAGATAAACAGATGTTTAGACATAAGACAGGTGATAAGACTTTCAAGATTGACTACTACATGATCAAAGTAACTGATTGGACGAGATGCAAATTTTATCATCACCATCAGATCCACTAGCTTGGGTTCCTTGGACCAACAGCTACATCTCCGTATAACCAAGTCAATCCTAAACTGATTCTTGTTCCGTCAATTGCAATGGTGGCTTTTCAAGCACAAAGAAATCCGAGAGCAAGGACTGTAGTATTAAGAAAATGGATCCAAAGGCAACACCATTCCCTTCAATGTTTGAATTAAACTATATGAACATCTGGGCATTTGGTCTAGTGGTATGATTCTCGCTTTGGGTGCGAGAGGTCCCGAGTTCGATTCTCGGAATGCCCCTTTAACTTCATTTTTAGCAGCTTTATGTTCTGAATGCCAGCTCAATTGTTTTTGTGTGTTTTGGTGCCAAAATTACAAAAAAAAAGGATTCTGAGATACCTTGGGTTTCAAGATTCAGATTTGCATGCTCCTCTTGATACAATTCCAACCAGTTTATGCAAGCATTATGCTGCAGGAAATGAAAGCAAAAGCAAAACAAAAAAGTAGTAGAATTTTCAAGCAAAAGTTGCTTTAATCTCAAGTTACGTCAACAACAGAACAGTTGGTCCAAAGGTAAGATTCACGGGTTCAATTCTTGGAATGTCCCATCTAAATATACATATTTTATGGGTTTACGACTTTGATGACACGTAACCGTTGTTTAAGCCATAGAAAGTTGAGAAGATAAGGAAAGAAAACACTAAAACAGAGACTTTTTACTGTTTTAGAGAGAGCGCAACGTTTGTCATCTCCGGCGAATGACGGGAGTGATGGCGTCGGAATCAAGACTGAAGAGTTCGAGACCACACATCATGGTGTTTCCTTTCCCAGCTCAAGGCCACTTGCTTCCGCTACTTGACTTAACTCACCAGCTCTGCCTTCGTGGAGTCAACGTCTCGGTCGTCGTCACTCCGAGGAACCTCCAATACCTCTCTTCTCTTCTCTCCGCTCATCCATCCTCCGTAACCTCCGTCGTTTTCCCTTTCCCTCGCCATCCTTCTCTCCCTCCCGGCGTTGAGAACGTGAAAGACCTCGGCAACTCCGGCAACCTCCCTATCATGGCCTCTCTTCGTCAGCTTCGTGAACCTATCATTCATTGGTTCCGTTCTCACCAAAATCCTCCGGTCGCTCTTATCTCCGATTTCTTTCTTGGATGGACACACGATCTCTGTGAGCAGATGGGTATACCTCGCTTTGCCTTCTTCTCCTCCGGCGCATTCTTAGCTTCCGTTCTCCACTTTTGCTTCGCCAACATCGACATCCTCAGGTCAACAACAACAACGACGGACTCGATCCGTTTCTCTGATCTTCCTCGTGTCCCAAACTTCAAGGAGGAGCATCTTCCGTCGGTGGTTCGACGCTCGCTCCGGTCTCCGTCATCTGATCTCGAAACCATCAAAGACGAGACCTCGATGAACTTTTTGAGCTACGGTTGCGTCTTCAATACGGCAGAGGGTATAGAAGAAGAGTACATGGAGTACGTGAAACAGAGAGTTGGTCATGATCGGGGTTTCGGAGTTGGCCCGCTTTGTTTACTCGGGTTGGATCCGGTTGGTACGGTTAAA